>OW386287.2:139046683-140246683 GCA_936432065.2 Rutpela maculata | reverse complement strand
AACTTTTTACAGCAAATGAAAGTCATACACAATTATTATTGAAATTATTTATTATTTAATTAAACGGGTATGCAAAACTTCAGCTCGATTGGATAACGGAAGGTGGGTAAATTTGATTCATTCATACATAATACATACTTACATGCAGATTTCGAAGTATTATAAGACGATTGAAAAAAAGAAAACGATATTACATTTAAGTTGATGTGTAATAATAAAGTGTCCCTTTTAGCGTTTTATTGAATGCCGATTTTTGTTCACAACTTGCATTTGTTGGTGTTAGATAAAATCGCCCTATGGAGTTGTATGGCTGATAAAAATTTGAAATGAATTCGGCCAAAAATAGAAAAGATACAGGGGTAGGGGTGCCTTCACGAGAAGTGAAACAAAAATTTTTTTTTGAAAATATTTCTATTTTCACAAAATTTTACAGGGGGGCATATCAAGTGATTCCGAACAACTTTTATTAACAAAATTTTTGTCTATCTCTAAGCTTACTATGAGTTCTCGAAAATTTCTATTTTCTTTTTTTCGCAGTAGGCCGGCGTTTTAGATCTGGGCAGCATTTATGTGTTGAATAAAGTCGTCTTATGGAGTTGTATGACTGATAAAAATTTGAAATAAATTCGGAAACAAGTAAAGAAGATACAGAGGTGTCTTCACGAGAAGTGAAACAAAAAATTTTTTTTGAAAATATCCCGATTTTCACAAAATTTTACAGGGGGCATATCAAGTGATTCCGAACAACTTTTATTAACAAAATTTTTGTCTATCTCTAAGCCTACTATGAGTTCTCGAAAATTTCTATTTTCTTTTTTTTCGCATTAGGCCGGCGTTTTCGATCTGGGCGCCATTTATGTGTTGAATAAAGTCGTTTTATGGATTTGTATGGCTGATAAAAATTTGAAATGAATTCGGCCACAAATAAAAAAGATACAAGGATGTCTTCACGAGAAGTGAAACACACTGTATATTATTTACGTGAGTTTTTGCAATAAAAATATGGATTAAGATGAAAGTATCGACATTCAGGAGGCAGCCGAAAATGCGTGTGCTTTGTTGGTGCCAGAATTTCATTATTATTTAACTTCCTTATTACTTTACTTGTTTGCCCTAGGGCATAAAAGTAAATTTACTTTTTTTGGCCTAGGGCATAAATGTAAATTTTGTGTTTTTTTGCCTGTGGGCTGTAAGTGGCACTTTCGTAACACTGACAAACGTCAAAAAATGACACTTACAGAGCTAGTAGTATGAAAAATAACATATGATGCGATGCGCACTGAGGAGCTGGTAGAGTGGTGTATCAATAGATGGAGCTAGGATTTCTAACTTGAATTTGCAGATTGCAGATGCACTTTAACTGTAGCAAGCGAGAATAAAAAAAGAATCAAATCAAAAATTGATTGACCACGTTTACATTGTTTCCTAGTATTTTAAAAACATTTCTAATACATTATTCATGCAGCTAGATATAAAATATATCTGTGTGTATATCAAAAATTTTGTTAATATGTCTGCTCATTTAGTTTAGTAATTCAAAATATTGGTCTTTAAATAATAAATACTACATAAATATGTATAATAATAATAATAAGTAAACAAAAATAAAGTCCAGAAACTGTTCATCAAATCGAGTTAAAATGAAAATAATAAATAATAGAGATTTATGAAAAAGAAAATGATTTATTTATTTGATAATTATTTTGAGAAAACAGTTTTATTTGATTGAATAAATATAGTAATTTTTTTCTTGAATAAATTTACATTATTTATTTGCTTTAATTCATATGGCAAACAGTTTAGGCGCGAAATAGTTTATAAATCTTTGTGTTTGTGTTTTTTTACTTATGGGGATATTCGTATTTAAATTTACTTTGCCTCGAGTATCAAAGGTACCTACGACAGATTTATCAAATTCAATAAAAAGCAGATTTGTGGAATATTATTTACTTTTTGATAGAATTACTTTAATTAAGTATCTTTGGGTAATTTTTAACACTTCAATATTTGCTATATATCACTACCCAAAATTATTATCCCATAGCGCAGTATTGATTCAGCCAAGGCATAGTACAGTGTTTTTAATATGTAATTTGGTAGAATGTCTCTAAGTTGATAAAATTTCAAAAGAACTCATAGATTTAGCGGAAAACTTTCAAACAATAAGCTCTGAGGCGGTTTATGTGAAAATTATAAACAAAATGAAAGCTATGATTGTAGACAAAGCAAATAAAAATTATGATTGTAGATCGAGCAAATGAAAGTCACCCAGATAGGTACGTAAAAGATAGTTGAGAGTCAAGTAGTAAACACGATGGTATACCTTGAAGTCTTCGTGGGCAATACTGGTAACTACGAATATATGATTCAATGAAGAATATATATTACACGATCGGCAATTCGTCACTGGAGTAAAACTGGACAGACATTTTTGCATCAATATGAATAGCTGATAGTTCACGGAAAACCAAATGGCAACAGGCGAGGAGGAGACCCTTCAGACTAAAGAATTTTGGTGCCGCTACCAAGCAACCGCGAGAGATAGCATGGTACTGTCAGACGTGCCGTACAGAAAAAGGGGGCCAATTAGTATAATGCATGTATCACCAAACGTCTGTCAAGATGTTGTGAATGAAGAGAAAATGCGAATTATTATAAATGTTTGAAGGATTAGGTAAATAAATTAATTGATCATGACACTCTAATTTTACAGAAACGTGTAAAGATATAAAAATAATTTAAATATATATCTTTTTATTTAAATAAATTACGCACACCTGTCACTTCCTACATATTAATAATTTTTGTTAAAAATGCTAATTGTATTTATGTGTTCAAAATTATTTTAATGAGTTAAAATTATTCAAATATTAAATATAATGATCGATATATTATACTATATACTTAATAATGGGAAAAAATTAAAAGTTGCTATTTAAAAACAAAGCTCATATTTATTTTCATGTTAACCTTGAATTAGCAAAATTTTTAAGGAGTAGTTCCTTAAATTCTAATGAATATTCAATGACCAAGGAAAAATTATTATTTGATACGTAAAACAAAATATGTTGTTAATATGATGAGAATGAGTCGACGTTCTCTATTCAGTGTGCAGGGAGTTTGAGAACATAATGTATACAAGTAAAGATCAAAAACTCATGCTTGGATGCTTACAAAATTAAGTAATTACCTTAAGGTATGATATTTTGTTATATTTTATTAAATATTGGCAATGGCGGATCCAGAATAAATTAACAGAGAGGGGCACAACCATCAAAAATGCGCCGGATGCGAAAAGTTGGTATTTTCCAAAATTAAACGCTCTAAAATGAAAAGTCAGAAAGACTTGCAAAAACAGTTTATTCAAAAAATGGGTTCATCCAACGAATTTTCGTTTTTTTTTCTATAAATTTCAACAAATATTTAAACATTCAAAGTACTAATAAGTAAAAATAATTTTCTGTGAGTGCATATGTATATACAGCGTGTCTCACTTTTAATGGCTCTCCCTACATATCTCACTTATAATAATAATAGTAATAATAATAATCTGTATTAAACCATTGTTTGCCAAATACAAAGAAATGGATAAGGTACGTCAAAAGAGGCCAGTGCCTAAGTTATTTTGTAAAAAAAAAACACATAGAACATGTACCTACACACAAAAATAAAACATTTACATAACAATTAGAATAGATAAATAAACAATAAAAATCCAAAATGCAAAAATGTACAGGGTATTCCATTTAAAGTAACAAAGATGTTGCCAGTTTTACGTATAAGTGGCAAGACCGCACTTTCGAAAATATTTTAGTTGGAGAGATCATACTCGATTATCTTGGTAACCAAAATTTCAAAGCAATCGGTTGATCCGTTCTCCATATACTTTTAATACTCCACCCACCGTGGCTCACCCTGTATATGTTTTTCTTTTTTCGCGTTGGATAGGAATGGAGGTTATAATTTTTCAGAAAGTTATCAATATTTTTATAAGTATACTGTAAAATTTAAAAATGTATATTCCCGTAAAGATTTTTTTACTGTGACAGAGTTAATTTGGTTACCCCAACCTAGTAAACTATCTAATGGGATACCTAGAAATTTTGTAGTTGTACTAAAAGTTAAACTAATGTTATTTATATTCAAATTTAGATTTAAACCTTGCTTTCTGTAGGGATTAATAAATTCAATGCATACTGTATTACTCAGGTCAATAATTAGGTGATTTCTCACCACTCTTTGAAAGATGTAATTATCCTAGTTGTTAGAGTGTTAACCTCGTCTCTGGTTTATGCAGATATTATTATTGTTGTGTCATCCTCTTTATATAAGATGACAGATCATTTATGTACAGCAGAAACAACAACGGTGCTAATACGCTTCCCTGGGGCGTACCAAGCACAACATTAAATTGGTCTGAGTAGAAATCTTCAATTTTACTTCCACATCCAGTGGAAGTATAGCTCGAAGTATAGTAACGACAATTTTTTTTTTATTTTTATTGTTCAAATAGGCTTAGAATCTCATGAAACGTCGATATTTTAAGTTTGAGCGAAAAAAAATCTGTCAGCAGAGCAGATAAGAGTTCATGAAATTGGTATTTAGTATATACAAGAGAAGTATAGGTCTCAAGAAAATTTTTGGCATTTAGCCACCCCCATTGCCACTCCCACCACATTATTAAAGGGGATGAAAAAAAAATGTGATTTAGAGTGTGTACAAGAACCAGAAACCTCAAAATATGCTTTTACTTCATTCACCCCCTATCACCACCTCACTACCGATGTGGGGTATCGTTTTATGGGTTTTTGAGGTAGAGAATTTCAAATATTATATTATTAAAGTTCCATAAACAATTATTTCCACATACAAAATTTTTTAGTTGTGAGTGACTTGGATAGAAAATCTGAATGTAGAAGTAGTGATTCCTTGGGCAGCGGTTTTTACTACTAATTTTCTATGTGTTACGTAGGAGATAATCTAATCATTAATTGGGCAACGGATTCCCATAAAGTTCAGTTTTTTGGACAGAAAAAGAGGATTGATAGTGTTAAATGCGCGAGACAAGTCGAAAAAGACTCTCACTACCATATCTCCAGTATCTAGCTTGTTAATTATATGTTGCGTAAGTTCAGTTGTGGCTGAAAATTCCTTACGGAACCCATGTTGACAGCTAGTTAATAAATGGTTTTTATTAAGGTAATCGACTAACCGAATATAGACAGCTTTTTCAAAAATTTTAGCGAAAAGACTGAGCGTTACAATGGCTCTATCGAGGGGTAGATCGCTGCCCAGATTTTGTACACCAGATTTCCATTTTGTGTCGATTTCCAATGATTTCCACCAGATTTCCATTGATTTTCAATGATTTCCGATGATTTACATTGATTTCCACTGATTTCCGATGATTTCCATTGATTTCCACTGAATTCCATTGATTTCCAATGATTTCCAATAATGTCCATTGATTTCCAATGGAAACATGCGCATTCGCAGGTATTTGAATTCTGATGCTCTGCGTATAAGACTCAGATTTCAGAGTACAGATCTATGAAATTATATGAGAAGTCATACTTAAAATACAAAACACAATATATACCGTTTTTTTCGGATAAAAGTTATTAACAATGACAGCAACAAATGCGGGGTTTTATGCTTTTTCATCAATATCTTAAAATATGAACGAGATAGGTTAAAAATATGCCTTTCACTTTCCATAGAGAAAATTATAATTTTCTGTATAACAAAAAACACTCACTTTTAATAATTGCGTAATGCGGTACTGATTCATATTTTCATCAATACTAGTCGTTTCCTATTAAATGTGTAGTGTAGATCCATTCCATATACTTGAGATATTCAGAATATTAACGATGGTGCTTTGCTTTATTTAACGAATATTTTTTTTCTCAGAACTTGACGATAGCAGCTGCAAGCCGATTGCAACAGCAAAAGATATATTGTTCGATGGTACTGCGATTTTACACATTAACTTAAACGAATTTAAAAAAAAAATCGTACTATCCGGATCGCAAAAATAAAAAAAAAAAATTTCTTTCAAGGTCACTGCGGCGGCAAAAATAATCATCCGATCGAGTTGCTATTTTAAACACAAACTTAAACGAATTAATAAAAAATTTTATATAAGTACTACCAGGATTGCAAAAAACAAAAATCAAACTATTTCTTTTTCAATATCACTACGGTGGCAAAAATTTTTTTCTCTTAAACGGCTCTAACGATTCTATTTAAATTTAACACATAAATACTTTCTTGGCATCATTGGTTAGTACCAATGGTAGAAAGTATTTATTTTTCATATTGATGAAATGGCATGACCAGTTATTCCAAAAAAATGCAGAGAGAGAGAGATTGTGAGGGGGTAGTAAAGAAATTAATAATTTTTTTCTCTAAAACGGCTCACACAATTTTGATTAAATTTAACGCATAGATACAAACTTAGTACCAGTGTGAAATGACATAACAGTTCCTCCTAGAAAATGTAGGAAGGGAGGTTGCGGAGGCAAGGTTTAAACAATGAAACATTCTTTTCTCTATAACTACTTCAAAAATTTTGATTAAATTTGGCACTTGAATACTCCCTCAGTACCAGTGTACGATAGTATAAACTAGTTGCTCTTAAAAAGTGAAAGCAGGAAGGCTGTGGAGGGTAAGGTTCAAAGATTTAAAAAAAAATCTCTAAAACTGCCCTTACTCCTAAATGGGAAAGTTTGTCCAAGATGTGTTGGACCGATTTTTGGTAGAGAATTAAATTCTCTAACAAAATGGTCATAAAAAACGGTACAGTTTTGATAATTGAGCTTGTACCGACCGCCAAAGTCTCAAAAATGGGGTTCCTAGGCACTTGCTTTTCATCACTTTTTAAAAATCTGAAAAAGGACACATGAAATTGTCTCAGATGATACCTAAGACCTAAAATCCGCAAAAAACTATGACAATACAAAGAAGTTTATTTATGTAGTAACAACTGCTCAAACAGAAAATCAGACTGAAAAAACTGCTGTGCTATGAAAAGTGTTTTTTTAGAATTCATAGATGATCTGTGATTTTATTCAGACTTTCAATCACATTTTAAACGAACGAGAAAAGTCGTAAGGTTTCTATCAAAAAATAACAAAAAGTAAGCGCTTCGGTACATCATTTTCAAGATTTTCACGGCCGGTTAAAACTTTTCTAAATATAGATACATAAACAATATTTTATAGAATTTTATGTTCACCAAAAAATTTTCAAGATATTGACGAAAAAGCATAAAAATCCTTTTTTTATTGCTATTATCGTTAATAATTTTTTTATCCGGCCAAAAACCATACCTCACAATAAGTTTGGTACAGAGTCATAAAGTAATTCCATTTTTTATTATGGACCTTGTAAAGACTAATATGTTGTGTTTTGCCCTTTAATAAATTCTGATAAAATGTGGGATTCCCTGAATACTAAATAAAATCTATGACCCAGCTCTAGCATTACGTAAGAAAGGCTAATTTGTAAGAAATTTAAGTGATTGTAAAGTGAAATTATTTCGATATTTCAGAGTTTTCACTAAACATTAAACTTGACATAAGAGCCACACATTTATTATATTATACACGTAATTTGGATGACAAAGAATAATTTATCGCCCTTTACCGCGGTACAATTCGCATTTGTTTCCACAAAAGAAAACCTGTCGCTGAGAATTCGTTATGAGCGCATGCGCAGTGCAATTGTTTTCAAATTTATTTCCATTGATTTCCAGTGATTTCCAATTGAATTCCAATGATTTCCGTTGATTTTCGTTGATTTCCATTGATTTCCAATGATTTCCAGTGATTTCCATTGATTTCCAGTGATTTCCATTGATTTCCGCTGATTTCCACTTGCGTGTACACCAGATTTCCACAGCGGTCTACCCCTCGGGCTCTATAATCTTCAAGAAAAGCAGAATCGCCCTTTTTGAACACTGGAGTTGTCTTAGATAACTTTAACTGCTTAGTGAACTGCCTATTGCTAACAGATTTATATAAAATATCGGATATGTAGTGGCGTATTTACATTCCTTAAAAAGTAAAGTAGGTATTTAATGGTAACCAGTTGAAGGTTTATTTTTTTTAATTGAATACCCATTATTTCTGCTTACATCATTGTTAAAAATTATTGTTTTGGGTATTCAGCAGATAACTTTCAGAAAAACATTCGTTTCTTTCATATACCATTAGTGCAAGTCTGACCAAAATAGAAGATCAACAAGAGTTCCCCCTACCCACCCACTTGTCGACTTCTTTCTTACTACATCTAACATTCAGCATGAAAAACAATAAAACAACCAATCTTTCAATATATTGATGATTCAAGTCTGATCATGCCAATATAGTACAAGAAGCCTCCTTTACGAGGAATTCTTTCTAGTATCGTACCTAGAAGATACTACATCACAATCAAACATTTGTTACATTTCAAAGCCAAAAAATATATAGAAAGAGTGGTTGTTTTATTGTTTTTCATGCTGAATGCTAGATATAGTAATAATAATAATAATAATAATAATAATAATAATAATAATAATAATAGACTTTATTTTCATAAGACTTGTAGATACAAGTGTAGAATATTGTCACAAAATTGTTAATAAAAATACAAGCCAAAAATAGAAAAATTTCAGGTTTAACAGTAGTTAAAAAGGAAAAAATAATAAAATAGTGTAAAACAGCAAAAATACAATTCAATACAAAAATACAAACGTACAATCAATCATAAGACAAAATTGTCACAATTTAAAAATTCACCAATAGAGTAAAAACTATATTTTTGCAGCATATTACGAACACTCGATTTAAATAAATTGAAAGTAGGTAAGGACTTCAAAGAGATTGGTAATTTATTAAATATCTTAACGGCCATTATCAACGGCCCATTTGCTGATATAGACAAACTATGTCTCGGTATTTCTGTATTAAGTGTAGGTCTAAAATTGTAGGGCGAATTTAGGTCTCTGGTAAGTGTAAACTGATCAGGATGTGACTTAACATAGCAAACGCAATTTAGGATGTATATATTCGTTATAGTTAGGAGGTTTAATTGCTTAAATAGGTCTCTGCAGGAGTATCTAAAGCTTTTGAATGTCATTGTTCTTAAGATTCTTTTTTGGAGGATTAAAACTTCATTAACTCTTGTACAATTTCCCCAAATAAGATACCATAGTTCAATGTGGAGTAGACATAAGCATAATAATATGTTATTAAAACGTCAGTTGAAACATAATTTCTGAGCTGCCATAAGACAAAGCAAGAAGTTGATAATTTCTTCAGTATGACATCAATCTGGTTAGTCCACGATAAATGCGAGTCTATACATAAGCCAAGAAATTTAACTTGTGAGCTCTGTTGAATACTCTTACTAGTAAGAAAGAAGTTGACAGTAGTTTCGTAGAGGGAACTCTTGTTGATCTTCTATTTTGGTCAGACTTGCACCTTGGCAGCCTCGTCGAAGACTTTATTATTAACTTTGCATAGTGGATATAACTACTAACCAAGTGTTTGGATTTGCGAATAGAGGAGGTTTGCAAGTTTAGTAAGCCCTCAACATCTCTGAATGGCTGAGTTTATTATTTAGAATTTAGTTTGTCTCTCAAGTCACCCTTTCCTCCTAAATATGTAGGATTACCATGTTCATGTTTTCCCTAAACCTTGCTTTCAGAGTTTTAATGTGAGAGTAAATAGGTCCAACAATGTGGTTTTTATACGTTCTTTAATTTTGCAAAAAAAGGAAAAGTTATTAAAAAAAAAATAAGTATTACCTATTATAGTAGAGTGCTCGGTGCCCAGATATACGCATAAAAATAAGTTCCGTGGGGGTTTCGTTGTCACAAGCTGAATTTGATATAAAATTAATGATGATATACTGATGTTTCAAAATCTCAAAGCCGTCAAAAAATGTCCCACTCAAAAGTCATTATAATAAAAAACGAGTTATAGCTTAGTGACTTAGGTGATTTGATATTTTCACTTTTGAGTAATAGCAAATCCTTTTCACCATGAACAGAACTAGTCAAAATAAGTAGATTTTCGAAAAGACCCACCTCGAGAAATCATGCCTGCTCCCCCTGCCCCCCCTCAAAGTGGCTTCCTAAGAGCGAAAAATTTTGCATTAGAGTTGTAAGGGGACAAATTGATTCATTTGGTGACCGAAAGCAATGGTGATGGTGATAACCTTGATTTTTGAGATCAAGTCGAAGTCATTTCATGTTCGACTTCGGCGACTAGGGGAGGGTTAATACGATAAACGAGAGTTGACCTTTAATTTACCCCCCCCCCCCCCCAAATGGCATTCAAGGTTAACAAACGGCGTCCCCGATAACCTGCACAAATTCTATAGAAGTCATTTCGTTCTTTTGGAACCGGGGTCAAAAATACATAAAAAACGGAAGTTTACCTACAAATGACCTTTAAAAATGGTCTTCAAAATCAAATAGAAGGTCACTAAGTGGTGCCCCCGATGACCTCAATAACTTTTATAGATGTCATTTTCCTCATATCTCGGTATCCTGCCGAGTTATTCAGGAGTATCCATACTTTTGGTACACTGTATATAATATAGTACCCGTAAAGAGACCAACAGGAGAAATAATTTATAAAAAGTTTCTATTTTAGATATGAACTCTCAAAAGGAGTATAGAGGAATATGGATGCGAAGAGTTACCATGGAATTTCATGCTGGTTCTCCTCATATTTCTTACGAACCGTCGATCAGATGGAAAAAGTGCATAGAAAAGAAACATTGGCCATTAAATTCTACGTCAAAATACCTCTATTGATCTTTCAGCTCTCCCCACCCAACTTTTGCAAATAGCGTTCAAAGTTGAGGGTAGTTTGAAGGACGTAGACAAAAATGAGTCAAACCTAGTTTTTCACAGCCAATATCTCCCAAACGACTTGATTTGTGAACGAAATTATAGAGCAGAATCTCCTCTATAAAATGCATGTATCGCGATTTTTTTACAAGCAATTAATATATGCTTTTCCTCTTTTTTTTTGCACACATGAACTTTGCTATCTGAACTCGTCTCCACACCACCCATGAAGTAGAGCTCTTGGCGCGTTTTTTTTTTTTATTTTTTCCTCTCTAGGTCTGTTCCACTAAAATCGTGTTTAATTTAATTCGTTAATGGGGTCATCTTCAGTTAATTCTTCTTCAGATGCTGAATTTAAGCACCTTTGCCCATGCCAGTTGTAGCACAAGCTTCAGCAACGCAATCCAACTGTGGCGCAGCTGCACCATTTTCCGCAACACTTTTTTCAATTGCAGGAAACAAGTTGTAGGATTGAAATAGGAGCTGGTGCCTCGAGGGTGAAAATAGGTGATAAAATGTTGACCAATTTTTTCCAACCCCATTGCGTGGGCTCTATGTTTTCTCCTCGCTGAAGACTGAATTTGGTGAAACACCCCATAAATAAGTTGCTGTAAAGCACTAGATGTTAGTGGTAGTCTTGATAGAACCACAGCATGATAAGATTAGTCCACCGACCTGTTAAGTGATGTGAATAATTGGCGATTTAAAGGTTTTTCGTTTTTTTTTTTTTTTTTGGAGCTTTTTATAACGCAAATGTAAATCGCTCTCTAGCATTTAAAATGTCTTGTTTCGTTGATAGAGAATTATTAAATGTAGGGACAACACTTTCCAAATATTTCCTGCTATTTAATATATTTATCGATTCTGCTTTTCGTTTGTTGAAAATAGCAGAAGCGGTATCACAACCACTAAACGCACGGGCAAAGAGCACGATTTCTTTACAGTTTTCCAAAACCTTTCACGACTGTAAATTGCGAGAACTATACTGCCTTTCCTTTATGTTTCCTTAGACATCGTTTTATCTTCAGAACCAAAAGCAATAACGAGCGTAAGAAGATCGACGAACAGTAATTGTTTTAATTTTCTCGCACTGAAATCGTTCCACTAGTTGTGAAATTAAACTCTTCTTATCCGCAAGATTACTTAGCAGTTTTCTTTGAGGATTATTTACAGGCATGTTTTCATTTCAGCAGAAATGCGTTCTTTCTCTTTGTACTACAATCATTTTCATTATATCCGTTAAACACTACGATCACGCATCGGCCATAATGTTTACGAATGGAATTCACGTATGCGGTGTAAATACCGTTAAATGTACCCTGTTTCGGTCACACCACACGATGAATCAGGTTGCCTCCATCAACAGTAAATTAACAATCTCCAAAGTCGATGGATCGTTTTGGAACTGAGTTGAAGATGTCATACACAGACGATTTCTTCGTCTTTTTCATTAAGCCCCTTTCGTCAAATGGGAGTAGCTGAGGCTCAAAATTGAAACAGGACTAAAAATCCTTTGATGAGTGAACTGTACAGACTATCCTTTGCAATAAATGCGTCGTGACAATCTGAATAACCTCTAGTTTTCACAGAATTAGTAGTAGAAGAGATTGACTTCCCCATGTCCAATCGTCGACCATCAAGTGGTTCCGATGGTCGACCAATACCCTTTTTGTTTCCTATTCTTCTACTCACATACCAAAATCTCTAGAGCAGTTTCTCCGAATATAAACCCTAGCGATACTTGACGCCTGAAAAGGAGGATAGACGACATAAATAAGTAAAATTTAAAATCAGGAAATCCATATTTGCGCAAAACAACGAGAAAAACAAATATAAATTGCTTATAAAAAATTTTCTGTACATGCATATTATGAAGAAAATTCCGCTCTATAATCTCGAAAAACATGCCGTTTCCGGGAAATTCGCTGTGAAAAATCGCGTTTGACTGATTCTGCCTGCGCGCTCCAAACTACCCTCAACGTTGAACGCTATTTACAAAAGTTGGGTGGGAATTAGCTGAAAGGTCAAGAGAAGTATGTAGAATTTAACGGCCAATATTTTCCTCCCTTTACTCATTTTCCATGCGATCGGCGGTTCGTAAGAAAAGTTAGAAAATCGAACATGAAGTTCCATCTGGGGTTGGTTTTTCGAAAAATAAAGTTTGTTTCATCCAGGTGGCAACTCTTCAGATCCTTATTCCTAACTAGGGATTGCAATACCGGTTAGCCGGTTAGCCGGTTAGCCGGTTAGCCGGTTAACCGGTTAAAGGGAAAAAAAACACATGACGATATTTACCGGTTATTTTAATTTTTTACCGGTTATTTCGGTAAATTCTGAACTTACGATATGTTACGTATTCAACGTTTTATGTCAGTGACTAGTATTTACTTAAGGAGTGACTGTCCCAATACTGAGCAGTTTTAACAATAAATAAATAATATTATAAAAAGTAAAACCCAAACACCAAGCCCCAAGAAATATAAGAGAGACATTGACAATATCTTGCGACAGGAGACTGAATATTTTGCTGCCGCAAATATCCGTGGAATACATTTAGAAGTATGTTATTACCAATTCTTATTAATTTATCGACCTACCCATATCGATTGAGGAAGGGCATCTTCAGCTGGTGGTATTCTATGCAGATATAGCTTTGAAAAACTAACCCTTTTAACGGGCTATTTTTAAAAATATTGTATTTTTAGATTAGGTATTCAGTAAATGCCCCATTTGAGTTTATGTTTATAACTTTTGTTATTTAAGTTGTAAATACCGACTAACAGGTTATTTACATTTTTATTTACCGATTTACCGGTTATTAAAACTTACGGTAAATTGCAATCCCTACTCCTAACCCTATTGAAACTTCATATCCAAAATATATACTTTTTGTAAAGTATTTCTCCTAAAAATTATAATTTGTGTTGACTAATAATATAGAATAGATGCATAAAAGACCTATTACAATAAATACAGTAATTTGGTCACATAAAAAATCACCGATATAATATACCTATTGACCTAAACGGGGATACTTGACATGATATTCTATTAAAAGATAATAGGATCTTCAAGATACGACCTTAACCAATTTGAGAGAATTATTCATCAATTTATGAATAATGCTATTATAATCTCGAAGATTGACCTCAATATTTGCCATCGAGAGAAAGAAAACCATCAAGCATATCGATATACGGGTTATTGTTCTTTGATCTTTCAGAATATCATTTAACGCACACACAAAAACATTGACCTTATGCAGAAAGTTGCGTTATACAATTAGGTAATAAACCTCGAACTATCTTACACGTCAACTTATCTATAAATTATATTTACTTCAATCACTTTATTACAAATGACATATTACTATTAGGGTCTTGAAATTTTGATTTATACAAAATTGAGATTGTAAATACTATAAACAAATATTTGCGCCAAATTCTGGATAAGAGTTAGCTCTATTGACGATGGTCGAAATCAGGTCCTTGAATTTTTTAGTCGACTTGGGTGTTTTAAAATATTCAGTATATACATAAGATGTTTCTTCTTATTATTATTGTTCACAACATTCTGGCACACGATACGTAACTTACTAACGTAACCCCTGCATATTAAATTATTGTTATATTGTTGTAGTTATATTAATTATTTAGCATTCTCGTTGACCTCCCTTTGCTGCGTAGCACTATGTGCTGACAACATGACGCCATCTATCGCGGTTTGCAGTTGCCTGTTAGACGTATGTTATCAGCAAAGCTCTTTCCTGTCACTTAATCATATACTTCGTGGTTTTGGAGCACGTTTACTTCATTATTTACCATCTGATTTTCTCTGAAACATTAACCTAGTTTCTCACAACCAATATCTCCCAAACGATTTGATTTCTTCGGTTCTATACTGTCCTCTATCCGGTTGATATGAAGAAAAAATGATTTAATTCAGGAAAATACGATACTAAAAAGTCATTTGGATGGGGAGGGGGGAAGTGCTCTTGAAGAATTGGTATTTTGGTGAGATGGGCTGCCCAAGGAATTCATAACAAACGTTTCCAGGCACACATTTCGAAATGCTCCATCTATCTGTATTCCTAATAGTCCATATCTTAGCGCCCAGGGGCGAAAGGAAACGTGGAGAAAACTAAGGCGTTAGTGTAGAAGAACCTAGCACACAGCATCTGATAGACGCGACACCAATTTATTTATTAAGGGCGCTAGTCGCGTTCTCCCTTAATGTGTGTGTCTACTTCCACTCCCAGTTAAGTTCTATATATTTATGAGATGTTTAATAGACGAGACAGGTAAGAGCTGTACTTATCGTAGCTTGCTAACTGCCTTCTCTCCAAGATTGGCTTCACTTTCGATGCACTTTAGCTTATATTTCTAACACTGTAATGGATCTTGTGCTTACAGATTTCTTAATCACTTTTATAAAAAATCTCTCTCGAGCTTTCACGATCTGATCGGTGTTTTGAATTTCAGACTGTCGGGGCCAGGAGACATCCAATATTCAATGCCGACCTAACACACAAGAGCCTTCGGAGAGAAAGACTTAAAGTTAATCATTCAATTAGTAAAATGCAACAGTTCAATTTATATCATTTATTGGTTTGATCCAAAATTACCTAATGCAGATATTTTTTTACTCAAATAGAACTCCTATTAAATTCACCCATTTCTAATCACATGTGCGGAAACAACCAATCAGAACAACATTACACTGAAAATATTCCTATGACAATAATTATCACTTATGTCATCCAGTTTGATAGTTCAATAATTTATTTTTTGACAATTGACAACAGTACCTACAGGTAAAAAATATGCAAAACTTAATATAATGTCATATTGAACGGATTTCCATCATTTTTGGCAGTATAAGAGTACATACTTCACAGAAAAGTTTCTATATTGTGCTAATTTATAGGGAGTGGATGCCACCTCTTTCTCTAAAGAAAAGGTATTTCCAAACGGCTTTCGTCAAGTATCTCGAAAAGTATTGCTTTATCGAAAAAATGTTAGAGACCAATTACAGAAAATATAAACTGGGAATTAATTATATTTTTTGTTTATTGATGTAGGATTAATAATTTCGGAGATATTAAGTTTATATTTGGCATCCAAGTGTTCATAAGATAATTATTTAGAGTGAGAGTTAAATATCTGAGAAACTGTGACAACCACGTAGGTGTCACATGTTAATAGGCAGAATAATAGGTTATTAATTAAGATGTTTTTTAATTTGTTTCCGTAGCATAAAAAGCAAAGAAGATATGACCGAAGCAATGTGCGCGTCTTCACATTTTTTTAATAACAAACTAGCCATTTTTTCACTGTAATTAGCCAGTAAATAAAAACTAGGAATTTCAAACACTGTTTCTCATTAACATATGGCATGACGTAGATGCTCAAATTTTTTCGCAGCACTTGCTTTAGAAAAAATTATAGTTTAAACTATGAAGGTATTTTCGATAAAACGTAATTTTTGTTCCTTTTCCAAATATCTCAATAAATATTAGTTTTATTGAAAAATGAGTAGAGACCAAAAATAAATCTTATAAACTGATAATTAATTTCGCTTTTTTATTTATTTAGATACATTTAGTTTCGGAGAGATGAAAGTTTACAAATGGCGTCCGAACGTTTATGAGACGACAAAATACAGTTTAAATGTTAAATATCTCAGAAATTGTGACACCTACGTCACGCATGCTAAGAAATGAAACTAAAGACAATTAATTGCGCTTTCAAATTATTTTTTACTCGTTTCTGTAGCATAAGAGATAAAGAAGTTATGACGTAAAATGTGCGTATTTATATTTTTTTTTTAGATTAAAAGGGTCGCCATTTACTCTAATTAGCTAGTAATTTAAAAAAATAATCTCCAATACAGTTTTTCGTTAAAATGTAGCATTACCTAAATGCTCAAATTTTTCTGCTCATTTAAACTTTAAAAAAAATGCATTTTAAACTTTAAAGGTAATTTCAAAACACTTGGATGCAAAATATAAACTTAAATATCTCCGAAATTATTAATCCTAGATCAATAAACAAAAAATATAATTAATTCCCAGTTTGTACTTTCTGTAATTGGTCTGTAACATTTTTTCGATAAAGTAATACTTTTCGAGATACTTGACGAAGCCGTTTGGAAATACCTTTTTTTTAAGCTAAAATCGCAATTTTGAAGTCATTAGAACTTAAAAACTATCAATTTATGTAAAAAATTGCATAGCATTTTTCTTCTCAAAATTTGATTCTTTTTCAGCTCCAATAAATATATTTTTAAGTGCCACACCTGAGAGGGGGTGGCATCCACCCCCTATAAATTAGCAAGCCCCCGTACAATATACAAACTTTTCTGTGAAGCATTTACTGTAATACTGCCAAAAATGAACGAAATCCGTTCAATATGACATTATTCCGAAGTTAAAACCTCTAGTTACTGTACTAAATGTCCCGATTACGATTTGGCACTGCAAATAACGACTTGATGTATATAATAATAGAGGAAAACACACCATATAATACAATAAAAATAAAAAGTACATCTGGAATAATTTTATGAACTTTTACGGCACCAGAAAATATGAATTAAATAAAAATTAATAAAACAAATTGCAAAAATTTCTTTATACGAATGCCCTTCGAACGTTGATAAATAGCTCATAATTTTGTCACAAGTTCCTCAAACACGTTGCTTTTAGGTAATATTACCAAGCAACGCACTTTTGGAAACTGTGATAAAATTATTTCGTATTATCAACGTCCTTGGGACATTATAGCTGATAATGTTTATTTATGCAATATCTTATTCAAAGAAAATATATATGAAAGAATCGCCTCCCCAAGCAGGACAAGGACGAGCGCCTCTTCTAGAGAGCGTTTATTGTCACCATCAAATGGCAATGTGCAATAGCAATCGATTTGGTAAAAAGATTCACACAACTTCCTTAGAAGTTTATGAAGGCATCTGAGTTTTGGGACTGACGGAAAATAACATAAAAATATTTTACTATAAAGGGACACTTGTGGTTAGCTTTAAAGTTCTTTACAGTGATTATATAATTCACAAGAACGGAGTTCAACGATATATGAGTTTATTTTTCTTTCCTGCCTCCTTTACGGAGACGTACCGACTCCGACAAAAATTTAAAATATTTGAAAGTCCACTTTTGGCGTACTTCTTAAAATGTATAATATATTTTTTTCCTTGTCGGCAAAAATATTTACGAAAATTTCGCCGTACTTTTGAAAAAGTATATTTTCCCCTGGCCAAAAATATAGTTTTATTTTTCATACATTTTTCTTATGAACAAAATATGCTTTTACTTTTTACGTGAAAATTCGGTGCTTCTTCGAATTTTCACTTTGTTGTGCCTTGAAAGTCTTAAAAAGTATAATATATTTTTTTTCTTGTCGGCAAAAATATTTACGAAAATTTCGCCCTACTTTTGAAAAAGTATATATTTTTCCCCTGACCAAAAATATAGTTTTATTCTTCATACATTTTCCTTATGAACAAAATATACTTTTACCTTTTACGTGAAAATTCGGTGCTTCTTCGAATTTTCACTTTATTGTGCCTTAGGTTTATACCAAATAATGATATCACGGGAATAGCCATGGGAATATATTTTCTCACAGGAATTTTTCCAACGGTCTCGAGAATTGAGTCCCAGATCGATACGTACCAAGAAGCAAATTCATGATGATTTTGTCAGCTTTAATTAGGGTGTTATTTAATCCTAAAATATGTATTTATTATATTTGCGAAAAATTCAGAATTATACAAAATCACGCATTTTTTTCAAAAAAAAGTGATTTTTCAAACATGTGTAGTAAAAAAATTAAGCGGACAAAAGAAAATTCCTCAGTGATCGATTAGCTGTAGCAGTATACTTCAAGAACCTACATTAATTTTTTTTGTAGGCTTTACTATTTATTTTTTTGGCAATAATTATAATTTTGTTATTTTCTTCTATAATTCTTATCAGATTCAAGTGACTGTAAAAAACGCTGTAATTAGAGTAAATGAACATGGTTGGTTCTATTTAAAAGAAAATTGAATAAACTTTATTTTTGCAATAGAAATTTGTAATATTTATTTGTTTAAAGACGATTGTTTATAACAAATTCGTGTAAAAACACGTTTTCGTTTACCAAAAAAATGTATTTTAAGGAAAATATATATTATTTGATTAATTGTTTAAAAAGCTACAAGAAAGTTTATATGAACTTTTTTGTAGAACGAAATTTAAAGGAATAATTTTGCAATTTCGATTTTCGTATAGCCAGAATTTGGCCAATTTTGTTCGCATTCTGAAAACCAAATTGTAGGCAATAAAATTATCCTTCAATATTGTGATTAACATTTTTTTTGTAAAGTCTTAGTTTTTGAGTTAATCACCAAGAAGGCGGGTTGAAATTTGACTTTTGAGTATGAGTTGCTCAATTTTTGACCAAATTGAGCTGGGCTTGTCTTAAATTCAAGGTAATTTCATAGTCTCCAGGTTATACATTTTAATCCGTTTTATAAAAAAAAAATCTCGTATTTAACATTTTTCCAGTTTTGTTAACAATAATATCTTTAAAAATTAATAAGGTAAAAACACACTTTTTTAATAGGTAAATATTTTTATAAATATTATTTAGAACCCATTAAAAAAGATTTCATCAAAATCGGTTTTGGTTAACCGTTTTCCGAAGTTTTAGATGTTTTACGTCTAACCTGACTCTAAAATTGCTACAGTCAAACAATTCCATTCAAAATTTATTTTGACTCAACTATTAATATGTTACGAAACTGGAGATTTTAAGTTTGAGCAAAAAATAATATTTCTGTCGGTCTGCCTGTAACTTTTTTGTCTGCACGATTACTCAGGAATGGTATATGACTTCCGTTGAAGGATGGGGGTAAATGGATAAAGCATTGAAGTAAGAGTCCATAAAATAGGGGTTTAGTGTATGTACGAGAAGCCACGGTCTCCATTTTTTTTGACATTAGCCACCCCCACCTCATTATTGAAGAGGTTAAAAAATAAAATTGTGATTTAGTGTGTGTACACGAATCAAAAGCATCAATTTTTTTTGGCATCAACCACACCCATTACCGATGTGGTTTATTCGTTTTATAGGCTCTTGGGGTAGACCTTCGAGCATATAAGGGAAAATAAAGGTGCCTTTTCTGTTTTACAACAATGCGAATGTTTGTTCTCAACACATATGGGCCAGGGACGCGAGAAGCGTAGTGAACATTGTAGTAAACACCCACAAAACACAATAGAACACGAAGTAAGCAATGAAACTAAACGTCATATTAGAAAGCATCCCCCCACGGAACACGTCATTATTTTGTACTAGCTAAGAGAATCGGGGATTAATAATTTGCTTGTTTACAGTGGGTCGAACAAACAAACAGCTGTTTGGCGACCCTCTATTTTCCCCTATATGCTCGAAGGGGTAGACAATATTATAATAGTATTTTATATAACAAGTGGCTAAAATGGTGTTTTTTTTACAAGTGTGGCGTTTATAGGACGAGCCGAAGGCTTGTAATACAAGTGTGGCAAGGGCTTCATTGCAAAACGATGTATGAAAGTAGGAACACGAGCGCAGCAAGTGTTCCTATCATACGAGTTTTGCAATGAACCTTGCCACACGTGTGTTACATACTATTTTTTCTACGGTTGTGAAGTTATTTCCCTTTTTAAAGTCTTTCCAAAATTTTAAATTTGCTGCTTGTCAGATTTTATTTAAAGTGACATTTTCCGCTGTCATTCTGAAGTAAGAAAATTTGACTTTGTAATTGCAATGCATGTGTAATTAATGTACATTTATAGAATTTAATTGTTATTACCAGTAAGTAATATAAAATTCTTTAAGGTAAACACACTATTTTATTCCGGTGCGTGAAGATGTAATCAAGGCGTGTGGCAAAATTTTCTGCACTCATTTTGAAGTTAGAAAATTTGACTTTCAGCACAATCGTAGAAAAACACATTTTAGTCCCGAGTTATATACAAAATTTTTTGTATCGCCATTCGAAATTAGAAAACAATATAATTTGGTAAAAATAGACTAAATTCTGTTGCTGTTTCTATAGAAACCAATAAGTTTTATTTTATTCTGTGAAATAAATAGTAGATTGTAATACAAGTGTGGCAAGGGCTTCATTGCAAAACGATGTATGAAAGTAGGAACACGAGCGCAGCGAGTGTTCCTATCATACGAGTTTTGCAATGAACCTTGCCACACGTGTGTTACATACTATTTTTTCTACGGTTGTGAAGTTATTTCCCTTTTTAAAGTCTTTCCAAAATTTTAAATTTGCTGCTTGTCAGATTTTATTTAAAGTGACATTTTCCGCTGTCATTCTGAAGTAAGAAAATTTGACTTTGTAATTGCAATTCATGTGTAATTAATGTACATTTATAGAATTTAATTGTTATTACCAGTAAGTAATATAAAATTCTTTAAGGTAAACACACTATTTTATTCCGGTGCGTGAAGATGTAATCAAGGCGTATGGCAAAATTTTCTGCACTCATTTTGAAGTTAGAAAATTTGACTTTCAGCACAATCGTAGAAAAACACATTTTAGTCCCGAGTTATATACAAAATTTTTTGTATCGCCATTCGAAATTAGAAAACAATATAATTTGGTAAAAATAGACTAAATTCTGTTGCTGTTTCTATAGAAACCAATAAGTTTTATTTTATTCTGTGAAATAAATAGTAGATTGTAATACAAGTGTGGCAAGGGCTTCATTGCAAAACGATGTATGAAAGTAGGAACACGAGCGCAGCGAGTGTTCCTATCATACGAGTTTTGCAATGAAGCTTGCTACACGTGTGTTACATACTATTTTTTCTACGGTTGTGAAGTTATTTCCCTTTTCAAAGTCTTTCCAAAATTTTGAATTTGCTGCTTGTCAGATTTTATTTAAGTGACATTTTCCGCTGTCATTCTGAAGTAAGAAAATTTGACTTTGTAATTGCAATTCACGTGTAATTAATGTACATTTATAGAATTTAATTGTTATTACCAGTAAGTAATATAAAGTTCTTTAAGGTAAACACACTATTTTATTCCGGTGCGTTAAAATGTGATCAAGGCGTGTGGCAAACTCTTTGCCGCACGGCGCGGCGTGCGGCAAAGTGATATTTTCTGCACTCATTTTGAAGTTAGAAAATTTGACTTTCAGCACAATCGTAGAAAAACTTCTTTATTATACCATTCTTTCATTATTTTACACTTGTCAATAATGACATTATTTTGATTCATTGAAACTGTCAAATAAAAGTCATTTCAGGATATGGCGTTGGAAAAAAATATTAATTTTACCAAAAAATATTATATTATTAAAGTTCTATGAATAATTATTTCCAGTGAACTGCAAATATAGTATCAAATTTTTTACAGAATGTAATATCACTAGCGCTTAGAATTTTATCGGTTAATTTTTATTTATGCGAAAGCTTTGTTCCTGGTAATACAAAAAGTGGAAAATGACAGTTTATTATCTGATTAAATCCCAAGCGCTTTAGCACAAGGAACTTAATTTTTGATAATAAACTGCCAATTTACACGAATTATATTACCTGTCGGAAACTTAGCTTGAGCAAAAATTTATAAATTAAATTGAAAAGCACGAGTGATATTTTGGTTAGAATATTTCACGAACAAATAATTCATTAAATACATCTTTAATATTATATCTTGTGCTGGCAACGGTTGACGGGTATAAACCAGAAGCTGTTAGGAAAAGACTTTTTTAAATAGTCGACGTTTCGTCATAATTTATTGACATCCTCAGGACTATTTAGGTGAGTTTTCCTTTGTCACATTAGATTTAAAAAATAAAACAGAGCACATTGATATTAACAAATACAACAAAACTTCTTAACGTATGAGTAACCTAGTCTATTATATTTGTATGTTTTGTAATTATTTGCCTTCAGAAGGTTACTGACCTTTTTTTTCAATTTCATAAAAATGCATTTCCAAAGCGACTCATCTAGTAAAAAACAAAGTAGGTATACATATTTAAGATTTGGATTTTGCAGAATGAGAGGGAAATATGCGTTTATTTTCGGTTTATTAAAAATATTTAAAAAACCAAAGATAACATAAACTTTAAAACTGTTAAGTAATTGCTATTGTTCTAACGAATAATATATATTTTTTTAATATATATTTTGTATTGTAAATTTCTCTTGTACTTGAATATCGTAGTTTGTCAATGAAAATAGATCCTAATTTCATTACTAAAGTATGGCATATAACTATATACAAAATTTATGATAAAAACTATATATGGTTGTATTCCTTAGAGCAATGGGAATTATCTGACTATTTTAAAGATTATACCATTTATGACTTTTTAGATATTTATAATAAACCGAAATTTAAGGCATATTTCCCTCTCGCTCTGCAAAATCCTATCCTCAACAATGACATATTTGTCAAAATATTACCGCGATATTTGTCGACGCGTTGATAGAAAAAATTAGAGCGACAAATTTTTGGTGTTGGTACTGTCAAAAGCCGGTATAGGTTAGTTTACCACCAATAATGAAGTTTGTTTGGCGCAATGTTGTCAAAGAACGGGATTTCATTGGCTGTTACGTTAATGAGTGAAATAATCATTGTAAGAGACTTGGATAGCATTTGGGTCGGTAATGCGGATCACGTGCCTATCTGACCCAGCAGTTGTAATGCCTACTTGCCTCCTTGTGTGGTCCTCCATGCAGGTTGCAGCTGATGTATCATTAATTTTTATATACAGAACTCAAACTATTTTCCGAGATCCATCCCCGTGGAAGGGAACCTAATTATAACCATATCTTTTATAACTTAATGCTTTAAAGTATTACTTATCTGTAAGTCTGACTTACTTAAGCAAATATAACTATATTATACTACAATCCCATTTACCATAATCGAGTCATTTTGACGGAGTATTTAAAAAAGTTAATAAAAGAATAGTATCTTAATAAGATGGCTGCAAGAATGCTGCAACCTATTCTTGTAGATAAATGCATACATACAGTGTGAATAAAAGAGCTGTTAAGATAGGACTTTGAGGAATCTCTAACGTGGCATCAAAATACTAAAAGAAATTACTACGTGTATACTGTATATTTATCAAACAATAAAAAATGGTGATATACTTAAATTTATTAACATTTAGTTCTTTTTATAAATTAATCACTATAAATATATTTATCTGTTTTTGATATTAGGTTAAATCAACTAGTCAGAATTCTCAGCATAATCGGCTATTATAGATTCTACGTTTATTGTAATTCCTCAATTTAAGTATCTTAAATATCAACTTATAGTGTCTTTTTTCTTCGCCATGGCCGTGAGTAATAATAAGTATTAATTAAAATTATTAGATTTTATATGCAAACGATTACATAATAAATTAAATAACACTCCATTTGGAATATAAAATATTATACGCAGTTTGGTATACTGATTGTTTGTAAATGTATCCAAAGAAACATACATAGCACGCAGTTTGAGCTTTCGATGAGAACATCTAACTCATTGAGATCTTGACAAATACGTTCCTTCAGCTACGCAGTGCTGATCAAGGGCGATAATTTCAATGTACTGGTCCTACCTAACTGCTTCGTATTTAATTGTTTGTTATTTTTTCCTTATTTATTTTACGTGATCTTTCCTACAAATTTGAATAAAAGATTTCCTAGACGGCCTTTTAAAATGGTATCTAGCTATTTTAGGAGGTCAGCTGTCCTCGTATAATGATTATGATAATTATGTGGTATTTTATGAAGACGTGTTTCTAATAGTGAAAGATATATAAATAGTGATAGAATGGGCATTGCCCCATAATTAATTAACAAAAATTGGCAATATTCTCTAACATTTACATTTGCAATAATTCAAATAACTTGTTCTCGTTGCCAATAGAAATATATAACTGATTAATATCAACGACCAGTTTAGTGGATTATCAAGGCGAACTTGAACGTTTATTACTATCTCTTTTTTGTAATAGTCTTATATATGAAAAGAATTAGTTTATTATAATTTTAACGCATTAACATTCCATTTTACTTCGACATGATTTTCTGCTTCGCAGATGATATTTTGCAAATATTCAAGACTGTAAGCCGAACACGACAGTAGCGTTATCAGCGAATACAATAACGCTGTTAATAAGTAAATAAAAAATAATCGTTCACGTAAATAATGAATAATAAGGGATCTGGCACATAACCACGAGGCACACATTGTCCTATTGTTGTGAAATTAAATATTTGTCATTAATTGAAACATGTTGGCACCGAAACTAAGTTATGCCATTAAGACGCTACAAGTTAGAGTGGCCCAAATTTTGCGACTTTCGATTTTTCTTTTGCCTCATTCCATAAAGTGGTTTTATATGATGAAAAAAATACCACTACAGAATTTTGTCAAATTTGAATAATGAAAAATGAGAATGAAAATGAAATATATTTACAAAAACATCAGCTTTTATTTGGATCAAAAATCGTATGCCAAAATTTATATAAATGTTACTAATCAGTAGTAATTTACACTTAGTAAATTAATTTTACAGAATAATAACTTAGGTACATTAAAACATTTTGGTAATTGTTTCCATCTCTGTGTCTGTAAAATGCTTACGATACTCGCTAACAATCTGAATTATAAATTGGCGCTGCTCTTCGTCTATTTTTAATATGTTGTTATATTCATCTATTAATTTAATACCTCTTTCAGCTGTATCGTTTACAACTTTTAACTTTTTAATAATTTCAAAACAGGTTTTGTACTGCTGAATAATCTCCCAGGTTTGAGGATCGTCATTAAGAAATTCGGTAGAGAGGTTAAATCGTTCAAAAAATGTCTTCGTGCCCCAGGAAATAAAATGACATAATTCCTTACTTTGTATCTCATCAATACTACTAAATTTGAATCGTTTATTGCCTTCTTCAAACGAGTCTTCTTTTGCTAAAGCCTTAACCATGTCCTTTTTAGCATAATCAAAGAAAGATAGAGCAGAAGCTTAAATACCACAAATGGTTTTGAATTTTTGAAATTGCACTTTGAGATATAGCAGATATAGCATAGCTATAAACCAGGCTTTAACTTATATTTTAACAATAGAAATAAATATTTCCTTAATGCTTGTTGTTTCCTTTGTTGTTAATTTAAATTCATGTCTAAATAAAATATAAAATAAATCTTTAAGCAGTAGATTGCTTTTGCCATATCTGTTTTGCCTAGAAATAACCGAGTCAGATTTAAAAATTCTTTATAGTCATCGTGAGGTTGTTTCGTCTTAAAAACGTTCTCTACAAAATCAAGAATATCAAGACCATCATTTTGTAATATTTGATTAATATTTCATCCTCCATTGCAGATTTAAATTTAGTATGATCAATTTTAGGCCAAGCCTGTTTAAAACGTTTAAATAATGGAACATCAGGGCCACAAGGTACGAAGGCGTAGAAGGATCAATAAAAATTTTCACAAGTTTCAACCAAAATTCACTTTGATTGTTGCAATTTTAACTAAACGATTGTAACTTCGACCTACAATTGTAACTTCGACCTACAATTGTAACTTCGACCTACAATTGTAACTTCGACCTACAATTGTAACTTCGAACTTACAATTGTAACTTCGACCTACAATTGTAACTTCGAACTTACAATTGTAACTTCCACCTATAATTGTAACTTCGGACTTACAATTGTAACTTCGACTTACAATTGTAACTTCGCACTTACAATTGTAACTTCGACCTACAATTGTAACTTCGACCTACAATTGTAACTTCGACCTACAATTGTCACTTCGACCTACAATTGTAACTTAGACCTACAATAATATCGTTGATGCGATCGTTGATGAGAGAATGTAGAAGAGCACACTACCATGCGTGACGCGACACCAATTTACTTATTAAGGGGCGCCAGTCGCGTTCCGCCCCGTTCTTCCACTCCCAAGCGGGTTCGAGATAAGATATTACTCGATAGACAAGTAATAGGCCGAGGCAGCACTAGCTTAGATTATCAGCGACGCTCTTCTCTAATAAAAAATCTATTTTCCTTTCTCTAATAAGAATTTGGTCTTTCTCTTTGACGGGATCCCACTTATTCACCTACTAATAATGGATTTTACAATAGGGAACTTGCCCAAAAAATATAATTGAATTAAAATACTCAAAATCGTAAACTAACATCATTAAAAACCCCACAGACAACAAAAAATTTAAAAAAAAATTCCTCCAGAAATATAAGCGATTAAAATCTGCCTGATTTTACCCACTCCTGAAACGTGACGTCAGAGGGTGAAAGTCAGATGACGCCGTCAAGCGACACCGATTCCCTTTCGCATGCTCATTTGCCAGAAACAACTAGAAGTGAACACAATCTAACCTAAAATTGGTTAGAAAAACATCTTCAATATTCTGAAATGTCACAAAATGTCACTTTTGATTCGTTCGTGCCATGCAATTTACGATCTGGTTTATCTGGAAGACTTCCTCTTTACATCGCGACATCGTACGGCCGTCCCAATGGTATTTTTCGAAAAATATGAACGTGTCAAGATTGCATGTTTTTGCAATTTTTTCGACTCCGAAATGTAAGCTGTTTTTTTGCTATTTTCGCAGATATCTCCGAAACGGTGGGAGTTAGCTCGAAATAAATAAGGTCAAACGAGTATTTTCCACTACGAATCTTTTGCTATCACCAGATTTTTTATTTTTTTTTTTTTTTTTCGTTTCGGAGATAACTACAGAAATGTCGACCACGTACGGCAAAAAAATCGCAAATTTTGAGCTTCTACAGTTGGCAACTTTTTAATCTTGGCTCCTACACCAAAACACTACTCTAGCTAATTTAAACATAATTAAATTGGCTAAAGCCGCTTTTTTTATTTTTGGAATTCCAACAAAAATTAAGGAATTAGAGGGGGCGGGATTTGGGACTTCTTTTTTTTCGGTAAAATTTCTCCATTTTGTCACCGTAATTATTCGGTAATTAACTGAAATCGATCTCATTTACGATGTTCACTTGAAATCATGTACTATTTTGACACTCCGTTAATCTCGGCCCTTCGAAACAAAGGCTTCTGAGAAAAATTATTTTATTAAGATTTACATACACTCTATAGGGAAACGTGTAATTTCCTACATTTCCTCAAATATCTCGATAATTATCGGTTTTTTCGAAAAATTTGTAAACAGCTTATGTAAAGATAATTAATTGGGCTTTCCGACACTGTTTTTATTTTTTCTCTAACATAAAAAACAAAAGACTTATGATCGAATATGCGGATGTCTCAAAGCCAACCGCCGCCGCCCGGTCTATTAATTAGGGTGAATGGCTAAAGTACGCCATCTGTTGAATACCGCGCGAGACTAATTTTCACCCGGTGACGTCACAGTGCTTTTCGTGAGGAGTGGCGGGGATTTCAACTTTAATTATTTATTGCAAAGTAAGTACTGCGATTTAAGAGCTGATATTCGGTGTGGCGTGTTTTTATACATAAATACACACTTTAATGAAATAAAAAAAAATGGGCAAGTTCCCCATTAATGATTCCTGAAAAATCGCATAAAGAAATTCCTATCGAGCTCCCGTAAGGCGACCAGAACACTGAGTTTCAAACTTGCGGAATCATGAGACTTCGATTAACTTAGTGTTTCCGGTCTTCCAAACGAAAACCTTCAAGGGATTAAGAAACTAGCAACAAGTAATAATATCAAAAAAATGCAAATAGTTTTTTAATACCATAGGTATAAAAAAAGTACAGTGAAATTTTGCAATATCCTATACAATAAATTATATAATGTGAAAGAATCACGCCTCCCCAACTAAGGCAAGATAAATTTTACCATACAAATGAGAGCGTGCGCTAACAATCGATTTGGTAGAAAAGATTCATGCAACTTCCCCAGAATTTAATGCAAGCTTTTTAAAATTTATGAATTTTGGTAATTGTGGTAATTATGGCTGACTGAGAATAATATAAAAATTTTGGTTCGCTTTTGATTAACTTGTTATATTATTCACAGGACGGAGTTCGACTAATACATAAGTTTAATAACGTTAGGTCAGTCTCACGACTTACTAGTCCCCATGTATGTTCAATATAGGAAAAATGATACCGTCTCACCTTCGAGCAAGTTTTTGGCAAAATGGATTTTTGTCTTACTTATGCACAAGGCGCTTTTCTTTATATTTGGCTTTCCTTCCAACGCTTTGTATTGATCATCCAACTTTTTTTATGCGAGAAATCGGCCTTGCCCATTTTTACTGTTTTCTGCCAATATTTGCCTACAGACGTTACACGCCTTCGCCACATTTGTCGATTTCACCCTTTTTTGATACGTAAATAGTTAAAATTTTATATTTATTCTTATGAATGATACCCATAATGACTGTATCTTCATGGTCATTGTCTTTTATGGAGGAATTAAAAAGTTAAAAATAATTTCGTAAAAGTATAATGTCTATTATTTCTTGAGCAAAAATTATACTTTTATTTTTGGTTCATTTTTCCATGACCACAATATACTTTCACTCTCATGGCCTGGACCAAAACATATTTTTCTAAGTGAAAATTCGGTGTTTCTTCGAATTTTCACCTGGTTGTGCCTTATGTCTAAACGAACTCATATCGGTCTTTTTGTGCTAGCTTATGGCTTTGAAGCCTTTCAGACCTGTATGTTATGATCGAAAATATCTTTGAATGATTTTTTTTACCTAAGTCGAATTTTTATTTTGCCTTCGACTTAGGTCGATTCTGGGAGGTTCTACAACAAGAACAAAACTACGATCAGAACTGATTGTGGCGCATTTATTCTCTATCATCTGGATAATAATTGTAAATCGAAGTTACAATTGTAGATCGTATCTACAATTGTAGGTCGAAGTTACAATTGTAGGTTCGAAGTTACAATTGTAGGTCGAAGTTACAATTGTAAGTCCGAAGTTACAATTGTAGGTCGAAGTTACAATTGTAGGTCGAAGTTACAATTGTAAGTCCGAAGTTACAATTGTAGGTCCAAGTTACAATTGTAGGTCCGAAGTTACAATTGTAGGTCGAAGTTACAATTGTAAGTCCGAAGTTACAATTGTAGGTCGAAGTTACAATTGTAAGTCCGAAGTTACAATTGTAGGTCCAAGTTACAATTGTAGGTCCGAAGTTACAATTGTAGGTCGAAGTTACAATTGTAAGTCCGAAGTTACAATTGTAGGTTGAAGTTACAATCGTTTAGTTAAAATTGCAACAATCAAAGTGAATTTTGGTTGGGACTTGTGAAAATTGTTATTGGCCCCTCTACGCCTTCGTAACAAGGCAATTTCACATCAAAAACACTTTTAAAAATAATTTCATAAATGTGATGTGTACAAGGCAAATATAGTAAATTTCTTTCTAACATGTATTCTAATAAAACGCTTGCACCATTTAAGTGACCCAAGTTCAAAACAGTTATATCGCAACATAAAGTCTTCACTTTATCACACAGGTTCCAGTGTAATAGTGCTTCATAAACATTAGTTGCTTGTTCTCTTCCTGTCGAATTCTCTAAAACTAGTATTCCTAGTATTTGTTCTGTATCTCCACTTGTAATTATTATCGCGAGTCTGTCGTGTTTATTAGTGCCAGTTAAATACCTAAACATTTTTCTATTCCAGTGAATAACAGGACATAACAAATTAGATCCCATTGCTTTTTCAGCTCTTTCCTTCCGCAACTGCTGTCTACAGCGTTGAATCGTTGTCCTGGTTATACACAAGGAAAGTACATCATGCCCTAATGCTTCAGCAATAGCCGTTAATATGTGGACTGCGTCTCTGTCACTCACTTTACACTTGTCGAAAGCCGCAACTATCTTTGGGGTTATTATGTTTCGTATTCCTATTCATCTTCTGTTTATGTGTGTCCAGGTACTTCGGAGTCTAATTTTTCGTAGGAGGAGCTTGCGTGCGAGGTGCTACTTGATGACACACAGGTGTCTAATTCGGCTACATTTTCAAAAATGTTGGCGCTTTTCTCCATTCGTTCAAGATTCTGCTTTCGTTCTTCCACTTTTCTTTCCTGTTCAGTTAGTTTTATATCGATACCATACATGAAATCTGGTCTTTTCTGTATCCCTTGACTGAGTAAACATTATTTGTCTTCCTCTATCTTCATTATTTCAAAGACGTTCGCATTAGCAATATCAAATAAATCGTCTAATTTATGCACAAAATATGTTTCTTTCCGTTTAGCAATTTTGCTTGCTTTATGAGAACTTTTCGGCAGAGTTCTTTTATATACGCTTTCTACTCTTTTAACGCAATATTGCATATCACGTGTTGGGATACGCGCTTTATGCCAAAAAACAATTACTTCTTTTATTACTAGTTTTGCAATTTCACGCAAATTCAATTTCACTTCTAGCAGGTTAAGAAAAGTACACTTAAAACTTGTTTATTGGAGGGAAGCTTGCTTCCAATAATCTGTGGTGAATAACTAACTACGAGATACACTAAACTGTCCTTTCTCAAACTTCGAGGAGATAACGTAGTTGAACAAAATTTACAGACCAAAATCACTAAAAATATAACACACAACTCTCAATATTACTTCACCTAAGTAAAAACGGAAACTAAAAATATCTCCTTATTAATTTCAACTTATATAAGCATCAGCAGTTGAATAGGTTCCTTAGGGGCATGGTGTAGGCAGATTAACGATATCTCCTGTAAGTGGAAGCAGGCAAAAAATATGTCTTTCTTTGTTTCATTTTTCCTAATTAGAGATGGGCCACAATACGCTACATATATGTTCGGTTCCAGAAATATGTACCATTTTTTTTGCGCGCAACCGAAAATTTCAGAAGATAATTCACAGACAAACATATTTATATATGCAGCGACAGCCAGGCGACTTTGAAGGCTCTTGCATCAAACAAAGTGATTTCTAAGTTGGTGCTCAGTCAAACTCATATGGGTGCTCGGACACAGTAGAGTGGAGGGCAGCTATGGAGCAGACCATTTGGTGGGAGAAGGAACAAACATTTTTCTCTCTGAGCCAGCCCTCGGTCTATCAAAGAGTCTGATTCTATCAGAGCTACGGAAGTAGTCGGGGTATAGTTCAACAACTATTGGGCTCAAGCTCAAGTTGCTTGGACTCGAAAAAAAAAATTAGATTGATGCTGGACTTTATAACAGGACACTGTCCTCTGAACAAGCACCTACATAATCCTGGTCAGATTATCGAAGTGAAAGATGAAACCATCGCTCATATTCTATGCAATTGCACACCACAAGTAGCGTCAAAGTATAGGTATCTCGATAGGTAATTTTACTTCCACGTCCAGTGGAAGTATAGTAACGACAAAAAAATTTTTAAAAATTTTTATTGTCCAAATAGGCTTAAAATGTCATGAAACGTCGAGATTTTAAGTTTGAGCGAAAAAAAAAATTCTGTCTGTCTGTCGGTCTGTCTGTAACTTTTTTTTTGTGCGCACGTTTACTCTGAAACCGTTTAAGATATTGACTTGAAATTTGGTACACATATGTACTTTAACGAGATCTAGAACTAGATCATATTTTCATCTTGTTCCGTCGAAGGGTTGGGGGGTAAATTGGGGTAAATTTGGGGTAAATGGGTAAATGAAGCAGGTAAGAGTCCATGAAATTGGTATTTAGTATATACAAGAGAAGCTGAGGTCTCAAAAAAAATTTTGGCATTAGCCACCCCCATTACCACCCCCACCTCCTTACTAAAGGGGATGAAAAAAAATGTGATTTAGTGCATGTACAGGAACCAGAAACCTCAAAATATTTTTTTACTTCATCCACCCCCCACTACCACCCCACTACCTATGTGGGGTGTCGTTTTATGGGTTTTTGGGGTAGAGGATTTCAAATATTATATTATTAAAGTTCCATAAATAATTATTTTCACATACAAAGTTTTTTCGTTGTGAGTGACGTGGACAGAGAATCTGGATGTGGAAGTAGTGATTCCTTGGGCAGCGGTTTTTATAGCCAGATGAACTACGGGATCGATGGTGGAATTACAACCCCTATCCTTTGTGGAGAACACTTTTCTTTTCTAGGAAATCATATAAGTCGTAAATCTATAAGAGCCGGCAAGCCTGAGTACTGCGGATCAATGCCACCATTTGTCAGCCCAATTAGGCACTAATTTTAAAAACACTTTTAAATATTATAGAACCTGACATAACATCTATTTTATATCGTTACCAAATGATATTTATACTTTCAGGATAAAGGAGACCCATCACAACAGCCGGAAAATATCGTCTTAATGGGTTGGTGTGTTCCTGCAGCGTGTACTCCAAGTGACCTTCAATATTACCTAAATAGATATTTTGATAAGGTTGATTTCCACCTAAAAAAGAAGAACGTAACATTTTCTTCCCACATTGATGAAAATAGCTGTCAAGGAGAGACTGAGAATAAATATTTTGACCATGTGGATATATCGTTCTGGTATGTCTAATGTTTAACAATAATTATTTACTTCTGTCAATAAAAGTAACGCTAAAATATTTGTGCGCATACATGTGACTCTTAAATCATTTTATATTGAACCAATATTAATAACAAAATAGTGTGTTTTTCTATTAAAATTATTTAGTTCGTATTAGATCACGTTGTATCCTGTCGAGACGATGTTTTGATTAGAGTGGATAAATAGGAGAAACTCATTTAGCAATAATATTTCATATAGTTGACAGATATATACATAGAGATTTGTCTACAGTTTTGAACTGCCAAGCACCTTTTCATTTCCAAGAACCTAGTCATTTCAACCTTGTGAGTCAAGTTTATTTATGTCTTAATGACTTGCAAGTGTCTGCCACATAAAACCAATGAAGTGTTTAGGTCCAAACCCTTGAAAAGTCGACATATATCGACAAATTTATGGCAGAGCAATGAATTATTGAAGTGTGGCCATGATACTCCCGTGTAAGCCTCCAAGTAAATCATTCTTTAATCATTGTAAAAATATTCAAATGAATTTAATTTGGATTGTACCTGAAATAATCAATAACGTATAGTCCGTAAAGTGGTTTTTTCATAGTTCATAGTAATACTCAAACGAATTTAATATAAATTAAACCCGTAATAACCAAATGCATTATTCTTAAAGTATGGTCATAACACTTTCTTAGGTAAATTGTCAAGTGAGGTTTTTCATAATTATTAAAAGTATTCAAACTAATTTAATTTAAATTAAGCCCGAAATAATCAATGAGGCATGTCGGTTATACTGCGTCAAGACTGATTTCTCACAGCACTTAAACGGAGGTATGCGTAGTGCAGGCTTCTTTCAATCGCCGTAGGATACATTTGGACTGAAAACAAATTTCAAGAAAAGCCTAATAATGGAGCGAGATTCGTCAACAAAAGAGACTTGGACCAGCGGAGAGGAACATAAAATACATGAATACTACCTAAGAGCAACGAACAAATTGAAGTACCTAGGAACAGACCTGACGAACCAACTGGAACAGAGAGAAACGGTAAAGGAGAGAATCAAAACGGCATACAGTGTCACAAAGGCAATCATACCGTTTACTGAGAAAAATAAACTATCATGGAACTTTACCAAATGCATGTAAATAGCCGTCAAATGGCCAACGATGATATATGGAGTCAAAAAATGCGGCAACAATAAAAGGAGTTTTTTAAGAAGAGCAGAAAGGGACATCGTCCAACTAATAGCAAAAACAACAAGACGAAAACAGCGACATAAAACATCAACACTATTAGGAGGAAAGAAAATTAAAAAAGAATAGAAATGTACGCAATAAATTACTGGGGACATACCCAAGGAAGGGACCCAATGCATCTACTGATGAAAGCGCCAGCACCGAACATCAACAAACTAAGAATAGGGAGACCATGCTACAGCGGAGAATAACAACTGAGATGATCTGGATCAAAAAATTAACACCACAAAGAAATCGCAACGATATATACTCTACCACAATCGAAATCAGAAGAGTCAGAAAAAGAAAATTCGAGGAAGCAGAAACACAAAAAGAGAAGCATAAACTCCATATTGCGACACAACGCGGCAACTTATTTCACAAGAAGACTCAGAAGAGGCGGAAGTCCAGAACCAAAAACACAAATGTGGTAAACCATCTCACAAATATCTATACCTCTCATCCCACATTCCTTTACCACGCGTCATGTGGCTCTCGCTGCTGGCAACAAGCATGACATTAGTCCAACCCAACGTTGACGTAGCAGGCCCAGCTGTATAACTCGTGGGAGTGGCAGCAATCCCTACCGCACGCTGGTAAATCAATCAATCAATCAGTCAATCAATATTTCATATAGTTGATTGACATATACATAGAGGTTTGTCTACAGTTTTGAACTGCCACAGGCACAGCTAAAGTTTGCACTTTTCACCAGCATGTGCGTAGCTGAGAGGGCAGATAAACGACGTGTATTATATGCGAGGCTACACACTTCCAGATCTGCAAAAGATTGTTAAATGGTAATAGATAGATAGTTTACTTTCAAACACAACAGAAAATAATTTGCCGCCCAGAATTATTTTTTCTTAAATTCTTTTTCACAACGTCTTGCTAGACGTTCTGTGATCCATGCATTATCCCTAGTTGATCTCCGTCCGTTGCATAGCATGACATAGCGGCATCACATCACGCCAAGCTGCTTCTCATTAGTTCCTTGGTGATGTTAGCCCAATAACTCATCTTCTCACCTAGTTTTCTCTGAAATATCAACCGTTCTACATTGTACTTTCTGAGGTTGATATTGCCAAAAAATGAGAGTATTTGTGAAAACATGATGCTGGAAAGTCGCCTTTTGGGGAGCTATTTTACGATGGACTGTCCTGTAAATTCGTAGAAAACTCCTCCAGAGCCACACCTGAAATGAATTAGTACGCCATCTGCATGTTTCCTTGACGATGCCAATGTAAGGTAGAAAAGAAGAGAAATGGACAAATAATATACTGAAAAGAAACAGATTTGACCTACGCTGTTGCCACTTTTCTCTTTAGCTATTTTTAGTCGTCGGTGGAACTCTTAACATGCTGAAATGCCTTGCATCAATATTAATATATCGCTTTTTTTGCGTACATTATTTTGCTATTTATATTTCACTCTATCTTATTATAGGGATCGACCCAAAATTTCTAGGTGCCACTAGTGTATATGTATTATATTTTAAAACTCATCCGAAATAAAAATATTAAATGTATATGTAGCTGCAGAAAGAGGGTTGGAATGAAATATAGATAGATCTATAGTGGTTTTTTTTATACTCTACATATATAGTGAATATGTGGAGTTGCGGGAAGACGGTAAACTGTTGACCCACCACCATAACTGTATCCCTAGTGAATGTTAGCGTTCTTCTCCTGTAAGTTGTCGATATTTTTTTATCACAGAATTAACATTTCTTAACCAATTTTGCTGGTGAGAGAACAAACATTATTTTGGGGCCACATAAAACAGCTGCTTTACTTCTCTATTCGTATTCTACCTCTCTGGTTGCAGCCATAGACAGATGAGGATCCGACCAAGTATTCTTAACTCTCATGGTATGCGCGAACGAGAAAAAACGTGTGAAAGAAGATGACTTAATGTCTTTGTTCGTTCCTCGCTTATACAGATTCAGAAAGTGTTGGTCTTGGTATTGCATAGTTTCAACAACTTAACCGACTGCCCACAATAAAGGCGTCTACAAGTACTCTAGCAGAGGCAAAGACTGACACGCCCCATCATGTACATCATTGCTTGCATCTCTCTCGTTTGCTCTTATTGCCATACCAAAACCAACACCTTCCGATTCTGTACTCCTCGATAGCACTCATGCGACTCTTCTCTACCGTGAATTTCCCCACAATCCCTTCAGCTAAAATTAGAAATTGAGTCCCGTTGTTCTCATACAATGTGGCCTATATACGGGGTGCCGTTCCCCACCACCAGTTTTTTTAATGACATGAAACTAATTACACCGTGTATATAGCCCAGTCGATGAAGGTATTTACCCACAAAAATTTGCAAACTGAATATTTTTTTTTTTTTTAATAAGTTCGTGAAAGTGTATAGAATAATATCCTGAAAAGTTTACATTTCGCTTGGATGCAGAACATAAAAAAAAGTGAAAAAAAATTTTTTTCATCAATTTTTTCAAAATTTCCCGGAAAAAAATAGTCAAGTGTAACGTTATAGCACGAAGCGAGATACATGCGAGCGCACGCTTGAATACGCATGGCTGTGATACCGACGCATTGAATTACATGACACTAAATTAGAATTTCTTCAATATATATGAGTGTTGGTTCATTTAAAAGATGGAATTTGTAGCTTTCCGATGCTTTTTTGTTTTACACAATACAAGCAAAGGATGGATGGGAGAAATATACTTATACATATTGCCACTCCCAAAGTCAATCGTCGCAATAAAAAATATAGAAAAAAATAAAAGCCCCAAAAAATTTTTTCTTCATTGAAAACTGTTAAAAAGTATTAGTCTAGGTGCCCACGTACATAATAATTATTTTTATACCAAGGCCGCGAAATTCCTTTTTACGTACCGAGAGAAAAATTATCACCGAGGCCGCTTGCGGCCGAGGCAAGATAATCTCGAGGACGCTAAAAAATTTCGCGGCCATGGTATAAACAATATTTTTTGTGCAACCGTAAATTATAGTTAGTATACATGGTAAAAATGACACCACCGTTTATGCTATATTTTGCTAAATAAACGCGGTGGCCTGAACGCCAGAGCGTTTCTATGGAAACGGTATTTTGAATGTATACTTGACAGTTCTCAAATAATCGTAGAAATGAAATAATTTATGTATTTGTTGTGAATTTGGAAATAATTATGTACTATTTCTGTTTAATAAGATATAACAATTTTTGTTTGTCATATTTTAGAAATATCAATTTTGAAGTGACTTAAACGTCAATTATTATGAAAGTGACTTTTAGTTTTTCGGCCGTTACTTAACGGCCGTGAAATTGTATTCACGGACTGTTTTGAGAACGCGAAATACTCACTTCACGTACGGCTGCACAAAAATGTAATTTACGCATATCCTCGTATAACTTCTTCTACGGCATAATTGCGCCTAGTCTATCACTTTTTCCTCTGCGAAAATTTTCGTAAACGCGGCGTTCCTCCTCGGCATGAAAAAGACGATTTCCACGCGTCGAACTGGAAAATCGGCAAATATATTTTGTCGGACAATTTGAGTGTCGGATTCTACATATATATTCTATCTATATATTTCTACAAACTGTCCGACAAAAATTTTGGAACGTTAAGGGTGTCTACCACTCTAAACATAACATAACATAACTTTAAAACATTTATTGATAACCAGCTGATTTTTTCAAGATTGCTTAATAAAAATATGTAGAATCCAATTACTTCCACATCCAGTGGAAGTATAGTAACAAAAAAATTTTAAAAAATTTGTATTGTTCAAATAGGCTTAAAATTTCATGAAACGTCGAGATTTTAAGTTTGAGCGAAAAAAAATATTTCTGTCTTTCGGTCTGTAACTTTTTTGTGCGCACGTTTACTCTGGAACCGTTTGAGATATTGACTTGAAATTTGGTACACGTATATACTTTAACGAGATCTAGAACTAGATTATATTTTCATCTTGTTCCGTCGAAGGGTTGGGGGGTAATTGGGGTAAATTTGGGATAAATAGGTAAATCAAGCAGGTAAGAGTCCATAAAATTGGTATTTAGTATATACAAGAGAAACTAAGGTCTTAAAAAAAAATTTAGCATTAGCCACCCCCATTACCACCCCCACCAGATTATTAAAGAAGATGAAAAAAAATGTGATTTAGTGTGTGTACAAGAACCAGAAACCTCAAAATATTTTTTTGCTTCAGCCACCCCCACTACCACCCCACTACCGATGTGGGGTATCGTTTTATGGGTTTTTATTTCAAAAATTTAAAGTTCCATAAACAATTATTTTCACATTCAAAATTTTTTCGTTGTGAGTGACTTGGATAGAAAATCTGGATGTGGAAGTAGTGATTCCTTGGCAGCGGTTTTTTCGAATTGTCGGACAAAATATATTTGTCGACTTTCCAGTCCGACGTGTGAAAATCGTCCTTTTCATGCCGAGGAGGATCGCCGCGTTTACGAAAATTCTCGCAGAGGGAAAAAGTGATAGACTAGGCGCAATTATGCCGTACAAGAAGTTATACGAGGATATGTATAAATTGCATTTATGTACGCGGGCACCTAGACTATATGTACAATTCATGATTATTATGGTTTATTAAGTTGTAGCAATGTGGATTCACAAAAACGTACATCTCAAATCAGTTTAATTTCCTTGGTTGATGATTTTTTTGATAAATATAAATATTGGAAGGTCTAACTTGCCGAGAACTTGACCCATTGAAGAAAATAAAATATCACTATTTCGAAAAAAATATATACTTTTCGACTGTTCAGACACAAATTCGTTTACTTGTATGCATTTTTTTTTAAATATGATTAATCGGATCATGATAAGAAATTGCAATTTTCACGATCTTATCCTTATAACTATAAAAATATTCTTTTCCAATACATCAACAAATGTATAAGGAATCCATTGGATATAGCAGAAATGTGGATAGGTGTACCTGTAATAAATACAATACAGTAAAATTACGTAAACATTCATGCTAGCGATTCAGCGGCTGTGTGTGGTGTCTATGTATGCATTCATAATTATATATTTTCCTTCCAAACTCACTATTTATCCTCCTATTCACTAAGAAAAATGTTAAAAATGTGTAATTAGAAAAAAGCTTTATTTTACTCGTTAGAACTGCTAAGAATTTTTAGAGCTTCCGTAGTATGCATTTAACCGTGCGCTTGGCCGCGCAGTGACAATCTACTTCACTATTTTTTCCAGGAATACCGTGGCTTTAGCGACAAATTTTATTACGATATTTTTTGTTCAGAAACAGGTGGTCTATCTACCTGTATTTTTTGTTTTTTTCTACCCTGACTTAATTTAAGTGAAAAAAATTTGTTTTTCACTTTTTTTTATGTTCTGCATCCGAGCGGAATGTAAACTTTTCAGGATATTATTTTATACATTTTCACGAACTAATTGAAAAACATTGGCGTGTCACACTTTGCCTCTGCTAGGATACTGGTAGATGCCTTTATTGTGGGCGGTCGGTTAAAATGTTGAAACTATGCAATCCCAAAAGCAAAACTTTCCGATTCGGTATATAGCTGATCCAACTAATGACAATTTTTGTTACAGTTTAGTTGTTGCAATCATAGTTGTCTTGGTGTTATCCTCAACAGCCTATGACATTCTGAGGAATAATACAGAGCACAAACTAAAAGAGCGTAAGTTAAGGCTATGTATATATATTTTTTTGCACATTCTAAAATTCTGTTTCTATCAGGATCACCCATTGCTAGACTAGCAACAACATTTTCAATAAAACATAATTTTAAGAGGTTGCCAAATGCTGATGAATCAAATCCCGCCCTACAAATTTTATACGGCATGAGAGTGATTTGTATAATGATGATTATCATGGACCATAGATTTGGAACACATTTAGCATCTGGTGTATTAAATTTTAATACTGTAGAAGAAGTAAGTAAATATTGCATGTTACCCTTTATAGGGTTAAAATGATTCCATAAGTGCATAAATATACCGGGCGATAACGGATTCTTTTACAAGGTGCCATTTAATTGTCTTTTAAGGTAGAAGCTTAAAATTTGGTTTGTAGATATTGCTCATTGAAGCTCATATTTTACATGAAAAAACAATTGAATACCACTTCCGGCTTTTCCGGACATTGGTCTAAGTCAAGAATTTTAAATAGAACCCCGTATATTTTTTATATACTTGAATAGAGATTAGAAGTCCTTTTTCAGCGTGTTGCTATGTTTTTTTCAAAATGGTAGGAGCCATTTTTTTCGAAATGTAATATGGTGGTAGCCTGGCATTATTAATGAACAACTTGTAAAGATAACAAACAAAATGTGGTTTCTTATTGGTTTTTAATTAAAGCCAGTCTTTTAATTTGTCAATATTTTTCATAAATTTTCTCGAAAATTTTGAATGGAAACCACTTTTACCACTATTAAATGCTAACATTAAAGTGTGTTTTATAACCTACAGAAAAATTTATAATACAATGCATTTTGGTTTAAAAAAAAAAATGAAAAACCTAGAGAGGTATATTTTTCATTATAAAATAACTGGAAACGCGGTGTGCATGAGATCTTGTGTCCCACTAAATTAGCAAATAATTTTTATTGGTAATTAAATTTCGCTATTTTTAAATTTCATGTTTCTCTATCTTTCTTAAAAAAGAGAGAAACAAACTAGGGATTGTGTATTCCATTGGTTTAATACGGGGTAGTAAAATACCTAACATAAGAAGGCATTGGAAACAATTGTATGAACAAGGAAGCTAGTTTTATCATAAACGTCAACGTTTCTTCTATTTTCATTGATATTAACTTTGTGTTCTCATTCTTGACAAATTTCATTAATTATTAACAGTAAGTACTAGTAATAATAACGCTTTTCAGATTGCGATACTCCTTCACATGCATATTACCCTTGGCTGGTGGAGCATCCAAAAAATGAAAATAATGGCGATACTAATGTTAACCCTCTAAAGCCCAATTTTTTTTTATTCGGTAAAAAAATTGTACATGTGGTTAGTACTTAAAAATACTTTATTAAATGTAATTTTTTGTTATAAAATGCCCCCTCTGCATCCCTTGGTACATCTAGGGGTACGTTACTTTGAGGTAACAGTGGGCACTATTGTGTATGAACTTTTAAAAAACAATTTGATGTTGGAGTAAAACATAAGAAAACATAACATTTCATGCATAGAACTTTTGGTATTCCATTACACCCTGGAATTTTGCATCTTCTTCTTTTGTTGCTAAATGTAGGCCAGTGTCCAGTTTTATCTGTTCGAATATCTTCAGTAGGCATTAGACTGTCGGTCCCTTATGTTTCTTATTTCCTTCTGTTGCTGTAATGGAGCCGAAATACTGGAGCGTCCCCTTTTTCGGAAATTTATTGGCTCTTTGCCTAAAGTGTGTTCGCTAAGTCCGTTTTGAACTGCAACAGACTCATTTGTTTTTTTGTCGCAATGTTACTTCTCTTACAGTCGCGTCTGTAAAGAAGCCAAGCATTTACAACACACGGTCCATTAGGTGGAAAAAAAACGTATGGTACCACTTTTTGCTATGAATTCTTGTTCTGTATAATGCAATCAGCGAATCGACTAAATCAACGCCGCTCATGAATTGATTGTACAGCAAAATTGCATTTGGACACGGAACATCAATTTTGGAATTTGAAGTTTTATCCCATCTTTTTTAGGTTTCGCAGATTTGTTCTCCGGCCGGTTTGTCAACTCTGCAAGAGGTAGTTCGTCCTCACTATCCCAAATATCAGCATTATTTACGACCTCATTATCTTGAATATTATCCTCATCTTCAATTTCACAGAACCAATATTTATTTTCATCGATCTATGGATCTATTTGAGAAGAAATTACTTTTTCTTCTAACAAATCAGATATACTTCTACTGTCATCATCATCGCTGCTATCACTCAACATGGAATTTTCTGATTTATTCCTGTTCTCAATTATCCTTGTCAAAATCTCAGGGTAATTTTTTTTAGCACTACGGCCATAAAACATTGAAGTGTTCATTTTGAATGCTGTAAATAGACATACATATCTTAGAATCACTATAGCCCAATGTAACTTTGAAGTAACATACCTACTTTATGTTGTATTTATGGAGTATCTCAAAATAAATCCAAATATTTTCAATACACTAATCTCTGAATAAATAAAATACCACACCGTTATTTATATTTGTCACTTTTATTGTTAAAACACTGATGAAAACACATTCAAAACACTACTTCACACAAGCATCTTTAGCAACAATCCGCCATTAGACAATTTCGCGCGCAATTCTCTAATAATCGTTTAGATGGCGCCAATTCTGCTATTATTAGACTAAAACAAAGTTACTTCAAAGACACATTGATCTACAACGGACTAAAATTTAACATAGCTATTTGAAAATTACAATAGAGTAGTGTGTTACTTGAAAGTAACGCAGGGCCATAGAGGGTTAACAATAAATTAATGTTTCATTGTAAGCGAAGAAGTTGAAATAAACGTTCTAACAACGTATATCGAATATGACTGCACTGCTTCCATTAGCGAGTTATGTATGCAATGCATACTTCCCGTGAAAGTACCAGGCAAATTTTAATGAAACACGGATTTAAATCATTTACGTACCAAATTCACCATCACCTAGTATATGAAAATTATTTCCAAAGAAGACTTAATTACTACAACTGGTTTTTAGATAATTTAAACATAAATCCAGTATTTCATCATAATATTATTTTTACGGATGAATCCAGGTTCACCAATCTAGGAATGTTTAACAGAAACAATACTCGTTATTGGGCTGTGGAAAATCAGAGATTAGTAGAAAGTGCTTTTCAGGAATGTTTTGGAGTAAACGTTTGGTTGGGCATAATAGGACTTAATATCATTGGTCCAATAAATTTCTATCGATCATTAAATGGAGAACTGTATTTGGAATTTCTTCAAAATCAAATAGAGCTTTTTATAAACAACTTGCAAATTATTTGAATGGGCGGTTTGGTGAAAACTGGTTGGAAACCAATGGATCTATCCGGTGGCCAGCAATATCACCTGACTTGACTCCGCTTAATTTTTCAATATGGGCATTTACAAAACCTGCTCAGAGGAAATATTAGGAGAATCAGATTGTGTCGGGAACAAGGCGACCAACGTGTAGACATTTAATTTTATCAATTTAATGTTTATTTTGTTTGTTTATTTACTTAGGTAATTAGTTCATTAAGCCAATATTATTGTTTGAACTAAAACGAAAAACCAAAGTGTATTATTGTATTATAAATTTTTTCTGTACTTTATAAGATACATTTTAATGTTAGTATTTAATAGTTAATGGTTCCCAGTCAAAATTTTCTAGAAAATTTATGAAAAATATTGACATTTTAAAGAATACCTAAAATGTATCTCATTTTGTGACAAAGTAAAAGTTTGGCAAATTTAATTAGAAACCAATAAGAAAACACATTCGGTTGTTTGGCATTCGTTTCATTAATAATACCAGGATGCCACCATATTACATTTAGAAAAAATGGCTCCTTTGCCGCCATTTTGAAAAAAAATGGCAACATGTGATATGTCATTGAAAAGGGAATTCTAATCTCTATCCAATTATGTAAAGGAATATACAGGGTACCGTTTAAAATTCTCGACTTAAACCAACTTCTAGAAAAAGTGGAACTGTTTTTTCATGGAGAATATAAGCCCCAATGAGCAATATCTATGAAACAAATTTCAAGTTCTACCTCAAAAAACAATTAAATGGCACCTTGTAAAAGAAATCCGTTGTCACTTAAGAACTATCATATATCTAATAAGACTATGTAATCATATTTTATACCCATTTTCACTGTACCCAGAGACTGGGTAAGACACAAATACCAAGACCCTTGAACACTACACTTAACTTGACGTGCTTTTCGCCAATCGTGTCGTCATCTGGAGATGATTGAAATTCTATTAGTTCTGGCATGCAGTGTTACACCAAAGGTTAAATACATTTTCAAAGAAAGTGTTTGTAAAGGTAGAGACACTTTCTTATGAACAATTTTATTCAATATAACATCCTTAAATTGTACCTATAGATTTATATAAGGAAATTCGTCACTCCGATGTACAGGATGTTCTAAAAAAACGCTCTCTAGCTTCACGTAGTGAATTCTATGAACCAAAATAAGGAACGTTAGGGTCTCAATTGTAACGCGTCAACTACTGGTACTATCTTAAAAGTAATATGTAATTACTGAATGCAACTTAATACAATTTACATTTACGTTTCACAGCGCGCACGACGCATTCTATGTTAATATTTGGTACTATCTTAAAAGTAATATGTAATTACTGAATGCAACGTGGTAATTTTTTTGAATGCCTCCCCCCCCAAAAGTACTATACACGCCACTGGTTACCCAAAATAACGAAAAAGCCTTCACAAATACTACTTAATGATTAAATATTGCACCAATTTTATCAAAAGTTTTATTTTAAATGTGTTGGTCAAAGTCAATAACAATTATAATTGAAAAATTTAGGTACGCAAATGCTTTTAAAAAATCGCCATTTTGCTCTATGCATGCATTTATGCAGTCGTCATTCGCAATTATTTTCTATTAAAGATATCCTCAGAAATGTTTCATAATACTTCATAAATGCAGACACTGTCATCCTCATCGTTAATTTCTGTAAGTTAAATATTGTTTTTCAGGAAACCTCAGAGCCTCGATTGGTTTGTCATCAAGGCGGCCAAGATATTGGTCCACCGCGTCCAACCATTTATTGTAATTTTTCTAATTATTTCTCGAACATGTAAAGAACAATGAGCGAATAATCTGAACTTCTAGAAATTAATATTTGGCTATAGCAGGACATCATGTCAAAAATTAGGTGGCCTGTTCTAGTAAAAATTCGGGTAATTTGAGTCATTCAATATATTTGGTAGACAATTCATTCGCAAAGTCGTTTTCTGCGGAAACATATTACCTGGCAAACGGGACAGTTAGATCCTTGATAACTTCTTTTAGTTAAAAAAAAATGAGAAGATACCACCCAGATAGCACAAGAACTTACTAAAAACGTCCAGGGGACGTTTGCATAGGACATTCGAGATGTCTTAGAGACGTCCGCTATAAGACGTAAGACATACAGAAGACGTCTTTGGGACGTCCATTGTTACAAATCAGTATGTCTCTGAAATGTCTTATTCTGGTCCGTTTTAGACTCAAAAAAGACCTTTATAGGACATTATTTGGATGCTCTCAAGACAGCTTACTTTGGTTCATTCAAGTTTCAAAAAGACCTTCATGTGATATATCGATTTTATAAGCAATCATTACCTTTTTACCTTTAAAAAAACCAACTAAAACTTTTTTCGCAATTATTTTAACGAAAAAAAAAAAAAACGGAGTGAGTAGGGAATGAACCGCCGACCTTTTTATTTGTAAATCGACTCAACTCAACAGATATTTATTTAAAGATTTACAAACATACACCTAGCCGGGTCCTGGCCCGGAGCCAGCCAGACAACCACGGCACGCAGCACCGAATGTGGTGCTGATTAGGTTCGATTTTAACGATAAAAAGCAAGGAGTTAAGGCTCCTCTTAGAAACTAAAAACTTAACATTAAGGTGGGCGGTTTCATGAACGTAATTCGACGATCTCTCCTGCATCCCGCAACCGATTGAAAAAATTTTTGATATTCTTTTAGAGACAGCTTTATAGAATGATACTAGGCTATTTAAAACTAAAAAAGAAAAAAATTTTTTACTTGTGCGAAAATCAAAAATATTTTTTTTTTTTACTTTTCAATAGTCTGGTATCATTCTATAATGTTATATCCAAAGGCCTATCAAAAAAAAATTTGAATCGGTTCAGGGATGTAAGAGAAATCCTCGAACTACGAAATCATTTTCTTAAGCACGGCACCGGCTCCCTTAACAGTTTATTGGAATAGGGCATAAAATGCTTAAAGATAATTAAAAATAACGCTTAAAATTGGTCATTGACCACACGCACTTATAAAATTTTGATTGCTGGCACGGGAAAACAAAACTCAACGAAAGAACCCGTTCGAAGCAATTCCACCTTGGTGGTCTTCTTGTCGCCAGGAAAATTTCGTGGAAAATAAAAAGATGTTCGAAATATTTGGGTTTTTAAAGAATTTATTGGTCTAATTGGAATTTAGAAGCAAAAAAGGACAAAAGAACAAAAAGGATATAAAGAACAAATAGAACATGTAAAGAGAATAGAAAATGTAAAGATTAAAGGTGGGGAAATACGAAATTGTATAAGAAAGTATGGTTAAGGTAGAGGTTGCCGGAAAATAGGCAACGCCCGGTATTGTAGGGGGTGTAGGATATCGAAAAGGATTGTATCATGCTGTCTGATTCGTGTTATGTTGCGGGTTAGCGAACTATCGCCCAGTTTGAATAGTTAGAATTTTTGAGAGATTTCTTGGACGTAGTCAGCTAGAGGCCTTGAGGCCTTGTCGAGGCAACGAGTATATAAATCTCTAAGGGAGGTGTATCTTCCCGAACCAGAGAGAAGGAGCATAAATTTATGTTCGAGAACTAAAAGTTTTCTCATTGTCGTGGCCGGTATGCTGCACACACCGACGCCGCGTATGTGAGGGCCGGCCTAATCACCGTCGTGTCCTGTTAAGTCCGCTACCTCTAGCCAGGAGCGGGAACAGACTCCTGACATGGAGTAGACTCACTCGGCCACTGATCTTATTATTTACTTAGATACTGTAAAGTTGGAAGAAGGCAACGCAACAGCTAGATTCTGCTTAGCAACCCGGCTGTCATTTATTATGTTATCATTAATCTTTTCATTTTATTCTAATTTTATTAAAAGAACTCGCTACTTGCACGAATAAGCTGCCGGATCTTAAACTGATATAGCTGTTTATTTCAAAATATAGAATGTATTTGGATGTTTAATAAATGTTTGGTATAAAACAAAATCATTAATAATTTACAGAAAAAGGTTAACATTAAATTATTAATGACAAATTATGAATTGCTATAAAAAATAAACTACACATTTTACAGAAATAATGGTTAAATATAAACAAAAACATTGTAAAATTGAAAAAACAGTTTTGTTAACGTTTTTTTTGTTTTTGTTGGGTAATACTAACATTGACATAGTAATTATGACGTCTTTAAAACGTACAAATCAGGCGTCTTAAAGACATCTAAGGAAAGACGTTTTTAAGACAATCTTTATAAGGAATTAAGACGTTCAGACCTAAATAAGATATAATATGGACGTTTAAAGACGTCTTGTCCTATCTAGGCGGAAGCCAGCCCCTTCCCGTAGCTGCCCATTTTTCCCAAATGTTTGCGAAAATTCGTTAAAGTTAAAAACAGGACTTATTATCGCTGAGTTATTCGATGCAGGCCTCGGGACACCTTGTATATTTTACTGACGAAGAAATCAGTCAGTCAAAAAATATAATTTGTAAGTAATTTGTAAGCAATTAATAAAATAACATGTTTGTTAAAAGTATACGAGATACAGTTATAAAAACCAAGGTCATGTTTACATAAATAAGGAAATAATTTACATATAATTTTATAGATTGTTAAAGATTAAATCATATAAAAAATGCGGAAACTGAAACGAAGTGGATAGATATTATATAACAAATGTTTTTAAGCCTAATAATATTACTTTCGTGTACATGTGATGTGTAAATCAATGCATTGTGGTCCTGCTGCCAGCTGGTTTTCTGCTTACGTCATCGGGGCAAGGCTCTAATGTTGATTATTTTGTTCATTATCAAGTGGCAGACAAAAATCTACGAAATTACGTACTATGGAAGGAAGCCACATGCCAGCAAAGATGTCAAAAATATGAGTAAACTCACGTCATTGATGCAACACAATTTTTTTATGTTTTGTAGATATTTTATTATAAATAACACAGCCCCACAAAAAAAAAGTGGTCTGTCCGGCGGACCAGACCAATATATCCGTATTTATTTGGATCCGCTGAAACCGAATCCGAAGTCAGAATTGTCAGATCAGGTCGTTTTTCACCCCCCAAAAAACACCCCCCACAAAAAAATGCTCTGTCCGGCGGACCAAACCAGTAGATTCTTATGTATTTGGACCTGTTGAAACCTAATCCGTAGTCAGAATTGTCAGATTGGCTCGTTTTTCACTCCCAACCCCAAAAAACACCCCCAAAACAAAAACAAAGTGGTCTGTCCGGACTATACCAGTGTATCCTTATGTATTTTGACCTGCTGAATCCGGATTCGAAGTCAGAATTGATTGGCTCGTTATTCACCCCCAAACCCGAAAAACACACATAAAATGGTTTGTCCGACGAACTAGACCAGTGTATTCGCATGTATTTCGCATGTATTTCGACCTGCTGAAACCGAATCCGATGACAGAATTGTCAGACTGGCTCGTTTTTCAGCCCCAACCCCAAAAAACACCCCCAAAACAAAAACAAAGTGGTCTGTCCGGCGGACTATACCAGTGGATCCATATGTAATTTGATCTGCTGAACCCGAATTCGAGGTCAGAATTGTTAGATTTGCTCTCCGATTAAAGAACTTATATCTAGATACATAATGGCTACCTTTTCTTCATATACTTTATTTGCTCCTGACATAGTCACATTATATGTCCATTAAAATGGATAGATGAACATCACATCCCATAGGCAACAAAGGCGGGTATGTGTAGAAGGGAAAATGTAAAATATTGTACCTCTTTTATGTGATAATTATTGGTTAACTTCTAGGAATATTAACGCAGATTGAAAAAATACAATAGGTAAAGATGTTTTATTCAAGGAAAATATGCATTGGAAGGATATTATTTATAATATTATTATTAAAACTATAAACTGAACCTCATCATGTTACGACTATGACCTACTTACTTGTGAAACGATCGATTTCTGCAAATGGCACAGCACTGTTGCATGTTGCACTAAATTGTCACTAAACTGTCTAAATATGAACAGAGAGTATTATTTAGGTATTAGGCAAATCACAACTTAAAGTAAAAAGACTTCTTCACCACATTTTGATCGAAAAACACGAAAAACACTTATTAACATTAATTACAGATACTGTCAAAACTGTCAAACTGAAATTATGATAATCGAACTGAAGCCGACCGTGTACGAGCGGCCGCAAATACGCCGATGGACCAATCAGCAACTTATGGGAAGAAGTGCCTTAGATTGGTCTTTCTAGTCTTTCGGGATCATAAAATTCATGCCATTATGTATCTAGATATAAGTTCTTTAATCGGAGGATTTGCTCGTATTTCACACCTAACTCTAAAAAACACCCCCAAAACAAAAAAGTGGTCTGTTCGGCGGACCATACCATTAGCCAAATTCTTTTAAGCTGCCCAGCTTTACCCAGTGCAGTTGTTTAGGGCAGGTGGAAGTGGTAAAATACGTCATTTTGACGTCACAGGCTTGAATTGATAAGTGTCAGTTGATTGAGGTTACATTGTTTGTTTATATTTATATGTAAAAAAGATGAGTGTAACTAAAAAAATTAAATTAGCAGCTAGTCAATTAATATTTGATGACTTAACGCTATGTTTATCAAACATAAAATTGGGCAACAAACAGTGATACTAACAATAATGAGGTACATGAGAGTGGATCATTTTCGTATTCCATTGTTTTACGAAGAGTGGATAGATAAATATCTTGAGATTGATTTTTTTAGCCTCTTTAGATTAAAAAGATTCACAGTAGAAAAGCTCGGTTGACAAATATACATATATAACAACTTGTGCCTGGCTGCTCCTAATGCAATTAAGAAAACTATATGTAGTAAACACTAGTAAAATTTGTCATATTATGTAATTTTGTACCCACCATTTTTCATATTTTCAATAACTATAGCATTCTCTGGAATAGTTAAGGGGATGCCATTAATTTCCATGATAATTTTACTCATTGCATAAATATTATAATAATTATTTAAAATAAACCCTAACTTTAATATTGTTTAATAACATCTGTTATATCTGACTAACCCAAGCCACTGACCCAAGCATACCCAACTACAGACTTGGTAAAGCTAGGGAAGAGAGGAGAGACATTGAACTATGCTACATAATGGAAGTCCCACTAGGATACACCTACCCAGTCTAGAAAGAGAGGGAAACAATAAGAGTCGCCGTTGCAATACAATGACGGATTGAGATCACTATTGGCTCAATGGCTCCATCTCTTTCCAATGATGATGCGGTGCCATTCCATATGTAGTATAGTTAAATGAGGAGAGGTAATTTTGGTGAAGTTATACGTCACTGGGGCAGTGAATAGAATGACTGCCCTGGTGTCCTGGGCAGTTGGGCAGCTTAAAAGAATTTGGCTATTGTATCCTTATATATTTGGACCGCTGAAACCGAATCCGAAGTTATAATTGTCAGATTGACTCGTGTTCATGTAGAAGAACGCACTACCGGGCGTCAAAATGACGCGACACCAATTTATTTCTCAGGGGGCGCCAGTCGCGTATTACCCCGTTCTTCTACCTCCCAGGCGGGTTCCAGATAAGATGCACTTCGGTAGCCGAGTAATGGACCAAGGCTGCACTACCACAGATCGGAAACGACGCTCTCTCTGGACCCGAATTCCCTCGTTAGGGGTTTAGGCACCTCTTAATTTCCTGAATTTTTGCATAAAAAAAATCCCAACCGAAGAATTTCTCTGCGGAGGGATTAGTTTTGGTACGCGGAAATCACGTTTTGGTCTATTAATAACGGAATATATTTCTCAAAAAACGCATAAAAAAATCCCTATCAAACCTCCGTAAAGCAACCAGAAGGTCGAACGTTAATGCGAATTAACTCGACACATCCGGTTTTCCATACGAAAGTTCCAGGGATTATAGACCGTCAACAGGCCTCAAGATCAATTAAGAAACAATAGTTCAAAGAATCCGTTTATTTAACAGAATTGGTTATACAAAATTCTCAAGATAAGAATCGTGCCTTCCCCAATCAAGGTAGTGACTTTCAGACCATACAAGCGAGAGCGCTCACGCTAACGATCGATTAGGTAGAAAAGATTCATACATACCTTCTCAGAATCAAAATGCGAGCCTTTAGAATCATTTCAGACTCTGGGTAAATGAATAATTAAGGCTGACTGAAATTAACTTAAAAAAGTTTTACTAAATGAATTTAGTTTCGCTAGAGACTACTTAGCTTTAATGTTCTTGTATCGTGGAGATTCACGTACTCAAACACATTCAGAGGACTTATTACTGCATAAGTTGAGTGGCGTTCGATCAGTCCACGACTTACTAACCCTCATCACAGTCGTTCAATATTATCGATTTGGCAGCGTCTCACCTTCGAGCGACTTTTAGGCAAAATTGAATTTTTGGATTTTTATGCACAAGGCGTTTTCCTCTATAACTTTGTCATTTGAAAAGCCCTGTTATTGGCTTTTCTACCATTGCTTTGTCTGGACCACTCAACGCGCTCGACCAAATTGCGAGCCGCTGGGTCAATCCAAACTCTTTCTATGCGAGAAACCGGCCTTGTACATGTGCATTGATTTTTATCAGTTTTTGCTTAGCGGCACTACGCCAGCTTTGACAAAATCTTCTATTTTGCCTTTCGGATGCAGTGCATCGTTAAAATTTTATGCTCATACTTTAGAATTGGGCTTTCAATGACCGTACCTCAAAGGTCAATGTCTTTGGTTGAGGAATAAAAAATAAAAAATAATTTAAAGTATATTTTCGTGGTACTTTTTAAACTGACTTTGTGGTACTTTTGAAAAATCCATTTTAAGACCAATTTTAGCGTACTTTTGAAAAATCGATTTTCGAGCCAAATTTCAAGGTACTTTTGAAAAACTAATCTGCGGGTGAAATTTTGGCGTACTTTTGAAAAATCGATCTTCAAGCCAAATTTCAAGGTACTTTTGAAAAGTTAATCCGCGAGTGAAATTTTGGCGTACTTTTGAAAAATCGATTTTCAAGCCAAATTTCAAGGTACTTTTGAAAAGTTAATCTGCGGGTGAAATTTTGGCGTACTTTTGAGAAATCGATCTTCAAGCCAAATTTCAACGCAGTTTTGAAAAATTAGTCTGCAAGTGAAATTTTAGCGTACTTTCGATAAATCGATTCCTGAGCCAAATTTTGACGCCCTTCCAAAAATATTATTTTTCAAAGTTCAATTTGTGGTACCTTTGAAAAAGTATATTATTCATAAATCTTTGTCATTATATACTTCTACTCTCATATTCTGAACCAAAAACATTTTTCCTAAGTGAAAATTCGGTGTTTCTTCGAATTTTCACCTGGTCATTTCCAACGCCTTATAGAACCCAAAACGGTCCTTATGGACTGATCTGCGCCTCTGCAGACTCCCAAAAATGTCTTAAAATGAAATTTTTTGCCTAAGTCGAATTTTGATTATGTCTTCAACTTAGGACGATTTTGGAGAGTTCTACAACATTCACCCCCAACCCCCAAAAAACACCCCCGCCCCACAAAATGGTCTGCGCGACGGACCATACCAATGTATCCTTATGTAAGGATGCACTGGTATAGTCCGCCAGACAGACCACTTTGTTTTTGTTTTGGGGGCGTTTTTTGGGGTTGGGGGTGAAAAACGAGCCAGTCTGACAATTCTGACATCGGATTCGGTTTCAGCAGGTCCAAATACATAAGAATACACTGGTCTGGTCCGTCGGACAAATCATTTTTTTGGGGTGTGTGTTTTTCGTTATTGGGGGTGAAAAACGAGCCAATCCATCAATTCTGACTTCGAATCCGGATTCAGCAGGTCAAAATACATAAGGATACACTGGTATAGACCGCCGGACAGACCACTTTGTTTTTGTTTTGGGGATGTTTTTTGAGGTTGGGGGTGAAAAACGAGCCAATCTGACAATTCGGATTCGGTTTCAGCAGGTCCAAATACATAAGAATATACTGGTTTGGTCCGCCGGACACACCACTTTTTTTTTGTGGGGCTGTGTATTCAGAATTTTGCTGGCCAACATTTCTTTTGCTGCGGAAAAGAGGGCAAATTCTCTGAATGTATCAAAGATTCAACGTTATTGGGGCAAGCATTTTTTCCGAATCAGTCGTTAATTTTACGTCATAAAGACAGAAAAATGATTGGCAGACAACTGTGCAAGGGTTGGTAGTCAAAAAAAGTATTAATTTCTTTTATAAAAATGCGTTGTGATTAAATGCTTTAAAAAACTACTTATCTATTCAGAGCTTTTCATTTTAATTATTTTTATTAAACATATTTTTTTCAACATTATTTTATATGAAAACTCTGAAGGGTCATATTATAATTTTTTTAAAGAAGAAATTTAACTTTTTTCTTGAAATTTCAACTTTTAAAAAGTTGAAAGACCCCGCCAATTCCATTGAAATTGTGGCTGTATATTCTCCAGACCATGCTGATGAAAAATTCCTAGCGTCGTTTTTGAGTTACAGACGCAACAAGGTTGGAAGGTTTTGGCTGAAAATCAGGACTTATCAACAATCTATAAGTACGCCTTGCACATGTGATCAAAATAAACAGACAAACACAACACAGCCTGTCAATTTATTTTAGTATGATTTATTATTACAAAACGTAAACTTTGAGATTGTCAAATGCGAGCGAAAAAGCACACTTTACATGTCGATTGTAGATAAAATAACTTCAGTCTATTGAGATGTAATATGCCAAAAAAATAGCATAGTCGAAAAATGTTGGTGTATATGGATACACACACGAGCTTTCGTCAGATCCATACCCAGTAAAATTGGAACGAATTTCGATGTTTAACGGAAAAACTGATACAGTTTTGAAATGGAAGTTTTTTGATGAAAAACTAGCCAATTTGATAATACATAAGGATACACTGGTCTGGTCCGCCGGACAGACCACTTTTTCGTTTGGAGCTGTGATTTGTGTGTTAACTGAGAATGATACACAAGATTTATTCAATAGCTTTTAAATCAATTAAGATTTAAAAAATAAGGAATTCTAAAAAGTTCACAAAATGACCAACCATTTCAATTTTTTCCCAGAAAATAGTCAACGACGTAGAGAAAAATGTCACCCTGCGCGTTACTTTTGAAATTTCTTATTACATAAACACACCACAGATAGTAGACAACCCCCAAATCCATAGCCAAGGCTGTGCGGAAGGGGGTTACACATTTGGAAAAACGCAGACATACATCCACACCCACCGGTGTTGTCAATACCGGGGCTGGGGGTCGAACCCAGAGCGCGGTAGACAGTCGATCAGCGTATTCGCCATTCAATACGCCTTAACCGATTGAGCTACCGCGCCGGACTAATGACTTTTGGAAACAACTTGAAAATAATAGCTTATGTCGGTCTGAAGCTACAAAGAAAAATATTTTTAAAACAATAAACTTCAGACAGGGTACGTCCTAGAAAATAAAATGTATAACATTACTTTAATGAGTTCTATTAATAGCTGAAGTTACCAATAAAAAAGGAGGAGGATAACACTAAAATGTTACGCCGTTTGCGGATCTTACAGAACACTTAAATATTAATGTTTTGTAATTTAAATAAATGTCATATAAATAAAATATAATATCGATAATAGTTGTTTAATGGCATGATTAAGAAGGATGACTTGCAAATTAATTTTCTTTTTTTCCCGTCTACCAAAAATAATACTAATTTTAGTTTGATAGGTGTATTTGTTTTGCTACTTAAAATTTTTGTGCTGGAATGGCTACTTTGAATAATATTTTGTAACCAAAGCATGTTGCAGAATATTAAGAGAATAAAGGCATGCTAAACACAGTTAATATTTCTTTTGTTTCAGCAATATAGATCACCAGTTGGAACGATATTTTTTCACGGAGATCTTTTCGTAGATTCGTTTTTTATATTAAGTGGACTCCTAGTAACATATTGCCTTCTAGTCCAATATGACAAACGATATACAAATCCATTCTTAATAGTTTTTCTGAGATATGTAAGGTAATTATTCTATTATAATTAATTATTATATTTATGGTCAATTGTATTTTTCATTAATAATTATGCAATATAAGTTTCTTGTGGAAAGAATAGATAATACAAAAATATTTTTATTATATTTTTAGACTTACACCATTATACGCTTTTATTATTTTCTATTACGCAACTTTACTGAACTACTCCGGATTTGGACCAATGTGGAAAATTATTGTATCAGCGGAGGTTCAGGACTGCAGGGCCAACTGGTGGACGAATTTACTGTACATAAACAATTACGTTAATTCAGAACACATGGTAAGAAAAAATAACAAATCACTACGACATATGTATGTATTTTTTTTTAAGAATAGAGCTGCCCTCCAATTAAAAGGCAGGAGACATACAAGTAATTGTATATTATGCAACGACCATTTAATGTTGGCTATTAAGACACGAGCATGAGAATTATGAGAATTCTCATGCTCGTGTCTTAATAGAGTCATTAAATGTGATTGCATACACTATTTTTTCTACGACCAGTCATAATAAAATAGAAATTTAACACTTTATTTCTGAAATTCATTAATTGTAAGAAGCACAAAGTTTGAAAATTTGCGCAGTTGAGTTCCACCACAGTATGCTTCTCTTGCTTGCAACACAAGTGATATAGAGATAGCAACACGTCTGGTGCCACCTGATGGACTCAACTGTTGAAATAAAGAATATGACTTATCAAAATTGATAAATTTTATATCTGACAGATGTTCAAGGCAATAGTTAATATTGGCAAAATATTGTTGTGTGTCGCGTTTCTATAGGTTATAAACTTGTATCTTAATGAAAAATTTGTGTCTTAATGAATCTCATTAAAGTACAGGTAGGGAATGTTAATAAACGAATTAAAGTATGTAAAATATGCTAGTAGAATAAAGACAAAACAAAAAAATGAACAAACAAATGTTAACACATTATTACAGCATTTTAGAGATAAGATAATTGCAGGATGAAGAAGAAAATAACAAGAAAACGATATTTTATGTACTAAATATGTATCAAAGGTGTCTCAAAATACAATACATTGTTTTATATTATTGATACAATATATATAAAAATATCATTGGATAATCTAAATAATTCAAACATATACTACAAATTTTAAATAAACTCGTTCTTGAAGTAGCTAAATAAAATGAGGAGTATGAGCGAGTAAACAGATGGAACATTAAAATATATAGATCTGAAAATACTTGAGCAGTTGATATCCGATTTTTTGTTAGAACTTTATATAAAAATAATGCGGAAAAATAGGCTCGCCATGATATGATGCTAAAAGTCTTTTAAGGCCGACGTTAAATAGTTAAAAAAAAAAAAAAGTCTTTTAAGTTAAATATAGCTAATAAATCGGAATCTGAAGTACTCCTAGGGGGACAGATATAGTCTGCTTTTTCTAAAGGAAAGATATTTAATATACCTCCTTTGAAATAAAAATATTAATATCATATGGTTTATTTCAAACAATACTAGCATATTCTAATATGACCTCATAAAAGCATTAAACACATGAGGAAGTGTAGAAATGTCCTTAAAATGACTTTTTAACACGAGAGGTTAAATTTTAAATAAAAAAAGTAAGTACGCGACTTCCCAACAAAAACATTTATTGTTCGAAGTATTACAGAATACTAAGACGTCCACGCTGTGCGGGGAACATTAAAACTTAATAAAAAACGTACGAATAAAACAGAATACACAACTGCCTCAAAATTGTCAAAAGTTGAAACTGTCGTTTTTTCAAACGTTGATCTTCTTCTTCCGCCTCGGAGTAGAGCGCGTTCCGGAATGCACTCGCGGAGACACACTACTAGTTACTTGTTACAGACTCCCCCTCTGGATTATCTCAACGTCCTCGTAGACGATCCAGGACGAACGGCGGGTTTCTTCTTCGGAGGCCTTCCCCTCTTTCTTATCGGGAACACTGGAGTCGGAGGATTACCTTCATCTGAGGGAATATACGGTGTAAGATCGGATACATGATACGTAACCAATGAAACCTCCTCGTCGTTTCTGGAAATTACGTAAGACGTAGAACCTTTCTTAGAATGGATTTTGTATGGACCATCCATTTTGGGTACAAATTTGGATGTTATACCTTTGGACGCCTTGCTGAGAACATATGATGAACCCATACCATATCTCCTACTTGAAATTCTGGTGGGGCCCTACGCTTTTGATCTGCATACTTTTTATTTCGATCCTGTTCATGTTCAAATGTCTCCTTGACCTCTTTCATGGTATCGGCTATATTCAACAAATATGGGGTAATTTCAGCAACAAAGTTTTCCGACAGAGCCACGGCTCGTAAATCGTGTTTCACTTCATCTGGAGAACGTAACTCTCGAGCAAAACTAAGAAACGCTGGAGTATGTCCAGTACTCTGACTAAAGCTGGTGTTCATGGCGAATCTTATAGAAGGCAGCTTATTCGGCCAGTCCATGTGATTATCAATCACAAGGATAGACAACTGAGTCTTTCGGTCTCTATTTTTCCTCTCTACTGGATTCGCCTCTGGGTGATATACCGGTATCAAGCATTGATCAAATCCCAAACAAAAAGACACACATTGCATAACAGCGCCTACAAATTGGGGTCCATTATCCGAAATAACTCTTCTTGGCGTGCCATATCGTAGAACTACTTCGTCTATCAACGTTCTTACGCATGCTTCGGCAGTGGCTTGTTTAAGCGGGAAAATTTCGACCCACTTCGTCGAAACATCTTCAACTATAAATATCCATTGATAACCATCAGATGTGAGGGGCAATGGACCAAATAGGTCAATAGATAACGTTTCAAATCTCTGATTTGGCGGAGGCGTTCTCAAAAGGCCGGCGGGTTTCAAATTCGACGGCTTGTACCTCTGGCATTTAACACAATCTTTGATATATTCTTTAATATACTTGCGCATACCAGGCCAATAGTATTTATTACAAATTTTGCGAAGAGTGCGTTCGTAACCATAGTGGCCTGCAGATGAGACATCATGATACTCTCGTAATATCCTGGACCTAGCACAATTAGGAACCACCAGTTGCGCCTCTTCGGTATCTTCTTCCGGGATGAATCTATATAATACACCGTTAGACATGATATAACCTCTCGACGTACAATTTGGTAAATCAGGGTGATCCGTCTTCTCAAAGGAATCGATAATTTTCTTTACCTCCGGGTCGCTAATTTGTTCATTTCGCAATTTCTTTGCGCCATACGTCGGTAAATCAGTGATCAAGGAACATACGCCGCAGGAGTCCTCCTTTTCTTCAGCACAAAAGGGGCAAGACAGAGTATCAGCCAGTACATTACATTTCCCAGGTGTTTTAAATTTTTAAATTATATGGTTGTAATGCGAGGGCCCACCTCGCTAGACGACCCGTGGGCGACTTCAGCATCATTAACCATCTCAACGCTTGGTGATCGGTTGCAACAGTGATCTCGGATCCCTCGATATATCCACGAAATTTCTCGTCTATAGACCACTTTAAAACGAGTTCCTCTCTCTCCGTTGTACTGTAGTTGCGTTCTGCTGCAGTCAATAGTCTACTCGCATGTTCAATAGGTCTTTCTTCAGCTCCTTCGCCTTGTAGCAGCGCTGCGCCAATCGCGTAGCTGCTAGCATCCATACGGACGATAAAAGGTAATTTCTCGTCGGCTTGTCTGAGGATGGGCGCAGAAACTAAGGCTGATTTAAGTCTTTCAATCGCAGTTTGTTGGTCTGGACCCCACTCCCATGTAGCGTTCTTCTTCGTAAGTTTGGTAAGCGGTCTGGCAACCTCCGAAAAGTTGGGAACGAACCGACGAAACCATGAACAAGTTTGTATAAAAGATAACAAATGTTTGATGTTTCTCGGGGAAGGCATCTTTTCAATAGCCGATATCTTGTCAGGATCTGCTTGAATTCCATTTGGAGTGATCAAATGTCCCAAAAACTTGACCTGCGCATATACAAACACGCACTTTTCACGTTTCGCGCGAAGTTTGAATTTTCTCAGTCTCTCGAAAACGGAATTAAGGTCTCGTAAATGTTCGTCGAAATTACCAGATATCACTATCAGGTCATCAAGATATGCAAAAGTAGCAATGTCTTTTAGCCCACCTCGAAAACGATCCATTAAACGCTGAAACGTAGCACCTGAGTTTTTCAAACCCAAAGGCATACGTTTAAACCTAAAAGTCCCAAATGGTGTAGTGAAAGCAGTTTTATCTCTATCGCACACGCGCACACTGACCTGCCAATAACCTGACCTTAAGTCTATTGTTGTCATATAAAAAGTTTGTTTAGCTAGATGTAAGAGTTCTTCAATTCGCGGCATTGGGTAACTATCGCCGACAGTCACCGAATTTAAACGACGGTAATCAACGCACACGCGCACGGAATTGTCTTTTTTGGGGACCAGAACCACTGGTTCAGCCCAGGGCGATTCACATTCTTCAATGATGTCATCGTTCAGCATGCTATCCAGTTCCTTTTCTAATATTTCCTTCTTTTGCGCAGACATTCTGTAAGGGGGCACTGCGATCGGTGCATGGTCACCTGTTTCGATTCTGTGCTCGGCGAATGGTGTTGGCTCTCCCCCTTGCGAAAAGATATCTGAATTCTTCGCAATGAATATGTTTAACTGACGTTCTTCTGTCAAGGACGTTCCTTCATCAGCTCGGAGTGCAAGCGTACTTATGAGATTCAATTCTAGCGTTTTATCTCCTGCATTTGTTTCTTCGAGTTTTAATTCGTGGATGTTAGTTTCGTCAGCGAAGTGCCATGTGCGCTGTGGAATATTTAAAACTAACTGCGCATCCTCGATAAAATCCATCCCAAACAGTGTGACATTGTCGCGAGATTCCGGAAAAATGATAAAAGTGGTTGTAATAATACGTCCTTGAAGTACAATGTCGACCTTGGTTATTAAAACATTTTTCTGACTTCGCTGACCATCAGCCAAAGTCACGTGCAAGAGCGATTTTTGGAATGTATTATTTTTCTTAATCAAAACTTGATAAAGTGAGTAACTTGCGACACTTTATCTAGCCGCAGTGTCCTCATATCCCGTTCCTTTTGCACCACAAATTTCGACATTTATTATAGGTCTTTGCCTGGGTGAGAAATAAATATTTGTGTCCAGGGAACAAAATTCGGATTTTTCTGGGTTTTCTGATTTTGCTTTGCATTTTGGGCAATCTCTCCTAATGTAACCAGGGTTACCACATCCGAAACAAGAGATGACCGGCAAATTTTTATGAAAAGATTTTTCTGTTACGGTAGTAGCTGAAACTTTCTCAGAAACTGTAGGATTGTTTTTAGAATGACCCTGTTCGTTTTTGTTCTTTTGCAAGCGGCGGAAATCTTCGACCACGTGACCGAAAGCTTTGCAATATTTACATTTAGGCCTATTTTTATTTGCACTGTCCTTAGGAGTTTTCGAAACGACGTCATTTTCGAAAAGATTTTCTTCTACAATTCGGGCCAAATCTAGAAGTTCTGAAAATGATTTAACTTTTTCACGTGGGACCTCTCTTCTTATTTTAAGCGATAATAAACCATACACCATGTCTATCTGTGTGTTTTCGGTTAGAGTATCTTTGGGTAGATGTGCCAACAACGCGCGACACTGGCACACGAAAATGTCTGTGGGGGTTTTATCATCGTGTTCTAATGTAAACAGTTCACGATAAATGCGATATGGTGGTTTTTTAGGACCATAGGTATGCTTAAGTAGGGCCAAAGCGCCATTCCAGTCTGCTACCGTCGCTTTTACACCTTGCCACCACGTAGCAGCTAAATCTGACAATAAAATCGGCAAACCTTTCACTGCGAGATCATCGCAAATGTTCATGCATTCTTTATAGGTTTCTATAGCGTCAATAAATGCATTCACGTCAGAGTTATTTTTACCGTCAAAACGACTTGTGCACTTCGCGAAGCTCCCCGGTATATTTAAAGTCGGCACAGGAGTTGGAGCGCGAGCTTGTTGTGCAAGCGTTTCCTGCATTGTCCGCATAAGAGTCGCAAATTGTTCGTTTGATATGGACCTTGATCCCGGTCTGGCATTTTACCTGGCTGTACCCTTGTCTGTTTTGAAAAGGCACGTGTCACCGGTCTATCACTTGTTGGATTCGTTGTGAGGAAATTCGATGCACACACTTGAAAAAAAAATCACGGCAAATGTTGCAGCACAACTCCAGCACTATGGTAATGGAAAGTCTTAATGTTCAAAACTAACACACAAAGTTCTTAGAATACGAACGAAAAGTTTTTAAACGTCTTTTAAGGAAATCGGCCACAAGTTGAGCGCCAGTTTTTAACACGAGAGGTTAAATTTTAAATAAAAAAAGTAAGTACGCGACTTCCCAACAAAAACATTTATTCTTCGAAGTATTACAGAATACTAAGACGTCCACGCTGTGCGGGGGAACATTAAAACTTAATAAAAAATGTACGAACAAAACAGAATACACAACTGCCTCAAAATTGTCAAAAGTTGAAACTGTCGTTTTTTCAAACGTCGATCTTCTTCTTCCGCCTCGGAGTAGAGCGCGTTCCGGAATGCACTCACGGAGACACGCTACTGGTTACTTGTTACAACTTGAATTTCTCATAATAAAGCCTAAATTTCTGCAGGCATTAGCATTAATGTTATTTTTAAGGGCAACAAAGGTTAATTTTGCATCAAAAATTGCTCCGAGATCTTTAAATTGACTGCATCTAGTAACCGTTTCATTGTCTTTTATATATGAAAAGTGTATCGGAGTATTTCTCTTCACAAAAATCATGGTATTATATTTTGATATATTTAAAAGTAATCTATTACACTATAAACTAATTTGTTTGATATGTTGTAAATGACGACAATCTTCATTAGAGTTGATGACAATTGACAATTTAAGATCATCAGCTAATAGAACATTACTTTGCATTTTTCTGCAAATATCGCTGACAAACAGAATAAATAACAGTGGCTCCAGAACGGGATCCTGTGGAGCTCTTGATGTTGCTGACACGTTAATAAATAAAAAGTCGCAATACAGCAATTCTCCTGTACCAAGATAAGATGTAAATTCGAATTTTGGCAATTTTTGAAGAAGCAGTAGAACCCCATGATCTAGTCTGTCAAATGCATATCTTATATTAAGAATAATAATTCTGATGCCCTGGAGAGAAATTTTTGAAAAAGTATCCAAGTCTCCCATACAACATCAGAGATATGACTACTTTCCTCCATGAATTTTTAATGGAACGATATGAGTAGTATAAGCTTTCTGTTTTTGTATATTTAATTATAAATATTGAAATAATGAAGACAAAATGTTGGTCTTACCGTAATTAATTTGATTGATAAATCAACAAAAATCACTGCAACAAAGGACCCCGGAACAAAACCCATGAAAATGTTGATTCGCTGGAATCAGTTGAAATTTTTGTATTTTGTAGTTCAAGTCATGCTGAAAAGTTCTTATCACATCGAGCCAATCCTATGGACAGTTTTTGAGATACTGCTTGTCAAAGTTAGGTAATTTGCGTCATTTTAGACATTCAAGAACTTTTTACTCTTAAACTATTAACTTTAGTAAAAAGTTGCAAGGGTCGAAATATTTTTGTTCAAGTCCAATGGAGCTCAAGAATTTCTTTCAGAATTTTTTAATCAATTTCTAGGTTAGGTAAAATATATATATATATATATATATATATATATATATATATATATATATATATATATATATATATATATATATATATATATATATATATATGTCATATTCCGGCATGCTTCGGTGGGATTGCCTGAAACTTTGCTATTTTGTAGTTAAAGTCATGCTGATCAAAAATTCCCATTGCACTGAGTCTATCCTGTGAGTGGTTTTCGCTCCTGAAGGTCTTAACAACGAGGTAACGGGTAATCTATATGTACGTGTTTATGAATGGCTGCCAACGTGTTTGTGTGTGTATGCATTTGTGTGTATGTATGTGCCAGTGTATACAGGGTTTTCCAGAAATATCGATGACAAACTTCTGGTGCAGATTCTATATGCAAAAATATGTTCGCAAATACCTTGAACTACGGCCCTTTGAAAATGGCACCCAAAAATTGATTATTATTTTATATTTCAGAAACCTTTTGATTTACAGGGACGCGATTTTATACGCATATTGAACAATAATACAAGCTTATTTTTATAGTACTTTTTAAAAATATTTTTTACCGTAAGTGGGTCACATTAAGGGGGGCTGTCGATATTTTGCATTAATTTCTTGTCTCTTATTTTTTTTTCACTTTCGTACAAGAATTTCATTTACTAATTAAAAATACACAAAAAATGTCCTCTTTCATTTTAGTTGTAGGACTAGTGTGAGAAAATTCGTTTTAATGAGTTTGATGCGGAACCGCAGAAAAACACAAGCGTATTACGGTTTTTGGGGTATGCACCACACTACGCACGGCATGAAAATCACATAAAATATCCATCAATGATTCTTCTTCGAACGATACATGATGCTGTAAACAGAGCACTTCTTCCTGAAAATTCTATGGATGTTCTCAATATTTAAAAACTAAAAGAAGATATTAAAAAACAACAAAAAGTAAAAATAAACAGGTAGAAAGTGAAACCAAAAAAATGGGATCACCCTGGTTCGCAATGAGAACGCTCTCATAAGAAACGTAGTGCCTGTAAGAGCAGGTTCCTAGATAAAAATAATCACACACACGCACGCACGTACACAAACACGCTGGAAGCCATTCATAAACACGTACATATAGATTACCCGTTACCTCGTTGTTAGACTTTCATTCACTTCTGGAGCGAAAACCACTCATAGGATAGATTCAGTGCAGTAGGAATTTTTGATCAGCATGACTTTAACTACAAAATAGCAAAGTTTCAGCCAATTCCACCGAAGCATGCCGAAATATGTCATATATATATTTTACCTAACCTAAAATAAAAAAAATGATAAGAAAATTCTGAAAAAAGTTATTGAGCTTTATTGGACTAGAAACAAAAATATTTCAACCCTTGCAATTTTTTGCTAAAGTTAACAGTTTAGAAGTAAAAAGTTCTTGAATGTCTAAAATGACGCCTAACTTTGACAAACTGTATCTCAAAAACTGTCCATATAATTGGCTTGATGTGATAAGAACTTTTGATCAGCATGACTTGAACTACAAAATACCAAAATTTCAGCCGATTCCACCGAATCAACATTTTCATGGGTTTTGTTCCGAGGTCCTTTGCTAATGATTGAAATTTGGATAAGATTGTCGTCATACGACATTTTGATTACACAGCCACACAAAAAAAAGTGGTATGGCCTGCGGACCAGACCAGTGTATCCTTATGTATTTGGACCCGCTAAAACCGAATCCGAAGTCAGAATTGCCAGATTACTTCTTTTTTACCCCCAACCCCAAAAAAACACCCCCCTCCCAAAAAAGTGGTCTGGCCTGCAGACCAAACCAGTGTACCCTTACATATTTTAACTCTCTGAAACCGAATCCGAAGTCAGAATTGTCAAATTCGCTCGTTTTTCACCCCCAACCCCAAAAAACACCCCCTCCCCAAAAAAAGTGGACTGACCTGCTGACCAGATCAGTGTATCCTTATGTATTTGGACCCGCTGAAACCGAATCCGAAGTCAGAATTGTCAGTTTACTTCTTTTTTCACCCCCAATCCCCAAAAAACATCCACCCCAAAAATGGTCTGTCCGAAGGACCATACCAGTGGCAGTGTATCCTTGTGTATTTGGTAAGGATACACTGGTCTGGTCCGCAGGCCAAACCACTTTTTTTTTTGTGCGGCTGTGTTTGTTACAAAAATAAATAACTTTTTCTGAAAGTCTTTTTTTAAAGTATCTATACCAACATTTTACGTGATACTCCAAAAATGAAACAAAAAAATATTATAATATTTTCCTCTCGAATCTATTTTCTGAATTAAAATTAATCACAAATAGGTAGCGTTCAGATGAGATAGTCCAATTATAAGCAGAATACTGAAGAGAAATGATTAATGTCATAAATAATCTTGGTTTTATTTCCACATCCAGTAGAAGTATAGTAAAAAAAAAAATTTTTTTAATTTTTATTGTTCAACTAGGCTTAGAATGTCATGAAACGTCGAGATTTTAAGTTTGAGCGAAAAAAAATTTCTGTCTGTCGGTCTGTCTGTCTGTCTGTCTGTCTGTCTAACTTTTTTTTTTTGTGTGCACGTTTATTCTGGAACTGTTTGAGATATTGACTTGTAATTTGGAACACATATGTACTTTAACGAACAATATTATATTTTCATCTTGATCCGTCGAGGTAAATTTGGGGTAAATAGGTAAATCAAGCAGGTAAGAGTCCATTATGAGTCCCCTTGTCTCTCACAATTCGGGTTGACTTTTTTGTGTGAGTTCTATTGCCTCTTACGAATCAGGTTACTCTATATTGATGAGACTTCTCTTAGCCTTCATTCTTCGAGAACATACCATAAAAAAATATTTTTATTTTGAAAAAAAATTTTCAACACTTGAAAAATTTTGCAAAATATTTTGCAATGATGACGTTTGTAGTCAGCCTTCCAAAGAAATGTAGTTTCCAAGGTCTACCGCGTGGAGTTGACAATGCGATTTTGGTCCACATATTATGGGGTGTTTATCGTGAGTCTCCTTGCCTGTCACGAGTTGGGATGTTTGTTTATCGTGAGTCCCCTTGCATCTCACAATTCGGGGTGTCTTTTTTGCGTGAGTCCTCTGGCCTCTCACGAATCAGGTTAGTCTATATTAGTGAGACACTTCTTAGTCTTCATCGCTATCGTCCTCGATTACAGGATAATTATTATTCCGAGTAGAAATATCGCTGAGAATTTCAGCTGGCTTCAGAACTTTTGACAAATACATTGCGTGGGATAGACAGTATAAAATTGCACCAACGGAAACAGAGCTGTTAGCTGCTGCTCGCGCATTGCTGTAATTGTATACTATCTATCCCACGCAAGGTATTTGTCGAAAGTTCTGAAGCCATCTGAAATTTTCAGCGACATTTTTATTCAAAATAATATTATTTCTGTAATTAAGGACTATAGCAATGAAGACTAAGAGAAGTCAAGTTACTCAATATAGAGTAACCTGATTCGTGAGAGGCAAGAGGACTTAGACAAAAAAGTCAACCCGAATTGTGAGAGGCAAGGGGACTCACAATAAACAGGCACCCTGACTAGTGAGAGGCACTGTAATCTTCTCATAGTGGACTTTGAAAACTAGTTCTTTCGTAGGCTGACTACAGACGTCATCATTGCAAAATGTTCAGATTTTCAAACTAGATTTTGCTTGACCCAACAGTTGACGTCAGAGAATTTGAAAAGTTAAACGATAGGAGTGTAATGGCCGTCAGTGACCGTGGTAGTAAGATGTAGTAATGAACCGCGCCGCCAGCAGTATGCCCATGATTATCAATTTTGAATATGTTGTACCCTTCCGATCGCTTTGAAAATTGGATATGTTTTACAGGAGTATATAAGCATTCATTTGAAAGGAAATGATGGGTGTGCCTTCAGAACATCCCGTAAATTATTTTTTTTTTATATTTTGAAAAAAATTTTTCACCACTTTTTTCGACATGGACTCAATATTTTTTTCTACGTTTGTGCTATCAAAAGCCATAACATATATTTTTTTCATGAAAATCGGTTCATCCGTTATTGAGAAAAAAAAATTACATTGTTCTTTTTACCCCATAACTCCTATCCCGTAAAAACGGTTTTCCAAAAATAATATTTTGGGAAATTTCATCTAACACTACTATCAACTTGTGCTCAAAATTTCGACCCGATTGGTGCGGGGGCAGCTAACACATGCTTATCCTGCTATGCCCAATGCCCATTTACATAAAACCGGACAAATCAAACTCATCCATAACACTTGTATGGTGAGTAAGCGGCGGCATTGTCTATGACTAAATATCGCAGTGCCAAAAATGTATGAAATATCTCTTTGAGCTGCCGACGCCGATACGGCGCGGCGGGGCATTCTTATGAAAAACTGTAGCAATATTTAATTATGTCGGACGGTAAACTCTAAAGTCAGTTGGAAAATCATAAAAAAAGGACGACATAGCGCCGACTGTTTGATCTGTGACGATGTCAAAGGGTCGCCGCGGTAAAGATCCAAGATTTGTAGAATATAAGGTTCCCTCATATTCTGCTTTTAGGCGAGACGTCAGTGCGGCGATGAAAAGTCAGACTATCCTTGTTCTTCTATAGTCTAGTCAACGAATGAGTATAGAGGACATGGAGGGGGGCAGAATTGTCCTCTTCAGGAATGTGTTGGGGGTAATAAACATACTAAAAGTCTCTGTCCCTAGCGCTGTCACTTAAGAGGGGAGGGGGGTGGAAAGTTCCCCTTTTTCGATTCTTCGCTTAAAACTCGGAAATGATGCGTCGTACGCGAAAAATTTTTCTATGCAAAATTAAATTATATTAAATTTCCTACAAGAACGTCTGTATTCTTTTTCTTCCAATGTGTTATTGTTCCGAGATATTCGCCAGCGAAAATCGATAATCAATAAATAAATAAATTATGTACCTCTCTGAAATGTTTCTATCAAAACGGTTTACCGTGGTCTATTAATAAATCACAGTCACAAAACAATCTTTATTTTATAACACTCGACATATTTTGTAACAATATTTTGTCGAAATCTATACATTTCCTTAAATATACAGTGTGACTCACTTAAAGTGACTTCTTTATTTTGTTTCCGATTTGAATCAAATTTACTTAAGTATAGAACAAATTAGGATCTACTTAGGACCAGAAAAACATTCGCCTGGTATAAATGCAAAACCACCTGGGGTACCAAAATATGTGGAAAAAATAAAAAATCATATTAGGCATTTTGTTATCGCAGTGATGTTTACTGCAATATTCTACTCATAAAACCTGACAAAGGAAAAGTTCAATCCAATGTTTACTTCACCCACCAAATGCGGCAGCTAGGACTGAAAGAAATTCTGTTCCTGCATGCTTTTACTGGCTGCTATTCAACATCTGCAACATTCCGGAAGAGTAAACTTGATTTTACACCTTTCCACCTTTAGTTTAAGTCAGCGGTTATTGATCTAGTCAAAGTAGGTACTATCTGGCCTAATAATGCCAGATAAAACATTTAAGTTAAGCAAAACTCAAACAATTTTTAAGACGTTTTTAGTTCTTTTGGACAAACATGCGAAATAAATATTCACATATAAATATATGTTTAATCTAAACATCCTGTATCTCGAGAAGAACATAATGTTCCCTTTAATTTTAATACGTGTTTTTTGCAAATTACGTAGTACTATCAAAAATTGTTGTCTTATAAATTTGTGATTTTATTTTAGTGTATGGTGCATTCATGGTATCTTCCTTGCGATTTCCACTACTTCATTATTGCCGTACTATTATGCATAGTTATACACAAGCAGAAGAAACTTGGACTGGTCGTTCTAGGGATTGTCACTTTCCTTTCAGTGTTAATACCATTTGTTATAGGTTTAGTGTATATGCGCCCAGCAGTGTTGTATTTTTACCCAGATTTTCTGAGGGGGCCAAAAACACATGCAGATTTTCTACTGACTTACTCAAAATCACATGCAAGGGCATCTCCTTATTTTATTGGAATGATTGCAGGATATCTATTTTATAGAATGAAGGGATCTGAAAAATGCTTAAAACAGGTAAGCATAACGAATGGAAGTTACAGTCGGGCATAACCGACTGCGAATACCTATTTGATTAATATTTTGCTAGAACGCCATTCATTTTTACGTGGTGTCACTGAGATTAAGTACCTACACAGTCAACATATTTTTTATTTTCCCCCCCTTATTTTGTACACCACTGTCCAAATATTTGTTTTCTTGGTTTTATTTTATTTTTAATAATTTTTACGCAAAAAATGTACTCTTAATACCTACATTGCTCTAAAGTGCCTACTGACTTCAGTCTTCCTTATTCATCGATGTTCTTAAAACATTTTTACAAGTTAACATACCATTTTATTTTAGCGAAAAACTGCATATGAAAATATAAAGAAAATTAAATAGTTACCACAAGTCTTCGATTCTAGAAGATGTGTTTTTAAAAAAATCGAAAAAACTTTAAAATTCACAAAAAACAACTTTAGTTTAAAAAGCGTTACAAGAACACAAGTTATACGCCCGAGCGTGGATAAAAATCTGAGAAGCGTCCCCACAGTACTAGTATTTGTAAGCTTGGTCTTATCATATTAACTAGAAATATATCATTAAGCATAGTCAGCAAAGAAAGGGATAATGTTCACATAACTACATGTAAGAAAAATCATTTAATTTCAGTCACGAAAAACTGCTTAATGCAACGTATCTGCCAAGAGAGACTGAGGGGGACTCCCCTCTCCACTTCAATTATTATAAAGACACTATTACTATCACAGGCAGGTACATGAATATCTACCAACATATTCTTATTATAATGGAAATCAACGGACTCACATTAAAAAATATTGCTAATAATTATTTAATTATTTATCTACTCTTATTAGGTTATATACTAATTAATGAACTGTTTTTGAACAATTAATAGTATTCATAAACAAATAGCATGAGTTATAATGAGTGAATTATTATAAATCACTAGGTACAGAGCCAATCACCTTTATCTTCATGCCTAGCCTGTCCAATCGACGTAACGCACAACAAGAAGTTGACTCTGTCCGAGAGAAATTCTTTTCCGATACGGTGACATAGAACGGTCCATTATTATTGAGGGGAGGAAGGTGATTTATCATATTAGAATAGTTTCGACGTTTCCAAGTCAAGTTAAGTAATAATTATGTCAAAAATGATGAATTCGGTTAGTGAAGATGAACTAATATGTACACCACCAGAATGAAAACAAGTAGCTAATGATACAATACATAATTTATTACCCGAAAAATCGCAGAACAAATATAAAAATGTTTATAAGATTTTATACAGTACATTAACTTTGCCATATAGAAATTATATTGGGATGAATAAGTATCTAAAGGAGTCTTAATTGAGCTGGAATACCCATGTTGTTATTGGTATGTTTCCATAAGTGTTTATACTAAAAACAGTTTTTATATGGCATTACAACTTTTAATTTGATAAGTTCTCATGGGATCTGGATAGTGTTGAAACTGAAAAGGTTTCATCAGTAAAATCAAATACGAGTTCTGTAATCTTTTACAAGAAACAATTAGTATATGGTTTCTGTAAAATCTGAGGGGTTGTTATCAGTTTAGTTTATATAATAATTTAATGAGGATTTATAAGGATACGTATTAAAAAGTGTTAATAAGGTATTGCATTGAATATTTTTGTGGCTTTTTATGGGATCTGAAGAGTAATGAAATTGAAAAGATATACTAAGGAGTTATGGGTATATATCAGTTTAGTTTAAATAAGAATTTAATGGAAACGTGTAAGGATGCATGTTAAAAAGTATGTATAAGGTATTACCGAATACTTTTGTGAGTTTTTTTGGAATCTGAAGAGTAGTGAAATTGAAAAGATATACCAAGGAGTTCCCAGTAGGCATTTTATACATTTTTATAAGGATATATTTGTACTTATTTTTATAAGACTTCATGGGTCCAAATCAGTTTAGTTTATATAAGAATTTAATAAGGATTTATAGGGACATCTATTAAAAAGTATTAATAATGATTTACAACTATTAATTTGATAAGTGTTCATGGGGTTCCAATAGTAGAAAAACTAATAATGTTTCATCAGGAAACCAGGGATGAATTTTATAACATTTAATAATAAATAATTAGTATATATAAGATTTGAAGGGTTATTATTAGTTTAGTTTTATATAAGAATTTAATAAGGATTTTCCATTGAAAAATATTATTTACAACTATTAATTTGAAAAGTTTTCATGGGATTTCAATAGTAGTCAACCTAAAAAAGTTACAATGCTCGCTAAACTAAACTTACTAATACAATAGATTTCATATAATGTACATTTAAATCCATTGTAAAATTAAAATCCTTTGTAAGTATATACACATTGTATTTTAGAAAACTCTCTTATTCCCATAAAAGCATAAAAGTTTTACAATAGACCTCAAGCGAGGAATAAGCATTAAAAACTCACAGAATCTATAAAATGTTCGTGTTCGTGTCAAATGCCATAAAAACTTATAAATACTTATAGGCCTCGTACTGAAAGTTTACATTAATATTTTTCAAATTCATATAAAAACCTATAAAACTTCGCAATTTAATTACCATAAATACTTTTAAATATACTAATAGCCTTCATTCAGGGAATTTACTTTAAAACCCCATTGCATATCCTCATAGAATTTTATAAAAACTTCGTGTTTATTATTAAAACGTGCAAGTGTTGATAGACTTCAAGCAAGGAATTTACATTCAAAACACATTTCAAATACTTCAAAAACTTAGACACACCTGAACCTATAAAATCTTCGTATTTCAAACAAGAAATAAGAACTTACAAATACTGATAGGCTTCAGGCTTCGTATGGAGAATTTTCATTAAAAATACTTTTTAAATCCATATAAAAATCTATAACACTTCATATTTCAATTACGGTGAAACGTACTGATATACTCCATATAGGGAATTTACATTAAAAACCCATTGTATGCAGCAAATCCTATAAAAACTTCATATTTCCTATTAATATATGCAAATGCTGATAGACCTCAGGCCAGGAATTTACATTAAAAACACATCTCAAATAGCCACATCAAACCACATTCAGAACTTATAAAAAACTTTGTATTTCAAATACTACAAAAACTTACGTATACTAATAGGTTTCACACGATGAATGTACATTTAAAACACACACACACACATATTTAAAACTTATGAAAGTTTAGTGTTACATGCAGTAGAGGGAGCTGTTATACATGTCGCTAATTCATATCTAATCTAATGTGATCTAAGAAACTAGCGTGGGCTTGTTAAATTGAAAGTAAAGCAGTCTCTTTTACTGCTAACTTATTAACTGCGTTTAGGCTAGAACGCTAGAGGAAACAAGATGGCTTTTGTAGTATTTAGTGTTTACCACTCTATTACTATTGATATTTGAAATATTAATAGTAAGTAAATAATATTTGCTTACCTATGTAAGTTTATGGCATTTGGCATTAAAAATATATTTCAAATCACAACCAAAATCTGTAAAAAAAACCTATTAATACTAATAAAATTTCTATGGGAAATTTACATTCAAAACACTATATAAACCTATAAAAACCTATAGAAACTTTTAATTACATGTACTATAAAAACTCATCAATACTAATAGATATCATATGGGAATTTATATTCAAAACACTATAAAAACCTATAAAAACTTTTAATTAAATATACTATAACAACTCATCAATACTGGTAGACACCATATGAGAATTCTCAGATAAAACACATTTTAAATACACATCAAAAATTATAAAAACTTATACATTTTTTTTTATAAGTTTTTATACGGATTTTTTGACGGGGATACTATTAAATATATAATTCTTAATTATCGAATGTATTTTCATGTTTTTCGCAATAAAATGTATTGTTTTTAATTTTTTTTAATTGGTCACAGAAACACAAAAGAGATCTACTTTTCACAAAAAAAATGCAAAAATTTTTCGAAAAAAGTGATAGTATAAAAAAAATTGATGTAGAAATGTTGAAATTTAAAAATGTTTAGAATTCAATTCAATTCTATTTAAAAATTATACTATCTTATATATATAGTATATTATAGATTCTTAACTACAGGGATGAAGCGCATTGAACCATTTTTATTTCAGATTTTTTGGATAATTTGTTAAGATTTCAATCCACCATCTTATTTTTGCAAATTCTAACGTCGAATTCATAATCAGCGAGTCCAAAAACTTAAATGTGTCATTGCAAATTTAAAAATAACAATAAACCCATGAAAATTGAAGTTTTCAGGATAAAAAACTTAAATTAATGAACTAATAACCCACTAATCCTGAAACCATGGTTCTTAAACCCATAAAAACTGAATAAAACCATAAATAGAATAGAACCATAAAACCCCAACATAGACACCAAATGCAAAAACCCCAAACGATTAGACCCCGAATAAGTAAACTCTAAAACCAGAACCTGCAATAAATTAACCCATAAGCTCCAAGCACACAAACTCATGGATCTCAAACACATAAACCACAAAATTATAGATCTCAAAACCATAGATCACAAAACCACAAATTCAGGGATTTTTTTTATAAGTACAGTTTACTTATTCGGGGTCCATTCGTTTGGGGTTTTTCGATTTGGGGCCTATCGGTTTGGAGTTTTATGGTCCGGTATGTATTCAGTTTTTATGGGTTTAAGAACCGGGGTTTCAGGATTGATGGGTTATACGTTCATTAATTTACGTTTTTTAATCTCGGAAACTTTAATTTTCATAGTTTTATTGTTATTTTTGAATTAACAATGAAATACTTTGAAAATCAGGCTTCGTACGTCTCTTCGAAATCTCACCAGAAATATCCTCGATAAAGAATTTTTAGATTTCGTTGAAAATTGTGGCTTCTGGGTGGTTTTCAACCTTTGGTCCCCAGTGTGCGGTGCGGCGCCAGCGCACAGTGGTCCCAAATTGAGTTTTTGGCAAAAATGGCTAGAGAATGCAAATCTTGTATGAAATGACCAATTTTTTTTTTTAAATTAAAGCTTACCCAAATTCCAGCAAATCTTCGGAGCCCGAATTGTGAAAAAAAGATCCTTTTTTATTATATTAAGTCAAAGGCCAAAAAAAAATGTCTAGAGAGCACAAATCTTGTCGGAAATGAACTTTTTTTTTTTAAATTAAAGCTTACCGAAATTCCAACAAATTCCGAATTTGGAAAAAAGATTTTCCTTTTCTATTATATTAAGTCAAAGACAAAAAACAGTTTTGGCCTTTAACTTAATATAATAAAAAAGGAAATGTTTTTTCAAAATTCGGGCTCCTAGGATTTGTAGGAATTTCGGTATATAATTTAAAAAAAAAATAATTGTTCATTTCCGAGAAGATTTGCGCTCTCTAGCCATTTTTGAGCCAAGAAAGAATTTGGGCCTGTAGAAGAACGCACTAACGGGCGTCAAAATGACGAGACACCAATTTATTTCTCAGGGGGGCGCCAGTCGCGTATTACCCCGTTCTTCTACCTCCCAGGCGGGTTCGAGATAAGATGCACTTCGATAGCCGGATAATGGACCAAGGCTGCACTACCACAGATCGGTAATGACGCTCTCTCTGAATTACCCGAAGAATTTCTCTGCGGAGGGATTAATTTTTGTACGTGGAAACCACGTTTTGGTCTGTTAATAACGGACTCTATTTCTCAAAAAACGCATAAAAAAATTCCTATCAAACTTCCGTAAGGCAACCAGAAGGTCAAGTGTTAATGTGAGTTAACTCGACACATCCGGTTTTCGATGCGAAAGTTCCAGGGATTATAGACCGTCAACAGGCCTCAAGATCAATTAAGAAACAATAGTTCAAAGAATCCGTTTATTTAACAGAAGTGGTTATACAAAATTCTCAAGATAAGAATCGTGCCTTCCCCAATGAAAGTAATGGCTTTCAGACCATACAAGCGAGAGCGCTTACGCTAACGATCGATTAGTTAGAAAAGATTCATGCATACCTTCTCAGAATCAAAATGCGAGCTTTTTAGAGAAGTCTGAGACTATTTGTAATTCATAATTACGGCTGACTGATATTAACTTAAAAAAGTTTTACTAAATGAATTTAGTTTCGCTAGAGACTACTTAGCTTTAAAGTTCTTGTATCGTGGAGATTCACGTACTCAAACACATTCGTGAAGACTTATAACTGTATAAGTTTAATGGCGTTCGATCAGTCCACGATTTACTTGCTCCTATGCAGTTGTTCAATATTATCGATATGGCAGCAACCCACCTTCGAGCGACTTTTAGGCAAAATTGAATTTTTGTTTTTTTATGCACAAGGCGTTTTCCTCTGTAACTTTGTCATTTGGAAAGCCCTGCTATTGGCTTTCCTACCATTACTTTGTCTGAACCACTCAACGCGCTTGACCAAATTGCGAGCCGCTGAGTCAATCCAAACTCTTTCTATGCGAGAAACCGGCCTTGTACATGTGCATTGATTTTTATCAATTTTTGCTTATCGGCACTACGCCGGCTTTATCAAAATCTTCTATTTTGCCTTTTGGATGCAGTGTATCGCTAAAATTTTATACTCATACTTTAGAATTGGGCTTTCAATGACCGTACATCAAAGGTCTTTGGTGGAGGAATAAAAAATAAAAATATTTCGAAGTATATTTTCGTGGTACTTTTTAAACTGACTTTGTGGTACTTTTGAAAAATCTATTTTAAGACCAATTTTGGCGTATTTTTGAAAAATCGATTTTCAAGTCAAATTTCAAGGTAGTTTTGAAAAATTAATCTGCGGGTGAAATTTTGGCGTACTTTTGAAAAACCGATTTTCAGGCCAAATTTCGACGCAGTTTTGAAAAATTAGTCTGCAAGTGAAATTTTGGCGTATTTTCGATAAATCGATTCTTGAGCCAAATTTCAACGCTTTTTCAAAAATATTATTTTTCAAAGTCCAATTTGTGGTACCTTTAAAAAAGTATGTTATTCAAAATCTTTGTCATTATATACTTTTGCTCTCATATCCTAAACCAAAAACATTTTTCCTAAGTGAAAATTCGGTGTTTCTTCGAATTTTCACCTGATCATTTCCAACTGATCATTTCCAACGCCTTATAGAACCCAAAACGGTCCTTATGTACTGATCTGTGCCTCCGCAGACTCTTAAAAATGTCTTTAAATGAAATTTTTGCCTAAGTCGAATTTTGATTCTGTCTTCAACTTAGGACGATTTTGGAGAGTTCTACAATAGGACCACTGTGCAGCGGTATGTTTCCAGGAAGTGGCAAATATGCCTTCCCGACGCTGGTTAATCAAATGAAATCATATTTAAATTCAATGAGAGTAGGTGGTGGACAGGTTGTGAGAAAAAATACAAAGATAGTTGGGTAGAAATATAGGGGAAGATGACGGGATAGTGAAGAAGACGGTGAAAAAGGTGATAGATCCACGTAAGCCTAGTCGCGGTCATAAGATGGTATCTAAGAAGGACCTTGTTTTTAAGGGATTTGAAATCATCTGTAATTAAGACGATTTTTTAATTTTTATGGATTATGAATTACTCAGGCGAAAATAAACCAATTAGAAGATTCCCAATCAATTAACTCAATTAATGTTGATAAAAAATGTAAATTGTTAGTGAAAATGTATTTAATAAAAAATATAACTATAAATTTATTATAATATTTCTTTTATGAATTTATACATTAGACATAAATGCCATATTATTGTGATTCAGAGGCAGCTGACAGCTACGAAACCAACTGGTGAAGATCGGTTGTATTAACTGTTCTTAGAATGCCCAATAATTATTATATCATTTGTTTAATAATACAGTTATGGTAACAGTTATTGCATAATTTGAGAAACTAAAGTGTTATAATGAATATCTCAGCAAAATAACACAAAACAAATTTAATTAATATCTTCATAATTTTCAAATACTAAATGTCTCCATTGCATTGTTATCTAATACATGAAACATTTTCTGATTTTCTGTAAAGTTTTTGTCCTTTGTTTAAAATAATACATAATTGATACACAGTATTTAAATATCAAACAAAAGCAAAGAAAGGTCTATTGTCTTTCTAAATATAGTAACCTATCCACCTGCTTAATGAGTAAGTAAAAACAAACCGTGATTCTACTGATTATAAATACTTATCGAGTAAATATTACATACAGTCCATGATGAAATTTGTAATATTCAATTAAATAATGGATTTCAGATAATATTGATAATAATAACTTTCTCTTTTATATTGTGTTAGGTAATTATAGATATGTAATCCATGCAAAAATTTCTCACTAGTTCAGTTGTGAAAAGGACTTTACTAGATTTATTATTCATTATTTTCAATAGATATTGTCGGCTACTCAACTGTAAAACTAAATTATAGGGCGAGCTGCAAAAGTATGAAACAAATTTGTTAAAACTGGACCAACAAAAATCGCAATAAGATTTTTTTAAGAGACACTTATTTTATGCCAAATTTAATTTGTTTTCGAATGGTCGTTGGGAGGTAGCGATAAATCACCATGGAGTCATAAATCTTTATATATTGACGTATGGTATGAAGAAACTGTGTAAATAAAAACATCTAACTAAAATTCTTTTAATCATCTTCAGATGATATTATTTTCATTGACAAAATATGAGATATACAGCGTGTTCTACTTTTCTCGGTAACAGCATCGTAGCTCAGTTTATCATCCAATTTCATCCAAATTCGAATCGATATAAAAGACCTTTACTATATCTTTTTTTAGTGAGTCAAAACTTATTTCAGTCATTGGCTTGCATTTTTATTAAGAAAAAAATTGTCAATTTTTCGTGTTATTAGACATTTTTTACTGAAATACTAATACAATATTCTTGATCAACATGCTCTATTACCACTAAGTCCAAAATTTAACGACATTTTGACTTATGGTTTTCGAATGAAGGCCCCCTAAAATTATATATTTGAAATATTAAATAATTAATAATTTGAAGACTAATTTTATTTCGAAAAAAAATTCATTCTTCATTTTCTATTAACTACTTCTACCATCCAGTGTCATCGATACTTTGAAATTGAGAAGACCAAGAATTTTTATTGAAAAATTACCAAAAATTTTGGACCAGTAGCTCTGTAAATTATTCGTGCATTCAGGATTCCGAATTTGAAAGGATTGATGACAATGGGTGGTAGAAATAGTGATTTCAAATAGAATATAAGCAATGATTTTTTTTCTTAAGGTAATTTCACTTAAGTATAAATAAATTATAATAAAAAAAAAACTTTTTAAAAACAAGCTTTTAAAAAATAACTGGTCCGCCTTCTTTGGGAGTCCGCCATATTGGATTTAGAATGACGTCACTTAGCTAACCATGCATTGTCATCTAAACTAAACGTGTATGCAAAATTTCAGCTCAATCGGTTGGGGGTAACTGTTTTAAAATTCAGTTGCAAGATTTGGACCATACTAACAAGGCAAGTTAAATAAAAGCTTGTAATAAACTTTATCCCTCGAGTAACTATCCGATGGATAAGATATCTGTAGCTTGCTATCTGTAGGATAACTTGCATGCGTACTTTCATTCAAAATATACTCTCGGTTAACTACTATCCCATAGATATGCCTTTTGACACTTTCGAAAATAAATGTTGCCAACGGTGAAGTAAGAAGTTTTTTATGCTTCAAATAGAGATGGAAAATATTCTACTGTAGTTTGTTGCCGGTTTATGAAATTTGCATCATTTTCATGGGTATTTATACTGTTTGAAATAGTTGTGCATCATATATAACTAACAACATAACCTGAAATTTTAAGTTTTTAAATTTTATTTTCATTTTTAATATTTTTATCGCATTTTTAGCTCCAGGGGAACATTTAAAAATCCACTCAAATAATTTTTCATTGTTGTTTATTAATAAAATAGACCGCTAATTACAGGTTGGATTTCCAGCTTACAAAAATAGTTTTATTTTATCAGAACAAAGTATTTAAAATACGTATATTACAATACAAGTAGTCTATTTTACTGATGTCTTTTCAGTAGATATAAATTATTTAAATATAATTATAAATTCAAAGTTGAAACACAATATAAAACAAACCAAACTTTTAAAAAGTTGGGTTAGAACTTAAAGTATCACTTCTGCCAATCACAGCGAAACCGCGTGGGCGTGGCTATTTTTGTCCTGTAGATAAAAGCGATACCCGAAGGTCGGATAGGTTATCCTAGGGATAAAACATACTCATCTGCTGGATATCACTATTATATCTGTAGGTGAAAATACCGATTTTTTTCTTATCTCGGGGATAAAGCTAATTCTGCGGAATAAATGTCACTATCTATAGATGGAAGTACCAGGCCTAAAGCGATTCGTTTCCAAGTTTTTTTTTCTTTTTTAACTATTTAACGTCGGCCTATTTCCGCTACCAAGGCCTATCACCGACGCCAGGAGACGAGCTACCCCCAACCCGGAAATTTTGCTGAACCTCTTCCCTTAAGAAGAGTAGGGATCTTTTACTTGCCTAACATTTAATAAACAAGGGACCACCTGCTTTACATCCCTTCCGAAGAATGGTATATCCACTACGTAATCCTCGTCTGAAATTACGTAACTTCCAAGTATACACTGATATACAAGCCTCTAGAAAGTGGGGCGAGAACGCTGTATTTCCCAAGATAGGTGGGTCGCCCATCCAAGTACTAACCGCGCTCGACGTTGCTTCAACGGAATATCGACTGATATTCACATTAAGTCGCCTCTACGCTCGCCCCTCGTTTCCAAGTTATTAATTATTTAATATTTAATGTTTTTGGTAATTTTCAATGAAAATTTTTTGCTTAAATAGAAATCCTATGAAATTTGCCCATTTCTAATCAGGTGTGTAAAAATAACCAATCAGAATAACATTAAACTGATAATCTCCCTAGTACAATTATCACCAATAAATAAATAAAATCTACGCCCTTGGGACATTATAGCTGAAAATTACTTACGAGATTTTGTGCGTATTGATGACGTAGAAGATCTTACAATACTCGCCTGAAGGACGTTTTTTTATAAGAGCACCAGCCGCGCTCCCCGCTTTTAACTGAGTGTAGCTACTTCCTTTCTCAGTAGGATTCGATATTGCACATGCGAAAGTTGCAAAAACCCCAAAAATGCAAGGGTAGCGACAAAATATGTCTACTCTCCCTTTTTCCAGGACGGCCAACACGATGGTGATACTCGCGCGGTCCCTACCCCTCTCGAACTACCCCTACCCCTTCCATTTTTCGTTGTTAGGCATGCGAGGACTTGTTGGATCGGTTTTTTTGAGGAAACTCAATATGTTCTGTAAAATTTCGCAACCTGACATCCTAACGACCCCCCGGGGGTTGAAACCACCCCCTCCCTCAATACTGGAACATACAAAAAAAATCCAAACGTGCCGAAAATTATTTTTTACACGTTTTTAAGGGCGGGGAACACGATGCTGATATCATTTAGCCTCCCACCACTAACCAACTAGCGAGTATCACCATTTAGGGGTAGTTGGTTAGGGATGAGAAGCTAAATAATATCAGCATCGTGTTCTACACGTTTTCAAGGGCGGGGAACACGATGCCGATATCATTTAGCCTCTCACCACTAACCAACTACCCCCATTTAGGTAGTTGGTTAGGGATGAAAAGCTAAATAATATCAGCATCGTGTTCCCCGCCCTTGAAAACGTGTAGAAAACAATTTTCAGCACGTTTGGATGTTTTTTTTGCATGTTCCAGGTTAGGATGTCTGATTGCGAAATTTTACAGAAAGTATCGAGTTTCCTCAAAAAAAACCAATCCAACAAGTCCTCGCATGTCTAACAACAAAAAATAGAAGAAAAAGGGTGATTTTTTGCGTTTAGGGGTAGTTCGAGAGGGGTAGGGGCCACGCGAGGATCACCATCGTGTTGGCCGTCCTCGAAAACGTGGGAGTAGACATATTTTGTAGCTACCCTTGCACTTTTAGACTTTAGACTTTTTTTGCAAGTTTCGTAGGGACTAATATGTTTTGAGATGTTTAATAGATGAGAAAGGTAAAAGCTGTACTTACCGTGGATTGCTAACTGCTCTTTCTCCAAGACTGGTTTCACTTACGATACACTTTAGCTTATATTTAGCACTACATTGGAGCTTTCCACTTCAAGATATCCTAATTACTTTTTTTAGAATGCCTCTCTTCAGCTTCCTTGATCTGATCGGTATGCGGAATTTGAGACGTGCGGGTCCTTGAGGATCTCATCATTCAGTACCGATCCAACACACAAAAGCCCCCGAGAGGTTAAACTTAAAGTTAGTTTAAAGTAATATCATTTATTGATTTAATCCAAAATTGTACAGGAATTTGCAATAGCCTATCTAATATTTGTAAGAATCCGCTTCCCCGAACAGGGCAAGGACGAACGCCTGCTCCTCTAGAGGACGTAATATCTTAACCACTATACAGTGGAGTAACAATCAACTTGGTATAAAAGATTTACAATTTCTTAAAGACATTTGTGGTTAGCTTTACAGTTCCAATAGTGAATGATATAATGAATTATCATTTACAAAAACTTATAATTAAATAAATGTGTGAAATGCGTTTTAAGGTAGTATATAAGTTACGTGAGGCGTTGCTGTCCCCTTATGGCGATGTACTGGCTGCATGTAATCGAATGTAGATATTGTGACCTTTATGGAAATGGCCCCTTGACCTCGCTCATTTACAAGGCGACTTTTTCTCTATTACTGTTAATTTTAAAGGCTTGCTTTTGGGCCAGCTGTTACTACTTTCTGATGATCCTCCGACGCTTCGACCTATAGGCAAGTCGCTGGATACATCCAAATTTATTTAATTTGAAAAATCGGCCTTGGCAATTTTCACCTTTTTTCCAATAATTCCATTTAGAGCATACACGTCTTTGCCACTTTTTTCATTTCGCCATTTAATACTTTGCCAATGTCAAAAATATTATTGTTATTGTTTTTTCTAAGTCTACGGAATACTATGTCCCGAGTTGCTCCATGTGTCGTGAAGCGACTAAAAAAAAAAATTAAAATATTTAAGTTAAAATTCGATGCTATTTCGAATTTTACGTCTTGGGCATGACCGTCGTCGAACGACGTGAAAAATTTTCCAAAAATTACGTACTTTCGGATTTCGCTCTTTATGTATTATCGCCGGCGCACTTCCGAATTTTCACTTTTGGTGCCCCACGTTTCTGCGAACCTGTAAAATTCTTTTTGTGCTAGTTTTCCGCACGGATGCTTTAAATATGGTTAGTTATGCTCTAAAATGTCATTTTTAATACATTTTTCCTAAGTCGACTTTTACTATTTTTCGACGTAGGTCGATTCTCTGAGCTGAGGTTCTACAACAATGTAATTCGAAAATCATAAATCAAAATGTCGTTAAATTTTGTACATACGGTTATACTAGTAAAGCATGCCGATTAATAATATTCATTAGTATTTCAATAAAAAAATGTCTAAGCTCTCTTCTCTTTTTTTCTACTCATAATAGTACATTGTGAATTTAGGAGTAAAAGCAATGCAATCCTGGACGACGATGTAAATTGTTGCCCTAGACGTTAAGCCGAGGTCAACAAGCATTGAAGTCCGGGAATGTGTTTTTACTACGAGGTACACATACTATTTTTCCGAAATCGCAATCAATATTATTATAAGTTGAGGAATTTTTATTGTTGTGATAAAAGTCAGAGATTCAGTGCTTATTTTTTGCTGTCTAAAATATATATAAAAAAACTAGAAAGTAACTTTCCCGGACTGTTTTCTGATAGTTACTTAGCAACTGACTAAAATACCAGAATAGCGTATTTTGGGATCTGCAATTGCGCCGAGAAAGTAGACATCTTTGACCGATTTCAGATGAAAGATATAGTAAAGGTCTTTAGTACCTTCGTTGATATTGGAAAACTAATAACTGAGCTACGAAGGTGTTGCCATGAAAAGCGGGATACACTGTATGTAGGATCTTAGGATTCTTATTGTATATATTAGCGAGATGATATACAGGGTGTCCAAAAAGTCTGGAAACGGTCAAATATCTCGAGAAATACACAAAAAAGAAAAAAACACGTCCTTAATAATTTTAAAAGGGCTATCCAACGATACCAAACGCGACCTCCCCCACCCCTTGGAGTGAGGCTGGGGGCATCTTTAAATTTTTAAATGCAGAATCAAATTCTACCGCAAAAATTACGTCAAGTTTGTCTGAAACGTTTTTTTTTTTCGATTCGTGACTGGCGCTGTAATCGCAAAAATATTTCTTTTCGTAATTTCTAAAAAAAAAAATTCTACGGAAGAATGAAAAATAATAAAGTACGAGTTCAATGGTGTTAAATGGTGTTAAGTTTAATATTTTTAATATTTAAATTTGAATGGCTTTTTCAAGAAAATGAACTCGTACTTTATTATTTTTCATTCTTCCGTAGAATTTTTTAGAAATTACGAAAAAAATATTTTGCGATTACAGCGCCATCTGTCACGAATCTAAAAAAACGTTTCAGATGTAATTTTTGCCGTAGAATCCGATTCTGCAATAAAAAATAGATTTTAAAGTTGCCCCCCGCCCCACCCCAAGGGGTGGAGGTGGAGGAGTCACGTTTGGTTGATTTTAAAATTGTTAAGGACGTGTTTTTTCTTTTTTGGATACAATGTGTATTTCTCGAGATATTTGACCGTTTCCAGACTTTTTGGACACCCTGTATACCTCGTTTTATTAAATAAATCTCAAACTAATAATGAGGCATATACTTATTTACTTTTTTGTTCCAGGTTTATTCTCATATAATATTTACAATATCCCTTGCAATCATGGCTGGATCTATAGTTACTGGTATCATTTTCTATGATCCTTATTACAAATATAATGCAGTTGAATCTGCTTCGTATGCCGCTCTCCACCGAACAGTATGGTCTATAGGCAGCATCGGTGTACTATATGTAGCCAGCTATGGACATGCCAGGTTTATCTATAAATTCTTATCGTGGAGGCCATGGATCCCCCTCAGTAAATTGGTGTATGGAGCTTATTTGGTGCACATGCAGTATCAACTTCGGGCAGTAGCCAGAAAGGGAGGTGCTGATGCTGCCACTTACTTTGATATAGTGAGTATATGTTTGTCAAATTTTCTTCACGTGGGCGTCCAAAGAGGTTATTTGCCAAGAAATGATCCTGGAGGGCGCTGGAAGCTTCGGTGTGAAGCTGTTTCTAAAGTAGTTTCCACAAACACCAAAACACTTAAATACTATTACTCGACGCACGTTTCGCCAATCATGTTGGATTAAAACAGTTTTAATCATCCCCAGATGATGCCAATATGGTTGGCGAAACGCGAATCAAGTAATAAATATTCAAGTATTTTGGTGTTTGTGGAAACTACTTCAGAGGCAGTTTAGTTCTTAATTTTCTTTGCCAACTTTAAATGTCAGTATTATGAATACACAGAAGAGTTAGAGGTTGTGTAAGATAAATAATGTGTGCGTTTCGGGAATGCAATGGTTAGCAACGTTTGCGAGCAGCGGTTCCGTAAAGGATAATAGTGAAAATGTGTTAATTGTCCACTGTTGGATGTTTTAGTCAGCGGCAAAATGTTCGCTGATTGTACAGCGGCGAAACTTAACCTCACTTTCTTTCATCAAACAGATCAATTTCATCTTCCAAAAATTATTCAAAAATAAATGAATCAGTTGTAATCGCGTGCATTAAATACTTTTTTATTTAACCTTTATAACATTATGACTATGGGTGCGTTTAGGGATGCAACAGCTGAGAATAATCACTTAACCTGATTATTTTGTGATTATAGTCAATTGTTATGAATTAGCTAAACGGTGTAAAGTAAGTTTCCAAATATCACTACAATTGAGGTTACGTCAAAGAAAACATTTATGTTGTATTCGCGAAAATCAAACAAATGAACCCAGTAGGGATTTACCTTCGATACACACAAATTCACCAATATGTGACAGCGATTTATATATCATGACAAATTTCCGCTGTTACTTTACTATATAAACTTTTCCTTATACGTGAATTCCTTTGTATCGAAGGTAAATCCCTACTGGGTTCATTTGTTTAAATAAACGTTTAAATAAATTAGGTTTTCGTGCATACAACTACGATTGTTCCATTTATTTTGAAATATTTTTTGGAAATTATATGTTTAATGCAATAATACGAGGTTAAGTTTCACCGCTGACTAAGCTCAGCGTGAATTATTCCGCTGACTAAAACACCCAATAGTTGACGGTTAGTATATTTTCAGCATTGTCGTTTAGGGAACCGCTGTTTGCAACCGTTGCCAACCGTTGTGTTTCCTAAACTATTTCCTATTCCTATTTACTAGAAAATGCAAAAATTTTCTTTGACATAACCTCAACTCTAGTGATATTTTGCAACATACTTTACACCGTTTAACGAACTCACAACAGTTCTCAGTGGTTGGATTCACGAAATATGCCCAATATTTAAACCTTTTGATTTATTTCATCCATACAGAAGCCAGTTCTTTCTTTACCCATTGTCTAAATTTAAAAAATTTGTTTTATTACTTCTGCTGTTAAATGATACAAATATTCTAAAACTAGATTTGCCTTATTTTACAGTAAATAGAAATATTAATCTTTTGTGTAAAGTTATCAGAACGGTTACCAAGTGCTAGAATGTTATAATAGTCTTATCTTTTCTTTCGAGTAAAATTTTGTGATGAGGACAATTTTTTTGGAGTTTCTTCCTGCTCATCAATTTTTCACATGTTACCCCCCCTCCCCTTATAAGAAATACCCCCATGTAAAAAAAAATTATTTACGCCCTTGACAGTTACCTCCTGAACACTCCATGATTCTATATGCGGATAAAATACAATTTTATGTTGTATTTTTATATTTTTATTGGGTCCACATCAGATGAACAGTACTAGACCAGGAGCCCGCCGATCACTAATTGGATGTCCCAAAATGTGTGAATTGTTAAATAATGGGGGCAGTAGAGCACAAAAATGACCATGCCAGCCCTGTCTTTTGGGACAGGGGCGTACGGCAGGCCCCCAAATGTAAAGAGAGTCACAAATAAGTCATAAGTTTACGCATGGGGGTTGGAGGGATTTCTTAATTTACCCCCAAAAATCATGAATCCAGACTCCTATTCATTTTGGGCGGTACAAGGAAGCGCTACGCTCGCCCAAATTTGAAAAAAAATCAGATTGCATGTACTAGTTACCCTTGTAATCCGATGACTATCACAAATTTACGACTGGCAAACATAAACTTGGTAAGTATGAACCCCCCGAGTGCGAAAATATATTTACCATCTTTGAAAAGTGGTGCAAAGGTCTTGCCTTTCACGATAATTGACGGCGTATCGGCTCTTTCTACCGCATGTACTAGTTATCCTTGTAATTCGATGAGTATCATAAATTTACGACTGGCAATCAGCACACTGATTGCCATTCATAAACTTATCATTTTTTTTATCTGAGTTTTTTTCAAATTTTGGCGAGCGTAGCGCTTCCTTGTACCGCCCAAAATGAATGGGAGTCTGGATTCATGATTTTTGGGGGCAAATTAAGAAATCCCTCCAACCCCCATGCGTAAACCTATGACTTATTTTTTTACTTTCACAAGTCATATTTCTTACACCTTTGGGGGCCTGCCGTACGCCCCTGTCCCAATAAAGGGGCTGGCATGGTCATTTCTGTGCTCTACTACCCCAAATTAACAATTCACACATTTTGGAAGTAAACCTATGACACCCAATTAGTGGTCGGCGGGCTCCTGGTTCATAAGAAACAATGCAGAATCTGTCAATTTGAAAACAAATATGAACAGAACAAACGACGAGCAATATGTGGAGTAAGCAGTAGAGTGGTGCAATATTTTGTATTTTGGAAAATCAAAATGCATGTGCACGGAAAAGACGGTATTAATAAATACACTTTTTTTATTTTTATGAAAACGAATAATTAGGATGCATTTTTCACCACGACCCCCGCCCCTTGCCGAGACAAGACTTTGTCTATCCATCGAAACAAGTCCGTGAGCGACTTTGATTTGTTCGCCATTTTGTTGCAAAATGATTATGAACTGTGCGTGGACAGTCGTCAAAAGATAGTTTGCTAAATTGCCGTCTGTTGAGGTCTTTTTACATTGTTAACACCTAATAAAAAAAGTAAATGATTAAAAAATATCAGATGCATTATTTAGAACTTATGTCATCTCTGTTCTTTACAAATTTGCAATTAATGGAATGTCAAATGTTTTTTTTTTCAGATAAGTTTCGCGTTGTCTGACATCTGCCTTGCGTTTGGAACCGCCCTTGTACTTTACTTATGTGTGGAGGCACCTTTCAGAAACATATTTGCATTATTATTGATGAATCCAGCTCCAAAAAATGCAAATCAGTCCAAACCAGCAGAAATTGAGGAAAGCGTTAGTCAAACTACCTGTGATAGTCATTTATAGATTAGATAGATATGTTAGGTATTAGTAATTAATTCGGTAGATTTATTCAATTTCAGTTTTGGAGTTTCCAGCCAACAACTGAGATTTGAGAGTTTCAGTAATTACACTAGTCGGCGAACAATACCAGGAATCTTTTTCATGAGAAGATATGTTAAAGATTTTAAATAATTATAGTATTACACTCGGTATTACAGCGGATGTGTCTTTTCAGGCGAGTGATCTTGTCAAATTTAAACTAAATTTACAAAAAAAAAATGAAATTCATTGTACAATGTTTGATATACATACAATGATAATACCTACTTGTAGATAGCGCGAAGTTCAGATTATTTTGTCAAAAAACTGATCTTTTACATGTTGAATTAGTTTCTCGATTTATCACCTGTCAAGGAGTGTCAAGCTTTCATACGTGTATTATTTAAGTTTATTTTCATAGAAACTATTAGATGAGAATCACAGGCGACATCAGTTAGAAGCAATTCAGTACATGCAACTTCAAAAAGTAGATGAATTAGAGACCGTAAGGGAAAATTTCATGTCTAATTATTCTAATGTTGCCAAAAGCATTTTAAACTTGAAATAAAACTAAGATATCGATTTCATTGGTCGCAAAACAGTTAAAAATCATTACAGTTCTAAAGGGCTAAAGGTAATAAAATTCTGCTTTTATGACGGCATCAAATCCAAAAAGTGTATGTACGAAGTTTGAGGACGCTGGTTTTAATTAATTTAGCATTCGAAATAGAACTGAAACATATAAAAATTCGACACAACGAGGTTATTTAATGAAATTTTATTTTTAAGTTTTTTTATAAAATATTGTCGACATTTTAACAAAAATTAGATTCGATGAATATTCGCGGAGGTATTCAATAATTATACACTTTATCTGATGCAGATCGACCATGTGACGTCATTAACTCCTACGCATGTCGCCTGAGCTATTATTTGTCGAGAAACTGAACTACTGAACTAAATATAACAATAGACGGTATAAACTGTTACTCTATATATGTATTTTATTTTACAATCGGCGGCTTCTTATATAGTACTAAAAAAATAGAGATTTTAAAAGAGAAAAATTAGGGAGTTAATAGAGGTTTGAGAGTTTGTGGTATTACGAAACCGAAGAGTCCCTAACTCCAAAGAACGCAGAAGGTTGTAAAGGGATAACAAATGCGTTTTTAAAAAATACTTCGGAAAATATTATTTAAAAATAAAAGTTATCTTATCTTTCTGATAGCTGAGTGATTTTTTACTGACCTCTGTTCGATGAAAATTGGCCCGTATCTGTCCGTATATTATAAAATATTAGTAGTATATGATATATCAGAAAAGGGGAAGATACAATGTGTCCCTGGATGGGGTACCGCACTCTTGTAAACTCACTTATTTTTGATTTGCTGAGAAAAATTTATTCTTCATAAAAAGTTTTGCTTGTCTTGAGAAGTCATAAACAGCTGTCCAACTTAAGATAAATTATATAGAGTATTCTAGAAACTAGAAAATATTAAATCGACTTTAAGCAAACTACCTTTTTTTACATTTTTATTAAAGATTTTATTTAACAAAGTTTTTCAATTATCAAGAGATGCTTAAATACGGAGTTCAATTGCAAAATAACAAAATAACAATTTTCAAAAAAAAAAAACATTTTATGGGAACAGAAGCATTTTGGACTACGAGGAATTGCCCCCAGCTGCAACTGTAAATAAATTATATTTTATAATTTCTAAGTTATTATATTTTGATAATTTTTTTGGATGATTGTTCTTATGCCATATTTTTCACGGTGAGTCGGTTTCTATGTTGTATTTGTAATAATTATTATTATTTAGGTTGGCTTAGCTTAGGTTAAAGTGTGTATACATGATTTTTCTTTTTAAAACGTGTCCAATGTTACACGTCCTATTTTACCGCGTCCAATTGTTGCGCGTCCCAGTGGCGTCCTGGCTAGGTCCGCGGGTCCGTAAACGCGGACTAGGCCCTAGATCCTTTAGGGCCTCTCATCCGATCAATAAAACATGGCAATGAACAATCGAAAAATTTGTAATTTGTCTCTTATTTATTTATCCAGCATCGTCTATAATTTGTCGCTACCTTCTAAAGAATAAGAAACTTACCTTTGGGTTTTTGTCAGGCAACTAGAGATGAGTTGCTATTTAAAAACCTGTTATTTTATAACTGCTATTTGTAAATAGCATTAACAGACTGTTATTTCTGTTCGAAAATAACAGGTGAGAAAATAACAGATAAGAAACCCGACGCGTGACGTAGTAAAAATGTTTCTGCTGACTATTGTTAAACTGTTATTGAGAAAACAGCAGTAGCATATAATGAAATCGCAACGCAACCGCTAATGTAGTCAAATATATTATTGAAGTTGAATATTATTGTGGGTATCTTGAGTCATCGGCATTTATTTATACACTTTTTAGTTGTTTTTTTTTAATCATAATATATTCAAATGTTTTTTATTTTCTTTTCCGTGTGTATATTTTCGATGAGCCGCATACCGATGAGAAAAAATGAAGAACTGAATATTTTTGTAGAAATCTCGAACCATCCACTTTATGTACTGACTTTCAGCTGTTTTTAATCATAATATGTTCAGAGCTTTTATATTTTCTTCTCCACATATATATTTTTGTTTACCATCTCCAATACTGTCCTTGCATACGCTGTGTTTAGCGTGTTTCTATGCTGGTATTCAGGCGCGGATCCAAGGGGGGGGATGGGTGCAATTGCCCCCCCCCGGGCTTTCCTTGTGCTGTGAGAAAATCTGAAACGTCCGGTTCGGCGGCGCCGCTTTGCCGAAGTCATCCAGCATATGTTTTTTTACACCGTTCCCCAGTAATTTTATAAAGGTTTTATAAACTACCATAAAATAAATAATTTATTTTGCTACTTGGGTTTTTTATCAGTTTCTTTTCAATATTTGTCAATTTGTGCAAGTGCTCCCCCCCCCCTTAGGGAGCTCCTGGATTCGCCCATGCTGGTATTTCTTTATTAATTTAACATGAAATAATAATAATTAAAGGTTGAGGCTTACAAAATGATTTACGTAGATACAATTATTTATATTTTATTTATATGTTTATGAACGTAAAAAAAATCAATTAACACCTCTATAAAACATACAAATCAAAGAATTTTTTCTACCCGTCGCCGTCGCGTCGGCCAGCAGCAGCAGCATAATGTATAAAATAACGTCTATGAAATAACAGTTGCAAACTGCACGCTGCTGTATACGAATGCCAGTACTTCTCAGCGATCTGTCATTTTTAAACTGTTATTTCAAAATAGCAGTGGCAGTTTAACCTGTTATTAAAAAATAACAGTTCTTACCCGTCACTACAGGCAACAACGCTGTCGCGCGCTGTCTGTGCTATAACGGCGATATTGTCATGATATTGTTCTTTATGCTGTGATGTTGTGTTATAGGTTAGAGTGGAAGTGAAGTGGGGGTGAATAAATCATCTATTCATTTGGATGATCATTTAATCAATATTGTATTGCATATTCGCAGCGCAGCACGTCGGTCGCTAATTTAATTACTGTGGTCTTGCCTTTTCAACTAATTTTTCATCCATCATCCAGTTATTGTAGAGATTATTATATTATATATTTTGTCAGGTAGATAATTTATGAAAAATTTGAAACTATTTATATATTTACTACTATTTTTTTAGTATCTACATAGATAATTTAATTATTAATTCCGAAAATGGAAAAAAAAGGTTTTATCCGGTTATGAAAAGCGGAAACGAAAACGCCAGGCTCAATTGGTGACCGCTGCTAAAGACCCAAAGCAATCAAGAATTTTCTGGTCCCATTCAATCAAAAACTTCAATTTTTTAAACTTATTACTTGTTACTTAATGGATTTTAATCCAAATATATGTCTATTTTTTGTAAATAAATATGTTTTAATATATGGATTAGGTATTTCAATTTTCTCAATAATATGACATTTTTTAACAATAAATAATATTAACTGGTAGGCATGAGCGTCATGACGACCGTACAAGGAAATAGCTTGCACTCCCCTGGCTTTACTCACCTGCCTGAAAGAAATACGGCAGAAGATACGAAAAATTGGGCCCCTAATCCCAAATCGCGGACCCAACTAAAATTTGCCAGGACGCCACTGGCGCGTCCAATTGACGTAGATCCAAAACCCCCAAATTTTCATTGACTCCCTAATTTTTTTCTTTTCCAAGGAATATTCTTGATATTTTACTAGCACTAATATGAATGGCGGCTTCGCAATATCTATATCTCCCGCCTGTAGTAAACGTGCGAGAAATGTGCAAACGACACTCTTCGGTGCGACTATTTACTTTTCAAAATGTTTTGTTGATTCTTTTTTGTAATTTCTATACCTCATCAATAATATGGTATGGTCATCAGTAATACAGGTGCCCGCGTACATAAATGCAATGTATACATATCCCCGTATAACTTCTTCTACGGCATAATTACGCCTAGTCTATCACTTTTTTCCTTTGCGAAAATTTTCGTAAACGCGTCGTTCCTCCTCGGCATGAAAAAGACGATTTCCACGCGTCGGACTGGAAAATCAGCAAATATATTTTGTCGGACAATTTGAGAATTGGATTCTACATATATATATTCTATATATTTCTACAAACTGTCCGACAAAAATTTTGGAACGTTAAGGGTTTCTACCCATAACATAACATAACTTTAAAACATTTATTGATAACCAGCTGATTTTTTCAAGATTGCATTTATGTACGCGGGCATCTAGACTATAATGTCTGTTATTAATTTGGAGTCGTAGAGCACAGAAATAGCCATGCCAGCCCTTTTTTGTACAGGGATGTGGGGCAGAGTTTGGAAAAATTTATACAGGGGACATACAGCTATAACTTTATAAATGGCATGCAGGAATTTGGTAATAATGAACCTAGTGTGTATAAAAATATATTCGCTATCTTTGAAAAGTGGTACAGAAGTGGTAGAAGGATTGAAAGGGTTTCAGGTTTCAGCTATAATTATTAATTTCCATCCAAATAGAGTAAAGTGTAGCATTGTATGTTTAGCAATTTCAAAAATTAAAATTATTTAAACAAATGCAAACTTTCTGATTTAAATATGTTTTGCTTAATTAAGAGATAGAGAGAATTCGCAAAGTTGCCAAAAATATCACGTCATTAGGATGAAGCAAATTTTTTGAAAGATAGATATCTTGGTGTAAATGATCATAATTTTATTGGCAGACACTTTTATTACTATACTGCGAAAAAGAGGTTAGACACGTTGAATGTGTCAGAGATTCGGCCCCTCTCACGTTAGAGGTAAGCGTTTTTTCGGACTCAGTCGTGAGTATTTAACGTTGAAAATATGGGAAAATTATTGGTACATAAAGCTGTGCAAACTTGTATTTTGTTGTAACTTGTTATCGAGATTTAACTAAAAACTCGTGAATGATTTACGATTTATTTCGTAAAACGTTTTGTCAAGAAAAAGTACAAAATGAATTTAACCAAATAATGAAATAGGAATATCATAAGTAGAATAATCGTATGATACTTATTATATAGGTATTTATATACTATGTACGTAGGTTATGTAATAGTTTAATTTTGATATGAATTTTTATAAATCAATAAAATGATTTTAAACCAATAATTTACATTTTTTTATAAACATCTCCTTTGTTGGTTTACCAATTAACCCGTAACACAACAAACTATTTTGATACCCAGTGGAGTGGTTATAGGTGGAATCAAGGCCTTTAACTTGTATTTGCAGATTATACCATTTTAGTTGTAGCAAGAGAAGATGATCTGATGTACCTGCTCATCAGTTCCCAGACAATAAGCCCTCAAGTAATATGATTTGACTGTACATTACAAAACGAAGATATGATTGTAAACTAAGTAAATGAAAACGTTAAAGTTTGTGTGCGTGTGTGTCTCAGGTTTACTGGCTACGCTTACAAAAATCATTCGCCAAATTTCTAAAGTTATACAGGGTTATTGGTAATTCGATACATTCCTTTGAAGAGGTGATAGAACATGAGGAAGGAATAAATTTAATTCCAATATGCGTTGTCCAATCTCAACAGTTTTTCAGATATTTCAATTATTTTTTTTCCAAAAAAGTAGATCTTAATGATTTATTAGAACTACGGAGGATAGGTTGAACATTTGTACCTTGTTAGATAGCTATTGAAATAAGGAAGTTTTTAATACAATTAGTAAGCATAGCCGTTGGCTATTTTTTGAAAAAACTTATAGGTAATTTTCGTGGTTGATTTTTCTAAAAAAGTTTTTATTTGAAATTTTCACGTGGTCGAAATGTTTCCGGATAATTTTCATTCCAAACTGATGGCCATAGTGTTGGACAAGTAATCCAATAAAAAAGTTAAAAAATGCGAAGCAGTTTTTTTGAAAATTAACTTTTAAGACATTAAGATCCACTTTTTTGAGAAAGAAAAATTGAAATATCTCAAAAACAATTGAGTTTTGCATAATGCATATTGGGGTTAAATTTACTCTTTAGGTCATGTTCTATCACGTCTCTAAAGGAATGTATCGAATTACCAATAACCCCGTATAATGGAACCATAAAAATTTGAAACAAAAAGTTATGTTACTTATATCATAACATTTCTTTATTAATTCCTAGGTAACAAACTGCTGTTATATTGATGTCCTGTTTAGGTAATTGTTGGTCAACGACATCTACGACGAATACGTGACGTCTCTCTTTCTTTCAAGTTAGATGAATTTATGCATTACTTTATAGTTTCATGAAGAAATTATTCATAGAGCCACATATAAACGATTGACAACAAGCAGTCACACTTTACCTTATATTCTAATTCTATGTTAAATAATCTGCAGCCATACCTACAACTAACGAAAATATATCATTCTTGCACACAGTTTACCTACTATCACAAAACAACAACAAAAATAGACAACATAATAAACATTCCAAACCTAAAGACAATCTTTCCAACTATCACCCTGTCAGCCTCACCCCTTCCTTAGCCAAAATATTTGACATACTTATCCTTATCCTTATCAAGTCACGTTCAGGAGCACATCGGCAGACATTCTTATCAAGTTTCAGTACGGGTCCCATACTATCCATTCCACAATCCAGCGCAGTTATTCCGAGTTGATGAGCTAGCAACCATCAACTTTAGCCAAGGTTTATTAACAGGGTTTGTCGCCTTAAACCTCCAGCCTTCGACAAAGTCGGGCATCCTGGCCTACCACATAAGCTCTTTGTCGCGGGTTTTCTAACATGTATTGTTAAACTGACACAATCTTACATCACTTATCGCCAATTCTGGCTATTAGTCAATCACGAGTGTTCTCCTCTTAAACCAATCCTATCCGGTATCCCCCAACACTCATCACTTGGACCGATACTCTTTAATCTGTACATTAACGACATACCACAACCTACAGACCACCGTATAATACTTTGCTTATACGCTGACGACACTGCAATCCTAACGACATCCAAAAGCCTAAAAATCATGAAAAGGCTAGTCCAAAAACAGTCAGAATCTGTAACTTTTATAAGGATGGGGGTTTCAAAATAAAGACACTTAAGTCGCAGTGTATATGTTTCACAAAGCATAAATCCAGTGTTACTAGTAATAGGATCAAAATAAACAATAAAATACCCGAGTGGCTTGAGTTGGTCGACTATCTTGGGGTCGCCCTGGATAGGCGGTATACCTTCAGGAAACATATCAGTAATGTACTGTTCAAAAGTCATTAGCGCACCGCCATTCTATTTCCACTTATCAAAAATTCTCCATCAATCATCTAATCTAATTCATAACCCACTAAACACGAAACATTTATGAAACGTTTCGAAAGAATTGTAATCTGGAAGAAATGAAACATTTGCTAGAAACATATCTGTTTATATTTTTGACACATTTCAGAAATTCATAATATTTGTTACTTTGCAGAAACATTTCATATATATCCCACTAAACACGAAACATTTATGAAACGTTTGGAAAAAATTGTAATCTGGAAGAAATGAAACATTTCCTAGAAACATATCAGTTATATTTCTGAGACATTTCAGAAATTCATAATATTTGTTATTTTGCAGAAATATTTCATATACATTGTTCTGTCGGTAAAACAAATATGAAATCATGAATTCAAATGATATCAGTAATAATATGTCCATTCCCCCGCGATTTTTAAAATGCCTTGTTTGTAAAATTACAACTATTCTCGACTTAGATTCCGTCTGGAATACTTGGTTATTAATAAGTAATTACTCGAAAACTAGACGTCAACGAATAATATGTGGAGAATATAATAATATATATAAAGATCTGAAATACCCATTGATATTTGCAAACCATGAAAACTATAATATAATCGTCTCCATGCGGCAACTTGTGGAATTACATTTATCGAAAACGCGAAGGGAAAGTATACAATCGTTTACGATCGATACGATTCTGCCTATTTGTTAGCAACTAATTAGTAATTATAATTACTGAAAATCTTAACTCCAAATCGAGATGTCAACTATATGCCAATACTGGTACGTTATTGCACAGAATACACCAATTAAAACGTCAAATTGTAGGAATCCATTTATTAAAATGAGAAACGAAAACATACGACCGTTGACGATTCTAACATGCAAAAGTTGACGAGCATCTGAAAAGCTAGCTGCAACCAACGTCAATGTCATTTACATTTTGCTTTTATTAGTTTTATCTTTTATACCTGGAAGGACACTGTGTGCATCAAAAATAAAAAAATAGTGCGAGTGTCGCGTCAGTTAATTATTAATACTTAAAATGATGTGGTGTTTGAGAGATACATTGTTTTTTCAGCAATGGACGAGAACTGTTCATTTATATAACCCATATTTGATGCTGTTGTATCACAACACAAAGCTATTACCTTTTCGTCCAAATTCCATTCACAAAGCACATCATAAACTGCTTCAGTCTGTTCTCTTCCAGTTGAATTGGGCAAAGCTGGTACTCCAAGTAGTTGCTCAATATCTCCACTAGTAACTAAGATAGCAAGTCTATCGATATTTCCCATTCCAGTGAGAGAAGGTAAAAGTTTTCCATCCCAATGGATGACTGGGGCCGGCAATTCAGAATTTCCGAAGGCAGTTTTTAATATTTCAGCTCTTTCTTCGCGGATGCGTTGTCTAGAGCGCTGAAGTGTGGTTCTGCTGATGGACAAAGATGTGGTGTCATGTCCTAGTGCTTCTGCTACTGCCGTCAAAATATGGACTCCATACCTGTCTCTTATTTTGCAAGCATCAAATGCAGTGGCTATTTTTGGTGTGATGATGTTACATGTTCCATACAATCTCCTCTTTTTTGACTGTGACGGGCCAGGCTGGTCTTGTAACAACTCTTCTTGGGCTTCGATTATTTCATCTTCATTTTCGTTGGAGTCGGCTGAATTACTACTTGATGATGGACAGGTGACTGTTTCCTCTAATCTAGCTTTTTCTTGTTGACTTCGTTACATTCGTTCGGATAATTCCTCTAATTTCTCCTCAGCTGATTTTTTTTGAGAAGCAAGTTGGTAATCAATACCATGCATAAATCCAGGACGTCCCTTTTTTCTTTGGTTAATTAAAAACTGCTTATCTTCATCTATTTTCATCAACTCCAATGCATTTGCATGAGAAATGTCAAAGAGATCGTCCAATTTTTCAACGAAATTTTTTTCTTTACTCCCGCACTGGCCCTTGTAGCCGATTTTTGTAAGTTCCTCCACTCTGCATAAAGTTTATCTAGTTGTTTAACACAATGAAAATCCTGTCGTGTCGGAATGCGAACTTTATCCCAAAAAACTGACACCTCTTTTATTGTTAATTTAGCACTTTCATGTACACTTAGCTTCACTTCACGAATGTTATAAAAGAGCACTTGTAATACTTCTCTATTAGACGGCAATTTATTGCCAATGATTTGTGACGAATAGTGTCCAACTAAGTAAATGAAAGTATCCTTTCGTAAGGATCTAACATCAGCCATCGTTCAATGTTTTTTCAAAAAGGAACGTATGCTAGAACTTATAATGTCACCACTGTAAAACACAATTGCAAACTGACATAAAAACCTACCGTAGGTGCATTATATTTCCAAACTTCCAAAACAAATAATTTCTAGGAAATAATTACACCAATAAAACATTATGAGAAAAGAAGTAGATATTTGTATTTTAAGTAAAATTTAAGTGTATTACCGTAATAAAATCTTATCTACAAATTTCTACCTGTATGCGGCACGGGTTACCGTAATAAAATCTTATCTACAAATTTCTACCTGAATGCGGGTTACCGTTCACCGAATTATCTGAAACTTTGACATAAATTATTCCTAGTATAATAGTATATTTTCGTGGGGTGAGACTTAAAAAATACCCAAAAAAAACTCACCCCGTATAGAGATGGGCCACCCTATATTCATATTAAAATTAAATTTTTTGTCTACACATAGTACATAAACTATATAGTAGTAAAATCAAACTGACAAATACATAACTTGACTGCTGACAGCTGTTAAAAAGATAAAATTAACACAAAAAATATATGTATAACATGCCAGTTATTTCTTCTGAAAATTTGCCTCGACAGATGTGTAGGGAATTTAATTACCTATAATTTAAAAAACAAAATTATCCCTATCCGATGGATATTAAGATCTCTAGAGATTTTTGAACAGTAAAATCCGAAATTTCCCCACAGTGGACCGATACAAGCCTTGTACTTGTGTTTGTTCAATCATAATTGTATAAATTATTATCACTACTACCAGTGATTAATCACACAGGCCCCCAGGAAAAAAAGTAGTCTGCGCGGGGGTACTGACCACACCTTCACTTGTATTTTGAGCCGCTGAACATGAATCTGACCTTAGTTTTCCCCAGCACGTCAGGTTTTTTTTAAAGCAAAAAAGTCTGTTGGATCCTATTATTTATACAGTATCGGAAAGTCCTTCGTTTGGCATTGCGGTATTAACCGACCGCCCACAATAAAGACGTTTACCAGTACTCTAGCATAAGCAAACAGTGACACACCCCTTCAAGAGTTACTGCTTTCGCTTGCTCTTATTGCCGTACCCAAAAGAAACACTTTCCGATACTGTATATTTATTTGCTGTTAAAAGAAAAACCTGACATGCTGGGGAAAAACTAAGGCCAGATTCGTATTCAGCGGCTCAAAATACAAGGGATAGGTGTGGTCAGTACCCCCGCGCAGACCACTTTTTTTTGTGGGACTGTGCCACAATCAGTGTGGCACAGTCCCAGAAATCTTGCGGAATGTTACCTCTATAATATATATTTTTTTATTTATGCATTTTACTAATATACAACGTGATCTACCAAGAAATGCGGAAAATAAAATGGTGTGCTAGTCTTCAATGTGGGAAAGCCCTTGCAAAATTTTAGAGGATTCTGAGGTAATTTAGTATATTAAATTATTAGTCAATTTGCGAAGATGCACCACTGATCTCGCTACTGATGTTGAGTAAGTCCTGACCTAATTCTGAAGAGGTCGACGAACTTATGGTGAAAGAACGTATTCGAGTTATTTACATTTCCTTAATTGGCATAAAAAGTGAAGCTGGCCGGCGAGATAAAAAAGAGGTCTACACGCGATTCAGCGGCAGGTAGTCAACATTATTGGTACGCTTTTTAATTGGAATTCCAGCGGACCAATTCACTTTTACGAATGAGTTCAAAGCATGCCGACAAGGCTGGCTCCGTGCCGCTGGATCGTGTGTAGACCCCTACAGAGCCGCGTTTTTTGCTTCCGGTCGAACAATAGTTACACGGCCGTGTCATTGACCGGTTTAACTAAATATCTCGTATATCTGCTTGTCAATGAGATCAATGTCTTCGAGTTATTTCGGTATTTTTGTAGTGTGATTTGATTAAAATCAAAAAGTAACTTCTATCTTATCCAGCTTTGCTGTCAGTAGTGTCAATCGCAAGTCTGATAAAGTGATATGGTTGTACCGAGTTACGTTAGATTAATTGAAGTTATTGGCGGCGCATTCCTACAAAAAAGGTAAGGTAATTATTTTGGTCATTTTTTAAAAATTTTTCATTTTTTTTACTCCTTTCAGCAGGCAAGCAGCCAGGGGGGGAGCCATGGGGACCGCCACCCAAGCCGTCTTCCATGAACCAAAAAATAAATAAGCATAATCACTATTAGTACAAAGCTGTATCCAAATTATCTCTTGAAATAAATATTTTGTAATTAAGAGGGAGCAACGCGATCAAATCAGAGGGGAGTGGGCGGAAATGAGCCAATAAAGTACAGAGAGCTGTTGCGCTGGTTGTCTAGTTTTGGCGTTTGTACTTTCCTTACTATTGCTCTACCTACTTACAATCATGCCTGAAAGGTCAAGAACACATCGAGACCAAGCTTCAATTACACGAAATGAGTGCGCATCGGTTATAAATGTAATTATTTTTGTAATCATTTTTAATATCGAAGTGACTCCATCTACTAAAACAGCATTGTACTAAAAAAAAATTCCAACAAAAAGCACTTTTTAGCGAACTACTCATGTTATTAAACTAATCAAAAGATATTCTTGTAAGTAAATGAATACAGTTCTATTGAAGAACATTTCTAGCTGACACTTGCTCATTAGCCAATGTGAAGAGAGATCTTCCTAATAAACAAGTTTTAGCTAAAAATGTTCTTCAACAGAAGTGTAGTATTCATTTACTTACAAGAATATCTTTTTTTTAGTTTAATAACGCCAGCCGTTTGGCGAAAAACGGCTTTTCCACAGTCAAGATTTTTAGTACAGTGCTTTTCAATGTAACCAACATAACCTTAAATTTTAAGTTTTTCAAGTTTATTCTCATTTTTAATGTTTGTATACGCATTTTTAACTAGCTCCAAGCAAATATTTAAAAATTCACGTAAATAATTTTTCAATATTGTTGATTATTTAAAATAGACTGCTAATTACAGGTTGGATTTCCAACCTAAAAAAAGAGTCTTATTTGATTAGGACAAAGTATTTAAAACTTCATAAATATTACACTGAACTAGATTTTAGTTGGAAATACGAGAACCAGACAGAAATTTTAATACCAGCTCCGTAATACACTTAAATCTTAAGAAACGCATATTTTTGAGGTTAGCTGTGACGTCACGTACAGATGCCCTATAATAGCGACACATTCGCCTTCAACTATTTTCTGAAAAGTTTTCCTCAACCTCTGGGGAGGCCGGGCCCTCCCCAGATGAATTTTCTGGCTGCGCCACTGCCTTTCAGTGGGGACAACCTACTGTTAAATTTTCCGCATGTCCTGGTAGATCACGTTGAATATTTGGTAATAATATATCTAATGCGTTGAAATATGATTCTCGAAAGATATATATTACAGACATTCAATTTTCGTAGTAATGGGTGATGGTGCAGTGGCTAAAGTTTTGTCTTGCAATCCAAAGACTACCAGGGTGAAATTGTCTCAAACGGGTTTTTTCGTTGAGCTTTGTTTTCTCGTGCCAGCAATCAAAATTTTTAAGGGTTCGTTTGTGCGCGAAATCGATAGTTTTTTCAGTTTTAATTTTAATTATTTTTAAGTACCCTCGTGTACTATATTATTAAATTTAAGCCTTTCTCCATTAGACAGGAGTTTTAACTCACGAAATAATTTTCGTCACCGCCAAACCGGACTCTCCCCACCCAGCCTCACACCCACCTCGGCGATGTTTGCCATGTTTGCCTGGTTGGCTCCGGGCCGGACTCCGGAATGGCTCATTATTTTATCCTGTGAACATTAATCAATGTTCGTTGCAGAGCTGCGGTACTGAATTACCTAAGTACTTAAAATTTGTACTTAAGTACAAAACGTACTTAAGTATTTTTACTTCAAGTCCCAACAAAAATGCAGGTACTGGTACTTAAACTTTTAAGTATTGGCCATGGTACTTGTACTTAATACTTAACTTTTTATTTTAAGTACTTTTTATTTATACCTACTCGAAGAAAAAAGACGTACTTAATATGGAAATGTATAACAATCTACGTCTTTATTAGCTTCGATCAATGGTTAAAGTGCAAAACCTTATAGGTCGATTTTTTTGCAGTTTTCACTTTATAATGCCATCAGTTTATAGGTATTGATGTCCTTTAAACTACAAAACTACATAACTCTAGGTTTGTTTTTACAAGTCAGCAAACGGTTTTCAAACCATCAGGAGTTTGCGTACAACGGTTTTGCACCACCGAAAATCAATGTGCGCAAACTCCTGATGGTTTGCAAACCATTTGCTGGCTTGTGAAAACAAACCTTCTGTATTTAAATTTAAAACCAATAGAGCCTTCTATCAAAAGCTCGTAAAACTTATACATATTTTGCAGAATAAAATAATCTCACGATTTTTCAGTACTATCTCGAAAATGGTCACACTCAGATGGAGTGTAATTCACTTTTACATGAATAACCATTGTTCTATTACTTCTAATATTTTGAGAATTCGTTTTACTTTAATATTATTATTATAGTGTGTTTTGAAATAAATGTTTAAGTATGTTAGAACCTTCTAAGTCGATTTTTCCTTTAATATTTAAGATGCAAAAGTAAGTAAGTATTTTTTCCGCCAAAAAAATTTAAATGAATACATTCTCAACTTCTACCATAAAAGGTAAATCCACAATATTCCATTCAATGTAATAAATGGTTAAATATGTGGTATAGGTAAAATATTAAACGTTTTTTCTTGGTCCTGTAAAATTAACCCAAAACGACTTACAAGATTTTGCACTTTAACCATCGCGATATCAAAAACATCCACAATTTCTATAAATACTTCTACTTTTTTAAGTGAACTAGAAGTTTTGAAGTATTTAAATGATACAAGGGTTAATCTGGACATGTTGGATGATTATAAATATCTCAAATTAGTTTTTATAAAATACAATACAATACTTCCATCTTCCACTGCTGTCGAGCATCTTTTTTCATTTGCTCAAATAATTAATGCCCCACGAAGACATGCTTTGAGCGACAACACTTTTCAAAAATTGGTTCTTCTTAAAGCCAATCATAATAAATATTAATATTCCATTAGTATACCTATTAACTTATACTTATACTTTATTGGTTTATCGATTGTTTATTGGTTTAAATGTTTCTTGTTTCTTTACTTGTAGAGCTGTAAGTTTTTTTGTATGAAATATGTTCTTTTTTTAAGTACAATGTACAATAAATTTTTTGTTTGATCTATTGCATGTTGTCTATTTATTATCATCGTTCTAACGAATATAGCTGCAGATAAATAACGAAAACACTCACTCACTGATCACTGCAAAACTATTTTATTTTTCTTTAGGTTTGGAAGGAGATTAGCGGTATTATATGTAATTTTATTAAAAAGAGATTTGAGCTTCTTAGCTCTTAGGAAACTTCTAAAATTCTTTCACTCTAGTAGAGGTGACAGGTAGAGGTCCTCTACCTTGCAATTGGATCTGTTTTTCATATAATTTGACTAGTAATATTTTTTTATAAAAAGTTGTTTCGCTCATTACATCAAAAATAATATATATAAATATAATATAATAATACAATAATATAATGATAACTGACGAAGACAGCTTTTTGCGACAAAATATATAAGTACTGGTATTTAAATTCGATACTTAAAGTACTTGTACTTAAAATGGTGGCTTATTTAAGTACTAAGTATTTTTTAAATACTTAAAGTAGCAAATTGATGTACTTAATACTTAGTACTTGAATTAACCGAATTCAAGTAATACTTACTTAAATTTTTAAGTATCACCTAAGAGACTTGTACTGGGTACTGATACTTATTTATATTTTTAGAAAATACTGGTACTTAATACTTAAGTACATTTTATCGTACTTACAGCAGCTCTGGTTCGTTGTTGTTGTTCGAATCTCAGACAGGTTGGATGTTTTTTTTTTCATATATTTTTTTTCACAACAAAGTTGGTATCACAAAATTTAGGACGTCCAAAAACTAACATGATTTACAAGAAAACTGCGAAGAGTATCCTATAGAATGTGTAACAATTATATAAAAAGCTCAGTAAATTGACGAAGAGTACCTACATTTTTAGCTTCTTTCTCATTCAGGTACTTTTTTAACCTAAAAATGTACTCTACTTACTTAACTTTCCTACTTTTTTTTCAATTCTACCAATATGTATGTTTTTTAATGTATTCAATCACTACTCCAAATTGGCTTGAGCGATTTTTATAAAATTCTTCTCAAACTGACTCAGCGGTGGTCCCATTATAGTTTCATATTTTTCAATTATAAGAGGTTCACTTCAACGATAAGGATTAATGAAGCTAATACTGGATATAGTTCTTATAAAGGGAGGAACATTTACATTTATTAATATTATGGATAGCCAAGAAAATATAAAACATTGTACCCATTATTTATTACAATTTAAGCAAATGATAATATTTCAGATCGATGACGTTCTTTATTAAATAAAAAGAAACAAACTATTGCTGAAATACTCATTATTTTTATTGGATAAATTTGAGAGGTTTACTGCAATAAAGCTAATTATTTCTCAAATAACTATATACTTCAGATCGTTATTAACAGTAGTTTTAGCATTCATGTGATTATTTACTTTTTTTAAATCAAATTTAAATATGATTGATTTTCAATTAAAAATTTGTGCTTAAAAGAAATTTTGATATTTCATTGTTTAGATAACACTGTTTTAGATCAAGGCTAATTAATATTAATTTAAAAGAAAGGTCATCAAACATAGGACTATCATCGGCAATACAATAGCAGTTTTTCCGTGTGTGTACTGCTGCGTTTAAAGGGGGTGAATTTTCAAAAATGTGAAAAAAAAACGCTTCTATATTATTTTATTATTTCAGCCACTTTGCAGGAAGCTTTGTTTGTTTGTAAACAACTTAAAAATAATGACTGAAATCTACAATGCTGATTTCTCATTGGCTGACGTTTCTTATTAATAATTGAAAAGTGAAAAGAAACATGTTTTTCAAAATAATTCGGCAACGCTCGATCCTACGAGAAGAATGTTCGAGACAAGTTGAACAGGACAAAATTTCATACATTTTTTCTATATACATTTTTATTGTAAGTCTAATACGTAACGAGATACAGCGGTGGGAAAATGTTTAACGATTTTTTTTTTTTTTAAATGCTCAAACTCCATTGTTGCGCGGACGGTCCTGCCGTTAATACGTACAGGTTTAGAGAGCAGTGTTTTTGATTTGATAATAATTACTTACATTTTTGTTTCTAAGCAATTGTGTAAGGATTAAACGTGTGTAAGGATTTTTTAAGGGATTTAAAATTTTGTATAGTCGGGACATAAAATTTTATAATTTGAAATTTCTTTAAAAAATGTTGGATTATCTAAAAATTATAAAAAGAGTATAAGAGCAAGTACCGACTCTTGAGGTATTCCATGTTTTATTGTCAATTCTTCTGAGTACCTGCCATTAAATTTAATAACTTTTGTTTCCTATTTTCGAGAAATGATATAAGCCACTGTAATACTATCCCGTTTTAGTTTCAATACAAGTATTTTTATTATGTTGCAAACATGCATTATATAATAAAAAAAAATTTTTCTTCTTAAATCCATTTGTCTGACGCTGTATCTCTTTAAACATTAGACTTACAATAAAAATGTATATACAAAAAATGTAGGAAATTTTGTCCTCTTCAATTTTGTCTTCAACATTTTTCTCGTAGGATTGAGCGTTGCCGAATTATTAAAAAAAAAACAATGTTTTGCACCTTTAATTCAAGATGGCGGTTCGCGCCGCCTCCCCACCCCAAGGTTGAAAACTTGTGTTTTTTATCATGGCCTCGAGTTAAACAACATATATCAAAATCATTACGACTCCACATTTTGCAGGGCAAAATTTTCGACTGATTGGACTGTCTTACCTTGACATTTTTTGGAGTAAATTGAGAATATTTCTGAAAATCAGCAACGTACACGTCAGCCAATGTTTTTCTCTGCTAATGGATATAAAAACTAACAAATTACCAAACACCATTCGAGGTTTCTATTTTGAATAGCATACATTTTTATTTGCACTTAAGCTTGGTTGCCATTTTGATAATATAACTCGATAACTGAAAGACACTCTACCTATGGTCTCGTGTTTTTGTACCATAATAACTATGTTAACTATGTTATGTCAGTAACTACGATACTTCTATACTGTATTCTCGATCATATATTAATATATTCCATTTTTTAACAGAGGCTGTCAAAATAACCTTCGCAGCCACCACAGCAAAACAATTCGAAGATGTGGTAGCTGAATGGCTGCGTTTCGCCAAACAAAGGAAACAGCGAGAGAGGCAATGAATAATATGGATTTTTTTATAACACTAGTTTTTTTTGTTGTTGAAAATTTGCATTTTTATTTTTATTTATTTTTATACATTGTATATTTTTATATATATTTTTAACAAAATATATTTTTGATTAAATGTTTTCTTTTTATTTTAGGTTTAGGTGATTATTTATTAAATACTATAGATGCCTCAACTGATGCAAGTTAATGCTGAAGGATTATGGACAGGTGCCTGTCGAATAATGTGTCCCCCACTCATAAATTTGTACAGTACATCTTACAATTTCCTATGAGTAGAAACACATAATTTGACACAATATTTCTGTCCGTAATCCTCTAATACTAACTGGCACTGGGACAACTATAGTATTCAACCAAGGTTGTTACTTTGGGGCAATATTAATTCAGAACTAAATTAATGTTGCCTTAATATTTATATTTATCTTGACACTACATTTGGTTGCTAGTATTCGAATATTAAGCATACATTGCAGCAATGATATTCATGGTGAAATATAAATAAGTATGTAATGTAACACGTTAAATAAGTATGTAATGTGACAAGTTATATTGATAAATTATTACGTCAGTGTGTTGTGAACATTAAGTAATATTTTCACAATGTTACCTTTTTAACAATGTAACAGAATAACATTTACTAGTATGACAAATTACTTTGTAGTAACATTACGACACTGTTCATGATCTGTTTTACATAACATTACATGTAACTTTGTAATATTGAGGTTCTATTAAAGTAATAATGCATTGTTTAGTGGGTTACAGACAGACCGACAGACAGACAGAAATTTTTTTCGCTAAAACTTAAAATCTCGACGTTTCATGACATTTTAAGCCTATTTGAACAATAAAATGTTTTTAAAATTTTTTTTGTCGTTACTATACTTCCACTGGATGTGGAAGTAAAACTAGCATTTTAGTGCTATAGAAAAATCGTTTTCCTCTAGTAGAGGTACGTATTTTTTGAAATTTATTATTGCCGTTTGACTGAAACTGTTTCCTTAGTCCATTATTTTCCAATACTCCAAATTAAGAGTGCACAGTTTGTACGTCCAAAGACTTTTAAAATGCTGGAATTGTCGGACATTACCGTTGCTAATCGGGTCAGTTCGAGTTTGCAGCTCCACATAAATGATATTGATTTCAAAAATTAGGTATTATAAAATACTATCCCAAGATGCTACAAAAAATATATTTTAATTTTAGCATCAGCGTATCATAATTTAAAAAAAAGGACATTTTATTTTTTTAACGTCCATCTACTGATAATGCCGATTTCAACTAATTACGAATTCTGGAATACTATCTATCCCAAGATGCTACAAAAAATAATACGATAATTTTAGCACCAACGTATCAAAATTTTAAAAAATAAAGGATATTTTCTTTAAGGACCTTCTAATGATATTGCCGAATTCAACAAACTGGAGATTATAGAATACTATCCCAAGATGCTACAAAAAAAAGTATGACAATGTTTACATCCGCGTATCATGATTTAAAAAATAAAAAAGAATATTTTATTTTTTTCAAGTACCAAGTACCCACTCGATCTCTTCAGAAAAAAACCATACCAATATTTTACAAAAAAATTTGATAGTTGCGCCGAAACTTTATAGGTGTTAAAGAAATTCAGAAAAGTTCATGAATTTTCTTTTCAGTGTTCCTGCTGTCAGATTCTGTTCCAACCTATTTCACGTTTATATTCTAGTAGTATCTACAATTGATTAAAATTTTATTTGAATCGATCATGCCGTTCAATGGATAAAAATTACACAGGCACACAAAATTTAAAAAAAGTCGAAACCCAGAGGGTAGACCCCCCTAGCCCCACGTATTTTGGGACATTGAAACCGAACATGATAATGAAAAAAGGTTTTAATTATCCAATTTTCCCCTAGCACCCCCTTATAACACTCCTGAGGTATTGAAATTCCACTTGTTCTAAACATTTGAAAAGTAGGTTTTTTTGGAATAGACTTATTTGAACCACCCAGTCACCCCCTAGCACCCCCTACAAGCCCCAGGAGGGGTTGAAATTTCACTTATTTTAAACATTTAAAGAGTATGTTTAATCTCAGGTTGCTTGGTATGCTGAAACCGAATATGACGACCCCTCCTGGGGTTTGTAGGGAGTGCTAGAGGGTGACTGGGTGGTTTAAATCAATTTTTATCGCCATATTCGGTTTCAGCGCACCAAAAAATCTGCTTTTCAAATGTTTAGAACAAGTGGAATTTTAATATCCCAGGAGGATTGTAAGGGGGTGCTAGAGGGAAATTACTCGAAAACGGTTTAATAAGAGACTATCTTAAGAGCTGAAATTTGGCAAAATTGTAAGTGATATTGGTAACAATCCAAGCAAAAAAATTCACCCATCTTAACCGACTATAGCCTTCCATATTATATAAAGTTAAGGATTCAAAACGGAAAATACAATATGACTGCCATAATTGCAATATGTTTACAAATTTACAGAAAATTTGATACATCAACATTTCAGCATTATCTGAGAACGAGCCCGACGTTAAAGCTAAAAAACCGCTGCCTAAGGAATCACACAACATCCAGATCTTCTCTCCAAGTCTCTCAACGAAAAAAAATTGATACTTTATTTACACTCCATTATGTGGAAATAATGGGCTAGTAGATAATAACGAAATATTAATAATTAGTAAATGTTATAAATATAATTTCAAGATGATTTTACCGACTATTTTTGATTTTATTGTAAAATGAATATGCTTAAAGTCAGAGTGGATTTAAAATAAGGTAGTTTTCCGGATATCTTGTGACGTAACAGCGTAATAACCAACGAGGTCTTATTATGTCGCTGGTAATAACATCTAAAACAGGGGCATTTTACATTTGACAGTATAACTAGCTACGTGCCACATTTCTAAAAAAGAATGTGCACTACTGCACTGTCTGAAATAAATTTTTAACACTGTTTCAGATACCCAGCAAGCAGGGTGTATTAAATAGGTGGTCCGACGTGCGGCACTTTCCTATTACAATAATGGCTTCATAAGTGCATGGTTACTATTTGCTTTAGTAGATGGCGCGAGCAATAAGGTCCTACAATTATCTGGGCATGTGCATCATATAACTAACATAACCTCAAATTATAAGGTATTTTCGTTTATTCTCATTTTTAATGTTTGTATAGGCATTTTTAGTTTGGAGCCATACTGGCTCCAAGCAAATATTTAAAAATTCACGCAAATAATTTTTCATTATTGTTGATTAATTAAAATAGACTGCTAATTGTAGGTTAGATTCCCAACCTGCAAAAAGTGTCTTATTTTATTGTGACAAACTATTTAGAACTTCATACACATTGTGCTGAACTTGATTTTGGTTGAAAGTACAAGAACCAGGTAGAAATTTTAATAATTGCTACGTAATACTTGTAAATCTTAAGAAATATATATTTTTGAGGTTAGCTGTGGCGACACGTGCAATGCTGCATATAGTTTCTTTCAATGTTCTAATTTAGCTACTTAATGTCAGATGTCACTGGCCGGGAATGTATGCAACACTGTATGCACGTATGCACAGAACCTGCAAAATTATCTATCTATGCGTAAGTAATGAGAGAACTTATTGGTCCCGCCATCTATTACATTTTGTACAAAGTAAGCACTTATGAAGCCACTGTTAGGGTTGTCGTCGCACCACCTATTTAATACACCCTGCCAGCAAGTAAATATTTTATATATTTTTAAGGCTGATTGATAACTTGCTAATACAGAATTGTAATATTATAGAGGATTCCGTATAGCAGCACAGAATATCTTACATTATTTATCGAAATATGGCAACGTAGCACTCGTTTCTCAGGCCTTTTCATCATAAGAGCGCGCATGTGCTGCCTCTACGTTGGTTTGCGGGAACTATGAAATGTTCGGACACTTGGTGTCTGAATCTGTTACCACCCTGTCAAAAAAATCTCATCAATCCGTATTGAAAATTATCTAAAATTAATAAGTATCTATGAGAACCTATATGGTCAATAAGTTTCTATAAGAGTTAGGTAAAGTTGCTGTTGAAATTGTTATCAGTTTATATCCGCATTGACCAGCAAAATGAGTCAAGCCATATCCATTTGTTAATCCAAACATTTACTTATACCTTATCAATGAGAATTTATGAGCACAGTATCTAATGTAATTCGTGCGGCTTTCCGTGATTAAAAGACAAGTGTTTCTTTAAGAAACGAGCTGCATTAGGTTAGAACAGTTTAGATTTGCAATTGAAGATTACAAAGTATAATGTTTGAATAGGGATTTATGAGATCAGTTTCTATGAGTATTAATGTTTTTTTTTCAGTAATATATTAAATGTGTTTTCATTTGTTTGAATGGGTAAAAAGAAAGGTCAGTTTTCAACTGCAATTACAAATACAAGTTTAATCGCTTCGAATGGGATTATATGCGATCAATTTCTAAAAGTATTTATGCTGTTTTCCGAATATAGTTATGATGAGGTTTAATCAGTAACAAATTGTTAACTACTTGTTATGATATGGTCGGAAATTCCAAGTACACATTTAGTATTCCTTCAAGAGGATTGATGAGAGCAGTTTCTACGAGTATCTATTTGTTGTTCCTATAGCAAATTATATAAGTCTTTATCAGTACAGATTCGGATTTAATTTAAATATGAAAATTATATCAGAATAAAGCAACCAAATATTTTAAACAGTATCTATTTGTAAATCCAAACATTTACTTATACTATCTCAATGAGAATTTATGAGAACAGTATCTAATGTAAAACGTGCGGCTTTCCGTGGTTAAATGGCAAGAGTTTCTATAAGAAACGAGCTGCATTAGGTTAGAACAGTTTTGATTTGCAATTGAAGATTCAAAATTATAATGTTTGAATAGGGATTTATGAGATCAGTTTCTATGAGTATTAATGTTTTTTTTTTTCAGTAATATATTAAATGTTTTCATTTGTTTGAATAGGTAAAAAGAAAGGTCAGTTTTCAACTGCAATTACAAATACAAGTTTAATCACTTCGAATGGGGTTAGATGCGATCAATTTCTCAAAGTATTTATGCTGTTTTCCGGATATAATTGTGAAGAGGTTTAATCAGTAACAAATTGTTCACTACATGTTATGATATGGTCGGAAATTCCAAGTACACATTTGGTATTCCTTCAAGAGGATTGATGAGAGCAGTTTCTACGAGTATCTATTTGTTGTTCCTCTAGTAAATTATATAAGTCTTTATCAGTAAAGATTCGGATCTAATTTAAATATGAAAATTTATGTCAGAATAAAGCAACCAAATATTTTAAACAGTATCTATTTGTAAATCCAGACATTTACTTATACTATCTCAATGAGAATTTATGAGAACAGTATCTAATGTAAAACGTGCGGCTTTTCGTGGTTAAATGGCAAGTGTTTCTATAAGAAACGAGCTGCATTAGGTTAGAACAGTTTTGATTTGCAATTGAAGACTACAAATTATAATGTTTAAATAGGGATTTATGAGATCAGTTTCTATGAGTATTAATGTTTTTTTTTCAGTAATATATTAAATGTATTTTCATTTGTTTGAATGGGTAAAAAGGAAGGTCAGTTTTGAACTGCAATTACAAATATAAGTTTAATCACTTCGAATGGGGTTATATGCGATCAATTTCTAACAGTATTTATGCTGTTTTCCGAATGTAATTGTGATGAGGTTTGATCCGTAACAAATTGTTCACTACATGTTACGATATGGTCGGAAATTCCAGGTACATATTTAGTATTCCTTCAAGAGGATTAATGAGAGCAGTTTCTACGAGTATTTATTTGTTGTTCCTACAGTAAATTATATAAGTCTTTATCAGTATGCATTAGGATCTGATTTAAATACAAAAATCATATCAGAATGAAACCCCAAATATTTTAAACAGTGTCCACCTGTAAATCCAAGATAATATTATAATGAGAATCCATCACAACAGTATCTAATGTAACGTGTGCGGTTTTCCTTGGCTAAATTTTAAAATTATTTGCAATAAATAAGCTTTAACAGATTCGAACAGTTTTGCATTTCCAGAAGAATAGTTTTAATTGTTAGGGATCTATGAGGTCAGTGTAATGTTTTTTTTTTCAATAAAATGTGTTTTTATTGGAAAATAAACATTACACAAAGACACTGATCTCATAGATCCCTATTTAACAATTAAAACTATTCATCTGGAATTGCAAATTAAAACTGTTCAAATCCGTTAAAGCTATTTATTAAAAATACTTTTAAAATTTAGCCACGGAAAGCCGCACGCGTTACATTAGATACTGTTCTGATTGGTTCTCATTAAAATATATCTTTAAATGTTTGGATTTACAAGTGGATACTGTTTAAAATATTTGGTTGTGTCATTCTGATATAATTTTTGTATTTAAAGTACATCCGAATGCATACTGATAAAGACAAATTTTCTATTGGAACAACAAATACATACTCATAGAAACTGCTATCATCAATCCTTTCGAAGGAATACTAAATATGTACCTGGAATTTCCGACCATTTCGTAACATGTGGTGAACAATTTGTTACTGATCAAACCTCATCACAATTATATTCGGAAAACAGCATAAATACTGTTAGAAACTGATCGCATATAACCCCATTCGAAGTGATTAAACTTGTATTTGTAATTGCAGTTGAAAACTGACCTTTCTTTTTTACCCATTCAAACAAATGTAAATACATTTAATATACTTATTACTGAAAAAAAAACATTAATACTCATAGAAACTGATCTCATAAATCCCTATTCAAACATTATAATTTGTAATCTTCAATTGCAAATCAAAACTGTTCTAACCTAATGCAGCTCGTTTCTTATAGAAATTCTTGCCATTTAACCACGGAAAGCCGCACGTTTTACATTAGATACTGTTCTCATAAATTCTCATTGAGATAGTATAAGTAAATGTCTGGATTTACATATAGATACTATTTAAAATATTTAGTTGCTTTATTCTGATATAATTTTCATATTTAAATTAGATCCGAATGCATATTGATTAAGACTTATATAATTTACTATTGGCACAACAAATACATACTCGTAGAAACTGCTATCATCAATCCTTTCGAAGTAATACTAAATATGTACCTGGAATTTCCACACGTAACATGTAGTGAACAATTTGTTACTGATCAAACCTCATCACAATTATATTCGGAAAACAGCATAAATACTGTTAGAAATTGATCGCATATAACCCCATTCGAAGTGGTTAAACTTGTATTTGTAATTGCAGTTGAAAACTGACCTTTCTTTTTACCCATTCAAACAAATGAAAACCCATTTAATATATTACTGAAAAAAAAAACATTAATACTCATAGAAACTGATCTCATAAATCCCTATTCAAACATTATAATTTGTAATCTTCAATTGCAAATCAAAACTGTTCTAACCAAATGCAGCTCGTTTCATATAGAAACTCTTGCATTTAACCACGGAAAGCCGCACGTTTTACATTAGATACTGTCCTCATAAATTCTCATTGAGATAGTATAAGTAAATGTCTGGATTTACAAATAGATACTGTTTAAAATATTTGGTAGCTTTATTCTGATATAATTTTCATATTTAAATTAGATCCGAATGCATACTGATAAAGACTTATATAATTTACTATTGGCACAACAAATACATACTCGTAGAAGCTGCTATCATCAATCCTTTCGAAGTAATACTAAATATGTACCTGGAATTTCCGACCATATCGTAACATGTAGTGAACAATTTGTTACTGATCAAACCTCATCACAATTATATTCGGAAAACAGTATAAATACTGTTAGAAATTGATCGCATATAACCCCATTCGAAGTGATTAAATTTGTATTTGTAATTTCAGTTGAAAACTGACCTTTCTTTTTACCCATTCAAACATATGAAAACACATTTAATATATTACTAAAAAAAAAACATTAATACTCATAGAAACTGATCTCATAAATCCCTATTCAAATATTATAATTTGTAATCTTCAATTGCAAATCAAAACTGTTCTAACCAAATGCAGCTCGTTTCATATAGAAACTCTTGCCATTTAACCACGGAAAGCCGCACGTTTTACATTAGATACTGTCCTCATAAATTCTCATTGAGATAGTATAAGTAAATGTCTGGATTTACAAATATATACTGTTTAAAATATTTGGTAGCTTTTTTCTGATATAATTTTCATATTTAAATTAGATCCGAATGCATACTGATAAAGACATATAATTTACTATTGGTACAACAAATACATACTCGTAGAAGCTGCTATCATCAATCCTTTCGAAGTAATACACTAAATATGTACCTGGAATTTCCGACCATATCGTAACATGTAGTAAACAATTTGTTACTGATCAAACCTCATCACAATTATATTCGGAAAACAGTATAAATACTGTTAGAAATTGATCGCATATAACCCCATTCGAAGTGATTAAATTTGTATTTGTAATTTCAGTTGAAAACTGACCTTTCTTTTTACCCATTCAAACATATGAAAACACATTTAATATATTACTGAAAAAAAAACATTAATACTCAGAGAAACTGATCTCATAAATCCCTATTCAAACATTATAATTTGTAATCTTCAATTGCAAATCAAAACTGTTCTAACCTAATGCAGCTCGTTTCTTATAGAAACACTTGCCATTTAACCACGGAAAGCCGCACGTTTTACCTTAGATACTCTTCTCATAAATTCTCATTGATGTGGTATAAGTAAATGTTTGCTGCTCCATTCTGGTAGAAACTGATAGAAATTTCAGCAGCAACTTTACTCCAGGCTCCAGTAGAGGGAGCTGTATACATGTAGCTAATTCATATCTAATCTAATGTGACCTAAGGAACTGAAGTGTGTTTGTTAAATTAAGAACAAAGCAGTCTCTTTCACTGATAACTCATTCATTGCTTCTAGGCTAGAACAAGAACACCCGAGGAAATAAGGACTTTGCAGAATTTTGTGTTTACCACAATATTAGTATTTCTATTTGAAATATGCAATTTAAACTGTACATTTGTCGGCATGCATATCTAAATTAATACTAATAAAAAAGCAAAATGGAAGTTTACAATAAAAATACATCTGTAAAATATACAATTGAAACTGTACATTTGTTGACATGTATATCCACATTAATACTAATAAAAAACAATGTTGAAATTTACAATAAAAACATGTTGATAAATGGTGTGTTACATACGATAGATACTGAAGAAAGGACGGACTGGAACTCTTATGATATTACTTATAGAAAAGTTTAGAATCTCTTTAAAGTTGTATCTGTAATTCCATATGTTTACAGATATAAGGGCAAGGGTGCATTTGCAGACACTAAACTGTAGATTTGTTGATGTATATTTCATATAAGTACTCATGAAAGGGCAACATGATAATTCCAAATAGCTCATTCGGAATTACTGTTTCCTAACCGATTTAAAACTTAATAAAACAGATAAAATCCTGTCTGTATAATACTAATATAACTTATAGGAACGATAAAACCGCATCACTTTTTTTTTATAAGTTTCTATGTGGAATTTTTGGCAGGGCAATTTTTTGAAAATAGGTAGTGCCATATCGTATAGTTTACCTGTTTGAAAGAATTAGAAAAAAAGAAGCCAGCTTTATCCACAGAAGGACCGACAAAAAACCTCATTTTCAATTGTATTTTTGACCCTACATTTTCGTAAAAGAACAGAAAATATTTTTACTGCATTATCAATTACTGCACGAAGAATATTATTAAGCATATTGTAGACCAAACACATTTGTTTTCCTTTAATGCACTTATATGTAAATTGATAAGTTGATAGTTGAATTCTAACCTTGCAACCAGTTCTTTATTCTTGCTTCCACTCATTTTACGGCCAGGATACTTGAGCCAGCGCCTTAACTGAGCGCAAGTGTGTTCTTCCACAATGTTGTGTACTAATTTTGCACCGTCAATCACACTTTCATCTAAATTAATGTGAAAAAATGATACCGGTCCAGCCATTTTGACAATCCAAGTGTCCGAACATTTCATAGTTCCCGCAAACCAACGTAGAGGCAGCACATGCGCGCTTCTATGATGAAAAGGTCTATTCAAGCACAAATTAGAATCTGGTGATCACGCTATTACATTATAGCCAATAGAATAGCGAAAATTGGCGGCAATATCTAACCGTTTAAACACAGTTTCAACTTCATGATTTTTTTTACTATAAAGCATTATTTAAAAAATAAAATAAAAAATACGGGTCAACTGTTTTTATGTGCAGATGTTATTAAAATTATTAAAAAAAAAATTGTATACTTGCCCATTGTTTATGGAACTTTAATAACATATTTGAAATCGTCTATTCCAAAACCCATAAAACGATATGCCACAACGGGGGTGGTGGTAGAGGTGAGGATGAAGTAAAAAATTTGGAGGAATTTAGTCCTTGTATACGCAATAAATCACAATTTTATTATTTTTTTCACCTCTTTAATAATGGTGGTAATGCCAAAAAATATTTTGAGACCATAGCTTATCTTATACAGGGTGACCTACCATGACATGCGGAAAATTTATCAGTAGGTTATTCCCACCGAAAGGAGTTAAAAAAATGAAAAATGAAAAATAAACGACCAAAAAATTACCTTATTTTTTTGTAGTCTTACCAATCAGACGTAACGTGGTACAACCATACCACTTTATCAGACTTGTGATTGACACTATTGACAGCAAAGCTGGAAAGGGTAGAAGTGACTTTTTGGTTTTAATCAAATCACAGTACAAGAATAGCGAAATAAATCGAAAAGACATTGACCCTCGACAACAAGTAGATATAAGGGGTATTTACTTAAATCCGTCAATAACACAAAAACACTAACTTCGGCGGTGCTCTGTACGTGCCGGTGTCCTGATTGTTCGACCGAAAGCAAAAAACGCGGCACTTTGACCGCACCCGTCGGCTTCACTTTTTAGGCCAATTAAGGAAATGTAAACATCTCCAATATGTTCTTTCACAAGTAAGTTCGTCGTACTATTACTGACCTAGACAATAATAATAGTATATCTTCGTAAGTTTTAACCATTTTTAATATACTAAATTAGCTCGGAGCATTATAAAATTTTGCAGGGGCTTTCCCACATTGAAGACTAATACACCATTTTATTTTCCGCATATCATGATAAATCACGTTGTATATACTAAATACCAATTTTATGGACTCTTACTTGCTTGATTTACCTATTTACCACAATTTGCTCCCAACCCTTCAACAGAATAAGATCAAAATATAATCTAGTTCCAGAAAAAATACAGACCAACAGATAGACAAACATTTTTTTTCTCTCAAACTTAAAATCTCGACGTTTCATGACATTCTAGCCTATCTGAACAATAAAAATTTTATTTTTTTTTTGCGTTACTATACTTCCAATGGATGTGGAAGTAAAATTCATAACGACGGACATTTTCTCTTATTGTCTAGAATCTAAATAAAGAGGTCGCTAAAAATAGTGAAAAAAAACTTTTGAAAAAAAAATTAAACCGCCTTCAAAAACGTCGCTAAAAATTATGAAATAAAATTTAACCGTGGTCCAGTTAATTGAACTTTATTACCTAATATTCAAATTGAGGTCGGTGTAAAAATGGGTAAATAACTGATTTAAACGTATTTTTAACCGACTTCATTATCAATATTAGGTAATAAGTTTCAATTAATTGGCCGATGCAACGGTTGAAATTTATTTCGTAATTTTTAACGAGCGACCTTTTTTGAAGGCTGTTCAATTTTCATTTCATATTTTTCTTTGTATATAATAACTGGCCTATTTGGCAGAATGAAAAAAATAAAAGCAACAATTTCAACTTCAATATATTTATTAGACTACTGTAAGTCAAAAGTACATTTGGTCGTTATTTCAAAATTTTATATTGAATAATGTATAGATAATTCCATTATAACAATTAATTAATATATATTTTATTATATAATATTGACTATATTATAAATTAAATTAAATGTAAACATGTTAATGAAAAATTACCTTATATAGTCACTTGAAGCAAAGTCTAGAAATGTATAAAAAAATACTATAAAAATATACAATGGAAATTAATGAATTTAATAAAAATATACGTAAAAATATACATTCTACAAACATTAAGGCTTCATTTCATCACAATCCTAATAGTAACTCACTAAGCCCCTGCTTGCATGAAAAGGCAACCATGCCTCCGTTAAAGAAAACAACAAAATATATTCCTATATGTTGTAAATACCACTGCAATTATGGCACAATCAATCTACATTTTATATAATTTATTCTTATAACAATATAGATAAAAAGAGATTTAAAAATAAATTTATTCCTTTCCATCAATTTTCAAGTGGTTCCTGAAAATGTTTGACAACTCATCAATAAGGGTTTCATAACGAAATGCAACCCTAATATCTGGTACGTTAGTTCTAGCGATATCATTACCAGCAACACCTTCCTTAGTGTAATTAGGGCCCAACCAATACTGCTTAGTTTTATGGGTAAACCCTGACATCAGAACGCTGTTTCTAGCCAACTCACACATATCGCAGCTAGACAGCTTCCACACCTGCGCGGCAATACTATATTCTTCCATCAGTGGTTCCTTAGTGAAGTGGAACTGTAGAGGATCATCGGTGGAAAGAGACACGACCAAACCTCTAGCCAAATACTCCGGTAGGGGATTGCGATGGTAGTTCAAGAAGAGACTGTTGTTTGACAAGGGACTCATAGCAATGCCAATTTGGGCAAGATAGTAGAGATATTGCAGAACTGGAACTTTTCTCAGGAGCAAACCATGGGATATATTTTCAGACAACATGTAGCCGCATACTAAATGTTGGACGGGGCCAGCCTCCCCACAATGGGGTCTAAGAACGAATGGATGAAGACCTTTTTCTTTTCTAAAGTTATTCAAAACAGTTAAATTAGCGTACATATAGTATAAATAATAGGCGTAGTTTGGATTTTCGTCGTCACTCCATTGATTAGGCGTTGGAGTGTCCTTATCGAACAATGGGTTCTTTTCTGGTTTACTTTCATCATCCACAGAATCGAAACCGATGACGTATTGCAGAAACTTGTGGAGTTCTGGATGAGCACTTGGTTTTACTGTTACTTCAAATAATGGTAAGAAGATGTTGTCAATCACTTCCTGGAAGTTACTTAGAACTTTGTTTAGTTTGAAGATATCACTGGAAAGTAAAGTTTTATTTAGTTTTGTGGTAATTATTGATGGTAAGCAGACAATAAACATATTATATATAGCCCTATTAGTGATGTTAAATTACCAAATATGAAGATGGGAATAACTTTTCAATGTAATCAGTAAAAACGGATGTCGCAAACGATTTGAATTATTGAGTGAACATTCATAAGGTTAGTCTTATTATAGTTAATTTTATTAGTCCACACAAATCAGACATTTTAGAAGAAATGATTTATAAAGTAATAATTTGAGATGCGTACTCTAGATAAGGTTAGAAAGAGATACCCGAAAAGTCCCCCCCCCCCCCATTGGAAATGGAACGTCCCTTTTTTGCAAAAAACCTAACGCTAAAAAATTATAGGAACCTTGTAGCTTATCCTCACCCATTTCGCGATAACCGCCTCCGAACAGAGGAGCGCACAGGTAAAAATCGATCCTATGCTAAGTTTCACAGCGAATATCTTAAAGCTGGTTTCTTTAACGAGAAAAATGCTCAGGAATTATTTTTTTTTGTTCCTGAGCATTTTTCTCGTTAAAGTAACCGGTTTTAAGATTATTCGCTGTGCAAACTACCCCTCTCTTCGGACGCTGTTAGGACGCTGTTAGCACGAAATAGGTGAGGATAAGCTACAAGGTTAATAGAACATTGTATATGCAGAATTTAACGATACATTTTTTGTTTCCTATGCTTTTTTCTCTTCCGACGAACGGTAAAAGTAAAAAACCAGCTTTAAGTTCCCGTTAGGGGTGGTTTTTTGCACGTTCCATCTGGTGGAGGGTGGAGAGTACACATCTCAAATATTATTACTTTATAAATTCTATTCACTGTTTTTTAATCCAATTTGCGTGTACTATGTAGGTATACATTAATTAACTGTAACATTTAAACTAAATATTTCCTCCTATAGACGCCTGAACGCCATTTTTAAATTTCCATATATACGAAAGTATTAATCCTATAAAAAAATCAAATTAATTCTTAGTTCATAAGATTTCGTATTGCTCTAGCATTTACCATAGAAATATTTCTTTGATGTATTTACTATTAAATAAAAAAAAAACGAATTTAATTTATATGACAATCTTTCCAAATTAAAGCCTCTAGATGTTGTACTACCATTTTAGGTTTTTTCTCTTTCTTTTTATTACATTAGTCATATACCTGAAATACAGGGTGTCCCATAAGTCATGGATAAAACGAAGGGGATGATAGATGAAGTCATTTCCAACCAAAATAACCACATATGTTGTTATCCAATTTTTAATAGTTCAAAAGTTATGTCAACTTTTGTATTTTTGTCCGAAATCGCCTAGTACATACGTTTGGTAAGAAAGTGGTACAAAAAAACTGTAAGTTTTTTTTGCTCTTTTTTTTTCTTAAAGAGGTTACTGAAGGTTGTACCTTTTTGTTTTTGAACAAAATCGATTGGTAAATAAAAAGTTTATTAATGATTTAAATTTGAAAAAAAAATTTTTTGATTTTTATGTTGTAATTGAATAGAAATCTGGTTAAATGATATTTCAAATTAATATCTAAATATTTATATATTTTACAAATATACATTTCATAATGTAATATACAGCAGTAATATGATTTTAACTCGTGTCTTATAATGTAAAAATTTACGTTTTTTTACGTGTAAGGTGGTGGTGTAGTTCTTACGCTTTTGACTCGGAATCCCGGGTTCGAAACCCAAATGGGGTTTGGTATACTTTTTTTTTTCAATTTTTACTTAATTTCACACTGATTCTTTTACCAACTAAGTCGTACTATAAAATTAAAAATGTCTAAAAGTAACATTATTTACAAAAAACTGCGAAAAGAGTATCCTATAGAATGTATAACAATTATATAAAAATCCAGTGAACAGACGAAGAGTACGTTTGTAGCTTGTTTCCTTTGATTTCCTATTCGAGTAATTATAATTTATTATGCCAAACTATGTGTTTATAACGCACTAAATATAAGGACTGAGACAAAAAGCACTTTCAACGTAACATAAATGGACACTGGAAAATAAAAATCACCCGGCACGTGCCTGCGTTTAGCTCTAGATGCGATTGCGGCCGATTCATAGTTAATCCAGGGAAATGAGGTTTTGCCCGGGACTGTGACTCATCCAGGCAGAGACCACGATTTTTAGGTAGAATAGGTGTCAATAAATGAAACCTATATAAAATCTGCGGTCGATTTTCTGCATATGTTTATTTACAGCCATTTTAATGCAAAAAAATGGAAAAAACGTGTTTTTTCACACTTTTTCACCTGCCAGTAAAAAGTAAACTATCTTACAGATAAATCAAATGAATCGCCTTGTAGGAAATTAAAAAAGCTTTAAAATGGCGGTTGTTAAATGTCGATATAGTTAATTGTTGCTAAGATAATTGCAAAATGCGGAATTTTATTCAATAAACAATACCTTGTGTAAAAAACAATCTACTGTTTTGTCCTTGCGTAAATAGTTGACTCTCATAGTGCTTAATATCTAGTAAAAATTTCAAATCGATTCGTCAAATAGTTTTTGCAAAATTGCATTAATTTATCCCAGAGACCTTTTTTTTGCAACCCTACCACGTCCAGAGAAATCAAAATACAATGATTCTACGGCCTCCATCTGAAAGAGAAAGACTTGATTTACCAAAATGCTTTGTTAGATATCGAAAAAATTAATTTTCAGACCTGCAAAATGACGTTGCAAAAGAACTCAGATTTTTACCTTATAAACAAATAGAATAATTTTTTAACAATTGATTGTAGAGCATCGGTTTTTCGATATTCGAAAAGCTGATATTTTTACACGAATTTTGAAAAAAAAAGAAGGTCCTAGGTCAATTTGGGGCAAAGTTAGCAATTTTTTTTCAAAAATTCATAGCTCCTTTGTTTATAATAATTAAGAAACTTAACAAGCGCCATTTTAAAGGGGAAGAGTTCAACTTTTAGTGTAAAAAATTTGAAAATGATTGCACTTTCTCAAAACTGTTGGCAAAGCTTCTAAAATGAGGCTCGAATCAACTTAGCTCGGAGGTTGTGGAGGGGGAACCCTCAAATCCGCGTATTCAAAAATTGAAACAGCATCTTCAAACTGACCACATAAGTCATAACTTTGGTGTTTGTTAACCGATTTTGATGTTTCTTTTTTCAATTTGGGGTACCTTTTTGCGTACGTTAATAATATTCAATCTGTTAAACTATTAACATTAATATTAACAATGTAATTTGTTTAAACATTTAAAAAAATTTTTTTTTTGCAAAATATCAAAATTTTTTGTTTTGTTCTTGTTGAAAGTTGTAGAAAAGGCTTATGTACACGTAAATATATATCAAATTGTTATAAACAATTGAATTTTTCAAATTTATAAAATAAAAACACTCTATTCGATATAATTTACATTTTTAAGATATTTTTCAAATGCAAAATTACCATACAATTTATGAAAAGTGCTCTTATTAATTTGCGTATTATTAATTATTAATAAATAATAAAACAAACCATTACTTCCTTCGTAGAAGTATACAACACGCGTGTGAATGTACATGTAGCGACAGCGTTTGTCATGTATAATGGTTTGTATGATACAGTAGAAACTTTCTATGGTTCAACACATCTGCTCCAAAATAATATGAGAGTAATAATTACCTGTAATTTGTTTAAACATTTCACAAAAAAATATTTTTATACATTACCAAAATTTTTGTATTATTCTTATTGAAAATTATAGGAAAGGTTTGTGTACAATTAAATATATAAATTACTGTTATATTAAGTTATAAACAATAGAATTTGTAAAGTGTGAAAAGAAACGCATTGTTCGATATAAATAACGCTGTAATTTATAATAATACAGAATATTTGTCGATCCACATATAAATTTACTTAATAATATACCTATACACATTCTAATAAGGTATAATCAATCAACTCGTATTTTTTTTAGGATCGGCTCATTATCATCAACATTAGAATGATCAAAGTTATCTAACATTAAATTAATATTCTCAATATCATCATCGTCGTCATTACAATTAATTTCACAATCATTTTCAAATTTTTTACACTAAAAGTTGAACTTTTCCCCTTTAAAATGGCGCTTGTTACGTTTCTTAATTATTATAAACAAAGGAGCTATGAATTTTTGAATAAAAATTGCTAACTTTGCCCCAAATTGACCTAGGACCTTCTTTTTTTTTCAAAATTTGTGTAAAAATATCAGCTTTTCAAATATCGAAAAACCGATGTTCTACAATCAATTGTTAAAAAATTATTCTATTTGTTTATAAGGTAAAAATCTGAGTTCTTTTGCAACGTCATTTTGCAGGTCTGAAAATTAATTTTTTCGATATCTAACAAAGCATTTTGGTAAATCAAGTCTTTCCCTTTCAGGTGGAGGCCATAGAATCATTGTATTTTGATTTCTCTGGACGTGGTGGGGTTGCAAAAAAAAGATCTCTGGGATAAATTAATGCAATTTTGCAAAAACTATTTGACGAATCGATTTGAAATTTTTACCAGATATTAAGGTTAAGTTAGGTTAGGTTAGGGTTAAGTAGAGTAGCTTCGGCTAGACTTCGCCCTAGGTATTGTATTAATGTATAATACTGAAATAAAGGCAATTTATTATTATTATTATTATTATTAAGCACTATGAGAGTCAACTATTTACGCAAGGACAAAACAGTAGATTGTTTTTTACACAAGATATTGTTTATTGAATAAAATTCCGCATTTTGCAATTATCTTAGCAACAATTAACTATATCGACATTTAACAACCGCCATTTTAAAGCTTTTTTAATTTCCTACAAGGTGATTCATTTGATTTATCTGTAAGATAGTTTACTTTTTACTAGCAGGTGAAAAAGTGTGAAAAAACACGTTTTTTCCATTTTTTTGCATTAAAATGGCTGTAAATAAACATGCAGAAAATCGACCGCAGATTTTATACAGGTTTCATTTATTGACACCTATACTACCTAAAAATCGTGATCTCTGCCTGGATGAGTCACAGTCCCGAACATGGTACTTTTTTTACTCATTTCCCTGGACTAAGTAGCGCGCATTCGTTCGGACGCTGAAACAATCAATGAATATTTCGATCAGGGAGCAAAATTTCAAAAAAAACTTCTTATAAAAGATTTTATTTAGTTCATTCGGAACATTTTCTTCGGTTATAGTAGGCACCTAACTTTAAAAATTCGGACATTTTCCTCTGCTAATTTTAAAGATTTTGCGTCAAAGAAAAGTTGTTATTTTTTTTGCCAACTAATTATTTTTTGGGTAAAGTTTTTTACTTTCAACATATCAAAGAATAGTTAAGAGAATATTATGTAAAAAATTTAAATTATTCTGAAGTAAAATAAAAAATATATGACGTGTTATATGAAAAACAAAAAATAACACATAATTTTTATTTTTTTTAGAAAATTGCCAATTTGGTCATTTTGACAATCTCAAATCAGTGGGCGAATTCAAAAATCAAGTTTAGCAGATTATTTTACATCAGATTACCTATTTTTTAGGTGGGTGTTCGCGAGTTGTATAGACGGTGTCGAATTCAGAGGGTCTGGTCTTCCACTATATTATACTACTTGTCACTGTCACTGTATAACAATCACAATATTCAACGACTCTCCACCATTCTGGTAGTTAGTATGTTTATTAACTTTGTTGTTGCCTGTGATTATGTCTTACACTCAATGTGAATATGCAGAAATGCACTTTATCTACGGGTTCTGCAATGGCAATATTTCCCAAGCTGCGGGAACGATGTCCTAACTACCGTGTTTTCATACGTGTCCATAATTCATATATGGCGGGACAACTTCCTGGTACAGCTCACCAAGAAGGAAGACCGAGAATCGAACAATGTACTTGAGGAAATTGATGAGGATCTGTCAACAAGTGTACACAAAATATCTAGGAGAATTGGTGTGCCAAAATCATCAGTACATCGAATTATAAGACGAAATTTGCTACATCCGTACCACATCCGGCATTTCCAACAACTTTTACCCGGTGATTACATACGAAAAATGGAGTTTTGTAGATAGATGTTAAGAAGACATAGAGAAAATCCAGAATTTCTAAATCATATTCTCTGGACAGACGAGTCTAGCTTTAGAAGAAGAGCATTTTTATCATCCACAATTTACATCATTGGGCTGTAGAAAATCAAGAGCAGTGAGAAACGACCGTTTCCAACACCAATTCAGTGTAAAATGGCACTTTTATTGGACCCTTTGAACTGCCAGCGAGGTTGGGCGGTGAGCAATATCTTAACTTTTTAAGAAATGATCTTCCAGAACTACTTGACGATATACCTATCGAAATACGAGGAAGAATGTGGCTGAAACATGGTGGGGCACACTATACTCTTACAGTTCGCCAGTATTTCAATCAAACATATCCTAGAAGAAGGATAGGTAGGGGAGGAACCATACATTGGCCACCTCGTTCACCGGACCTCAACCTCATTGATTTCTTTCTATGGGGTTATTTTAAAGAAGGAGTTTATCAAACAGAATACATAGATCAGCAAAATCTTCAACATAATATTGATATTATCGCTAATAATATAAGAAATAATAACCGAGCTTTACGACATATTATATTAGACTTTATACGCCGATGCTGATTATGTATTAGAATGGGAGGACGACATTTTGAGCATTTCTTATGAATCATTTTTGTCACTAATCATTCTTTTTTACTATATTCTTAAAATTTACTTTGCCATAAAAACATACCTTACTTGTAAAAACGGAAAGAAAAAAGAAATTGTTAGAAAAAGTGTATGAATTAGAATCTACATAAATTGCACTGGTTTTTAGTGGTTGAATGTGTACTACTGTGTGTGTGTTACGTGTTTTTAAGTAACATTTTACATCTTTCGAAATGCAATTTGGTAACAAAATTGTGTTACTGAAGGTAGGGGAGGCGCGTGTAATAGTGGAAGGGGGGAATACTGGACGAACCTCATAAGAATTTCAAATTTGGCGCTAACTGTTCGTTCGCATCAATTGTATGCGTGCTTGATAGCATCTGAGGTGAAATACCACAGTCTGTGTATAGTGAAGGACGAGAGGAGTCAGAAAAAGGTGCAGATGCAGATGAAGGAGTGTGGCAAAAGTAATTTACCTATGATCCAAATTTGCAAAGAGTTCGAAGTCTCAGCCTCACTGGGTAACGTTTTGTCACTCTCGCAGATGTTTGGGAAAGATACGTTCACCTGGCGAGAACAACCGATGCACAGTGGGAAAAATATGCCCTTTTTTGGACAAAAATCTGCCGACAGTAGAGATTTCAATCAAATTAAATTAAAAAAATGGCAAATACCCTTAAGACATTGTACTTCAGAGTAGTGCTGCGGCAAAGTGACTTTGGGTTAATCTAACCTAAAAATCGCAGATATTACTTGCACATTCAGTGGAAGTATAGAAAAAAAAAATTATTGTTCAAATAGGCTTAGAATGTCGTGAAACGTTAGAATTTAAATTTGAGCAAAAAAATGTCTGTCTGTCTGTAGGCCTGTCTGTAACTTTTTTGTGCGCACGATTACTCTGCAACCGTTTAAGGTATCGACTTGAAATTTGGTACACATATGTATTTTAACGAAATCTGGAACTAGATTATATTTTCGTCTTATTCCGTTGAAAGGTTGGGGGGGTAAATTGGGGTAAATAGGTAAATCAAGCAGGTTAAGAGTCCATAAAATTGGTGTTTAGTATATACAAGAGAAGCTAATGCGTCAAAAAAAAAATTTAGGCATTAGCCACCCCCATTACTACCCCCACCCCATTATAAAAGAGGATGAAAAAAAAGTATGATATAGTATGTGTACAAGCGCCAAAGGCTTCAATTTTTTTTTACTTCATACACACCCACTACCCCCCTTCCTTCACCCTGACACCCACTATCGATGTGGCATATCGTTTTATGAATTTTTGGAGTAGACGATTTCAAATATAATTTTATTAAAGTTCCATAAACAATTATTTTCACGTACAAATTTCGTTCTGAGAGACTTGGATAAAAAAACTGGATGTGGAAGTAGTGATTCCTTGGGCAGCGGTTTTTTTTCTCTTTATTCTGTGTTTACCTCCTTGGTCGAGAGTCACAAACAAACGAAGTAGTGTTCATGTAAATTGAATACCAATTTCATTTTAGTAAGTTAATTGTTTAAGTTTTTTGAATCGTTTTTAACGTATGAACCATAACCCTTTTAAGGAGTTAAAATAGAAGTTGAAGGTTTAAGGTGATGAAAATTCGAGATTCAAGTGAAATAACGTTTAAGTGATCAAAAGTTTTTCTTCGGGGTTTTTTGATGCTGATCTCATCTTTAATCTTACTCGCATCCTGTCGATCCTTCAAAGGAATGAAAATTACGATATTCCAAATACTAGTCACTAGTTGCGTTTAAAAATATTACTTTACTATAAACCTAAAAGTTTTAACCCTAACATTATCTAATTTCCGAAGTAATTTTTCGCGTTGAATCCGAATCTGGCCTCAGAATTGGCCCATAATTTCAGGATTTTGAAATATTTTAGGTTAAGTACTTAAAAAATGACTTTTTTGGCAACTTTTGAGGTTATGTATAGGATTCAATAAATTTTCAACTTATTTCTAATAAATACATCATTTAATCTTCCTCTTTAAAATAAACTTTCTAATGGTCATCTACCATGAAATAATTTTTTTCACCCCCTTTTACAATGGGGGTGACTAATTCAAAATTTTTTTTAAGACATTGTCTTCTCTTGTATATACTAAATACCAATTTTATGGACTCCTACCTGCTTGATTTACCTATTTAACTCCATTTACCCCAATTTATCCCCCAACCCTTCAACGGAATAAGATGAAAATATAATCTAGTTCCAGATCTCGTTAAAATACATATGTGTACCAAATTTCAAGTCGATTTCAGAGTAATCGTGCGCACAGAAAAGTTACAGACGGGCCGACAGACAGACAGACATTTTTTTTTTGCTCAAACTTAAAATCTCAACGTTTCATGACATTCTAAGCCTATTTGACCAATAAATTTTTTTTTTAATTTTTTGTCGTTTCCATATTTTCACTGAATGTGGAAGTAATATCTGCAATTTTTAGGTTAGGTTAATCCAAAGCGACTTTGCCGCAGCACTACCCTAAAGTACAATGTCTTGAGGGTATTTGCCATTTTTTAAGTTTAATTTGATTGAAATCTCTTCTGTCGGCAGATTTTTGTCCAAAAAAGTGCATATTTTTCCCACTGTGCGACGTTGAGATACCGAAGTCGTTTGAATCGCGCTTGTCAACTTTTAAAGAGAAATTGCAGAACAGCATTAAGGACTCGTTCCTTTTCGTCCAGTCCTTAAACAAGGACATCACAAGAAGGCAAACTCTCTTTATACCCCGGAAGTTTTTGGCCAAGGTGACTGCGGATGTAGCTTTAGGAGACATCGATCAAGATGTTCCTATCCCGAGTGCTCGATGATGATTTTCGAACTCTTGTCCATGCTGCGCTACTGTTTAGAGGGGAGCTGCAAGATTCGCGGGGTCACTCAGGGCTTCATCTTTCCCAAGAAGTCAGCTGCATTAATACCGAAAATTCTTCATCCCCAAAGCCTGTACGGATATCTTAGATTGTAATCTTCCGTGCAACCTTGCCATAAGCTAAAAACACTGGAATGATTGATTATCTTCATTGCAATCTTGCAATAAACAATGTTTGAACTTTGAAATGGTCGTTTTCTTATTTTCCTTGCTGACTTCCGAGCAACAAAGTTTCGGCGGCCATCTTGGAACCTATGCACTCTAAACTTAAGGTAAGTAAATTTTGAGCATTGCAATGTGTCTGACATCCAAGAAAACCCCTAAGCAGACGTATAGATCATTATTTTAAGCCAACGGACAAGGGAGATATAGGGCAACAGAGTTTTGTTCGCCATCTTGGATACCGGACCCCCAGAAAGGATGTAAACTACCGTAATTCAAGATGTAACGAAAAAGCTATATTGTTGCTTATTCATTTCATTTCCATAGTTTTTTTTTATATATAAAGGTGGCGTCTCTCAACCCCGTGGGGGTGGTTTTCAAGCACATCGTCGAACATAGTCTAGTTTCTTCTCTCTTCCACACAACGCAGGTGTTTCGAAATTTTATAGAAGTCACTGTAACTTTTTATAGATAAATCTTACATAGGAGGTAGTTTTCACAACCTCTGAGGGTTGACAGTGTAGGATGTTGATGGTACGTAAGTTTCTGGTTCTATTTTAGAGTACTACGCAATTTCAGCCAATCATAGCATCCATGAAAATAGAAATCCTGTTGGATTTTACGTTTTTTCTTGTTTTTCTCGTGTCCTTTGAACTTCTCAACCCTATAGGGCAGTTTATGGATCGATTTTCTTATATATGGGTGCCAGTGTGTTTCATATCAATTGTATGTGCGCTGATGTTTAACCTTAATTTGTATAATTCGATTGATTAAGAAGTAACAACTATTCTCGTTGCTTAATCTTCTTTTTATCCCATTTCAGGGGTGTTTTTTGGCTCTAGCTAATGATTTTGGGGGTGTATGAATTGTTCTGATTCGGATTCAGCGACTGAAAATACATAGGTTCTGGTCTGGTTCGCTGCTTTGAACTTTTCTTTTTTGTCGGGCTGTTATTATTCTTATGTACAATAATCCTAATTGGCAATGCTATTTATTGCTATTTTAAATGTCTCGTATCAATCGCAGTGGGCAAATACAACGAAATTTTAGTGTCTTTGCTGTCGTTCACTTCTCTACAAAGTTGGTTATGCTATAAAATTTATTGACTGCTAATCTACTAGGGATTGCAATTTACCGCAAGTTTTAATAACCGGTAAATCGGTAAATAAAAATGTAAATAATCGGTAAACAGGTATTTAAGTACAGATAATATTTAGAATGAATGATAAGGGTGGCGAAAATGGCAAATGTCTTTTTCCATGTACAAAATTATCTAAATTTAACAAAAAACATTTTTATATACGTATAATTAATATAAAGAATAAACAAAAGGTTTTTTATCAAAAGGAAAAAATATAAATGAAATAAATTTAAATAAATAATTATTCTATAAATAACAAAAATATCAACTTAAATAACAAAAATTATAAACATGAACTCAAATAGGGCATTTACTGAATACCTAATCTAAAGATACAATATATTTTTTAAAATAGCCCGTTAAAAGGATTAGTTTTTCAAAACTGTATCTGTTAGTCGTCTGATATTTGTGCATAGAATGCCACCAACTGAAGATGCCCTACCTCAATCGATATTGGTAGATCGATAAGTTAATAAGAATTGGTAATAACATACTTCTAAATGTTTTCCACGGATATTTGCGACAGTGAAATATTCAATTTCCTATCGCAAGATATTGTCAATGTCTCTCTTATTTGTATTTCTTAGGCGTTTGGGTTTTACTTTTTATAATATTATTTATTTATTGTTAAAAGTGCTCAGTGTTGGGACAGTCACTCTGTATTTAGTGAATACTAGTCAGTGACATAAATAGAAACGTTGAATACGGACATATCGTAAGTTCAGAATTTACCGAAATAACCGGTACAAAATTAAAATAACCGGTAATTATCGTCATGTGTTTTTTGTCCAGTTAACCGGTTAATCGGCATTGTAATTCCTATAATCTATATGTGGACTGTTTTTTTATAGTTATATGTGAACAAAATTGGAGAAATGGTTAACTTTGTCACACTGAAATGAAATGTCTAAGATAAAAACATACGCAATGCAAATATACAGAGAAACATGCTCTAAATATTTTTTTATAATGGTAACTGAATTAAAATGAAACAATTCTTCTTGTTTCACTCCTATCTAAAGAGGAACTTTTTGAATTAAAAAATGCATCAAAATCTTAGTCGCAATAACTTCAAGTAACAGTATTCTAACCTATGAATCATGATACTATGAAAGAAACAGAAATCGTCTTACCGCAGTCTCCGCTGTGACGTCATCAGCTAGTACTAGGGGGCAGAGATTAAACAAGTGGCTGCTGCGGATTTAATTTGAAAATGACTAGCGACTGACATCATGCCCACCCCATGTCCAAGTTAGTACTCGCAGCGAGCGTATCTTCTCTTTCATAGTATCATGCCTATGAATTATGGATTATTTATACTTACAAAAGCCTAGGAATCTGGACCAGCCAACGGACGTTGTCAGAATAAACATTGGAATTGAGGGCCCACTGGGCAAGCTTGTCCCATTCATCTCTGGTCTTTCCATAAATACTTAACCTCAATTCGACGTTCTGATACTTCGATTCCTCTAAATCGCTAGCAACCTCTTTAATTATGTTGGCAAAATACTTTCCATTCAAATAATTGTCAGTCTTAAGGAATACCTCCCTAAGCCTGCTTTCTCCTATGGGATTGTATTTGGCATTGAATTTATCGAAGCGGTGGAAAGTATTTCTGTCAGCATGTACATCTAACATATCTACAGTTAAGTCATAAGTGGTAAGGTTCATGGACTGTAAAATAAAATAAAGTAATTAATCTAAAATTTACTGTGAACTAACTTTACAACCTGGAAAACTTGTCTTAACGTCTGTGGAACGCCGTTGGTGACAGAAACAACTTCATCCGCGTTGTTTTTCAGTGTCTTCTTAATAAAACGCAACAAATGCTTCTGATTCATGCAGGATGCTGCATGAATGTGAGTGTCCACTTTGCGGATATTGTAAAAATCTCGATGTGGTACAGCTTTCTGAGATGCTAGTTCTCTAAGTTCGTTAAGGAGAACGTGTAGTTGGAATTTGGAAGATAAATAACTCAAGCGACGGTAACAAAATGACTTTCTAAAAAATAAATAGTACAGTATAAAAATTATTGTCATTGCATAATTAGTCTAATAAAACTGTGCTTTTTTCAATGATTGTTTGAGGGGGAGGGAACAATTTTTTTGTGGACATGCAATTTGTATGTTAACAGGAAGTTACAGTAAAGTTTTGTCCAATCTGGGAGGTGTGCATTTCTTTGGTGATTAAGGCTAGGATTTTGCAGAGTGAGAGGGAAATATGTGTTTATTTTCGGTTTATTATAAATATTTAAAAAATCATAAATTATGTAATCTTTAAAATAAATTCAGATACTTCCAACTGCTCTAAGGAATACAACCATATATAAGTTTTATCATTAATTTTGTATATAGTCAAATTCCATACTTTAATAATGAAATTGGGGACTATTTTCATTGACAAACTACGATATTTAAATATAACAGAAATTTATAATAAAAAATATATATAGTTGTATTCGTTAGAACAATAGCACGTCAATAAAACAGTTTTAAGATAATACTATGTGTAGTTTTTTAAATATTTACAATAAATCGAAAATAAACGCATATTACCCTCTTACTCTGCAAAATCCTAGCCTTAAGTTTTAATTTTGAAAAACGTGTTTTTATCTGATTTTCTTTTAATATCTCGGGTTCTATTCATGGCACCAGGCCAAACAAAAAATCAAAATGTTTGTAAATAAATTATGAATAAAACTGTATAGGTTTTAATCGGACCTGGCATTTTATTCGAATAAAACCAATAAAAAATACGATTTCAACGATTTTCTGGGAGGGAGCAATTTTTTTCTGAAAATGCAATCTGTATGGTATCAGGATGTTACAGTAAAGTGTTGTCCAATATGGGAGTGAAGCGTTTTTTAAATTTTGAAATAAGTGTTTTTGTCTCGTTTTTCTTTAACATCTCGGGTTCTGTTCGACGTATCAGGCCAAACAAAAATCATAATGTTACAAACATTATGAGCAAATTATATTAAATTAAATTATGAAATAAAACTGCATAGGGCCAAATTCGATCTATCATTTTATTTTTTTTGCAAAAAAATAAAAACCACAAAAATATCCAATTTTACATAAACCGAAATTACTAAAAAAATAATTAATCTTTTCTAATGAAACTTAGCAAAATTATATATCTTGTAGGTACAATCTGTTACGGAAAATTACAAATAAATATATTTATTATTTTTCCTAAAAAAAAAAACAACAAGCTTCATAAAAAAACTACCATTTAGTCATAAGATTTTTTTACCTTAAACTGTAGCTTTTTGAATGAGCTTTGCAATAGTGCTTAGAATTAATTTTTTGTAACATTTTAGAAATAAAAAAAATCTATATATTGAACCGCGGATTTGAGAATTCTCACTTTAACTCTTGTGCTATGGCCATTAGTCCAGTCAACGGGAGGTTTCACCTCTAATTTGAGTGCTAATGAATGGATTTTGATGAAACCTTGTGCAATGTATTTCTAATGACGTTAGTAAAAAAGTTGAAAAAAGAAAACAAAATAGTATATTTACATTTTTTTGCCCAAAATAAGCGGTTTTTAATCCTGTGAATTTTGTTTTGAAAAATGTATATTTTTCGAGATATGGCCACTCGAAAATTCCTAAAAGTGGGGGAAGGGAAATGTAAAAGTTGAAAAAAAAAAATGAAAAAATTCAAGTGAATGTATCATCGAAATACAAGACTTTTTTATTTGCAACTTTTCAGTAAAGTGCGTTTTCACCGAGTTTTTCAGGAAAAAGATCAAGAACTACCCCTTTCTTTGAAATTGTAGCGCTTTAAAAACATGTAATTTAAAAATTTGAGAAAATTCAAACGCATGCATTGAGGCCTTCTAAATATTTTTTATCTCTTGAAATATTTTCGTAACTTGCTAATTTTCCGAGTTACAGGCAATTTTTCACGATAAATAATGTAGTATATTTTTTTCCCATTTTCAATTTAAAAATTATATTGAACCTTTAAAAATGATATAACTATATAGGTTTCATATTTTTTTGTAATAATATATATAAATCACGCTCATTTTTCGAATTTTTATGGATTAATGCTCAAAAAATATAGTACATTATTTATCATGAAAAACTGCCTGTAACTCGGAAAATTACAAAAAAATTCCAAGAGACAAAAAATGTCTCAAGGCCTCAGTGCATATGTCTGAATTTTGTCAAATTTTCGAATTACATATTTTTAAAGCGCCACAATTTCAAAGAAAGGGCTATTTTTTCAGGTTTTTCCGGAAAACTCTGTGAAAACGAACTTTACAGAAAAGTTGCAAATAAAAAAAAGTCTTGCATTGCGATGATACATTCACCCGAATTTTTTCAGATTTTTTGTCAACTCTTACATTTCCCCTCTCCCACTTTTAGAAATTTTCGAGTGGCCATATCTCTAAAAATATGCATTTTTCGAAGAAATTCACAAGAGTAAAATCATCTTATTTTGGGCCAAAAAAAGTAAATATACTTTTTTTTCATTTTTGACCTAATTCTACAAGTTACGGGACCCGTGAAAAAAGAGGTATTTTCTACCCCTTCCGATTATTTCCTACTCTATTTTTTTTTTTCAACTTTTTTATTAACGTCATTACAAACACATTGCACAAGGTTTCATCAAAATCCTTTCATTAGCACTCAAGTTAGAGATTTTGGTCATTTTAGCGCTCCGTTGATTAGACTACATGAAACATTTGCGCATTCGACAAGTTATGGCAGAGAAAGCAAAACAAGTAATTTTTTAACGATCAGATCTTCGTTAATATATGAGTAGAAAGGCCGTACGATATCGATGTCGAAAGAGCAAGAGTGGCCTTTTAAGCTCATCGTAAACTGCATACTCCAAATCGAAAATTAAGTCTAGCAGGAACGTAAAAAAAAATGATATTTTCTGATAATTCGCGAAACGTGTTTGACTTTGTCTGAGCATTCTAGATGAGTAAATAGAATGTATGGATAACATCTCCTTACATTTTCCTAGAATCTCGAAGTCTCAGTAACGAGAGTGGGGGAAATATTCTTGTCGCGACAGTCGAGGTTTCGATGAACGAGCGTGCGTATACCTGCCTAATTATAGGTATGTTGACGATTGAAATTTGTTTTATGCATTCATTAAAATTCTCAGGCATTGAGAATAAGCAATGTCAGCTCAAAATATACACAGTGACTGCTATTTAATACCCCAGTACTAGGGTTTGCAATCCCGGGGTCATAATACAATCCCGAGATTTCGGGATCAAATATACACGATCCCGGGAATCCCGGGACTTCGGGATCGGGATTAGGAATTAAAAAAATAACAGCGTAAGAGGTAGATACATAATGAATACATGATTATATCAATAAAAATTGGCCGAATGTTTATTACTGAGAGTGTTGACTAAACCCGTAGCGTAGAAAGAGCAATGCGTTAAGGGTATTAACTCCAAATTGGGATCTAATTTTCGTACAAATGGTATCAGTTATGGAAAACGTATTTACAAGACTTTATTTAACTTGCCCTATTTGTATGTTATATGTGTAGGTCAATCAAACCTTGCAAACCACTTAACAACGTCCAATTGAGCTGAAATTTTGCATACACGTGTAGTTCTTGTGACAATACAATAATATGGTACCAAAAAGTGTATTTTATAGTCTTTTAAATTATAATTTGATTGGATAGTGTATACACTCAGACGTTGTATTTAAAGAAATACCGGAGGATTCGGTACATACAAGTAAGGACGGCGCGATGCAATGAAGAGAAAACTAATAATTAAGACATAATTAAAAGTTTAAAAATAAAATCTAAAAAAAAACTTTTAAAAACAAGCTCTTATTATTATTTGGGTGTACTAAAACGAAAAATGTAAAACTAATTGTTTTAAAAGCTGGTCGCGTGAATACTTACTTGGTACTTACAATCTCTGTGAAACAAAATTAATGCCTGTATGAACTTCTCACGCGACATGCTTTTAAGACAATTAATTCGTTTTAGTACATCTAAATAATAATAAAAGTTTGTTATTAAAAAGTTTTTTTTATATATAATTTTGTTCAGATTCTACATTAGTTGGCGGTATCATTATCAGATGATCATATATGCCAGCTGAAGGTACATATCCGTGTTGCTTTCATTTTCGAAAAGCGTTCAGTTTTTTTTTTTTAATTTGATATCAAATCGGTTTCAGGGCGTATTCGAATTGGGTGCATTGCGTTTTCTAACATTTTGTTTAAAATGTTTTCCAATTTTTCTGTGCAGTGAGGAGAATATTATCTTCTTCATAGTTTTCTTCATCAATTACCTCTGGAATTGTATAGGATTCTCTAATATTTCTCTAATGATATTTTTTTAGCAACCTGGAATAGTGCGTCTAATTCTTGCTCATTGAAATTTTGCAAGTAGGTATAACTCGTATAATTTGCTATAACACGAAATTTAAAGAAATATCTGATAAATAAATTCGCATCACGTCAGCACAGTACCTTCACTGTGACTTTAAGTGGTTCCAATAGTTTAACCAAATCACCAAAGTTTATATTCCGAATTCAGTAACAAAGTGGCATTTTTAAGCCGATCATTGCCTTTTAAACGCAATTCCGGAGGTAACTAAAATGTTGTAGAATTAAAAGACTGTTCCATATTGTTTTACAATCCTGAAAATTCCGGGATCCAATCGACTACGATCCCGGGATTTGCGGTATTTAAATATTGCCGGGATCCCAGGATTTTCGGTTTCGGGATTTCGAGATTGCAAGCCCTACCCACCTCCCCGTTATTTTAGAACACGTTGCCCGATTTTAATTTTTTTTTCTGAGATATCGTGCTCGATGAGCTCTATTTGACTGTTTTGAAAAATTTCTAATTTTCATATTTTCAGGGCCTAATAAGTTCCTCTAAATGGGTCGAAATTTCGAGATCGACTATTAGGCAATTTTTTTTTGGCAAATTGGATAGCTTATTCGGTTCGCAGTTGTCTCAAATATCTCTATACAAAATTTTAGGTGTTTGTTATTCAATAGCGAAATTTTAAAATTTCTCACTTTTCGATTGGCCCTGTATAAAAGTCGGTTAGTTTTACTAAAAAGGTAACGTAGTCATTCGATTTAAGAAACATCTGACACTACATGAGGAAGAAAAAAGAAAAGTTATTCTTTAAATAAATAGTGCTTCTATACATTATTCGGTTGCTGTGCGTGGGTGATTTAATGAAAATTTTTCAAACAAATGGATTGGACGGAATAGTTTTTCTTTTTTCTTACTCATTTAGTACCTGATGTTGAGTTACTAAAAGAAAAAAAAATTAAATCGAGCAACCCGTTCTAAAATAATGGGGTGTTCCGGTATTATATAGCACACACTGTATATGTACAGAAATAAATGCATGAAACGAGAAAGATACGATATCCCAGCTTCTTATTAATGCAGAAGGGTCTATTTATTTTTTTAATTGTTCTTTTTTTTGAAGCACTTTTCACAGATGACAAAAGTATTTGGCATGATACATTTTTTCGATCAAAAATGCACGAATAGTCCCCTGCCAAGTGTACAAATATAGGCTTCCGTGGGCTCCTTGACGATGCAAGTGTGGTAGTAGTCTGAGTCTCTTTGTTATGCCTTGAAGAAACATAATTTCGATGTTGGCCCTCTCAAAAATGATACGTTTGAGTACTGCGCGAGAAAAACAAAATGGCCGCCATCGTAAACACTTTTTCCACTTTATCTAAGTAACCATTGGGATTACGAAAAAAGTTTTATACAAAAAATATTGCTAAATCAATTTTACACAAGTTTTTATGCAGGACTAACCATTTTCCCAGAAACTTAACTTTTAAAATTATTTCATGGCTTTATATTCATTAATAGTTATTTGTTTGAAATTGTCTTTATTAATTTTTTTTTTTTTTAGTTCATACTAACAACATTCAGTTCTGTTCCGTTGAAAAAGAATTTTATTAAAACGTGTAAAACGGCAGCGAAAAAAGTTAAAATTACTCTCAAAGACAAGTCCCTAGCCCTAAAGATAGATTTATCTCTTATTTCAAGATTACTGATAGCATCCAGAAGCAGACCTGACGTAGATTTGAGATACTATTTGAGCAACTACGAGTTCTCAACACTACCGAAGTCATTATTTGCAGTTGACGGGAGTATGCACCATTGTCTAGCTAAGTACAAATTTATGGATGCTCTTGAATCAATGCAAGGTATACCTGCCGAAGAAAACGATGATGATGATGCTTCCACCACACATACAGTTTTAGAAGAAAATGAGGAGCTATAGGAAAAAGATGCGATAATAGATGGGATGGCGCTTATTTACACCTACCACAAACCTAGCACAGTGAAGACATGCCGTGACCTCGGTTTAAGCTTCACCAAATGGATTGGGCAAAAATTCAGCAATTACAGTGAGATGGACCTCACTTGTTTTCGACTCTTACAAAGAAAACTCGTTGAAGAAAGCCATGAAAGTGATTCGGCAAAAATGCTCAGATCCAATCCAGTACAAAATCGGACCAGAAACGAAAATTGGGAGTATAGCAATGAATAAATTTTTGTCCCACGACAAGACGAAGGATGAACTGACAGAGTTCCTTTCCGGTCAGATTCTTCAATTTGGCGTGAGCAATAACAAAAGTTTTGTGATCAGTTGGAGGGACAAGGCAGCTTCATCACATGGCGATGATGTATCCAGTCTTTCAAGTATGCAGGAGGAGGCGGACACAAAGATCATATTACATTACAGGATTATTTGCTGGCAAAGGTAAAATAAAGTGGTGGAAAACTTTTAATTCTGCAAGTGATAAGCTTCTAGAAGCTTTGGCTATATTGGACACTACACTTTTTCCCACAGAAGATATCAAGGCTAACTTGGAAGCGTTCATTTGTCAGCTTTATATCCCCAAAACAGCACTGGCCGACATAGGAGCTGTGAGATGGTTGTTATTCACCCAGAAACAATGTCAAGATGAGAACCTCCCTCCAACAAGATCTGCACTGGATCCGGCTTTGCTAAGGGTCCACCTTCAGTGTTTTGAGTGGAATCAGGACCTCATTCAGCATTCCAATAACCCACCACCCTCAGATTTTGAATGGAAGAAAGTAGGGAGTACGTAACACGCCAGTTGCTTGTACCAAACCTTGTGCTCCAGAGCTTATCTTGGAACTTTATCGTTGCTCGTGCTCTCAACGGCGTTGCTCTCCTCCATGTACGTGTCAGTCGAATGGACTCTGTTGTACCGAAATGTGTAAGTGCGAAGGTAATCTCGACCGATGTGATAATATGTGAGAGTGCGAGCAAGGCGATGATGAAGATTTGGGGCTAAGTGAGATTTGCAATGAAAGTGACGATGATTTTAATTAAAAATGTCATTGTAGAAGTGAAAAGTATTGCTTGTCTGTACTTTGTCTATATAAATCTGTATCTACTGTATTTCTATAAGTTTCTTCATTAAACGTTAATTTTTTTCCCTTTTCTGGCCTTGGATGGGTTCCATCAGCCAGCTACACAGATAGGGGAAAGAGAAGGAAGTAAAAAGGAAAACGTTAAAATTATATAGGTGCTTTTTCTTTCAATTTCCTATACCTACCTATACTGTAAAACATAGGGGAGATGGAGGTATTTGTTAATTTATTTATGTTTGTAATGTTTTAGTTATAATTATTGTTTCCAGTGGCCCAAAAAATAGTGTCAAATATGTTAATATGCACTGGCAAATCTCTCATCATTAGACATATTAATTTTTATTGGAAACTATAAAATTAAACTTTTTCAGAGGAAGGAGGGAGAGAAGGAGGGTTAGTTCTACATAAAAAATTGTAATAACCTTTTCTATGTACAATTGATTTAGCAATATTTTTTATATAAAGCTTTTTTTCGTAATCCCAATGGTTCCTTAGATAAATGGGAAAAAGTGTTTGCGACGGCGGCTATTTTGTTTTTCGCGCGCAGCACTCAAACACACCATTTTTGAGAGTGCCAACATCGAAAATATGTTTCTCCAAGGTCAAACAAGGAGATTGGGACCACTACCACACTTGCATCATCAAAGATCCCACAGATGTACATTTGATAGGGGACTAGAAATGGAATTTTAAAATATAAAATTTTTTTATCACCATTGCAAATCTCGTTCAAAAAGCTGCAATTTAAGGGAAACAATTCTTAGTGTGGCCAAACGCAGTTTTTTATGAAGCTTCAAAAATTTTTAAGAAATCTCGTTTTTTAGAGAAAATAATAAATATTTTTATTTGTAATTTTCCATAATAGTTTACACCGACAGTACCTATAATTTCACAAAGTTTCATTAAAGAAGATTAATTATTTCTTCAGTAATTTCGGTTTATGTAAAATTAGAAACTTTCTGGCTTTTTATTTTTTTACAAAAAAGAGAACGGCATATCGGATTTGGACCCATGCAATTTTATTCATAATTAATTGACAAACATTTTGATTTTTTGTTTGGTCTGATCCGATGAACGGAGCCCAACATATTAAAGAAAATGAGAGAAAAACAAGTCGTTCAAAAATAAAACTTAATTTCCAAAATATGCTCCACTCCCAAATTGAACAACACTTTACTGTAGCGTCCTGATAACATACATACATACATTGCATTATTCCCTGAACCCAAAAATGACGATCTTGAGATGGGTGGCACAGTGTGGCTTTTCGCCACTGTGCGGCTTCTAGGATAATTTTACGAGGAAAACAAGAAATTGCTGTGAAATGCAGGCCAGGTCCAATTAAGTAACGAAACAAATCTAATTTGTTACGGGTTAAAACATTTATGAATTGATAGTGCTGCTGATTCTTGAGAACAGAAAGAAATATTCCACTGATATCTTGTGTGCATTATAAAAAATATCTCAAAATAGAACATAGTTCAGGAAACGAAGGTAAAAAATATTCTAATTCGAAAAAAAATTTGAACAAAAGGCGCTTTGCCAAAAATGTTCAATGTCATACTTTCGTTCAACACCCTGTGCATGATATTCTTCGCAATCCAGACAAATTTACGCCAATGTTTGCTATCATAGATGTAAAGTTCATTAAAACCAATCTGGTGTATCAAGATTTGTACGAATTATCAATGTTTTAATTTGTCTAATTTTAAGAGTACTCCACTTCAATTTTTAAGTTGTTTAGATAATTTTGTAGAGCATTAAGTTTACTATGAGATAACTTGGTGATTTTTGCAATTTGGTCAATTGGTTGGGCGACGTCATGAGTCGTCAAAAGTAGCGAATCGAGGAAGTGTTTCGTGTGTTTGGTCGAGGCGCCTTCATGCCGAAAAGTCACAAAAACACCCCTTCCTTTTGTTTCGGAGGTTAAAAACGGAATAAATTAATGTTTCTCGCACTGCGTTAAATTATAAAAATGCTGGTTTTTTTTTAATAATAATTCATTATTGCATTTACTTACAATGGTCCATCAGCAATCATATTACACATTTTATAGAAATCAGTGGTGAACTGAACAACGTCAGGATATTCATAATTACAGGGCTTTCCATTTTTCACGTCTTCTTCGTTAAGATATATATTATATACACCATTATTGTTTTTGATGATGTGGTCTGTATCTGGAGCTTCAGGCGTTTCCCATGCTTTGTGAATTGGTGGATGAATACCATGATCTATAAATATAGATTAGTGGATAACCGTTTTATTTATATTTATGTTAAATGCTTTAATCTTTGTAGTTTGTTATGGAAATGTTGTTAGAATGGGAAAGGGATATGAACAGTATTGGTAAATGAAACAATGTAATTAATATGAGAATTGGAGTCAACTGAAATATAATTTGAGCCGTTCAAAGGTCACTTTATCTGAAGAACAAGAAAATGCAGAAATTCTCAATCAAAATGAAATGCTTTTGTCGACGAACTTGAAAACAACTCTATAAACTAAAATTTTTATGTTTATTTCTCATGATAGCTGATAACGCTGACTCAACATAATAAACATAACAAAATAAATATATAAATAAAATTAAAATTTGTTAATAAAATAATCATGAATAAGTTTTGAAGGCGGACACTCCGACTGTTTGAGAATCGCTGAACTTGGCTAAGAGGTGCATTATCTATCTCTCTTGTTAATGTTTATTCTATATTCTAGAGAGAGAGAAAGATGATCGGCACACATACGCGACAAGTACTGTTATATTTATTGCAGTAATTTCATATGCGCTTATCAAATCGTATGTGTATTATTAATTCACACACATCTCAAGTTAAATTTTAGTCGACTCTACTGTATATATTTTAGAATGATTGAAAGTATTATTATTAGTAATATTGATTATTTTAAGTAGATAAAGACAACTCTTCATAGCCCTGCAATGTAAAACAAGTATTACAATGTGTACACAAAAAAATGCACAAAGAATTAGCAAGGTAGCCAGTTATTTACGAGAACCTGTCTAGTGGGGTAATAATGATGTATGTTTTATGTGTCTGATTTAATACTGATTGTCTATATTTATTGCATATTTGTGCAAAACATATTAGTTACCTTGAAAACCGTTACTTAATATTTTCTCGATGTTATCTTTGTTCAACGAATCCAATATAAAATCATCAAATGAAGTTCTTGCAGTTCTCTCCAGCAACTCAGCATAATCTTGATCTAGTCAATACATGCAAATTGAAAAAAGATCCATTTTTGTGCAAAGATTATTATTTACTACATCTAGTTTGTTAATAACATTAACCATAAAGAACCTATGCTCTAGGTTATAATAATAAAATTCTAAAAGTATGATGCCTTCCAATAAAAAGAACATTAATTTTATTCACTATGGGATTTACATGAGGTAAAATTACTAAAATTATTAACTTTTTGAGAAAAGTTATTGTTCATAAAAGTTTTCGCCGTCTTAAAAAAAAAGAAAAGTTTTTCTACTATCGCGCGTAAAGTACCTACTTTACGCACGCTATGTAGTGTGTACCGTTAAACTTTACGCCCTAGGCGCCTTCAAAAAAATCCAAAATCAAGAACACCGAAAAATTTTACGATTTAATGTGCGCATTAACAGTTGTTTTGCGCTCGGAAACTGCATGCCAATGAATTTTTGCTGGATTCTTTTTCACGGCTTATCGTTTGGCACTATTGGCATCCATTTTAAAATAAAAAAAAAACACACAAAAAAAACAAAAAAAATCGATTTGCACACCCTTCTGCACGCGACGACTGCCTAAAATTTGCGTTTCTGGCATATTCATGGTAATTTCATTCATATATATGATTGGCATACATTTTAAAAACGTTGCACCTGACTGGTCATGTACCGCCAGTCTATTTGGTAATATATGTGGGAGAGTTAGTTAACAGACGTAGCAACTTATTTTGCGTTCTTTGTAAACGCAGGCACTGCGCGTCCGAAATGAGATTCCAGGACGCGCAGGCGTACGTTAAAATTGGTCGGAAGATGATCTTATAAAGGCAGAGCTTATTTTTGATGGTAAGTGTACTACGTCTATTAACAAGAGGATATAATTTACTAACAGCCGTATGCACCATTCCTTAGTGTTGAAAGGCATTTATTCCATATATCACAGCTTGAAGGTCACACAAACTAGAGCTGCATAGGCTTTGTTTATAACCTTAGTTATATGGGGGGCAAATGATAGTCGTGTATCAAGTGTGAGTCCTAGTAAGTTTAAAGTTTTTCGTTCTGTTACGTCCTTATTGTCGAGTTTTAGTTTCGTAATAGTCTTGATGTTTGTGAAATTTCTGTGGAAGGTTATGATTTCGAACTTAGTGTGAAATACCAAGGTAGTCCATAGACATATTGTAGCTTGTGGACCAACTCGTTATGCCACACAGTATCGAAGGCGCGTTCAATATCTAAGAGCAACATAACAGTGCACTGCTTCTTATTGTAAGAGTCAATTATATCCCGCACCACTTTAACTAAGGACAGTGTAGTGCTATGGCTCTCCCTGAAACCAAACTGTTCCACCGAAATTAAGCGGTGTTTCGCAAGTTTTTTGCGTAGTAGCCGCAGCACAACCCTCTCAGCTACTTTTCCCATGGTGTTTAGTATACAAATAGGTCGGTAGCTGCCAGGATCATGCAGCGGCTTGTTTGGCTTCAGAATGGGGATCACTATCCCCACTTTCCGTGCTGCGGGAAAGTATTGCAGCTTAAGCACCGAGTTGATGATGTAAGAAAATTGTACAAGACCTTTTTTGGGCAAATTCTTTAAAAGTATATTGGTGATATTGTCCGGCCCAGGAGCCTTTAAATTTGGAAGAGTCGATAATATTTGTTTTACCTTTTTAGGGTTTGTTTGAATCTTGCACAATTTTCTGGGAGGGATGGGATTGTGGGAATGGATTTGTATAACTAGTCTATTAATATTCTCTTGTTCGTCCGTTTCGTTCGGTGGTGTTGTATTGGTCGTTTGGAGGTGACTTGCAAGTAATTCAGCTTTATCCCTTTCTTCAATGTATGTGTTGCCTTGTTTTATTAGTGTGGGAATGTTAATTGTATTTCTATTTAATAGTTTTGTCATTTCCCACAAGGTGTTGTCACTTCGAGAGAGGTGTGAAATCTTTTTGTTCCACACCTCTGCTCTCTGACTATTTAATTTAGCTTTTATAATTACTTGCAAGTCCCTCAGTCGATGTCTGTCTATGTTTCGTCTGTTACGCTGCCAGCGACGTTTAATTTTGTTTTTAAACCTTATAAGGTTCTGTAGATCTTCAGGGATCGTTTCCTCACGTGCTCGCAGCTTAACAGTTTTTGTCGTTTTGTCGCGTGCGTATTGTATTATTTTGGTCAGTTTTTGTATTTCATTGTCTATGTCATCCTGAGAATTTATATTATTATTGATGGTTATATTGTTGTTAATAATATCTCTATATTTTCTCCAATTAGTGGATAATCGTACATTTGTCTGTCAGTCACGTTTCTGTAAGTGTCTTGTATTTGTAGCTGTATTATGTTGTGGTCACTGGAAAGGAGAGGTAGGGAAATTGGTTGTATAAAATGTTGATAATTTTTGTTTAAAATAATATCTATGGTGGAGGGGGACATGTTGTTTGCTGGAAAATGGGTGGGAGATTCCAATGCTATCGCCGCAATACCGTTCGATTAATAATGCTCAAAGAGTGTGTTGCTATTAGTATTGTTACGCCTATTACACCAAGTGGCATGTTTAGAATTTAAATCCCCCATAAAATGTACCTTGTCATGGGGGACGAATAATGGATTCGAGTCTACATCTTTAAATTTATTTGTAGGAGGATTATATACCGACACAATCACAGCATTATCTAACAGTTTGACAGATATGTTTTCAATGCTGGACATAATAGATGGCATGGACGTGTATGGTATGTCCTTTTTTAGTATTATTGCTACGCCACCTCCTTTTCTAATTAATCTGTCCGGTCATACTATGTTATAGTTACTTATATTTATTTTTATGTCTGGTTTTAGATGCGTTTCTGTGATTACAACGATATCAACTTTTTTCAGAATACAGAAATGTTTTCATCTCCTGAAGATGGTTTTTTAAGCCGTTACAATTCCGCATTACAACTTTAAACATGATCATTTCTTATTCTATAATTAGGTAAGATATTTGTAGTGAAATTTTGGATAACAGATATAGTTTCGAAAACTTTTAATAATGAATTTAGATGAGCTATGGCTTTAATTGTTTCTGACAAATTAATTCGGCTATTAAGTTTATTTGTTTCGTTTACAAGTACTTGAAAGTCGCTACCAACAACATTAGTCGCCGCAGCGCCTCCCATTTGACGTGACTCAGTATTTCTAGTTGATTGCGCAGGTGAATCCGCCCTCTTCTTCCGGGCACCGGAGTTGAGGTTGGGTTTGCCTGATTGGCATTACCGACTCTAGATCTCTGGCAGCAGCAGCAGCTCGTTGTATCCAAGGGTTTTCTTTAGGTTCTGGGGCCGGAATAAATTGTTGTCTGGATTGCCTTTCTGCTTCTTGCATATTTTTGTCAATTTGTGCAACTCTGAATTCATACACCGCATAGCTTGTGTTACTGGCCGTGTGAGGTCCTCCACAGTTGGCACATTTAGGGTTATCGACTCTTTTTTCTGGGCAGTCTTGCGTTAAATGACTCCCTGCACATTTTACGCATCTAGGACTTCTATTGCCATTACTGCTCGCATGTCCCCAAGCTTGGCATAATGCGTTCATTATGACGTCGCTCCCATTGAACCTTCGTAAATAGTATGAAGTTGACTTTAGTTTGTAATTCTCTGAGCGTTACATCGTTATTAACAACTACAAGGTAAAGTGGGGAATATTTGATTTTCATTCTGTATATATTAATTATTCGTATTCCATGCGTTTCTTCCATTTCATCTTTAATATCATCCATGCTCGGTTCACCTTAAGACAAATGCATGCGCCTTATTTTCCGGCATGGTATTAGTGTGGGATTCGAGTTTGTCATCTAGTTCCAGCTTACTTGTGTAGTTAAGGTGTTCTGCTTTGTCGGCGATATATAATAATGTCGACTTCGTTGCGTATTTTACGTAGAAGCTTTTTGTTATACTTTTACGTAATTCGTTTGTATGGTTTGCACTGGTGCCCTTCAAGACAATGGGGGGGTTTTTAATTTATTTTCTGTAGGTGGCCTTGTAACGCCTCCTAGCGGACTTGTTCCAATGTACAATACATTCAATAATATGGACAGAACTATTTAGCCGTTTTCTGTAAATTGATGTTTGAAGTAGAACTTCTCGGTAGTTCGTTGAAATGCTGACGCGGCGCTAAAATCGTCCCTTGGGCGATGTGAACGAACTGGACGCGAGCCGGGGTCTTTTTCGTCCTCGCGGTGGTAAAAGCAAGTAGCTAATGGATTGTCGTTAAATCAAACATAAGTGTTCAATATCTTTAGTGGAAATGGGATGTAAGTAAATCATTTTCTACCCCATTTTTCAAAGCTAATTACGTTTTCCTTTATTTTAGGGTTCTCAGATTGAATACTTTACCAAATTTTACTTTACCAAGTTGTACTTTACCACGTATACTTTACCAAATTATACTTTGCCACGTTGTGCTTCGCCACGTTCTGCTTTACCACGTTATGCTTTACTATACTAAGTAATACTTTACTACGTACGAAACACTAAGTACTGCTTTGCTACTTTACTACTATACAAAGTTATGATTTATTAAGTTACTAAATCACTAAGTCACCAAAAATTACGAAGCTATAACGAATTACAAGTTACGATAATTTAAAAATTAAATAGATCATATTAGCAGTAAATCATCGTCATTATTACCAAGAATTAACTGAACTTCATCGCTACATTACTGAACCACCATGTTGCTTTGACCACTGTAGTCAAAACGGCCGAACTCGTTCAAAGATTGTATAATCACGCTACTTGGAGGCAGCTACGACGTTCAATTAATAATTTTGCAAGGTTTAATTATTGAATTAATTAATATCTTACGAGCTACATAATCACTGCGTTAACTTAAAAGCAAAATTTTAGAGTGCCCTATGCATCTGCTAATCTTATTGATGTTAAATTTTATGTATTTTAAGATACAGGGTGTTTATAATCACGTTGTAGTGGATGTGTCCATTTAATTTACCGCGTGATTGAAGGTTTGTGTTAGACGTCGACACAAAGCCTACAAAGGGGTGGAATCTGTCGCCTTTTGGGTCCACTTCCCTTTTTTTGTAACTTTTGGTTATTACCAATTTTACCTTGTGTAGATTTATTGTTGGTTACATTGTGTAATTTTGCCATGTGATTTATCTTGTATTGGTTATTACCAAATTTTACCTTGTGTAAAGATGTTGTTGTTACATTTTGTAACTTTTCCGTGTGGCTTACTTTAGAGATTCTTTTGGTTATTACCAATTTTACCTTGTGTATATATTTTTGTTACATTTCATAATTCTGCCGTGTGGTATTTTTTATAGTAGAGTAAATTAATGTTATCACTTATATATTTTATTAGCTGTTGCGTGTTAAGTCAGTGATAAATTTATGATCGATTTATATTTGTTGCGTAATTAATCGCCAATTTGTGATCATTATATTGCTTATTATAGATTTCTGATTATTACGTAATTTTTATATTTTTGCTCGTTATTGCTAAAATTTTGGGTATCAAGCAATAGACTGTTTGAATTAAATTACCTACTAAATTGTTACTTTTATAGTAGTGTTTGTTTGCTCAGTATTTAGCTGCAGTATCTAAGTGCGGTATCGTTAATTCTTTTGTCAGTGACTATATAGTAATTAATTTTTTCGGTTAAGCATTCTGCCTAGCTTAAGACAATTTTATATATGAAATTTTTTATTATATCTCAACCACATTTTATTACCACGAATCCTAGGATAGATTGAGTCACACTTCTCCATTATCGCGCACTTATTATCATTTTGATCTCGTTTTTCGCTTGAACTACCACACTGTACATATTAGAATGTTAACTTGAATCTCTAACCAATTTTTATTTCGATTATACATCGAACCTGTACAATTGTCCCTAAATCGATATTAAATCGATACTATCATTACTTCTTGTTTTATTTGTGTTGTGTAGTGCTTTCTCTTATTTCACGGCTTCACTAGCAAGCCTGGCGACCATAAAGTTTTGAGTTTTTTGTGTACCAAAATTTATTTTTTTGCTAAAATATTGGTCAGTTCCTAACCCAAACTCACGTCCTTGCCTCCAACAACACTGACTAGCCTGGGCCTAATCTGATTTGAGGCTGGCCTTTAGTTTACCTGGTAACATACGGTCACCCCAATTAGATTAGCTTTTGTCTGTTTTTTTATGTCCAAGTAGCTTGATTAAACTTTATTATTAGAGTCACGTGTGTGCTATAATTTTTCTTATGTTGTAGCTGACTTATATTATGTACTAGAGTGTATCTGTTGAGCATTTTGATTTTTTTGTCGAGTGTTTAGCTACGAGGACATGTTACTTAATAATAGGAGCCATTTTTATAAAATGGCGCCTCAATGCTAGGGTGAAACGTTATAGCCTTGCTCTCGGGAGTTGTTTTTGAGTAAACAACATTGCTTTTTCTCTAATATTTTGTTCGGCGTTATCTTGTTCTTTAGGTAAGTTATCAAATTTGTTTTTGGTAACCACAGTGTCATCTTTAGGGTGTTTAAATAATTTCGAAAGTCTTGATACTTTTCTAGGAGTGACAAAAGGCGATTTTTCTGTGTTAGTTTTCATTTGTTCATCCTCCAGGGGGATTTGTGTTATGACTTGCTGGGGCTCTGGGGCAGACTTAGCTTTAGCGATGATTTTTCCACTTACATATATATTTTGAGAATCAATTTTAATTTTGTCTTGTGCGATAAGTTGTAATATTAATTCTTCCGTTTTTTGTAGGTCATCTAGAATGGTTTTCTGTTTTTCTAGATCGGGTGTAGGGATGAGGGGTTTTTTTGGCAGCGCAAAATTATTTGAGTTTTCAGAGTTATTGCTGCTAGTTGGTATTTCATCCGTGTCCATGGGGGGTGGGTTGTTCAATGTGGGGTCTGGGGGTATTTTCTCCCCCATCTCATATGCACTAATGTATCCTTTATGTAATTGTGTACGATCAATGTATGATTCAGTGATTATAATTTTTGGGATATTGTCTGCACTTAGGGAAGTTTGAATGTCCTTTCGTGATTTGATTGGAGTGACGTCTAAGTTCGAGGTTGAACTGTCGGATAGTCTGGATTTTTCGGATTCTTTAAATTCCTTTGATAATCTGGGACTCTTTTCGCCTTTATCGGTTTCAGGTTTATCAAAGCTATAAAATATTGGTATTATGTTTTGCCAGCTTTTATTTTTAGATGGTTTATCTGAAACAGCACTCACGTCAGATTTAGTGTCCTGCTTATTTCGCTTCGCACTAGAATCTTCCCTCTCCGAATCTGTGTCGGAGAGAATTTCTTTCTCACTTAGCGTCTTTTCGCACAAACTACTATAACTATTATGTGTGTCTTTATCACTGTCTATGTTTAAAAATTTTATTGCGTCCTTCTCGCTTTCACTCACCCTGGTGGCAATATTAGCGTTTTTTTCGCGCTTTCGATGAACAAGTAAATTGCTGCAGCTGGCAGCCGCAGTAATTTTAGATTTCACCTTTATTCCAATCGATTTCTTCCTAAACTTTATGTTCAGTTTTTGATGCTATATTAATTTTAGATGTTTTAAGGTACTGGTTTTTACGTAGTTTCTCTGCGTCTCTCCACGATGTTCACGTTTCGATCGCTGCGTTGAAACTGCGCTACGCTGGGTTGAAAAAGCGTTAGCTATCTTACATACTGTGCTATCTGATGGCTAAAATCCGATTTGTAAAACTATAATATAATGTTTAGACCTATTTGGCGATTTTCGGATCTCTAACATAACCGCTAAAGACCATCGGACCACTATCTTTTAACAGTTGTGCTTCTGGATTGTTTTCAATCAACTAAAACAAAAACATAACTATTGAAGACTAGTCAGTCCAAATTTTAAAAAGAAATATCAATTTGCTTATTTATAAGCCAATGAGACGCAAAAACTGATGTACCTTTGGCCCCTAATTTCAGTAGATCATTATTATTTTTTTTATTAATATGTTAGAAATGTTATCTATTTTCATAATTCGTTGGCCGTGTGATAGAAATTTCGAAATTTCTTTTAAATTTTTGGTCGGCTAAAATTTGGCAAGAAAATTTCGTTCAATAAAGGGCATAGTTTCACCAACTTTTGTTAAAACTGATGCATTATTACATTATATTTTCCTCAGTTATCCAAAAAAGAAAATTTTTAAAATTTTAATTTTTTTACAAATTGACAAATTATCAAACAGTTTTTTTCAAGGGTCTAGTTTTATTAATCGCGAACGATTCGGTATTTTTATTTTTGCGATGCGTTTGATTACTAGGATCGGAGATAATAAAGAAAATCGCAGAAAATTTCAATGTTGCAACAAAAATTGTTTGAATTTTACAAGAAGCATGATTTAATCTAAAACTGCTCATAACACTTGTTATGATATCTACAAAAATTAAAACAATAAAATTGCCGCAGTAGGAGAATTCCTTATAATCTAGATGCCCGTTGACATAATTGCAATTTATACATATCCTCGTATAACTTCTTGTACGGCATAATTGCGCCTAGTCTATCACTTTTTTCCTCTGTGAAAATTTTCGAAAACGCGGCGTTCCTCCTCGGCATGAAAAAGACGATTTCCACGCATCGGACTGGAAAATCGGCAAATATATTTGGTCGGACAATTTGAGAATTGGATTCTATATTTATATTTTATATATTTCTACAAACTGCCCGACAAAAATTTTGGAACGTTAAGGGTGTCTACCACCCTAAACATAACATAACCTAACTTTAAAACATTTATTGATAACCAGCTGATTTTTTCAAGATTGCTTAATAAAAATATGTAGAATCCAATTTTCGAATTGTTGGACAAAATATATTTGCCGATTTTCCAGTCCGACGTGTGGAAATCGTCTTTTTCATGTCGAGGAGGAACGCCGCGTTATTGAAAATTTTCGCAGAGGAAAAAGTGATAGACTAGTCGCAATTATGCCGTATAAGAAGTTATACGAGGATATGTATAAATTGCAATTATGTCGACGGGCACCTAGACTATTATTCACCTATTTTGAAGTTTAATTTGACTAGACTAATAAACCTAACTAATAATAAATGTTTATGTAGAAATATATTTACGTACCAATATGTTTAATCTAAACTAATAACAAAACATACCTTCAATGGATTGTTTCTCGTCATGATGTTGTTGTTCCTTGTTAGGATCTAGAAATCTGGCCACAGTGGAAGAAAAGTTTTGGTGTGACATTTTCATGTATCTTTTTCTAATTTCCAATGCTTGTATAATGAGTTTTGACGCCCTTTCCAAATCTTCAAGGGGTACCTACAAATAAAGTAAAATATATTTTGTGAAATTTGCTAATCCAGCAAAAACTGTCAACGGTTCTCATTTTCGTAATGAGGTAAAAACGGAATAGTGGAGTGTACTTTTTTACTAGGAAATCGATGTGACCTATTTGCAGAAAACTGTTGTTTAGGGTTCGGCAAACATATAAAAATATATCAAAATCGGCTGCAGGCTAAACTTTTAAGGCGGGGGGAGGTCTGAAAAACGATTTTTTGGAAATATCTCGAAAATTAGGAATTTTATCAAAATTGTTAAAACATACAATTTGAAGATTACGAAATTACCTTCACTAGTTGATCGAGACAATTCTTTAATAGATTGATCCCAAAAATGGTCCATTTTCTAGCCCTCGAATTTTGTTTCAAACTAAGTGCTAAATCATTGTTAATAATGAAAACATCCTAAATACAAAATTTTAAGATGAGCATATGTTTGGTTTTTGAGATATGAGGGATTGAAGTTGTGATATGCGTGATGCTACCAAAATATACACAGCCCCACAAAAAATAAATACTCATCAGCTTGGCAGAGCAATCAAGATATTCTTAGTATTTTTCGACGCAGAATTCATATCTAATATCGACGAATCCATATATCCATTGATTAATTCAGAGGGCCAAAGACATCCCCTCTATAAAGATGAAAATAGGGAAAAATTATGCTATTGAGTTATAGAGCTTCCATGGACAGAAATATACTATAAAGCTATCGGCTGAATGGATGAACGAGGGTGTCGACTACACAAAGTAATTGAGACACACCCTTAATAGACTAAGAGCTAGTGAACATTTCGCGTCATTACTCGAAGTAGGCTAAAAATTTGCCAACAGGTTACCACAGGGGTAATGAGTTGCCATCTCGAACGTTTCGACTTGACGATGGGCAGCAGGGGGTGTAAGAACACCTCAAAGTCGTAAAATAGTAGTCGAAATTTTCATTATTGCAAATTGGTTGAATTAAGGTATATGAATAACCATACAAATTGTAAGAGAAAAATTTCAGGCAGCAGGGGGTGTAAGAACACCCTCGAGTCGTAAAACAGTAGTCGAAATTTTCATTATTGCAAGTTGGTTGAAATTTCGTATTTTGCTTGAATTAAGGTGTATGAATCAACATACAAATTGTCAGACAAAAATTTCAGGCAGCAGGGGGTGTAAGAACAAACATGTATTTTTTTACGTGAAATTTTTATTATTTGCTCCTGTCTGCTGACAATTGAATATGTTATTCTAGAGACCTTTTTGACCGTGTAATTTAATTGTCAGGCAAAAATTCGGGGCAGTACACCCTGTAAATACGTTGCAAACTTTCCTCTCGGCCGGCCGCCAATGACCTCAAAAAGAGATTTCGATTTCTATGGCGCAACGATTTTGTTTCTTTTATATTTTGGAAGTGATTTTAAACAAAACAAAAAAAAGAATAAAAAGGATTGATATCACGCTTAATTTTGAAGATACACTCCATTCTCCGATTAAACAATTAATCCACGATATCTTTTTAACTATTTCATTTATTAAAAAAATGCATGAGCATTTACGTTAAAAATTTAATTTTCTATAAGATATTCAATGACTTTTTTGTTATCTCACTTGATTCTCTCAGCTGCCCCGAATTTTTGTCTGACAATTAAATTACATGGTCAAAAAGGTCTCTAGAATAACATATTCAATTGTCAGACAGGAACAAATAATAAAAATTTCACGTAAAAAAATACATGTTTGGAGTGTTCCTACACCCCCTGCTGCCTGAAATTTTTGTATGGTTATTCAAGCAAAATACGAAATTACACCAATTTGCAATAATGAAAATTTCGACTTCTATTTTACGACTTTAGGGTGTTCTTACACCCCCTGCTGCCTGAAATTTTTGTCTGACAATTTGTATGGTTATTCATATACCTCAATTCAAGCAAAATATGAAGTTTCAACCAACTTGCAATAATGAAAATTTCGACTACTATTTTACGACTTGCTGCCCATCGCCAAGTCGAAACGTTCGAGATGGCAGCTGGTTGCCTATGGCAACCTTTTGGCAAATTTTTAGCCTACTTCGAGTAATGAAAGAAAAATGTTCACTAGCTCTTAGACTATAAGAGGGTGAAAACTACCCCAATATTATACAGCACTACATAAAAGCTCCAATAACTGGCGAACAAGCTTGACCTCTCTAAGCTTAATTAATAGGAATGAACCGTAAATCTGTTACGACCTAGTCCTCGAAAAAAATCCATTACAGGGTAAGAAACTACCCCTCATATTGAATTATTGACTTGAGTCAGGGAAAAAATAGTAAATGTACCAGATATCGCATTTTGATTGCAGTAGGTATGAATGTGGGACGATAACTAGAATTTTTGTAACTATTTTACAATGGGGTAAGAGAACGAGACGAAAACTTATTGATGGGTCTTCACCCCCTGACCTCCATCGGGGTCATTTGGGGGGTGAAAAGAAATCAAGAGGCCCTGACACAAGAGAAAAGCACTCTTGGAAATCGCTACATCAGTATTTTTTTTTATGTAATGCAGTGATTACGAGATTACTCCGATATTCATACCTTCGCACCCTTACCCCCTCTTAAATCCACTTGCGGGTTAAAACCGGACCTATAGACTGTGGCGTTCGGGAAAGGGATAATGTCAGAATTTTTTTCCATACAATATAATGATTGTAAAATTGCTCAGATTTCCACCCTCTAACCCCTGTGAATTTCTCTAGAGCAATGAGAAAGAATCACGAGGCCATGACATTCCTAAAGAGCACTCTTGAAAACCCTTGCTACAGGATTTTCGCTAATGTGATACAGCGATTGCGATGTCTCTGATATTTACCCCCTCGCACCCCCACCTCCTTATAAAATTCACTTGAAGTTTGAAAACAGACCATTAGGACATTAAGTTTATGGAGAGCGCCCTTTATTATCCTTGTGACAGAATTTACTTTAAGGTATTTCTACCGAGAAAGTCGTTAACGTCAGGATGTAGATAATGGTTTGGTGAAACTGCTGGCAAATTTTGAGAACGATTTTGTGTCTACTTTTCCAGTTATGATACATCAAAATTCACGTTATTGGCAAGGAAACGATAGGGAAGGGTAATTTCCCGTGAATTTATCGCCATAATTTTTCTCTCAATCTCAAACGTCAGATTCTTTTAAATTTTTGACTGTGTTTTAATGGTTATTACAAAAGTGTACCCCCAGTTTAAGAAACTTCTTGTGCTTGGTTCATAAATAATTCGTGATACAATGTCTGAAAACGATGGGAATTTCACGCATACATGAAAACTGGCAATACCGTATAAGCCAGTCTCCTCCGATCTTCAAACAGACGAACAGGGGTTTAATTTTTTATAGTTCGTTCGCTATATAACGATATCTTTAGAATCGTTCGTATCTTGCGCTTAGAGACAAAAATCAATTTTTCATCGCACGTTAGATAACGTATGCAAGTTAACAGCCATCGTTTCAAAGTAAGCGTGCGCTCCTACAGTGCTATAAATCACAAATATCAATACAATATCAGCAATAACTTTTTATTAATATTAATATAATTTATGCTAATACTATTTATGGCAACAAATACGTAAAGATATAAATACATATATATAAAATAAATATCAAACCCAAAAAAATATAATATGAATCAACAATATTTTATCAGAATAATGCATGATTTTTTGAGCGATAATCGTCAGTACGTTCATTTGATCATTTAAAACAAGTTTTATTTTCATTAATTTGTTAATATCACTTAAGATTTTTAATTTTAACTTTTCCACAAAATTGTTGGAGGTTACTAGAATTGGCCCAAAGTCGGAAATTGAGACAACATCAAATCTTTACGTTTTGAGGTCCCAGGAACCCAAAAAATTGTTTTTTGAAAAATATCTATCTGTGTGTGGGTATACTAAACGGATTTAGATGAAACTTTGCATGACGGTTTCTTTAGTGCTCCAGAAGATTTGAAAAGGTATTGCTTGAGATCGGATTACGTTTAGTGCCGCTATGGCCCAACAAGTTGTTTGTGTTTTATAATTACTTACAATTTCTGTTCGAACAAAAACAGTAAATTGTTTTCCGGTTTATGATCTTTACCTGGGAGATTTCTATTTTTTTTGCTAGGAGTGATACTTTTCGAGTTGTTTGACAAAAACCGTGTTGAGGCGTCCGTTTTCGCAATCTGCAAAGAAGGCAAAACACGAAATCTTTGAACGTTCAGATCTCTTTTAATATATTAGTTGAAGGGTCATACTATGTTATTATGGAAAGAGGAAGAATTGCATGTGATGCACACCGTAAATCACACCGGCGAAATCGATAATTCGCGCCTACAAGAGCGTACAAAAAGTGACATTTTTTGACATTCTCATGTCATTATTTACTTGCGAGATGAAAGTTGCGATGTTGCCACGTTTCGTCGCCACGCACTCGCCTCGCTCCCACCGTGTATCACTCTCTCTTTCGCTCCGATAGAAATACCTTAATGTAATATTCTCACAGCGAGATCGCTTATATAAATGTGCGTTGTTTTCTCACCCCTTCATAGGTTTGTAAAAAAACTATTGTGGGAATATTGGTCATCGTTCCAGATTTTCGTGAAATAGATCATAATAGATTTATGGTTCATTCCTAAATAAAGCTTAGGGGGTTCAAGCTTCTTCGCCAGCTATTGGAGCTTTTATGCAGTTTTATATAATATTGGGATAGTTTTCACACTCTTAAGGCTGTGTCTCAATTGCTTTGTGTAAGCCCTAGTCAACACCTTCGTTCATGCATTAAATCAATAGACTTGTACTATATTCATGAAAGCTTTATAACTCAATAGCATCATTTTTCCCCATTTTCATCCTTATATAGGGGATGTTTTTGGACCTTCTGAATTAATCAATGGATATATTGATTCGTCGATATCAGATATGAATTTTGCGTCGAAAAATACTAAGAATATCTTGATTGCTCTGCCATAGCTGACGAGTATTCAGTTTTATGGGGCTGTGTTTTTTTTTAATAGCATCGCGCATATCACAACTTTAATCCCTCATATCTCAAAAACCAAACATATGCTTATCTTGAAATTTTGTATTCAGGATGTTAACAATAATTTAGCACTTAGTTTGAAACAAAATTCGAGGGCTAGAAAATGGGCGATTTTTAGGATTACTTTTTAGTGTTTTTCCACCCCTTTATAAACATGTACATTTTTATGAAATTCCTTTAAATTGCATTCTGACAAAATAGTTTATTTAAACTTTTTTGTAGATTTTGAAATAGCTAATCAAATAGCATATATTATTTTCTGAAAGGCCCCTCCAGAGCTGAAACATAACGGGAAATTGAAATCATTTTTGTGATTTCAATCATTTTTACGATTTAAATCTTTTTAGTTTAAATATTTTCTTTAGTAATGATTCTTGATTAATGATTTAAATGATTTTAGAATGTAGGTATCTTTGATTTTCTTAAAAAAATGAATTTTAAATATGTTTTAAAATAATTAAATCTTTTTTAATATTTAAATGCTTCAAAAGTTATTTAAATCACGCAAAAAGTAGTCTAAATCTTTTCTGGATAGACAATAACGATTTTAATTCCCAGCACACGCTACAGAGGGCAGAGGGTTTGTGTTAATGATGCAAATTCCCGTTACTTTTTAGTAACCATTGGTAATCGCTACTTTTCATAGAATAATCGTTACTAAGTATTCGTTACGATTACCAACTGATGAGAGGGGGGAGAAAATTTTTTTGATGGGCGGGGTGGGACGGTGGTAGAACGGGGAAAAAATGTTGATGAGCGGGGGGAGCAAATATAATCACATGTGAAGTAACGAATACTTTTCAAGTAATCACTGACACTTAGGTATTAGAAGTAACGAATGATTACTACCCGTGCATCACTAATTTGTGCCGAGTTGTGATTTGCCGCGCCGTCGCACTGTGATGAAAAATGGAAACAATTTGAGCCACGCGGCAATTTCAATCGTACAGCAATACATTTCTCCTTGGAATAACATATATTTTATGGAGACAGTGCGCAAAATGTAAAAAAAAACAAAAATATATAATATAAATATTGAAATTGCCGCGTGACTCGAATTGTTTCCATTTTCCATCACTGTGCGTCGACTTGCCTAAGCCTGCTCTTTGGATTTTAGAATACTAGGTTTGTAATACCTGTAACCTCATGCATAATATAGGTACACAATATAATTTAGAAATAAAGGGTGAGAAGATTCGTTGTTGTAGTGAACTCAGCAAACTCGATTTAAATAAAAATTGAGGGTTCTGTGTTTTCAATAGAGGAGGACATCTGATTATGAAGATTAAAACGAAAATAGATGTAGAAAATGCTTAATTTCTTTAACTTTTTTCTGTAAATTGTATTTTTAATATACATGTTTTTTTTATTTCAAATACACTCTCAAAAGGAATAAATATTCATATTATAATATTTTAACGGCATATTTATAATTACTTATCAAATTTCGCACAATTCTTTTTAATAACTTTATCGAATATTGCAATAATTTCGGTAATAAGTTCGGCCATTTGGGATCCACCATTTTGTGCTTTTATTTCTTTAACATCGGTTTAGTTGTTATTAAAGTATTAAAAACACCTATGCTAGAATATTTTAATTTTTATATAAAATATTTATTAATATAAAATATTATTTTGGGTATTCAGCAGATAACTTTCAAAGGAACCATTCGTTCCTTTCATATATTACTGATCTAAATCTGATCAAGCTAGAATATCAACGAGTAGTCCTCTTACAAACAAACTTGTCAATTTCTTTATACATTTACTATGTCTAACATTCAATATGAAAAACAAGAAAATAACCATTCTTTCTATATATTGAAGATCTAAGTCTGATCATGCCAATATATTGTCAGAAATCCACCCTTAAGAGGAAATCTTTCAAGCATCTCTAGCCCTACCTAGAGGATACTCCATTCAATACGATAAACAAGAAAATAACCATTCTTTCTATATATTGAAGATCTAAGTCTGATCATGCCAATATATTATCAGAAATCCACCCTTGCGAGGAAATCTTTCAAGCATCTCTAGCCCTACCTAGAGGATACTACATCACAAACAAACATTAGTTACATTTCAAAGCCAAGAACTACTGAAAAGCACAATGAAATATATGAATAAAATTTCACTTACATGTCATAATAAATAAAATATTTCATATTGAATGTTAGACATAGTAAATGTATAAAGAAATTGACAAGTTTGTTTGTAAGAGGACTACTCGTTGATATTCTAGCTTGATCAGATTTAGATCAGTAATATATGAAAGGAACGAATGGTTTCTTTGAAAGTTATCTGCTGAATACCCAAAATAATATTTTATAACAATGATGTAAGCAGAAATACAAGATATTTATTTTTTAAAAATATATTTATTAATACTTAACACCTTACGTTTAAGTGCTCTCCACTAAAAATTGGATGTATCATTGACATTATTTTAAGAATTTTAATTAATAACGTGCAGTTATCCTAAAATAGCTGAGTGGTGGAAAAGTCAAAACCGACGATTTTTCTTGTATTTTTGTTGTTAAAAAGGTAATTGATGATTCTTATACCAAAAAATACGTTAAAAAAAGTCCAACACAATTTTCTCTAAGCCGACCAGAACATTATTATAAACAATGTTAAATTGTTTAATCTAGATGAAAAACGGTAAGTAAAAAACCTTAATAAAAAAATGAAGGATTTTAAAACGCGTTTGAAAGCAAGTACGACCTTTTATCTTGAACCGTTCATTTGTTATAGACAAATTAAGATTCTTAAGAGGGAGCAACGCCATCAAATCAGAGGGGAATGGGCGGAAATTAGCCAATAAAGTACAGAGAGCTGCTGTGTTGGTTGTCTAGTTTTGGCGTTCGTACTTTATTTACTATTGCTCTACCTACTAACAATCACTCCTGAAAGGTCAAGAACACATCGAGACCAAGATTTAAATACACGAAATGAGTGCGCATCGGTTATAAATTCAATTTTTTCAATCATTTTTAATTATATCGAAGTGACTCCATCTACTAAAACAGCATTGTACTAAAAAAGAAACAACAAAAAGCATTTTTTAGCGAACTGGCGCATGTTATTAAACTGATCAAAAGATATTCTTGTAAGTAAATGAATACTACACTTCTATTGAAGAACATTTTTAGCTAAAACTTGTTTATTAGCCAATGTGAAGAGAGATCTTCCTATTCCTAATAAACAAGTTTTAGCTAAAAATGTTCTTCAGTAGAAGTGTAGTATTGATTTACTTACAAGAATATCTTTTTTTCAGTTTAATAACGCCAGCCGTTTGGCTAAAAACTACTTTTTCCCAGTCAAGATTTTTAGTACAGTGCTTTTTAATAAATAGTGCCACTTACAGCACTACAATAGGGCATCTGCATCATGTAACCAACATAACTTTAAATTTTAAGTTTTTCAAGTTTATTCTCATTTTTAATGTTTGTATACACATTTTTAGCTTGAAGGTGTACTGGCTTCAAACAAATATTTAAAAATTCACGTAAATAATTTTTCAATATTGTTGATTAATAAAAATAGACTGTTAATTACAGGTTAGATTTCCAACCTACAAAAAGAGTCCTATTTTATTAGGACAAAGTATTTAGAACTTCATAAACATTACACTGAACTAGATTTTTGTTGAAAATGCGGGAACCAGGCAGAAATTTTAATAACAGCTGAGTAATACTCTTAAAATCTTAAGAAACACATATTTTTGAGGTTAGCTGTGACGTCACGTGCAGATGACCTATAATAGCCACACTGCCTACCCTTCACCCCAGTTCAGCTTCAGCTTTACCGATGAAACTTTGTGATTGGCATTGTCCCCTCTTAATTAACAATTTTTTTCTCTGATGTTAAACACATACTTTTATCAAAGTGGTGCCTACGAGCATAGTGAAATTGTAAAGTAAAAGAAAGGATCAGGATCATAAGATTGACATTCTTTGATAACTTACCAATACTACCTTACTAATACCAGTATCACCATAAAATTCAGTGTCAGGCGATTCATCTTCACCCTCCATCGTGGCTGATAGTGACGCCATAATATATTTTTAAGTAACGTACAAGATTATTTATGAGCAGATCATGAAATGTATATGACAATTTTGTACAATGATTTTGACATACGACAATGGCATGCAGTGATGGCAACTTAACAATGTCAAAACTACACCACAGAAGAGAAAGGGGCCAGGGGGTCTATTCTCAAATCTCTATTACTAAAAGTCGGATGATTTTGGGAAAATGTCTACCGAAATCTGCACGAATCTAAAAATATGTATTCTCGGATGTAGCATTCTGCAATTTACAGTAGAATATTCAACGACTGGGAAAAGATCACACATTATATTCTCGCACGTGACTTAAGAGGAGATAATAGTCTAAGAGCTAGCAACGGATTTCGTTACACCATAGAGAATAGGGCCAGAACTTTTCTAATCTGCCCCTTGTAGCGTAACAATAAGATAATCGGAAGTCTGGCAACCGTCCGGGGGTGGCTTTTGCGCCCCTGGATTTTTAAAGGGTGAATAAAAATTAATAAAACTGCATTATTCTGGCAGTTTGGGATATTAAAGTTGAAAATATTTCAAGTGAATAAAAAAATCGCCAGACCGGTGGGTGGGTGGAGAGCGGGTGCAAGAGGGGGTTTTTTTCATGTAATTTGTTCAGGTTAGTTATTGATTTTTATTTTGCCATTTAATTATTAATAATTATCGACGATTTTGTGACGGCCCTGAGGGCACTAGGCCGCAGCATCAGGACCCATAATGGAGGCGTCGTAATCACTGGCGACTTCAACGCAAAGGCCCCTGACTGGGGGGAAAGCAGGTTGGACAGAATGGCTGGCAGAAATGAACCTCACAATCCATAACCAAGGACATGAACCAAAATTTGAGAGAAACGGCTCGAGATCAATCCTGGATATCACACTCACTAACGCCAGATCAGCAGGCGCGGTGATGAAGTGGAAAGTGCTGGAGGAGGAATCATTGAGCGACCATCGCTACATCGAGTTTAAACTGGGGACACGTCAAGACCCGCCGGAGGATGCAGACAAATCGAAGTGGGTCCTGAAGAAGCTGAATGAGGATGCCTTCGTCAGGAAACTTCGGTAACTGACTGAGGGCAACACAGCCGATACAGCAGAAACTCTGATAGAAGTGCTGGAAAAAGCATGCGAAGCATCTATGCCAAGAAAGTGCCGCAGGAGCAACAGAAAGGGGGTATACTGTTGGACAGACGACATAACCGAACGGCGACGGAGCTGCAAAGCGAATAGGAGGAAATACATTCGCGCAAAGGCACTACAAATACCACCGGAAGAAACTGAGGTACTAAGACAAGCCTATAAAGATGCCAAGAAAAAACTCCACTCTGAAATTAGCAAATCCAAACGGCAGCACTGGAGAGAAATACTGGATAAGATAGATCAGGATGTATAGGGTGAGGGATACCGGATAGCGGAAAAGCGGCTAAAGGTCAGGCCACAGATGCTGCAACTCACAATGGAAAAAACCAACGAAATAGTCGACACCCTATTCCCACCTCACGAGGCGGTAGAGTGGGCGCACCCATAGTAACAAACATACCAGCCTTTACACTCGAGGAGCTAGAACTAGCAAATGTCCGGCTTAAAAACGGTAAGGCACCAGGACCCGACGAAATACCCACTGAGATCATCAAAATAGCATCACGCAGCATTCCGGAATATATTCTAGGCGCAATAAATGCACTTGCACAGGCCGGAGATTTTCCAGCGAAATAGAAAAAAGCCAGACTGGTGCTCCTGAGAAAAAGGGAAAAACCCGTCCATTTCGGTGTTAAGTGTTCCCAGTATCATCTGTTCTAGCAGTTTGCCTGCTGCATCGGCCTGTAGGCCTAACTCTTACAGGCCATTCTGCCTGCTCGATGCAGCAGGCAAACTGCTAGAACAGATGATGGACGGAGCATCATAGGGGCCATAAAAGAGGTGGCGAGGGAGGCCAACAGCGGGTCTAGACGCACGCGCAAGTTCTGCATTCTAATCACGATTGACGTCAAAAACGCATTTAACCCAGCTTCGTGGCAGCTGATAATGGAGGAGCTCACAAGGAGAGGCGTGGCACCATATCTGTTACGACTCGTACGTAGCTATCTGCAGGACAGGATTATCCAATTGGAAATACACCCCGACAAGCAAGACAGAGAGTTAAGTAGCGGAGTGTCACAGGGCTCGGTCCTGGGGCCCACGCTATGGAACATCCTGTATGCCGGCATCTTCAGAGATCCATGGCAGGAGGGCGTAAAACTTACAGGATTCGCCGACGACCTAGCATTGGTGGTCGCGGCCAAGACCGAGCAAGAAATGGTCGAAAAAGCCAACACAGCAATAAGGCAGGTGCGCACCTGGATCCAGGACAATCAACTAGCACTAGCCCCGAGCAAAACAGAGGCAGTGCTACTAATAGGTAAAAGAAGGCATGGGCCAATAAGTCTGAATGTGATGGGGACTAAAATTATTCCTAAAGGTGAGCTCAAATACCTTGGAGATACGATAGATGGCAAATTGAATTTCGCAAAACACATTTCAGAGACAGCCGCGAAGGCAGCAAGAACAGCCTCATCACTCGCAAGATTAATGCCAAACATCGGAGTGCCTGCAGAGAGCAAAAAGAGGCTACTTAGCTCGGTCGTTCACTCCGTCATCTTATATGGCGCACCAGTGTGGGAACCCGCTTTAAGCGTAGAAAGAAACAGATCCAGACTTGCAAAGATACAAAGGAAAATAGCCTTACAAATCTGCAGCGCCTACCGGATAGTCTCCGAGGATGCTGCCCTCGTCATTGCAGGCATCCCGCCAATAGACCTCATGGCGCGGGAGCGACAAAAAAAAGTGCAAGGGAAGCTACTCTAGAGAGCTTGCAAGAGCGATGGCAACGTGGAACTAAAGGTGCGTGGACCGGAAGACTCATCCCCAGAGTTGCGTCGTGGATAGGCAGAAAGCACGGGGAAGTGTCCTACTATCTCACGCAGGCACTTACTGGACATGGGTGCTTTGGAGAATATCTCTGCGGCATAGAAAAGCAGGCAGCAGCGAGTGTGCATACTGCGGCGACCCAGACGACGCGGAACATACAATATTTCGGTGTAACAGATGGAGGGAGGCGAGAGAAACCTGCATGGGCTGCACTGGGACAAACCATCACACCAGAAACGATTATAAACATAATGCTGGTATCCGTTGAACAATGGGTCATAGTGGAGCTGATTATAGTGCATATAATGAGGGAAAAGGATGAGGAGGAGAAAGAACTAGGACCAAATCCCTAGTGGAACGACAAGTAAAGTCAAACAAACCACCACGTTGAAGTAATGCAAGAGCGGTTCCGATGTGATGGAGTACCGGAGGGGTTTTAACCGGTACCTTTCAAGTGCAGAAAGAGTCCGGCACCACCCAGGGTGATAGATCGCAGCGCTGGATGTCCATAAAGGATTTCCCCTCCCAATAAAAAAAAACCTGTGTTATCAACGCCGCAGGCAGTATTAGCGTCGCAGACAAAGAAGGGGGTGCGGGGGTGTCCACCGCTTTTTTTCTACAAAATAACTATTACAACTGACATTTTTGACGTAGCGTCGGCAGCTTTTAACTTCTCATAACGTGGCAACGGGTCCCCGATCGACCCATTTTGCGGCCATTTCCAGGTATAAAATACTGGCATTGGGTGTTTCTCTAAGCTAAAGAGAATTTTTCAATAATTTCATGAAAATAATAATTAAATGACAAAACAAAAATCAATAACTAACCTGCACAAATCACATGAAAATATGAAATTATTATATTACAAGAAAAAAGAAGGAAAATATTATTTCTGCCGTCAAATCAAACCTGAATTAGTAAAAAAAATACATTAGTTGGTAAAAAAATAATTCAGTGCGTCCAGGAGTTGAACCCGGGACCTTCTTGCATCCCAAGCGAGAACCTTACGCACTGAGCTATTCCACATTCCACCCACCCACCGGTCTGGCGATTTTTTTATTCACTTGAAATATTTTCAACTTTGATATCCCAAAGTGACAGAATGATTATAATAATGTAATTTTATTAATTTTGATTCACCCTTTAAAAATCTAGGGGCGCAAAAGCCACCCCCGGATGGTTGCCAGACTTCCGATTATCTCATTGTTACGCTACAAGGGACAGATTATGAAAGTTCTAGCCTGATTAAGAATAATGTAACGAAACCGTTGCTAGTTCTTGGACTACAACACCAATCACAAAGTTTCATCGGTAAAACTTTTGCTGAAGTTGGGCGAAGGGTAGGCAATGTGACTATTATGGGGCATTTGCACGTGACGTCACAGCTAACCTCAAAAATATGTGTTTCTTAAGATTTAAGAGTATTATACAGCTATTATTAAAATTTCCCCGTACTATTAGGGTGGGCTTCCGTAATATATTGGTTAGATCATTTATACAAAGGTAAATATGAAGTTCCCTGCTAGGTGTGAAAACGAAGGTAAGGCTATGTTATACTTATGTGACTTGTAAATAAAATTAATAACATAGGGAAATAGAAAATAAGTAGATAAACTTAACAGTGAATTTACCAGACAAAATGTGAAAATAAGCGATGATGAAGTAGTTATTTTGGAATTTTGGGAACACTAAAGACATACTTAGTTTTCTAATATAGCTAAATAGCAAATATTAAAATTTATTTTATTGTATTGCAAAAATCGTTGAGCTTCTTTGTCCCTGCAAGATTTTGCATCCATTTTTTTTTATGCTACGACGTGCGTTTATAATTGTTTGCAGTTTTAATTAATAGCATCCGCTCTAATGATAAAAAATTGAGGCCTCTGCCTACTTTTGTTGAGGTTTCACTCATTTTCTTAAAATAAATATCGACCAGAAAATATTCTCCTTTATATAGTCGAAGTTGCGTCAATATAGACGTAAACAGTTAAAAATTGAGAAGTTTTCTGTCAAAGGACCAATCGGCCTAATTTATTTTGCAAATTGTTTATTAAGGTCTAAGGAACATTGGTAAAAAAAAACAGGCCGCTGGGCCTGATTAGTGTTACAGATGGAAAAATACTGAAATTAAATAAATCACTTTATAGACCACGTAAACCTCCAAAATGCTAAAATAACAAATTTAATGAAGTAGTATTCAAATGTAGATTTAGATTGATGACAATATGATTTTTGTTTATTTATTAACGAAGAAGTATGGATAGTAGTGTGTTGATGATGTAACTCCGATTGAAAAAAAAATTGAACAAGCTGTAAGCGTATTGAGCAAAGAGTTCATAGTCAAAGACCTGGGAAAAAAAACAACTTTTTAGGAATGCATATCTGTGCATAACAATTATCCAACCGGAATCGATTGAATACGTGTTTGACCTTGAAAGAATGTAAAAGCTCAACTACTACTAATATTGATCAAGAAATCAGGTACCATACAAAAAATTAATAGGACGTTTTATGTATTTAGGGATATTATGTTTGCAGTATTATATTTTACCAGATCAGTTGATAAACCCATAGAAAATATTTGGAAAGCAGGGAAATGGGTAATAAAGTATCTCAGACATACAGATCTCGGTTCATATTATAAAAAAGGAAATATGAAACTAGAAGGATATTCAGATTTCGATTGGGAATATGATAGGGCAGACAAGAAAAGTACCACAAGATGTATTCTATTTTATGGTGTAAATCCTGTTTAATGGTTATTTATGTTATGTTACCTGTGTTATCTATGGACGATATGAGCGCTATTTCGATATCAAAGATTTATAAAAATTCAAAACGTGCCAAAAAAAACCATTTTATTAAAGGTAATAATTATATAAAATTAAATTACATATTTAAAAAAAATCCGACACAAAAATATCGAGTAACTTTAAAAATTATGAAATAATTTTGATTCCATATACGAACTCTTATGACTTATTTAAATCCAGCTTACATTTTCTTTATGTCCTCGAGATTTGCTTTTTTATACGCATGAATATATCGGGAGCTGCTGTTTTGAATATAACTATTTAGTAGTTCGTCTTTACAGCAGCCCCCGATATATTCATGCGTATAAGAAAGCAAATCTCGAGGACATAAAGAAAATGTAAGCTGGATTTAAATAAATCATAAGAGTTTGTATATGGAATCAAAATTATTTCATAATTTTTAAAGTTGTGGTAATTTATTTTTTTTTATATTAGTTATTTACTCGATATTTTTCTGTCGGGTTTTTTTTTTAAATTTGTAATTTAATTTAATTTTATACTTTTTAAACTAAACGTATACATACATTCAACATAGCGTATTATTATATCACGAGTCCCACACAGAACTTTTTAACCTTTAAGCCGACGCGGTCCAATTATGTATTCTACTAGTCGCACACGATCTACAAGACCGGTTCTATTATAAATATATTTATGTGTTATATTTAATCTTAATAATAACTGCATCAAAAACGGATCTCCCGTTGAAAAGATATAAAGCCACAGACAGACAAACAGACAGGCGGGCGGACGGACGGACGGACGGACGGACGGACGGACGGACGGACAGACAGACAGACAGACAGACAGACAGACAGACAGACAGACAGACATATAAACATACGAGTCAAACTTATTTGGGTCGGGGGTTAAAAAATTTAAAATTTTTAAAAACTCCCTATCAATGTATCTAATCGTACCAGTTTCAATGAACAAATCAAAATGAGGCCGAAATCATATTCGGCTACCATAATTGTCTGCACATTTTCAATTTTACTTCAATCGGACAATTTCTGGAGAAGTTGAACATGGCGAATTCAAGATGGCAACCAAACATCAAAATCTAATATGGCCTAAAACCTTCTCGACAAAATACTCTTTCAAATAAAAAAAAAGTGCATCAAAATCGGATCACCCGTTGAAGAGATATGAAGCCACAGACAGACAGACATACAAACATACGCGTCAAACTTATAACACTCCTCTTTTTTGGTCGGGGGTTAAAAATGACAACTTCAAACTTTTGGTTATTTTTTGGTGGTGCGTTAATTTCTTGGAGAAGTGTATATTCATTGCGTCGTTTCTATCCGATATAAAACTTTTAGTTTAAACCGAATCTTTCACCATCTCTTAGGATGCAACGTATGAGCGAATACATTATACGATCAAATTATAGTGTTAAAACTAAAAAATTTTGTCCGCCATCTTGGGACGTCCGCCATATTGAATTTAGTGTGGCGTCATTTTATTTTCGTATTCTTCTCAGAAAACCCTTTCATTTGATACCCATATCATGGCGGTGCATAAAAAATAACTGATCCGCCATATTGGATTTGGAATGACGTCACTTAGCTAACCATGCATTGTCATCCAAAATAAACGTGTATGCAAAATTTCAGCTCAATCGGTTGGGATAACTGTTTTAAAATTCAGTTGCGTCCGCCATGTTGAATTTAGTATGACGTCATTTTATTTTCGTATTCTTCTCAGCAAACTCTTTCATTTGATAACCATATCATGGGGGTGCATAAAAAATAACTGGTCCGCCATCTTTGGGAGTCCGCCATATTGGATTTGGAATGACGTCACTTAGCTAACCATGCATTGTCATCCAAACTAAACGTGTATGCAAAATTTCAGCTCAATCGGTTGGGGATAACTATTTTAAAATTCAGTTGCAAGATTTGACACACAAGAACAAGGCAAGTTAAATAAAAGATTGTAATCAAGATGGCGACCAAACATCAAAATCTAATATGGCAAAAACCTTTTCGACAAAATACTCTTTCAAATAAAAAAAAAAGTGCATCAAAATCGGATCACCCGTTGAAGAGATATGAAGCCACAGACAAACAGACAGACATACAAACATCCGCGTCTTTTTGGGTCGGGGGTTAAAAAGGTTCGATGAAGGTGAATATGTGTGATCCAAATTGAAACTACATATAGTAATATAGTGTTATCTCCGTTATTATAAAAGATTGAAAGTCGATTAAATAGAGAAATAGAAAAAATTGTTGAATTCTTTAAAAGTAAGTAAAAGAAAAAATATTGTGTTTTGTTGTTTTTGATATGTTGACTACAACTATTGAATAGTATTTTTAACTCTCTCTTCTTGATGTATTACAATATGGCATAATGAATTTTTTAATTAGTTAAAAACATATGCGATTCTAACTCAATTTTTCCCACTATTTCTCAAGATAAGGTCCAAGTCAACTGGCCTAATTACTTATCTTAATTAAATTGAATCATTATAATTTTGAAATTTATCAAGTACATTTTCAACTCACTAGATAAAGATCAATATGTATATATAACAAGAAGATAACAAAAATTTAATACAATATGTTATGTAAATTTTGATCCAATAATAAACTCAATATTTGAACGTGACATGTTACGGCTTCCTGTTTTAACAGGGATGTTATATGAATGTAAAACTATTGATAAAGCACATTTAAGACACATGCAACATAATACTTTAAAGATAATATTTGGTAAATATAATTATTTTCACGTAGATTAAGACTAAGTTCTACTTGGGTAGACAAAGTTGGCATTGTGTATGTAGAAATCAGGTGAAGCACTCTGAACGTCTCAAAATCTATCAGAAAAAAGTCCAGTGCAGGAAAGTGTACATTGTCGCTTTGTTGAGGGCATAAAATAATTATATATTTTTATTATTATTATAAAGTAATTTTACTTTGCCTTTTCTATTAAAATAATTGCATGTTCTACAGTCGTCTATAAGTTAATATAAAAAAAATCATATTTACATATATAGTGTGACATACTTAAGATAAAGACACCCTTATAACTTTTTTATTATTTTTTTAAATATTGAAATTTTGATTAAAACAATGTCAAGTCCGAAAATATCATTTTAATGGACGTTTTTTGTTTAGAAAACTGTACTATTACAATTTTGTTTGTAATTAAACTCAAGCTGCCAGGTAGTTGTCAAGCGATTTGCAGTTTTTTTTTTAATAATTATTTAAAAAAAAATTGAAATTTTAATTTTTCAATTTTTTATTTTGATTAAGTTTTGGACTTTGGTTTCTGGACAATTCTGAGCGAGATTCATAAATAAAGTTTTCCGATAAAAAAATGCCTAATATGATTTTTTCATTTTTTTTCCGCATATTTTGGTACAGCAGGTGGCTTTGCATTTGTAGGAGGTGAATGTTCTTCTTGTCATAAGTAGGTCCTAATTTGTTCTATACTTGAGTAAAATTTGATTCAAAATGGAAGAAAAAAATAAAATTATAAGTTCATCTTAAGTGTGTCACACTGTAGAAATAAGATTTTGATAAACGTGATTTTATTTGGTTTTTTATAATATCCCTAGTTCTTATGTTTGTAACTAAATAATAAATAAGTCCAAATCCGATCTGTCAGTTTGTTTTTTTGCAAAAAAATATAAACCGTGAAAATGTAAAGTAACCACAAAAATTTTTTTTTTTATTTTTATTGTTCAAATAGGCTTAGTATGTCATGAAATGTCGAGATTTTAAGTTTGAGCAAGAAAAAATACTGTCTGTCTTTCGGTCTGTCTGTAACATTTTTTGTGCGCACGATTACTCTGGAGCCGTTTAAGATATTGACTTGAAATTTGGTACATGTATGTACTTTAACGGGATCTGGAACTAGATCATATTTTCATCTTACTCCGTCGAAGGGTGGGGGGGTAAATTGGAGTAAATGGGGGGTGAATAGGTAAATCAAGCAGGTAAGAGGAGCTACGGTCTCAAAAAATTTTTTGGCATTGGCCACCACCACTCCTATCCCATTATTTAAGGGGATGAAAAAAAATGTGATTTAGTGTGTGTACAAGAACCAAAAACCTCAAAATATTTTTTTACTTCATTTACCCCCACTACCCCCCCATCATCACCCCCACCCCACTGCCGATGTAGGATATAGTTTTATGGGTTTTTGGGGTAGACGATTTCAAATATTATATTATTAAAGTTCCATAAACAATTATTTCCACATACAAAATTGTTTCATTATGAGAGACTTGGATAGAAAATTTGGATGTGGAAGTAGTGATTCCTTGGGCAGTGGTTTTTGTTAATAAAACTGAAATTATGAGTCTTGTGGAAGTAAACTATTATGAAAAATTACAAATGAGAATATTTATTATTTTCTCCATAAAACAAAATTTTCGAACAATCTTTGGAGCCTCATAAAAAAACTGCCATTTGGTCACGCTAAAACTTTTTTAGATCGTAGTTTTTTTAAATGTGCTTTACAGTAGTAATACAAATATTTTTTAAATTTATTTTACAGTTACAGGGGATTATTCATTATATTTAGGCCACCCTTTATCATCGTTATTATTGGAGATAGAATAAAAAGTTTCAGACGAAAGTTGTAGGCCTTTAATAAGTTAATGGAAGCACAGTGGCGTACAGAAATTAAGAGGTACAAGAAGCAATAATATTTTTTTAATGTGCATTGTTGAATTTTTGAATTATTCTTTTTTTCTGATTTCAAAAATATGACATTAGATGTAATGACAAGTATTCTGTTATTAAATCTGTCAGCGTTTCATATAATAACAGAATATTTGTCATTTTCATAGACTACTTTAATAATTGTAATTTCCCTTCGTATAATGAATAGCTTAAATACGATTTTCAATGTTCGATAACTCAAAAACAGTTAAAGATGGGACTATCATATGTCATATTTTTTAAATAAAAAAAAGAGTAATTTAAAAATTATATTATTGCTACTCAATTTCTGTACGCCACTGTACTTCCATTATCTTATTAAAGGGATTAATTACGTTCGAAACTTTTTTTCTATCTCCAATAATAACGATAATAATGGGTGGCTTAAATATAATGAATAACCCTGTACATTTCGGGCATTTTTGTAAAATTTATTTTTATATATTGCATTGTTTCGACGCATCCAGCCAAAAATGTTTATCATCTGTTAAAAGTTCTTAAAAATCAGAACAATTGGGTTGTTGCACTAGTTAAAATTTAAAAAGAATCTGTGTTAAACAATTGTTCATAAAAAATCATTAGAAACAAGTAGAAGTTGAAAAGAAAGCCTTATAATATTAAAATAAAGATAAACCCTTCTTTCATTTCAACTCAAATTTTATATATTTGCACAGGCATAAATGCATGGAACGCAAAAGATCCGTTTAGCTTCTAATTAATAATTATTATAATTATTGAACTCTTAATTTTAACCTCCCCACAATAAAATTGTGGGAGGTTACTACAATTAGTCCAAAATCGGAAATTGAGATAACATCAAATCTTTACGTTTTGAGGTCCCAGGAACCCAAAAAAATTGTTTTTGAAAAATGTCTGTGTGTGTGTATGTGTGTGTGTGTGTGTGTGTGTGTGTGTGTGTGTGTGTGTGTGTGTGTGTGTGTGTGTGTGTGTGTGTGTGTGTGTGTTAGCACGATAGCGGCGAAGCTACTAAACGGATTTGGATGAAACTTTGCATGAGGGTTTCTTTAGTGCTCCAGAAGATCTGAAAAGGTTTTGGTTGAGATCGGATTACGTTTAGTGCCGTTTTGGCACAACAAGTTGTTTATTTTATGATTACTTACAATTTGTAATTGAACCATTGAAAAGCAGTAAAAATTCCGATTTCAACGATATATCACACTTGCACTTTTTCGATTTGGTTTCCGTGAAAAAAATTAAAAAACAAAAATTTCACTTGTTTTGTCCTCAAAGCAGTGCAATGTACAGGGTGATATTCTAATAATGACAGAGGTGTTCAGTGATTTCGGCTGATAACTCGGGAACGGTTGAAGATATCGAACTGAAATTTGAAACGTAGGTATAAATATTGTAGACGGACGGATTACGAGTGAATTAATAATACACCCACGTCACATGACGTCACAAATAAGAAAAATTCTTAGAAACTGGTGCAGATATCGACTTAACTGGAAACATCCAATTAAAGTTTGAAACGTAGGTGGAAATATTGTAGATGGATGGAATACGAGTGAATTAAAAATACACCTACGTTCTGATGACGTCGTAAAAGCATAAAATTCTTATAACAGGCGAACTGATGATGATATCAAAAAAATATTTCTACAAGACGAGTCACGAAATTTTTTTTTTAATTTCCAAGAAATGTAAAATTTTCGGAGAAATGTCACTTTTCAGAAAAATGTCAGATTTTTAAGAAAATGTCAAATTTTCAGGAAAACGTCAAATTTTCGGAGAAATGTCACTTTTCAGAAAAATGTCAAATTTTCGAAAAAATGTTAAATTTTCAGGGAAATGTCACTTTTCAGAAATATGTCAAAATTTCAGAAAAATGTCACTTTTCAGAAAAATGTCAAATTTTCGAAAAAAACGTCAAATTTTCGAAGAAATGTCACCTTTCAGAAAAATGCCAAATGTTTGAAAATTGTCAAATTTTCGGAGTAATGTCACTTCAGAAAAATGTCAAATTTTCGAAAAAATGTCAAATTTTCAGAGAAATGTCACTTTTCAGAAAAATGTCAAAAATTCAGGAAAATGTCAAATTTTCGAAAAAACGTCAAATTTTCGAAGAAATGTCACCTTTCAGAAAAATGTCAAATTTTCGAAAAAATGTTAAATTTTCAGGGAAATGTCACTTTTCAGAAATATGTCAAATTTTCAGAAAAATGACACTTTTCAGAAAAATGTCAAATTTTCGAAAAAACGTCAAATTTTCGAAGAAATGTCACCTTTCAGAAAAATGCCAAATGTTTGAAAATTGTCAAATTTTCGGAGTAACGTCACTTCAGAAAAATGTCAAATTTTCGAAAAAATGTCAAATTTTCCGAGAAATGTCACTTTTCAGAAAAATGTCAAAAATTCAGGAAAATGTCAAATTTTCGGTAAAATGTCAAATTTTCGGAAAAATGTCACTTTTCAGAAAAATGTCAAATTTTCGAAAAAAGGTCAAATTTTCGAAGAAATGTCACCTTTCAGAAAATTGTCAAATGTTTGAAAATTGTCAAATTTTCGGAGTAATGTCACTTCAGAAAAATGTCAAATTTTCGAAAAAATGTCACTTCAGAAAAATGTCAAATTTTCGGAAAAATATCACTTTTCAGAAAAATGTCAAATTTTCAGAAAATTGTCAAATTTTATTAAATGGACTCAAAGGAAAATTCCCAAAAAATACTACGGGTCCATTTGTGGTATAAGTTCTCTGCTAGTGTGTTAAAGCGTGCAGATTGTATGCTGAGTATTTTTGACGTGTCAAGTGCGTTGAGAGATTACAAGGTTTTTCGACGTTTATAAAGCCCATGGATGGTGTGAGAGGCCATCCTGAACCGCTGACAAGCCCTACAAGTGTAAGTAACCCCATCGGAACGCTTTCGGTGAGTTTTTTCCAATAAAACTTTAACCCATTAACGCACCCTTTCAATCAGATTTTTTTTTCAAGTTCGAGACCAATATTTTACACTTCTAAGTTTTACAGAATGTATATCAACAGTTCAGAGAGTGTACGAATATTTTTCTTTTATTAAAAATATCTTTCTTTCATATTTTAAAACTTTTTTGAATATGCCACTATTTAACCGGTTATGTACATCACCATCAAATTATTTTTTTGAGTTAGCAATTATAAAATAACAGCAATTCTTTCATGCTATACATAAATAAAATACATACATTGTGATAACTATATTTTTGTATTCACTCATATTTTAAAAATGACGTCCATATTGCCATATATATATAATGGGTGCGTATACGCACCTTTGGCCAATAACAGTTAACATTTTTATGTACTTTATTTCAAGTGTGGAAAAGACGAAAATCTCGGTATGTCAACATCGTGCATGAAAGCAGACACGTGTCCACTATTCAATCCTGTCGAGAGGGGGAAGGGCGTGCGAGGATGATTCCCCCCTCCCGCCCATCAAAAAAAAATCGAGCCAATTTCTTCGATATCTGCCCCACCCGCTCATCAAAAAATTTTTCGGAGTAAACAAATTTTTTTTTGGACTTTCCCCCCTCGCCCACCAAAAAATTCTTTCGGACCAAAATAATAATAAATTTTTTCGAATTTTCCCTCCCTTGCTCATCAATTTTCAAAAAAATACCCCCCAGGCCCGTATTTCTCTCCACGGCCCTGCCACTATTTATTTTTTGTCCCAAATTATTTTGTCAAATACTATCGCCTTCCGCTTCACGCAACAGAAATATAATAAAATCTACTTTTATATGGCGACATTTCGCTTTCACGTCAAGTAATACTATTTATCTATGTAAGAAATGCAAAATGCATCTGCACCCACATTGCTTCGAGGTTTTTCGGAAAAAAAAATATTCTGATTCATTTCATTTTTCTTTGTTTATTAATTTACATGTCGATTTCCGCCAAAGGTGCGTATACGTACCTACATGTTTTTTTTTCAAATATTTACATTTTTTTTTTTAATGCCAACTTAGTCTTAATTTATGTATTCTTAATGTACTCTAATAAAAATATCTCTAAAATGGCAACTTCTTATTGTCTTGGCCGTTAATGGGTTAAAAGTGACAGTGACATTATATTTTAAAAACTATTTCCGCTACTTCCAGCATCCCGCCGAAAATTCTTCCGGCAACATAACCTAAAAATAGTACTACATAACCTAAAAACACTTTAAGACATACCAACCTAAATATTTTTCAAAAACCAAATTCCCCAGAGAAACATTGGAACCAAAAATTTGACAGCTATCACTTCCCCGGCCAATTTAGTGAAAAATTGATCGAGGCCAAAAGATAAAACAAAATATACCAACTCAAACTTAAACGAGCCACCATGAACACTACCCTGGCTACATCTGGCAGGGAAGCTGTCCACCAAGAGTTATATGGTTTTTTCCAAAGATGGCCATCCCTGCCATCCATCCCATTACCAACGAACAGGTTTTTTCGTTTAGTTGCTTCCGAGGTTGTTTCCCGTATCAATAATCAAAATTATTAAGTGCTCTTGCCTACGAACGTTTTTATAGAATTGTGTTTATTTTTATATTAATTTTAGGTCCATGTGGACACATTATAATTTTAACCTAGTCTTTAAGCCTGCCTACAAAAGACATGAGCTACTTTTCTATTTTTCTCCAAGCCAAACCGGACCTACCCCGTCCAGCCTCACACTGGCCACGGCGGTGTTCACCGTGGTTGTCTGGCTGGCCGCGGGCTAGGATCCGATGATATATATTTGTATTAAAAACATTGAATAAAATATTAATGTTGTGCAGACTATAAATTTAACACTCAAGTTCTTAGGTCCAAATCCCACCGAACGCAAGACTTTTTTTCTGATTTAATACGAAAAAAATATTTCAACTTAATAAATATAATTAAATGAGATCGTTCATATTGTTTAGTGCTCTTTTCGGCTTCAAAGATTCACCGGGTGGGGAGGTTCCAGCCGCTTCCAGTAGCTGCCGATTTTTTTTTAAGCACTTTTAACACATGATAAAAGTAATTCGCTGGATACATTTTTTCGTTAAAAAAAAATGCATTACAAAAAAAACACGAAATATAACTTTAAAATAATGTAAAAAAATGATTTTTATCATCACTGTAAAGCAGCCAGAATTTAAAAAAAAAAAATTTAGTCTGACCAAATGGCAGTTTTTGCAAAGCTCGTTTATATCATTTTTTAGAGAAAATAATAATAATTTCTATTTGTGGTTTTGCACAATAAACATCTAAATGACCACCCATAATTTCATCAAAAAAGGTTTATTATTTTTTTAGTAATATCGGTTTATGTAAAATTAGAAATTTTCATGGTTTTTATATTTTTGCAAAAAAAACAAAATGGCATCAGATTTGGACATACGCAGTTTTATTCACATTCATATTATTTACAAACTTTTTAATTTTGTATTTGGCCTGATCCAATGAACAGAATTAGAGACATTAAAGGAAAACGAAATAAAAGCACTTTTTTGAAAATTAAAATTTAATTTCCAAAAAACGCTCACCTACCAGATTGGACAAAACTTTACTGTAATTTCCTTATAATATACAGATTACACTTTTACAAAAAAAATTCCTCCCCCAAATAGTCGTAGAAAAAGCAGTTTTAATACACTAATATGCCGTGCGAATTTTTTGTTATGTTATGGAGTTCAAAATCAAAATGTGAGAAATAGGAACAGAAATTTACCCATCTCGATATTTTTCTTCAAAATAATTATTTTAGCTTTAAATTAACTTGTGCAATACATTATGAACTCACTAGGACTATATTGTATACTTAATACCTATAAGAAATTCATAGAAATATTAAAACATACCCCACTGGTATCTTCTCCAGATATTGAAACTCGTTGAAAATGAGGTACGAAAAGCTCATGTTCGTCGAGTTCTTCAACTTCAATTGCACCCGGTATGGATGGTTCATAGTGGCTCCTTTTATCTTCCCAAACTCTGAAAATAAAAGAACATTATAGAACTAGTATCGTCGAAATGATGAACTCATTTTATAAGCCAATAACAAAATAATGTTTTCGGCTACAGGTTATATCATACAACACATACAATGCTTACAGAAATTCATAAAATATGTTCCTATATTCATTGAAAACTCGACGCTTCTTTCAATGTAACTTTAATTAAACATTTATAAATAATAATCAACACGATCCATGGTTATTTCTCATCTCATCAATAGTACTACAGCTCTGCTCTTTGTTAGTTTGCTCCTCCAATTTTTCTGGTATCTTCATCTAATTGGTTCTCCTCCGTGCGTCGTCTGCTTCAGCTGGTTGTGATAGAAGTATAACTCAAACAACAATAGTCGTTGCATCCCATTATCACATATTGCATTGTTAATTCTTTACTTCTTAGGATCTCTATTTCAAATGAGTGTAACAATTCTTCATTAGTTTCTGTCAATGTTTAAGTTTCTGATCTATACATTAAATGCACTGGAATAATTAGTATCTTGTACATTAGGGTTTTGGTTTTCCATTAAATACTTCGACCGTGAAGATTTTTGCACAGTGCGAAGTAGCATCTGTTTGTCAAAATTATTCTCCTCCTAATTTCATATCTGATGCTATTCTGCACTGTCTCAGAGTTGTTGTTTTCTAATGGGGGTATTAGTCCTAGTTAGGGGGCCATAATTTTGGATTTCCCTCCCTCGGTGATTGTTAGCCCGATATTTTTGGTGAATCTAGCGAAGGTCTTCATTACATTTCTGGTTGTAATATTATGATGTCTATATCATCGGCGCAAGCCAGAATTTAAGGGTCCTTTTAGACGACTTTTCCCGTTTTATCAATCTCAGCGTCTCGAACTGCTTTTTCTACCGCAATATTGAAGAGGAGACAGGTCAGTGCGTCTCCCTGCCTTAGTCCTCGGAAGTTCTCGAATTGACAGAAAGTTTAGTTTTTGATTTTTACTTTGTAGATGATGCATAGTTCATGTTACCCTTAGTTGTGGATTAGGGTGGCCCGAAAAAACACTTTTTTTCATTTTTCTATCGCTATATCCCGGAAAAGTTGCATAGCTAAGCAAAATGCTAGGTCCTTTTGTGAAGTTTGAGGCACGAGGACTCGAAAAAAATTTAAAACCTGTCATTTTAAAATATTTATTGTTCGCACAAAAAGCTGAAAAAACACAATTTTTAGTAAATATGGCTGCTAATTTTACTTTTTCATTTTTAGTAAACAAACAGTGAATATATTTATCGTTTCTAATTTTGCTATTCAAAAGAGTGCACTTTCAAGTCAGATTTTTGATCTTGATAGAAGGGTCGTCTTGCGTCAACGCCACACACTTTATTAGATGTTTCGGTTACAAGTTTGACACACCATTCTCAGCCTGGCTGTGACAAGGGGAGCTTTGGAAATCAGGTTGCAGCAGTGTACCAGTCTGTATTAGATTCCCATTCCTCAAGTTGACAGAAAAGTACTGAGCAAGGATCAGTTATACCTACCTGATATTTCTGCTGCCATAAAGTCAGGTACAATTTTAGAATATTTAGCGGTTCGTGATCCTGGTCCGCTTTCACACTCAAGACAGTTGACGACAGCAAACAGAGTTCTCACACTATACATGAGCTTAGAAAAACCTACTGATGAAATTAGGCAGATGATACATTTTATTTTAAAATGTTCTCTGGTTCAAAATTAAAATCAGCAAAAATTTCACAGATGATCAACGGATAGTTTTTGAAGCCATCCGAACATCACGGTACCTAACTTAAAATTTACTGTCATGAACCCAGTAACTAAGTGACACGCTTTCTTTGTTCACCTCGAAAATTTGATCCTTGCAATGATTGTGGATAAAAGAAGACATATCAGAGAACTGAGGCTGCGCCGAGTGTTGAAAACTCGATAACTTTCCGAGGGAAAGACTATTCGAAACTCCACCACGCCAAAACTCAATTTTGGAGCAACCGGCTACGTCAACAAGATTTGGTGGGATAGTTGCAATGTTCTTCCTCCTCCACTATTAAGGAACATCACGGATGACGACATCAAAAATCTAAGACAGACTGGCACACCGCTGCAAAAGGATTTACAAAACTTGCCTTGTCACACCCAGGCTGTAGAAAGGTGTGTCAATTTTGTGACCGAAACATCTAACAAAGTGTGTGGCGCTGACGCAAGAGACACTTTATTAGGACGACCCTACTATCAAGATCTATTATGCCAGAATTTTCCTAAAAATCTGACTTTAAAGTGCACTCTTTTAAATAACAAAATTAGATATGATAAATGAAATCTCTTGCTTGTTTACTAAAAATGAAAAAGTAAAATTAGCAGAAACTACGAAATTGACATTTTCACAAAAATTGTGTTTTTGGGCTTCTTATACGAACAATAAATATTTTGAAATTACAGGTTGTGTTCCTCATACTCCAAACTTCACATTAGGACTTATAATAACGCTTCGATGGTAGTGAGTTCAGTAATTATAAAAAAATGATGAAAAATGGCAATATTTTGCCATTTTTCAAAACTTTCAGTGCGATGCGCGTGCGTTTATTTGATTTTTTCTTCATTTTACTTAGCTAGGTGATAAGCAACTTTTCAGGGATACAGCGATAGAAAAATAAAAATAAAGTGTTTTCTCGGCCGACCCTATTGTGAATGGCTTCGTATAACGCTGTCATAGATGGCTTTAAAGTTGATGAATAAGTGGAAAGTGTTAACATTAAATTCGGCGTTTTAACCTCCCCACAATAAAATTGTGGGAGGTTACTACAATTAATCCAAAATCGAAAATTGAGATAACATCAAATATTTACGTTTTGAGGTCTCAGGAACCCAAAAAAGTGGTTTTTGAAAAATGTCTGTGTGTGTGTGTGTATGTATGTTAGCACGATAGCGGCGAAGCTACTAAACGGATTTGGATGAAACTCTGCATGAGGATTTCTTTAGTACTCCAGAAGATCTGAAAAGGTTTTGGTTGAGATCGGATTACGTTTAGTGCCGTTTTGGCACAACAAGTTGTTTATTTTATGATTACTTACAATTTGTAATCGAACCATTGAAAAGCAGTAAAAACTCCAATTTCAACGATATATCACACTTGCACCCTTTCGATTTGGTTTCTGTTAACAAAATTAAAAAGAATCGTTATACATCGCACACATGACAGCATCCAAAAAATATTATTGGTATCGTTGGTAGGGGAAAATGTATTTTGCCATCTGTTAAAAATATTTGTGTTGGTAACCTTTGTGAATGTTGATTTATAGGTTATGGTACGTGACGTCACAGCTAACCTCAAAAATATATATTTCTAAAGATTTAAGAATATTACGCAGATATTATTAAAATTAAAATACGTGGTTTCCGTACTTTCAACCAAAATCTAGTACAGTGTAATGTTTATGAAGTTCTAAATACTTTGTCCTAATAAAATAGGACTCTGTTTGTAGGTTGAAAATCTAACCTATAATTAGCAGTCTATTTTTATTAATCAACATTTTTTTTTTTCGTGAGAGGGGAAATCCTCATGGACACCCGTCGCTTAGAGTCTATCGAGAACGGGTAGTGCTGGACTCTAACCAGCTAAAACCCCTCCATCTCTTCAGTGTTTCCTGTTGGCCTGGGACTGCTTTTGCTTTTCATCGGACCCACAGGTCATTTAAGATTGTCGGTGTTAATTGGCGCTTCTCCATGTGTTCAAACCCATCTCTCTTTCCTCCTCTTCCTTCTTTTTGATAATGCGGGTTATTGCCTCCTCCCCCCTTCTCCAATTCTCTTCCGTTTCTAACATCCTCCCTATCATATCTTCTGGAGACAATAACGATGCCCCACCGTCTCGTCTCTCTTCCCTCCATCTGTTGCATGCGAACACGGTGTGCTCCACGTCATCGACCTCTCCACAGTATGCACACTCTCTGCTGTCAGTCTTGCCAATATCGTATAAGTACTCCATGAAGCACCCATGTCCGCTCAGAGCTTGGGTGAGGTAATAGCCTACCTCACCATGCCTCCGTTCCATCCACGCTCTGATGTTCGGGATGAGGCGTCTCGTCCACCTTCCCTTGTCTACAGTGTCCCACCGCCTCTGCCATCTTTCAAACAGCCTGTCCCTGGCCTCTGCCTTCCCGACTCCTTCAAAGATTTCCAGCCGTTCTTTGGCCATCAGATCCAAAGGGGGGATCCCCGCCACTACCAACGCCGCCTCGTACGAAATCGTTTTGTATGCACTGCATACCTTTAGTGCGGCACATCGCTGGATCCTAGCCATCCTCCCTATCGTCCTATCCACCTTCATCGCACTTTCCCAGACCGGAGCTGCATACAAGAGGATAGAGTGCACGACACTGCATAGCAGTCTCCTCTTGCTCGCTCTTGGTCCGTGCGTATTGGCCATAAGCCTCCCAATGACACTGAAGTTCAGCTTGGAGTCCAGCCAAACCCCTAGGTATTTCAGGTGGTTCCCTGAGGATATCTCCACCTGGCCCATCCTAACTTTCATGGGTGGAAGATTTCTTTTCCTCGTGATAACCAGGAGCTCCGTTTTCCCAGCAGCTAGCTCGAGCTGCATTCTTCCTAGCCACCTCTCAATATTTCTGATGGCCTCGTTGGCTGCTTCCATTATTTGTACAATCCACCTTCCAGTCACCGTTATTGCCAAGTCGTCGGCATACCCGATGACCTTTACACCCTCCTCCCAAGGTAATCGAAATATATCGTCAAACATCACGTTCCACAAGGTCGGACCGAGCACCGACCCTTGTGGAACCCCACACGTGATGCTTTTCCAGGTTATCTCTCCCTCTGATTCGAATCCTGTCTTGGAAGTAGCTCATCATCACCCTGACGAGGTACGGAGCTACCCCCAAGCTCTGCATCTTCCCGACAATCATCTCCCATCCCGCTTTGTTAAACGCATTTTTAACATCAAGGGTCACAACAGCACATATATGTTTCGTGGCTAGGGCTTCCTCTGCCGTTTCCTTTAGCAGCCTAATGGCTCCTACCGTTGATCGTCCTTTCCGAAAACCGAACTTGCTTTCAGATAAGCCACCCTTCTCGACTATCTCCTTCTCTAATCTCCCCAGTATCAGATACTCGAGGAGCTTGCCCATCGCGTCAAGTAAACATAGCGGTCGGTGGGATGACGGGTCCTCCGGCGGCTTATTCCCTTTCCGGATCAAGACGACTCTGGCCTTCCTCCATCTGCTCGGGAAATCCCCACTCTCTAGGGCACGATTCATTACTCTTAAGATGTCTCCCGGGTATTCTTCTGCAACAGGCGGAATCTCGTTTAAACCTGAAGCTTTTCCACTTTTAAGTCTGGCACATGCTGCCTCCAGCTCCTCCTCCGTGAGTGGGGGACCACATCCACTTCTACCGCTCTCCATCTGACTATATTCCTTTCTGGAAATAGGACAGCCACGACTTCCGCCACTTTCTCTGCCGGCAAGGCAGGGGGGGGGGATTTCTGATCTGTCGAGTCGCTATCTTGTAGCCATCTCCCCAGACATCTCCATCCACAGTGTCGCATAATTCCCTCCACCTCTCTCTCTCTTTGATCTTTTAATTGCCTCTCTAAGGTTTTTTCTGGCGTTCCGGTACTCCTGGAGAGATGGATTCTCCCCAAATCCTCCTCTCCTATTCTGCCTTATACTCTGCCGACGAATCGCGATACATTCCGTTCTGAGGGCTGCGATCTCCTCCGTCCACCAATCGACCTCCCTCCTGGTCTTTCTGCTTCCCTTCCTGGGCATTGACTCGTTGCAAGCTCTAGTAACCGCATCGGTGAGGGCCTCCTCCGTTTCAACCATGCCTCCTCGGAAGGAGCCAGCCAGACTTCTTTTGAAGGTATCCTTGTTCAGCCTACCAAGCTTCCACCCTCTGCCTTTTACCACCTGGGTGGCGCGGTTCTGTCCAATCTCATATGTAATATAGCGGTGGTTACTTAATGACTCCTCCTCTGTTAGGACTCTCCATCGGCTGGTGTTCCTGGTTGCCCCTTCCGAGCCTAGAGTAAGGTCCGGGATGGAGCCAGTGGTCCCTCTTACGAACGTATAAGCTGCTCCCTTGTTCAGTATTTGCAGGTCTTCAGTGGCTATCCACTCGCTGATTACCCTTCCCCTCCCATTCATCCGGTCCATTCCCCATTCTGGGGCGCTGCCATTGAGGTCGCCGGCTACTATCACCTCTCTTCCTCTGTTCCTACTTGCTCTAACGGCCCTTCCGAGCTCCTCCAGGGAATTTTCCAATTCCGCTATACCAGCATTGGGTGAAAAGTAACAGCTGAAGAGAACCACCTCCTTCAACTCCACCCAGACGTATACCCTTTTCCTCGTCCAGTTCCATATATGCTAAGCCTAGGGTTTAGGATCCCCACCGCGGCATCTATGCTTTCGTCGACGAACCAGTCAGGCCTGTTTTTCACCATTTTCTTATTAGGTTCACTTATTATTAAGATGTCCTCCCCCTCCCGTTTCCCTGTGGCCCAGACCAGATCCTGAGCGGCCCGGCATCTATTCAGGTTTGCTTGCCTTATTCTGACGAATGCACCGGGTTTTCCTCCCGCGTTCGCCTCGACTTCCTTGTCGCTTCTGCCAGTATGGGGCAGTCTAGCGAGTCGGCGCGATGCCCTCCTCTTTCGCAATTAGGGCAAAAAGCAGCTGCCACACAGTCTTTCACCGTGTGGCCTTCTTTGGCACACTTCAGGCAGGCTTTTGACCTGTCCACTCCTCTGCAGTTAAATCTCATATGCCCCACCTTCCAGTATCTGTGGCATATTTCGACCTCTGACCTTTCGCGGACCCGGCATCGAAGCCATCCCACTCTGAGGTGCTTCTTCCCCAGCACAGCCTCTGCAGCCTTCCGCGGGAGCCTAACCGTGGCAACCAGACTCTCTCCGAAGGCCGCTCTCATCTTTTCTATTGCGATCTCCCCATCTTTGACGCCTGCCTCCGTCGGTATTACATGTCTGACCTCCTCCTCGGTGGTCGCAGCGTCCAGGTCCCTAATTGTAATGACCATATCATCCTTTTTAGCCCTCACATCAATTTTGCCGAGTTTACCAATAGCCTCCTTCAATGGGTCCGATGCTCCTCTGCCCCCCACGACTTCTATAAGCATCTCCCCCTTTTTAGTCTTTCTGAGACTTGCTATCTCTACTCCTATAGTCTTTATATCAACCTTCTTAATCTTCGTGAGAAGGTCCTTATACGAGACTCCCTCTTCTTTGAGGAAGAGAACTTCCATTCCTCCTCCTCTCCTTCCACCGGTACGAGCCTGTTGTTGGATCGTGTCCGTTCTAGAACTTCCCTCATTTGAAGTGGCTGCCATATTTGCCCAGGTCTTCCCTTTCTCCACATCATTCTTCTTTTTTGGCATCCTTCCTGGGGGGAATAGCACTCTTATCTCCCTCTCCTGGCCTTTGAAGACAAATTCAGTTATCTTCCTTAACAATACTCTATCTACTCCTTCTTGTGCTATGATGCACAGCTTCTTCCTTTCCAACTCTATTACGATTTGTGCACACTCCTGTAGCATTTGATAAGTTTCTCGAGTATCCTGCATCTCTCCCGTAGGGCTGCGAGGTAGCAAAAAGGTATACCGTTTACCTTCCTTCTGGGTCCCATTCCTGCTAATCTCTAGTCGTGTACTAGAATCTCTGTATACTATTTGCCCTGCCGTTAGCTGAGTACTGAGTATCTCCCTGACGATTGGACAGGATTCCCTCGCTCTTCTCAGTATTCCCTTTTCTCCCTTGTCATCGGCATCTACTATTAGTAGAATATCTTCCTCGTCTCCACCCCATTTGGGAGTTCCTTCCTCTAGCTTGGTTTGTAGGAAAGCTTCCTCCGGCCAGTCCTGATTAGCAGTCTCCAGCCACTCCTCATAATCTGTGGTTTCCTTGGTTGCCTTAATTATTGCCTCTGTCTTTTTTCTCGTTTCCTCCTCCTTGTGCCACTTCCCTGAAGGGACGGTTTGCGTCGTGGCATCCACTGAGTTTGCCTTGCTTCTAGGGCAGGTATCTGTTTGCATGTCTGCGTCAAACATTTGTTTTTCGACTCCCTCCCACTTGTTGTCCTCCAGCCATTGTCTTATGTCTTATGGAGTCTCTATTAATGACGTCCACTGACCTTTTCAACCTGTTTGCCAGTTCTTTTATTTCCCTTAATCAACAATTTAGAAAAATTATTTGCGTGAATTTTTAAATATTTGCTTGGGGCCACTGTGGCTCCAAGCTAAAAATGCGTATACAAACATTCAAAATGAGAATAAACTTGAAAAACTTAAACATGATGCAGATGCCCTATTGTATAGGTTATAGTCCACAGTACATCGCCCTTTTTTTTTAATGATTAGTAACAGGCTGAATTTTCGTGAGTAGCTTCGTTTTGACGAGACGCCCAACTTTTCTCTCTGCGAAAATTCCTGGTAGCTAATAGCAAAAATTATTTTTTTCTACTTCACACGAATTAGACAATTCGAAAACCTGTCAAATTATGTTGTTGTGGACAAACACGGGGCTTATTATAATTAACTCGCGCAAACGTAACCAAGACAATCGAAAAACAAACTCTAACAAACGTTTAATGAATGAAAAATATATTGCCAAAATAATTTCACAGGTTGTCGAATTGTCTAATTCATGTGAAATAGAAAAAATAATTTTTGCTATTAGTTACCACTACCAAGAATTTTCGCAGAGAGAAAAGTTGGGCGTCTCGTCAAAATGAAGCTACTCACGAAAATTCAGCCTGCTACTAATCATTAAAACAAAAGGGCGATGTACTGTGGACTATTATGTCCCTAAATATATTTCATAACCTAAAAATCAACATTCGTAATGAATACGCCCAACTTTTCTCTCTGCGAAAATTCTTGGTAGTGGTAACGAATCCAAATATTTTTGACAGTGTCAAAACTTATTTCAATTGGTTTTTTTAAAGGTAATAATCGTTTAGAGCCGTGTTCGGATATTACGTGTGATTGATGGGACGCGTCACAATCGTTCATATAATGCAAATCGAGCTAACCGAGCTAAATCAGAAACGTTCGAATATTACAAAATAAAGGCCTCGGACGAAGCTCAACTTGCTCGGACTTTTTGATCGAGCAGGAAGATTTTAATTTGACGCATGCGTAATCTGCTTGAATTGTCCATAATGTTATTGACTTGTTGAGGTTAGAGTGTCATTTGGGCTAAATTCTGTGTTATTTTTTTTCGCTATCCAATATTCTACAAAATCTTAATCTTCGAAATGTTATATGTTAATACCCTTATATTATCCGGCAATTGATTAACATACAACATAAACAAACATGAGAGGTTATGTTTTAACAGATTGCTTGTAGTCCACTTCAGTTCGTTCGATATTTGTTCTTGAAATAAATGGCTCCAAAGTCACGTGTAATTTATCTGTTTGCTTAGTGCTCTGATTTCCGATGTAATATCCAAACACAGCTGATAAGGATCCACCGTGTGGGGAGGTTCCAGCCGCTTCCAGTAGCTGCCGATTTTTTTTTCTTTTTTTTAGGGATTTGTCGTAGGATGAATATTTGGTCCTCTATCGACCGATATGATCCAAAACACTTTGGTACTCCCCCAGAAATTTTTTGTGTGGATGCTTAGTGTTTCATACAGAATGCTTCGTAATATTTTGTATAGTGTGTTAAGTTTAACATCTCTGCTGAGTTGTCATTGCTTCTAGAAGAATTGTTGTTTTTAAGTGTTGCTGTGACTTTTTTGTTACTTCTACGGTTAGAGATTCAAAATTGTGTAGTTCCAGTTCGTCATACATATATTCTTCTTCGACTTTTCTCAGGAATTCTTTAACATATTCTGCCCATATTTCCTTTGTATCTACCTTTATGTTAAGTATTTATCTTTCCTTGTCCCTGCTCATATTAATTCTTCATTTACATTACACAAGACCAGAAAACTTTTTTGCGAGGTGCGCCAGACCAGACTTAATGTAGCATAAGTTTTTGGGGTCGCTGAAACCGAATCTAAAACTTATTTTTCCCCATTAAATCAGGATTTTTGTTTAAATTAAACACATTTTTTTAACAGACATTAAAAGAATATTACCTAATATCAATTTGAAATCGGTGCAAAAATATCTCACTTCAAAACTTGCTGCGGTTTTTATCTACAGATTTAAGGTTCCCCCATTGATTTTTAAAAAATCCTGACGTAATGGGGCAAAATAAGTTTCAGATTCGGTTTCAGTGACCCCAAAAACATATGCTACACTTGGTCTGGTCCGGCGCACCTAGCAAAAATATTTCTGCTGAAACCGAATCTGAAACTTATTTTTTTTTCGCCGACAAGAAACACCCCCTTTCTGGAGAAATTTTCCGCCAGAAATTAACGTTTTCCCGGGTTAGACCGGAAAATGGGCATCAGAGTTCGGCAAAAGCTTCTCCGATCCCTGTTATTCTCTTTTCCAATCCAGGAAGGTAAAAAATGCTGCCAATTTATGGTAAAGGTGGCTTTGCTTTCTCGTTGCTATGGAAACGAGCTTGTGTTAATTGTTGAGATAAGTGTCAAACAGATATATTCACTTTAGTACAGTACCTAGAGGTAAAAAATATGCAAAACTTCGGAATAATGTCATACTGAACGGATTTCGTTCATTTTTGGCAGTATAATAGTAAATACTTTACAGAAAAGTTTTTATATTGTGCAGGGGCTTGCTAATTTATAGGGGGTGTATGCACCCCCTCTCAGGGGGTGGCACTTAAAAAATATATATATTTATTGAGGCTGAAGTAGAATAAAATTTTAAGAAGAAAATGTTCTATGCAATTTTTCACATAAATTAATAGTTTTTAAGTTATAACGACTTCAAAATTGCGATATTAGCTTAAAAAAAAAGTTATTTCCAAACGGCTTTCGTCAAGTATCTCGAAAAGTATTACTTTATCGAAAAAATGTTACAGACCAGTTACAGAAAGTACAAAGTTGGGAATTAACTATATATTACTTCCACATCCAGTGGAAGTATAGTAACGACAAAACATTTTTTAAAAATGTTTATTGTTCAAATAGGCTTAGAATGTCATGAAACGTCGAGATTTCAAGTTTGAGCGAAAAAAAAATTCTGTCTGTCGGTCTGTAACTTTTTTGTGCGCACGTTTACTCTGGAACCGTTTGAGATATTGACTTGAAATTTGGTACACATATGTACTTTGACGAGATCTATAACTAGGTTATATTTTCATCTTGTTCTGTCGAAGGGTTGGGGGGTAAATTGGGGTAAATTTGGAGGAAATAGGTAAATCAAGCAGGTAAGAGTTCATAAAATTGATATCTAGTATAGACAAGAGAAGTTAAGGTCTCAAAAAAAATTTTGGCATTAGCCACCCCCATTACCACCCCCACCCCATTATTAAAGGGGATGAAAAAAGAATGTGATTTAGTGTGTGTACAAGAACCAGAAACCTCAAAATATTTTTTTACTTTATCCACCCCCCACTCCCAACCCCTGTCACCACCCCCACCCCACTACCGATGTGGGGTATCGTTTTATGGGTTTTTGGGGTAGAGGATTTCAAATATAAAGTTCCATCAACAATTATTTTCAGATACAAAATTTTTTCGTTGTATGACTTGGATAGAAAATTCGGATGTGGAAGTAGTGATTCCTTGGGCAGCGGTTTTTTGTTTATTGATGTAGGATTAACAATTTCGGAGATATTTAAGTTTACATTTGGCATCCAAGTGTTCATAAGATAATTATTTAGAGTAAGAGTTAAATATCTCAGAAACTGTGACACCTACGTTAAGGATGCTAATAGGTAGAATAATAGGTTATTAATTAAGCTTTCAATTATTTTTTAATTTTTTTATTTAGCATAAAAAACAAAGAAGTTATGACCGAAGCAATGTGCATCTACACATTTTTTTAATAACGTCACCATTTTGCTGTAATTGGCCAGTAATTAAAAAAAAGGAATTTCAAACACTATTTCTCATTAATATATAGCACGGTGTAGATGCTCAAATTTTTTGGTTTGTATACAGCACTTGCTTTAGAAAAAAATACAGTTTAAACTATAAAGGTATTTTTGATAAAACGTATTTTTTTCCTTTTCCAAATATCTCAATAAATATTAGTTTTATTGAAGAATGGGTAGAGACCAAAAATAAAGCTCATAAACTGATAATGAATTTCGCTTGTTTATTTATTTACATAGATTTAATAGTTTCGGAGATACGAAAGTTTACAAATGGCGTCAGAACGTTTATAAGACGAAAAATGCAGATTAAATGTTAAATATCTCAGAAATTGTGACACCTACGTCACGCATACTAAGAAATGAAATTAAAGACAATTAATTGCGCTTTCAAATTATTTTTTACTCGTTCCTGTAGCATAAGAAATAAAGAAGTTATGACGAAAAAAATATGCGTATTTATATTTTTTTATATAAAAAGGTCGCCATTTTGTTACTCTAATTAGTCAGTAATTTAAAAAAATTACCTCAAATACAGTTTTTCATTAAAATGTAGCATTACCTAGATGCTCAAATTTTTTTGCTCATTTAAAGCACTTACTTTAGAAAAAAATGCATTTTAAACTTTAAAGGTAATTTCGAAACACTTGGATACCAAATATAAACTTAAATATCTCCGAAATTATTAATCCTACATCAGTGAACAAAAAATATTATTAATTCCCAGTTTGTACTTTCTGTAATTGGTCTGTGACATTTTTTCGATAAAGTAATACTTTTCGAGCTACTTGACGAAAGCCGTTTGGAAATAACTTTTTTTTAGCTAAAATCGCAATTTTGAAGTCGTTATAACTTAAAAACTATAAATTTATGTGAAAAATTGTATAGAACTTTTTCTTCTTAAAATTTGATTCTATGTCAGATCCAATAAATATATATATTTTTTAAGTGCCACCCCCTGAGAGGGGGTGGCATCCACCCCCTATAAATTAGCAAGCCCCCGCACAATATAGAAACTTTTCTGTGAAGCATTTACCATTATACTGCCAAAAATGAACGAAATCCGTTTAATATGACATTACTCCGAAGTTAAAACCTCTAGTTACTGTACTACTTAACTTTTAAGAATTTTTAAAAGTCAATTCACAAGTTATTTATTGTTTGTAGTTTTTGTATTTTTCTTAGAAAATTTATTAAGAAACAATATAAATTGGAGATGTATAATAATGTCGGTCGTAAAAATATTTTATTTACTTAGTTATTATTGTTTGTCGCTGTACTTGTTAGAAAACATATTTAAAAAATAAAACAATATTGATTTTGTGAGTGTCGGCCGAAAAAAGAAAAATTGTACGTTACATGACCGAAAAACAGTGTTTTGTATGTCTCCCCAAGCTTCCATCAACCTGCTTGAATTGACCTGCAAAACACTTCTTTTCGGTCTTGTAACGTAAATTACTATTGCCCCAACACGTGAGGATTTTTTTAACCTTAAATCTGTAGATGAAAACCATTAGTCCAGTCGGTAAAGTAAAAAATACACCAGATGCTCGCAAAAAAATGTTATTTGAGATTTTCCTTCAGCAACTGTTAGTGGAGGGGTTATATATCACAAAACCACAAAAATCCGTTCTGAGAGTGCCGCGTAACCCCCCCAAAAAACCACCCATTCGGTGAAAATAACCTTATTTTATTGATAACTCGTTAACCGTTGAAGATATAAAAAATTTGCTCATTATAAAAAGAAAGCTTGGCTAATTTCCAAAAAAAAGTCCTATTTTAATTTTGTTGTATATGCCATGGTTTTCGAGAAAATCGATATTGAAAAAAAATTCAAAATTTGTATTTTTATGTGCGCGAATTTTCGATTATTTGAAATTTATTGCGCGCGGCCAATAGGAAAAATTGAATTTCTTGAAAACCATACAAGTTAGAAAGAAAAATCAAAATGGGTTTTAAAGGGGATATAAAATACTGTCTTGTGTTGCCATTTTTGATGGCTATTGATATTTATTAATATATAAAAATAACAATATAATATAGTTATCTCTCAATTTTTTGCATCTCTAACTATTCACAGGCCCATAAAAAATAACTGACTTTAATATAAGTTGTAAATGCATTATCTGTTAGTTCAAGGCAGTACTTCAATGCAGAAAAAGTTAGGAATAAAAATATTCACATTTAAAAATTTACCAGCATGTTGAAGTTAGCCAAATTTTGGCCAATTAGTTATCAGTAAAATAAGGCTTTTTTCACCGAAGGGGTGGTTTTTGGGGGGGGTTGCGCGGCACCCCCAGAATGGATTTTTGTGGTTTTGTGATGTATAAGCCCTCCACTAACAGTTACTGAAGGAAAATCTCAGATAACATTTTTTGTGATGGAAATTTTTATAATTATTGAACTACATAGCCAGTTTTAAAATTAGATATTTTTGCACCGATTTCAAATGATAATAGGTAATAAGGTACAGTTCCTTGCTACTTTCCACTAATAGGTAGACAGATATTTGTAAAACTGAGTGAAATTATATTTCTTACTTTTAGAGATTTTTTTGAAGATATTTTGAAGGCGGTTCGATTTTTTTAAATTTTTTTTTAAACCTTTTTAGTAACTTCTTTTATTTATTTAACTTCTACATAGTGAAGGAAACTATTATGAAATTCTCTTTATGTTGGGCACCATGTGAATATTACTACAAAAATAATACCCTGTTTGTGAATTAATTGATATTACCTGCGACTCCGCCAAATCTTCGAATATTCTCGTAATATCTCGGTTAAAAAAATTGTTCTTATTAAAAAAAAAATCCTTTTCAAATTTGGTTTCAGCGACCCCAAAAACATATGCTACACTGGATCTCGTCCGGCGCATCTTGCAAAAATATTTTCTGGTCCTGTGTTATTTTCTCGCCTATGCAGCTTTTACTGCTTTGACAGCTGCAGTCACTTATTGATGCTCACATACAGACAGTGCTTAGGAAACAAATTGCCTAGGCCGTGTTACATCAGTAGATGTGTCCTTTCATCGCCTACCTCATTTTAACCATTGAATGAACTCCATTGTTTAAACTCACATGGCAACCTCCATCACCTTAGTTGCAACAAGTGAATATGGTCATCAATCTCCGGACAATAAGTTTTGAATACGTTTTAAGTGTAATTAACAACAAATCGAAAATTATAATTGTAGACCGGGCAAATGAGAACCATTCCCGGACAGCGTATACTTTGTGAGGTTTTAGTTTATTTGCACTGCATATACAGGGTGTTTTTTGGTACATTGATAGAAAATTTTATAGGTAGAGGAAGGCATGTAGAATAATAATAATAAAAATAACATTAATAATGATAATAATAATAATATTTGCTCTTCTACGGTTAGCAGGGCTAAAGTCGGAAACCGAAGGATTCATTGTGGCCTACCAAGATGGTGTTATCAACACCTTGGTCTACATTTACATGCAGATAGTAAATGTAGACCAAGGTGTTGATTTACGCGACTTCGGCCTACATCCATAGGCATAACGCGGTTTGACGAGTGCTGTACTACTACCTACGGCACTCGTACCAAATAGACCAAACACCAGTGCTGCCTTATGTCCCCGGAGAGATCGAATCCGTTGTCGAGAACGAGAAGTGCCGAATCTACTGGAACTACTCGTTCCCGACGGTCAGGCAGATTCAAGCAAACAAGCCTGACATAGTCCTCCTCGACCACTAAACCAAGATGATGTATGTCATCGAGTTCTCGGCACCTGTCGAGACAAACATCATCTTGAAGGAGGGGGAAAAACGGACTAAATACCGAGACCTCCGGTATGAGGGGGTAAACAAATAAAGTCGTGATTTAGTGTGAATAAGAATCAAAAGCTATTTCTTCTGATTTGCGCAAACCACAAACCTATAGAAAAAAATGGAATACAACTGTGCCGACCACCCTCCCCCCCTTAAGATAAGGTGTAGGAGTTTTTTATTTCAACTTACTTCAGGAGCGTTTAAAAATATTTGTTTTATATGTATACATTTTAAGCTTCAAAAGGACACTCGAGTCTTCATTGTTTTATATATAATTCTATAGTTTTAATATCTAAATATTATATAAATGGTCAATTGCACCACAATGAACTAACTTTAATCCTAGATACCATAGAAATAAGTAATTTTTATGGTATCTGATACAAGATTAAATTTAATCTACTGTGGTGCGCTTGGCATTAAAAATTGATAGACGAAAATATGTAACAGCGTGAAATAAAGATAACGCGACGTGCAAATAGATTTAATCGATACTAAAAGATCACGATTTACAAAGTTATTATTAATTTGAAACACTATTTAAAGCCCCAAACAATGAGTGAGTAACGTTGGTCCCATCCCATTAATTTTGTTTTACTTTTTTTTTCAGAAGAATTATGCCCGTTTACGCCCCAAAATAATTAGCTAGCGCCATATTAGTTTTGAGATTAATTCGAAAATATCGATTTTCTCAAAAACGGCTATAACGGTTTTGCTCAAATCTCGTACATTAATAGTAAGTACATTACAAATCTAATAATACGCCATTATCTTTTTCCCTGGAAAATTCACATAAGGGTAATTAACTATAAAAAACATCAAAACTCTCTAGTTTCCCGAAAGCAGCTGTAAGAATATTGCCCAAATTTATTACGTTAATAATATATTACAAACCTCGCGGTGGTTTACTAAGAAACTCTCGATTTTGTCGGAAACGGCTCAAACAATATTGTGCAAATTGTGTACTCTAATAGTACGTTACAAACCTAACAATATGCCTCCAAGCAAACACTCATAATTCGCACATAAATGGTCACGCGCACTATCGCCAGCATTATCGTAATTGGTACTTTTATGGAAAGCCATAAACGAATCCGAAGCGAAATGTCTCACCAGCCAGCAGCTGGCCATCCTTCAATTTGCCAACAGTGTACAATATGGGCCATCAAAGGACCACTGATGATGCCCCTTTGATCAGTTTCTCTGCTCACATTTACAAAGAAATGAATAAATAGTCTAAAATTATAAAGAACAGCAGGCGCTCTTTTGGGTTCCCAGTAAGAGAGCTGAGGCCGTACTATAGGGATAGATAGCTATAATAGGGGGCAAGTTATCATGCCTTAAAAAAAATTTTGTACTATAATTTGGTGAAGGAAGCCACTTACTCCTTTTAAATTAACGCTAGCGCACTAACCATTAATGAATTCATCAAATCCGGTGACGTCTGAAGGCAGCGGTTGCGATGTATGCTTAAACTGGTGAAACTAGATATTAGTTTTTGCTTTAATCTCCCAAATAGCATTTTTATATCTTCCGACCAAGTTTTTACTAACTGTGACGTCGGATTAAGTTCAAATCAAGGTCGGCCATTAACTTCTAACCCACGACGTCTAAGCGATGGTAACTTGATGTTGGAAACTTTCCATTGGTCGTCACGTGTCGTAGTTTGAATATCACACCACAATCGACATTTGTAGTACGTTATAATATGTGTAGGTATTGTAGTGCAGTAATCATAGATGGGATACCAGGCCACAATCAACGTTGGTTCGAAGTAGGCCTCTGTCCTTAACCTCGACCGTGTATTTTTATGGTGACCATAAGGTCAGCCGGACGTTGCCAATACTGACCACAGATTAGGTACAAGAAATCCTGCTACCTATTTATATGTCAAATAAATTGAGGTTATAGCTTGTCATTTGCTTACTTTTTATGTTGATAAAACTTTGATTAAAAATGCCTAAAAAGCGGAGCACATTCAAGTACAGTAATATATTTTATAGAAGAAGGGCCAAATTGCTTGCAATTCAAAAAAGGTAAGTACCTAGTGTCCCTATAAAAACTTGCATTGGTTTTAAGCTATTAGATCTTGTTTTGATACTGTAATAAATGTTGAGGGATCTAGCTAACCTATGGCATTATCCTAATTACATACTTCTTAGACATTTCCAACGCCATCTGAGTTACGTAAAACCAATATTTTTGGCGTCGTAGTGCTAGAGTGTCACAACTGGGTCAATTATATGGAAAATTAACTGACGAGGAAGATGCAAATAATTTCGTCGACCCATGTTTGAAATTTAGACATAATATCACTATTTTGTTGTCATTTTTGGAGTAAAATTGGCCTAATGTGGAGATATTATTTAAATATCGACTTTATAATATATTTCTATATTGAAACTTATATTCCTCAGAGAATTATACATTTTTAAAATATCAAACAAAATATAAATATTAAATAATGAAACAATAAATATGCTGATATCTTGTGTGGATCGAAGATTTTTCGAACTACCCCAGTCATATTTATCAATAAAGTACAATGTGTTTGTCATTTTTGATATCTACGTCAATTTATTTTTGTAAAACACAACAAAATAAAACGCCATGCATCATTTCCTTGCTTTTATTACCGCAAGGAAACAAATTATAAGTAAAAAAAAAAAAAATATTAAAAATTCTACAACCGACCTTCTCGTCATATAATTCAGCAACGATACACTATAGGCGACGTCCCGCTTATTATAAAAATGTTTACAACTAGGAAGTTAGTGACCAACATCTGTCCGACTCAAAGTTTTATTTCCCATTTGGTGTAAAAACGGGTCGGAAATTGGTCGCGTTGACGTTGGTTGCCGCCGTCGGGTCGTTTACAACAACGTTGGCTCGACGTTCAAATGCTATTTGGGCTGATTAAGTTCTACATTGCCGTAATTTCTTGTTCAATTCAGATTGGCTGAATTTCTAACATATTTTCAAATGAGTACATGCAGGGTAAGCTGTCAATTAAGACGGACTATTTTAAATAAAATAATTTGCAGGTCCCTAACGCGACCAGACGCTCTATACAGAAAGCGGATGTCAACTAGAATTATTTTCATGGATTACAAACCGTCTGGCAAGACGTTGTAAATGGGACTAGAAGAACTATTTAACCGTTAACCACTTTTAAAAGTTAATATCTCGAAAACGAATAGGGCGATAGATAATTATTTTGGGGCACATGACGGGCGCAATCTTTTTGACTAAAAGAAGGTCCGAAAAAATAAATGGGGTCCCAACTTAACTCACCCTACATTTGGTCTATCTTCGTAATATTTTAACCTAAGGTATTTAAGTATCACTGAGTGGTTCAAAATAAACACATAAAACTCATATTTTTTTCCTTCTTCGTGTTTGAGATATTCGCCAATAAAATGACGAACATTTACATTAATCCAATATTTCACAATAATTTAAAACAATTATTTTGCATGTAAGGATGCAAACTTAAAATGGAAGTAGATTATTAGGCAATACATGAAACGAATTAACAAAAAAGCCCTATATTTTTACAAAAATCACTATAAAACTATCACAGAAAATTTATAAACCCAAGAACCACCTGTATGGTTTGAATCGTCGCATCTCCGAAGCATATCCAAACATCACTTATTTATTAAATTATGAACAAAATTACATGTCAACTGATTTTGCATTGATAGATAGTTACACATATCATCCCCGTCCAGGTTCCAACCACACCTTCGGACAGGACATCACGAACTAATGTTATGCGTGACAATTCACAGCAAGCGCCAATAACACAACCCTCACATTAGTACAGGGTGAGTTGTACAACTACGTCAATTGACATGTCTCTAGAGGCGACAACGTGGAAGTTTTAATTGCGAATGTGGTATTTAATAGCAGTTTCGGTAAATTGGATAATTGACATATCTGATCTTAAGTTGTTATGAAGAATCGATATGATATATTATTAAACCTACCTTTATAAAAACATACACTGGCATGCAAATAATAGTCAACACTCAGTTATGGTAATTATAAAAACAAATATACTGGGATATAAACAGTACGATATCAATATCAATTTTTAATATTAACTTTAACTTTCAGGTTTACCTTTCGTTTTCGTCTATTTTAATAGCAAGTAAATCAAGTTTACAATATTTGGAACACTTGAGGATGGTATTCGAAAGATTAGACATATAAGGTATAAATATTAAGCCGTCTAAATGTATTTTAGAAGTTGATAATTTGACTGTTTTGGGACATCATATCTGTTCGACTGGTATTTTACCGTCTTCTGAATGAGTAGACATTATTATTCATTTTCCCCTACCAACACCCTCAAGCAATAGTAGTCCAAAAATCATTTAATAGATACTGATATTATTGCAGACAATCTGGCGTTTAAAATAGGACAACCGTGCATTTTGGGTGGGTGGCAATTTTTTTTGGGTTTCGTAAGGGGTCTAGCGTAAGCATTTCTGTAGAGAAAATAAATCCCTACAACTTCTATTAGTTACTTTTCGGCGTAACATAAAGAATAAAAAAGTTATGAGCAGAAAAACATGAAAAATTTGAGAGACGACTCTTCTATTTTCAATTCTGCGATAAAAATTCTTAACTTTTTTATAGAGCATATCTTAATAAACAATTTAGCCTATTTACTCTTTTATTCGGTTCATTTTTATTGACTTTTCAGCACTATAAGTGAGGGTAAGTAAGTAAGGGTGCACTTAGTTTCTCTTATTCATTTCCGTAACCGTGTCTTTAAGAAAATATTTTAAAAGATCATTTTCGTAAATAATGTAATTCTCTAGAACTCTTACTAGTAACTTCTCAGCGTAACTAATATAAGAAAAAAGTTATGAGAAGAAAAGTTGAAAAATCAGATGGGGAAATACTATGGGGTAAAAAAATTGAATCCTGAGACAAACATTCTTCTTAGCTTTTGTATATACATATTTCCTAATAAACAATTTAACTTATTTACTTTTTCATTTGATTCATTTTTATTGGTTTTTCAGGACTGCAAATAGTATAAGTAAGTGAAGTATGTACGTAAGAATAGAAAAATTACTGATAGTTTTGCATTGAGTAATACTATATTTACATTGAATTGTTTTCCACATCACCCTTGAGGTAGAGTTTTAGGTGCATTTTTTTACGTGATAGATAGGCCTATTTGTTTATTTTTGGAGAAAAATGGGGCGGAGGGGGTATGAATGGTGATTACGTCAGCAAACAAGCGATCGGCTAGTGATGAAAAAAACTAAAGGAATCATTTCACTCTTCTCTGATTTACTGAACTTTTTATGTAATTATTAAACATTATATAGGATACTCTTCGCAGTTTTTTGTAAATAATGTTAGTTTTAAACATTTTTAATTTTTTAATACGAACTTAGTTGGTGAAAACCCAGTATAAAGTAAAGTAAAAAAAAAAACTAGATCCAAAATCTGTGTGGGGTCTCGAACCCAGGACCCTTGGGTTCGGAGTCATAAACGTAAGAACTACACCACCACCTGCCACGTGAAAACATGTAAGTTTTTACAATATAAGCTACGAATTGACCATATTTTTCTTAAATTGGTTGCTACCAGTAACTTTAGAGTTTTGATAATGGCTATATATTTTCAACTAAAATCAGCATAGCCAACTATTCACTAAAATCACCTACCAATAGGTGGCGCTGTAAACTGATTTATTGTTTATGTAGATGTCGTTAACTCCGAGATTTTCGCAAGAATATCAGAACGTGGTGTGAACAAGAAAGTTTCGGCATTTAATGTAGTAAATATTTGTGGTACTATTAAAAACAATAACAATAAAGTTAAACTTCTATTTAATATCAATAGTAAAATGATTCGTTATTCACTCCCGAACATATTATTCTACCAGAATGTAGATGTCGCCTACTCCAAATTGACTAAAAACAGTAAATAACGCATAGCCAACATCAAATTGTGAAATAACTGGTAGCAATCAATTTCACAAAAATATGGTCAATTGAAATCATATTTTCACGGTTGGATATTATATTATGAAATGTATATTTATGAAATATATGAATAGATTACAAAAGCATAATAAAAATCAAAAAAATATTTTTTTCAATTAACTATTTTATTTACTGATCGATTTTGTTCAAAAACAATAGGATTCTTTCTCTAGCCAACACTAACTTACTGTCCAATTTTCAACACAATCGATTTTTTTTTTCTTAAGTTATTGTGCTTACAAGACACGTGACGGACGGGCGGGCATTTTGAAAGTTGTTCAGAATTCTTTCACTAACACAGTGAAAAATAAAAAACTTTTATCTACGAGCGATATTTCCGGTTTTAGAAATGTATGCCGATCAAATGCGATATACTCTTCGTTTTCGTATTTGCGGAAAGTATAATAATAAGTGCTTTATTTGATCATCGTTAAAAACGATTTTGTACGAGCCGATTTAAGAAACGGGCCCCGTGTGTAAGGAAGGGCCTCACTTCACTTTACTTCTTTAAATCTGCATCAATCATGGTTACTACGTATTCCTGCCAGCGTCGCGTAATTAATCAAAAACTTGTTTATGCATTACTATTAGTATTTGAAAAAATCTATATTGAATTATATCAATGCTTAAAAATAGGATTTTGCAAAGGGAGAGGAAAATATGCGTTTATTTTAGGTTTATTATAAAAATTAAAAAAAAACAAACAGTATAATCTTTAAAACTATTTTAGATATTTGCTATTGTTCTAACGAATATAACTATATATGTTTTTTTATCATAAATTTCTGCTGTACTTGAATATTGTAATTTGTCAATGAAAATAGTTCCTAATTTCATTATTAAAGTATCGCATTTGACTATATACAACATTTATGACAAAAATTTTATATGGCTGTATTGCTTAAAGCAATGAAAAGTACCTGAAACTATTTTAAAGATTCTACCATTTATAATTTTTTAAATATTTATAACAAACCGAAAATAAACGCAATTTCCCTCTCACTCTGCAAAATCCTATCCTTAAGTAAGCGTGAGAGAGCGGGGGTGTTAGAGCTTTGCTTACTTCCGCTGAGAAGGGAGAGGAAGGTGTAAAAAAGGGCTAAAATTCTACTTAGTAATATTTAAATGCCCCCCCCCCCCAATACACGAGTCACGCTTGGTTGCGAGTTTTCTGCAGGAATTTCGCCGATGAAGATCTCAAGATCCTCGACCTACACGTTGTTTATCAATTCCTCGAGTAATATCGAAGAGCATTCGTCCTCAATTTCCTCCTCACCAAGCAATCTTAAAACTACCACCACATTCTAATACGTTCCGCTCCTGCAATTTTGGCAAACGGCACTTAGTTTTTCACCTACAAGAGATCAATTTGAGAAGGTCGGGAAGTACGAGGTACTTCATGCACTGTGCTGGTATGAACAAGCAAAATGTTTCTTTTTCCATTCCCATGATTCTAGATTTTAATCCTAACGAAGTTTGTACTTGGTCATACACCTTTAAAGTGTGAATCCGAGTCGCATGAATGAATAATATGTTCTTGGCCATTGTGTCTCCATGCTGGCTTCCGGGGTAGAGCTGTTACAATATGAAAAAAGTAGACCCCGTTCTACTAAGCGTCAGTACCCTGAGATTTTCGTTTTCATTCCTACAGAAGACCCACAACCTGGACTCTCAAAAAGAAGGAAATGTGCATAATGCTATAAGCATGATTCGTAGATCAGGCCTACTGGGGATACCACTTAAAACTCTACCCCAAGGGTGGTGTGGAAATGAGTTCAATGTAAATATAATATTACTCAATACAAAACTATCAGCAATTTCTTTATACATACATAGGTACCTCACTTATAGGCCAGGGAAATTAGATAAAAATAACTAAATTTTGAAGTACAGCTCGGATCGAGATGCGGTTTTCGGCATCGTTTTCGGAAAAATATTAGGAAAAAGTCTACATATAGTGAATAAGCCGTTCGAAGAAAATTGCATAGGGGGTGCATAATTTTTTGAACAATTCTAGAAATTGATAGAAAGCCGTGAAAATCTCGTGGGAATCGCATCCCGAGGGCTTTCGAAGTCGCTGAGTCCAAATATAATATCGAAAATTACCAGGGATGCATATTACTATTACACTTGCTTTGTTATTCACAAACAAATTATTTGATATGATATTTCCAGGATAGCAAAGGCACGTGAAAATGACGTGAAAAAATGGTCAATGAGTGACGAGAAATGATGAATTAGATGACATAAATGAAACGTGAAAATGACTTCCTAATGTCTCAGATGAATGACGTCTTATGCTAGACGTTAATTTGACGTCTTTTTCAGGTTATATTTACGTTAATTAAACGAAATTAAACAGGCTCTGGGAGGTCTCCATTTTCCAATATATGATTGGTTACAGGATGAGCCGCTATGTAGATGAATGGACAATTCATAGGTTAAACACCCATAACAATGAGTGCTTAACCCATTAAACAGATAGCATAAAACTTGTATGCTGCCTCAGCCCAGCTACAGAATAAATGATCCTTAACACCTAATTGTTATAAGATCTATCGAAATAAATCGATCTTTCGTGAAAGAATTTGAATATTGTAATAGATGTTATTTATTTTTTATAACTTCATAAGAGTATAAGACAAAGTATGACTAATTATTGTCATTGGTGTGTATATGGCGCCATTTAGAAATAATTTCTGCAACAAACTACGTGGTAAGCAAGCAAATTTTATGCATTAATATAGATGAGTAGAAAAACGTTGAAACAAGTCATCATCTACCATTTATTTCACCTGTTGATTTAGAATCTTTGTAATCCGATAAAATATAAATAAATTTAACACCGAAAAAAGACGACAATATGACGTGATATGTAGCACATTATTATAATGTCATTCATGAGACGTCATTATGTTGTCATTTTTAGTCCACTGACGTCTTTCTGACCAATATCACTAGATTTTGACGTCATGATAACGTACTCTTGCTACCTGGGTTACAAACATAATATTTTCTTTGCGATGACCCCCGAGAATCTCTGGTAAGTTTCAATGTCAGATTTGGACTCAGCGACCTCGTAAGCCCCCGGGAAGCGATTTCCCCGTAATTTTTGGGCACTTTGAATTTTTCACTCGATTTCATCCCCCCCGACCCCCGAAGAGCCACCTCCGAGTATCCCTGGTAAGTTCCGATGTCAGATCTGGACTCAGCGACCTTGAAAGCCCCCGAGAAGCGATTTCCCCGTGATTTTTGGGTACTTCAAATTTTTCACTCGATTTCATTCCCTTCCACCCCCGAAGAACCACTCCCGAGCATCCCTGGTAAGTTTCGATGTCAGATCTGGACTCAGCGACCTCGAAAGCCCCCGAGAAGCGATTTCCCCGTGATTTTTGGGTACTTTGAAGTTTTCCTTCGATTTCATTCCCTTCCACCCCCGAAGAGCCACCCCCGAGTATCCCTGGTAAGTTTCGATGTCAGATCTGGACTCAGCGACCTCGAAAGCCCCCAAGAAGCGATTTCCCCGTGATTTTTGGGCACTTTGAATTTTTCATTCGATTTCATTCCCTTTCACCTCCGAAGAGCCACCCCCAAGCATCCCTGGTAAGTTTCCATGTCATATTTGGACTCAGCGACCTCGAAAGCCCCCGAGAAACGATTTCCCCGTAATTTGTGGGCACTTTGAATTTTTCACTCGATTTCATTCCCTTTCACCCCCGAAGAACTACCCCCGAGCCTCCCTGGTAAGTTTCGATGTCAGATTTGGACTCAGCAACCTCGAAAGCCTCCGAGAAGCGATTTCCCGTGATTTTTGGGTACTTCGAATTTTTCACTCGATTTCATTTCCTTCCACCCCCGAAGAGCCACCCCCGAGCATCCCTGGTAAGTTTCGATATCAGATCTGGACTCAGCGACCTCGAAGGCCCCGGAGAAGCGATTTCCCCGTGATTTTTGGGTACTTCGAATTTTTCACTCGATTTCATTTCCTTCCACCCCCGAAGAGCCACCCCCAAGCATCCCTGGTAAGTTTCGATGTCAAATTTGACCGCAGCGACCTCGAAAGCCCCTGGGAAGCGATTCCCATGAGATTTTCACGACTTTCTAAATTTCTAGAATTTTTCAAAAAATTATTCATTTTAGATGCATTTTATGCGCGCCCTATGCAATTTTCTTCGAACGGCTTATTCACTATATGTAGACTTTTCTCCTAATATTTTTCCGAAAACGATGCGGAAAACCGCATCTCGATGCGAACTGTATTTCAAAATTTAGTTATTCCGGGCAAATTTGATATAATTTCCCTGGTCTATTACTTACCTCCATTTACAAGTGCCGAAAAATCAATAAAAATTAACCAAATAAAAAAGTAAACAAACTAAAAACGTACTCTTCGCCAATTTGATTGAGATTTTTATATAATTGTTACACATTCTATAGGATACTATTCACAGTTTTCTTGTAAATAATGTTAGTTTTTGGACATCTTAAATTTTGTGATACCAACTTTGTTGTGACAAGAAATATATATAAAAAAAAAATGAAAAAAAAAAACATCCAACCTGTCTGGGATTCAAACACATGATACTTGGATTGCAAGGCAAAACTTTAGCCACTGAACCATCACATATCATATGACTACAAAAATTGAATATCTTTCGAGAATCATATTTCAACGCATTAAATATATTATTAGTAAAATGTATAAAAAAGAAATATATATTATAGAGATAACATTTCGCAAGATTTCTATTTAAGTACAAGCGACAAAAATTAAGAAAATATTTATTTTTTAAATGAAATGATTATTAACTTTCTTATTTACTGATTGATTTTCTTCAAAAATAGCTAACACTAACTTACTTTCCAAGTTTCAACACAATAGGACTTTTCTTTCTTAAGTTATCATGCTTACAAGAGACGTGACGGACGGACAGACGGACGGAAATTTTGAAAGTTGTTTTGTGAAGAGTATAATAAGTTAAATGGTCTATTAGGAAACGCTCCGTAAAAAAGCTAAGAAGAATTTTTATCGCAGGATTAAAATAAAAGAGTTGTTTCACCTCTAATTTTTCATCTTTTTCTGATCATAATTTTTTTATTATTTTAGTTATTCCGAAAAGTTACTAGTAACATTGTAGATAATTGCATTGTCTTCTTTCTTAAATTATCCAAACAGGCAATTTTGAGTGGTTTTTATTTTTTTGGCAAATTATCAAATAGTTTTTTCATAGGTCTAGTTTGATCCAAAATTTGTTATTATACCTACATCAAATTAAAACAATAAAATTGCTGCAGCCAAACAATTCTACTCGAAATTTGTTTTGACTCCACTATAAAGCCCCTAAACCAGTTCTGAACTAATAGTCCAAGATTCCAGAGCTGCCAGACCCATTTTAGCAAAGCTAATATTTTGACAACGAATAGTGTAATATCTAGTTAAGAACGTATGCGTATTTGCTAACTTGAAAGCGGGGCGCTTTTGCAGAAAACAGGTACATAAGGTCTTTAAACAGTTTTCTCTCCTACGTTAAAGTATGATAGCTGATTTATTCTACAAATGACGGGCTAACGACATTGTGTAAGCGCGGCTAGTGAGTGATAATTTTTTACAGTTTTCTTTTAATTAGCTTTAGGTCCGTGTGGACACATTTTTAATTTTATTTTAGTTTCTAAGTCTGCCTGTGACAGACAGGAGTACTAACTAAGACATCCGTCGTTAAGCCAAATCGAACCTGCCTCGCCCAGCTCTGCAATCACCACGGCACTCAGCGCCGTGGTTGTCTGGCTGGCTCCGTGACAGGTTCCGGCAAGGCGCATAAATGTATATACAAATGTTTAATAAATTGTTATTGTTGTTGTTGTCAACCTCCGCATCTTAAGGTCCGAGGTTCGATCCCTGAGCGTTCTCAGCTTTTTTTTTCAACAAATATTAACTTAAGGTGGCGATTACCAAGAAAGAGACAACCGATAGGGAAATATTTATTATTTTTGGCCATAACTTTTTTTCTTAGTACGTGTATTTGAAAAAAAAACCGAGAACGCTCAGGGATCGAACTTCGGACCTTAAGATTCAATTCAATTCAATTCAAAACAAATTTATTATAAGTTTTAGTTTACAATAATGCGCCTCAGTCGAGGCCCAATTTAGAGCCGACCACACCACCACGGCGCGCAACGTCGTGGTAGATGAGTGGTCGGGTGAAGAGGGCTCGGCTTTGGCTATAACAATAATTCACGAGGGTTGGTTAGGCCTCCTATCTTGCATGAGAAAACTTACGCCTAACAATTTGGGTGATATAACTAAGAATAGTTTAAAAACACTTACAGCTACTTAAAACTAGATTTAAAAACTTGTGTTAAGGGCGCGCGCACAACACACGCGCACTTGTTTTTATGCAGTTTTGGTTGGTGACACAGGGAAAAACTCAATGAAAAAACCCGTTCGAACAAGTCACAGTCTTCACCCGGTGGTCTGCCCGCCTCCGGAAAGGTAGGGTGAAGGGGAGAGTGTGGTTTTAAAAGTTGGGATTTGCTGGAGGTTATTGGTCTAAAGGGTATTTGGAAAGACAAAAAGGGACAAAAAGAACAAAAATGTAACAAAACAACAAAAAATGAATAAAGGGAATAGAGAGGGGTTTAAGGTAAAAGGTAAAAGGTGGTGAAATTAGGGTAAAGGGTGGTGAAAGGGAAATTGTGGTATAGGATAGGTTTGGCTAGGGAAGTTGCCGAAAGATAGGCAACGACTGGTATGGTAATGTGTGTTTTAGATCGAAAAGTATGGCATTATGCTGTCTGATTCGTGTGATGTCTCGGGTTAGCGGACTGTCGCCCAATTTGAATTGATAGAATTTTTGGGAGGATTCCCGGACGAAGTCCGCTAGTGGGGTTATGTCGTGGCAACGGGCATATAGGTCTCTGAGGGAGGTGTACCTGTCTGAGTCTGAAATGAGGCGCATAAATTTGTGTTCCAAGACTTTGAATTTGTTCATTGTCGTGGCCGGGATGCTGCACCACACCGGCGCCGCGTATGTGATGGCCGGCCTGATCACCATCGTGTACAACAGCTTTTTGTTCGTCCTGTTTAGTCCGCTACCCCGCGCCAGGAGCGGGTACAGACTCCCGGACATGGAGTAGACCTTAACGTACCGTCTCATTAATGTGTGTATTGAAAGTCAGCCGTCTATCTAAGTTGACCCCCAAATATTTCACGCACCGCTTAATTGGAATTTGGCGGCCCCCTATCGAAAGTGGTGTGAGAATTCTGTTCTCGGTGAAGCGGCGCGTGAAAAGAATCGACTCCGATTTCTCGGCGTTGATCCGAATCTTCCACTTGTCGTAATACGCCGTGGCGCGAGCCATGTGCGCCTTCAGCAGCATGTTCGCTGCTTGTGCGTTGTGTGAATGCGCGTACATGGCCGTGTCGTCGGCGTACTTGGCAAGGTTCGTATTCGGGAACTCCGGGAAGTCGGAGACGTACAGGTTGTACAGTTTTGGCGACAGGCACGACCCCTGGGGAACGCCCGCGCGGATGTCCCGCCGAGTTGAGAGTTTGTTATTCACCCTGACCCGCAGCGATCTGCCTGTCAGGAAAGAGTGAATAAGTTTGATGATGTGCGTCGGAAGGTTGAGTGTGTTCAGTTTGTAGAGTAAGCCCGGGATCCATACGGTATCGAAGGCTTTCTCAATATCGAGGAGCACCATCACGGTGCTCTTTCCGCGGTTGCACTGCACTTTGACGTCATTCACGATCCTGACGACCTGGTGTACAGTGCCCCTGCCTTTCTTGAAACCGAACTGACATTCGTCGTCGATGTGGAGTTCATCCTGGGCAGAGTCTAGTCTGACCAGGATGACCTTCTCCACCAACTTAGAAATCGCCGACAGCAGCGAGATCGGTCGATAACTGCCGGCGAGTTTGGCGTCTTTGTTCGCTTTCAAGATCGGCACGACCACGGCACACTTCCACTGACTTGGCCAGTGTTGTAGCCGCAGGATCGCGTTGACAATGTACGTCAATTGTACAATGCCTTTCCGCGGAAGAAGCAGAAGCAGCCTGTATTCGATACAGTCTGCCCCCGGGGCCTTGTCGTTGGGTAGAGTCCGGACAATGCCTGCTACCTCCGAGGGCTTGGCCATGACTTTTAGAAATTCACGTCTGGTCAATTGGATGTCATGGCCAATTAGTTCGTTAATGTCATTTTCGATGCGGTCGTGTTCCGGATTGTTGGGTATCTGTGGGTTGTGAATGTCCGCAAAATGGACCTTAAGATTCGGAGATTGACGCTTACACCATGTCGTTAGCGTGTCACTTGAAAAATAAATCAGCTATCATATTTTAACGTAGGTGAGAAAATTTTTATGTACCTTTTGTACCTGTTTTCTGCAAAAGCGCCCCACTTTCAAGCTAGCAAATACGCATACGTTCTTAACTAGATATTACACTATTCGTTGTCAAAATATTAGCATTGCTAAAATGACGTAGGTCTGGCAGCTCTGGAATCTCACACTATAAGGTAATGTTTGGTTTAATCGGTTACATTTGACCTCGGCAAGCTATATTTAAGCTGAGTTCCTTTACTTTTCTGACACGCTGTATTATAAGTCTCAACTTTATGCACTTCACCTATTCTGTTAGTTTATTAATCATATAAGTGTTCCAACAAGAAAACTACCCGGATTAAATGAAAGTTTATGAGTCATTAACTTTATTAAAGCTAGTTTAATATGACCTGATCTTGCATGTTTACCGATAGGCACAGAACACGCAAAATAACCATGTAAATTAATGAAATTATTGTTTTCAATCAATTTCAGAAAAGTAATATGTGTCTCGAGTGGATGGATACCTTGTATTATTATACCTATTCGATTTAATTAAATACTTTAGTGGAGTCAATAGAGGCTGAAAATATATTTCGGAATAGAATAATTACGGGAAGCTTCGATTTTCCTAAAACCCTTTGATATCCCTTTTACATAGCTTAAAATAAACAGTTATGAACATATAATCGTGAGGAAATTGTTTATTAATTATTTAGACAAAAAAAAAATTTTTTTAACAAAATTATTATAAGTTGAGAAATTTTAAACAATTTAATTCAAATTGAAAAATAAGGAGTTTTCGAGGTCGCTGAAACAGATTATGATGTCAAAAAAACTTAATTTAAAATGGCTGATCCAATATGGTCGACTTTCCGATAAAAATTTCATTAAAAATTAAGTAACTCGATAAATTTCAAACAAATTTCACTTGGACTGACACTGTGGGGGTTTCTTTATGTCGTTGAAATGGATTATGATGTCAAAAAGTAATAATACGAAATGGCAGATTCAATATGGTCGACTCTTTGGTTCAAATTTCATTGAAAATGACGTAACTCGATAAATTTCAAACAATTTTCGCTCGGATTAAAATATTCAATATGGTATTGGTAAGGTCTCAAAAAATAATATATCCCGATATAAAAAGTAAAAATGGTTTATGCAAAATAACAGATTTTTATTAAACATAATAAATATTCAAATTATATTGAACGATATAAATTCATTTTTAAATATCGATTTCTTCAGTTAATGGAAGTTTGACCCGTTCTTCTTGTTCCTGCTCTTGTTCCAAAAATATCTAACGGTTTGTGCAATCAGATCCAGCACAAATAGCCCTGTATGACTTGAATATTTTTAATATAACTTAATTTTTTCAATATTTCTTGAAAAGTATAGGTTTATGTATATTCCAAAAATTTTTTACATCAAATTTACTTATTTTGAGGTCCTACTATAAACGTATGCTAGAAAGGTAGGCAAAATAAATTTTTTATAAAAGTTATTAACGTGTATTTCACGAATTTTCGAGCAAAAAAATACTTTTTTATTTTTGTAAAAAAAGAGGGTTAATTTAATTATTAAAGTAAATCCTCTTGGAGAATCTTAAAGTACACATTTCAAGCTTTAAAAATCGCATCTACAGAAATCTAATAACGCTATTTAAACCAGAGTAATAGGTGGTTAAAGTTAGTTATACATATCAAATTTTATAACTTTCTCAAAATTGTGTACATCTTCAAAAATAAATTTTTGAGATTTTTTTCACTCATCGGATCTTTTTATAAATTGTTTCAAGAGTAAAATATGAAAGATCCAGATTTTTATTTTAAAAATTTTAGAAATTGTAGAGCTTTTACCGATTTCATCGCAAATCTCTTTATGTTCCGACTTCATATATGTACTAATTCCTACATACATTCATTTTTATATTTGAAAATATAATAATCCAATAGCTACATGTTTCTTCTTTCATTTAAACTTTTGTGAGGTCAATTTCATTAATTAGTTCAAAAGTTACAATAAAAGTGTAGCGCGTCCAAAACCGCGCGCGCTTCGCGTGCCGTATTTACATGTCGCTACGTTCCATTTTCGTGCCATAAACAAAAAAAACATTTTTAATCGTACAAAAAAACTTCACATACATTTTTTATGTGAAATTTCCCGTACTTTCGAATGACACAATTAGTTTTTGAAAGAAAAAATATTTTAAGATATATTTGACAAGAACTGATATTTTGCAACTAATTTGTTTAATAACAAATGACGCTCAAGGACTATTGTTGGTAACTTTTGGTATGTTGTTCCTGACATGTTCAGAGATGTATTCTCAAAAGTTACCGCTCCACTACTTAGGTATATTATAAGCGGACAAAATTTTTTAATAATCACCGTGAAAAAAAATTTGTTCGGAAATACGTCTCATAACAGTCTGGACTCAAACATCGAATACAAAATATTTGTGACTCTGTGTGTGTGTGCGTGCGTGCGTGAGTGCGTGCATGAGTGCGTGACTATGTGTAGATCGTTTCTTGTAAACACGATAACTTCTTTCAAACTTAAAATTTTCGTTTCAAATTCGGTATGGTACAATACTTCTTATTGACATATTCATCATACAGACGTGTAAACTATCTTATATAAATTGTATAATTCTAGAGCAAAAGTTTTTGAGTCAGCACACAAAAATATGAAGATGTATAAGATTTCGTAACTATGTAATATACAATGTATTCCTCAGGTTCGAAAGAACTTCAGTAGATTGATTGAAGTCGGGCGCTGCCGAATGCGAATACTTACTAAACACGATATCTTTTACTTAAAATATTCATTAAAAATTTGAAACATTTATAAAGTATCATGCTAGAATTCTTGCTATTGAAATCGAGTTATATTCGTCAAGCAGAGCGATGGCCGCCAGCGGCGCATAAACTATCATCTTTATATAAAATTTGTTTTTTTATAATTTTGGAGCAACCTTTGGCCTCTAAAGTTAGAATAAAATATAGTTTATATAAACATCACACACATGATTTATATCTCGCTTCTGACGAATATGATCCAATTTCAGTAGGAAGTATTCTACCATACTATTTTATATGTGTTGCAAATTCGAAATGAAAATTTTAAGTCCAATAGAAATTATTCTATTTAATAAATACACGCAAACGGCAACGTCCGACAGCAGCTATTATTTATTTCATTATAGTATTATTAAAAGTACTTTAATGATATTTTAAGGTAACCTTGTTATATAATTTAACTTACATAAAGTCGGATCGAATCTGAGAGACATCCTTGTACGTCTTCATATTTTTATCAAGAACTTACATTTTACTCTAAAATTACAAGAAAAAATAGTGTGGGTGTACAAAAGATGAGAGTTTACACGCTTCTATCGATCGCCCTATATGACTAATATGATTCAATTTCAATAGGAAGTATTCTACCATGCTGTTTTTACATATTCCAAATTCTAAAGAAAAATATTAAGCACAACAGAGTTTATCGTATTTAATCGCAGACGGCAATTCTCGACTGCAACTTTATTTATTTCAGAATAGTCTTAACAAAAATACCATATGCCACATTTTAGGGTAAAATTGATATATCATCTAATCTACATAAAATAGGTTTGAACCTGAGAGACACCATAAATATTGCGGTTTAGAAATTTTGTACGTATCATAGTTTTGCGTGCTTAATCAAAAACCTTAGTAAAATTTTGCCCCAAAATTAAAGTAAACGCTGTTTCAGATAAAATGGGAGTTTGCAGTCCTCTGGTAATCACCCTGTATAAGGGATATGGCCAAATTTCAATAGGGAGTATTCTACTCTGCTGTTTTATAAACGTTCCAAATTTGAATTAAAAATTTTAAGTCCAAAAGAAGTTATCGTGTTTATAAGAAACGGTCTGCACACATAGACACACCCACACACATACACACATATACAGACAGACATTTTTATTCGATGCCTATTTGAATTCAGTCTGTTTTAAGACAGATTTCTGTACAATTTCTTTTTCTACGACGATGATTAAAAATGTTTGTCCAGTTATAATATACCTATTTAATTAAATCAAATAGGTATAATAAGGATAGACCCCTAGCTCTGAAGAAAATTAGAACAGGATCGCCCGAAAAAATCAGCAGGGAGTAGTGGTGGTCAAGACTAATCAGCCAGTCCTTCCTTTTTTTACACATCTCTAGCGATCACCCTCTATAATGGATACGACCAGATTTCAATAGGAAACATTTTTATAAACAGACTCGGCAAATGTAGTTTTATATCTGGGGCCTGAGATAAACGAGCGCAAGAAAGAAAACAAAGAAATTAGTGAAAGAAAGACCGATCTACTTCCACTACAACGCGCACAGGCGATTAGAAGCGATAGATGCCGATGCCTGGGGTTGATACACGACAAAGTGATAAAAATAAGATTTCACGAAGCGCGGAACGTGCTGGAAACAGTACATCCGTCTTTATTTTCCTAATTTCTCTATTTCCTTTCTTGCAATCATTTATCTCAGGATATATAAACTATATTATTTGCCGAACCTGTATGTATCATATAATATGAAACATCAAATAATTCTTAGTTCAACAGAAGTTATCGTGTTTACAAGAAACATACACACACATAAACATAAACAGTAGACACGGACATTTCTTATTCGATATTTGGGTTCAGCGTATTATGATGTTCTGAAACGGATTTCTGTATAAACATTTTTCTTCTACAATAACAACTAATAGTTTTGTCCGGTTATTTATGCGCCTAATTTCTGATTCGGGCAGATACGCCCGTTGTAATGACATGACCACTAGCGGACTACGTTCAACAGATTTCACAAAAATTCTAGTAATTCAAACTGGGCGATGGTCTGCTAACCCGCAACATAACACACATCAGACAGCATAATGCAATTCTATTTAATTTGAAACACTCATTACCATACCAGACGTTGCCTATTTTCAGGCAACTTTCACCTTAGCCAACTTGTTCACTACTATAATCTACCTTTACTCTATCTTTATCCTCACCTATCAACTTTATAATCTTAACCCACTCTCTATTCCCTTTCTGTTTGTTCATTGTTTTATCCTTTTTGTTCGTTTTGTCCTCTTTTGTTCCAAAATTCATCCCTCGACCGATAACCTTCTTGAACTTTTAAAACCCACAACTATTAACTTCCTCTACTTTCCTGGAGGCAGGAAGAACACCAGGGTGGAGAATTACTTCGAACGGATTTTTTCGTTGTGTTTTGTTTTCCCGTGACAGTAACCAAAATGTCTTTAGTGTTTTTTGTGCGTGCACAGTGCGACAATTTTTAAAATATACATTAATTAGTTTTAGGCTCTTATGGGCAGCATAGTTTTAAGGCATTGTTGTTTTTAAATTCGCGCGGCGAATAGGAGTTACAACTCCCCACCTGAATTACCGTTCTTAGCCGAACCGGACCTGCTCCGCCCAACCCTACACCCACTACGGTGCTGCGCATCGTGGTTGCCAGGTTGGCTCCGGTCAGGTTCCGACTGCACCTGCACTTTTAATTATAAATAAAGTTTTGTTGATTGATTGATTGATTGATTGATTGATTGGTTATAATATCTATTTGATTAAATTAAATAGACACAATAATAAGAATTAAATTTATCAAATTGTGCAGTTTATTTCTTTGTTTGATATACAGACATTGACCTCTAAAACTGCTATTGAGTGTGCCAAGAGCTATCTTTAAAAATGCTATTTCAATACGCATGGCAACACTTTAGACTACTCGTGGATATCATTTTTTGGCTTATAAAATACTGATATCCATTATAACAGAAAATTGGCTCTGAAGTTTCACTAAAATGGTGAAAATAAAAAATATATCCAAAAATAGTACTGAGAAGATTAATTAAAATTTTGAGAATATAAATTAATATTTGCGTAGCAAAGATCAAAGGCATTTTTAATTTTAGTTTCATTAGAGTCAATGAAACACTGCAGCTGATTATATTTAGAAATGTAAGATTAACTTGTATCCATTTTTTAGAATTCAAATTTAAAAACGTGTTCCTCTCCAATTTTGAAATGTATCTATATTCCAACTAGAAACAATGGAATATTAAAAACAAATCAAGTTAACGATTAGAAGAAAATGTAATTACAATACATGTATAAATAAAAAAGAACACAATGAACACAAACATGATTAAAACAGTTTCTAAGGAATAATGATATTTTTCTGTTCCCCTTTTGAGATTTTCTACCACTATATTCTCTTTCAAATATAGTCCGTGAAATCAACAAAATGATACAATTTATCCAGTATATTACTGGAAAATAACTTACGCCTGTAAAGAGACACCTAATTAGCGGGTGTTGTTTTAACAAATGACAACGTGGTTGGTAGAACGCGCGTCGAATGCAGTGTTCAATCTGCTGCTTGTGAAGAATATATTAGTGTCACCTCAAGGTTTTAACCCACTTAGACCCAATTTTTTATATAAAATTTTTAATTATATAAATCAAAATCTACAGTGTGCCTCGGATGGTGTACTGCACCCTTGTAAACTTTCTTATTTTTGATTTGTCGAGAAAAAGTTATTTTTATAAAAAGTTTTGCTTGTCTTAGAAAGTCATAAACGTTGTCAAACTATGTTTTTTATATTTACATTTTTATTGAAAAGTTTTTTTTCAATTATGAAGAAAAGCTTAAACATGGTTTAGTTGCAAAATAAAAAAATTACAATTTTCAAAGAAAAAACCATTTTATTCAACTAAGTTGAAAACTGTTCCACATGTAGACCTCTTACTAGTACACATGTTTCTAATCTTTTTCTAAATTCTTCATAGACAGATGAGATTGTAGAACCTTCCAGAATTGACCTAGGTCGAAGCCGAAATAAAAATTCGACTTAGGCAAAAAATTCATTTAAGGACATTTTCAAGAGTCTGAGAGATTTCAGAGCCACAAACTAGCCAAAAGGACCGTTCCCTAAGTTTGATACTCAGTGTTCTGGTCGCCTTACTGGAGCTTGATACGGATTTTTTTATGCGATTTCTCCAGAAATCTTCATGTGTAGAGACCATTATATTAGTAGGTGAATAGATACAAATCACGTCAAATTCCAATCCCATCGAAGAAAAATCTTCGATAAGGATTTTTTTATGCAAAAATAGCAAAAACCAAAATAAAAACCTTAATACTGTATAAACATATCAAAATATCATCAAATTTCAATCCCGTCGGAGAGAAATATATGATAGGGATTTTTTTTATACAAGAAGCCCAATAATTCAAAGACGTAAAAGCCCTTACAGTCAGTGAATAATTAAAATTACGTGCAGAGAGAGCGTCGTTAATGATCTGAGGTAGTGCAGCCTTGACCCATTACTCATCTATCGAAGTACATCTTATCTCGAATCCGCTTGACAGTGGAAGAACGGGGCAGAACGCTTCTAAAAAAACCGCTGCCCAAGGAATCACTTTAATAATGGGGTGGGGGGTGGTAATGGGGGTGGCTAATGCCAAAATTTTTTTTGAGACCTTAGCTTCTCTTGTATATACTAAATACCAATTTTATGGATTCTTACCTACTTGATTTACCTATTTACCCCAAATTTACCCCCATTTATCCCCCAACCCTTCGACGGAACAAGATGAAAATATAATCTATACTCGAGAATTAAGGTCCGAATTCGATCATGGGGTATGAACTCGCAGGTATAAAATTTTAAAAATATGGATGCTATCCAGAATTTTATGCCGAATTCGATTCCAGAGGGCGCGATGTCGGCCAAGATTGCGAAATTGCAAAAAAAGTAATAATTTCGAAAAAAATTTCGAACTTAAATATTGCATTATCTTTCGTTTACATTGCATTTACGAGCTTATTTATAAAGATTTTTTAATAAATCTTATATCAATCGAAACCTTAATGTTTGTAGTTTCATACAAGTGTAATAGAGAGACATTATTTTCATTATAAACAATACTATAAATTGTTTAAACAATATGTGCTCGGAAAGCGTAGTGTAATTTTCGGCATCGAGATACTTTTGTTATTATTGCAGATAGATGTGTAGTTATTTGAGACGAAATACGTAGAATAGACCAACGAACATTTTTTATTAAAACAATTTTTTAATTCGCTGAATAATTTAGGAGATATTTTTTAAATGTAGGGCGCGCGGCCGTAGTCATAATTCATCATAGTAATAAATATAAGCGTGACCTCGGGTACGCGATTTGCCAATGTGCATTTGCCTTTCGCATTGTTTATTAGTTTTAGTCTGATAGGCGAAGAACATGCATGATATCGTTTCGTTTTTAAATAGTATCGATAAATACAAAAAGGTAATAATACAAGCTACTGATACAGACATTACAAAAAATTTTTTTCACCTCACAGAGAATCCTATTAAAAATGTAAAAAAAATTTTTCGCCCCCTCGGTATCTGAAAAATTTTTTTCTTCGCCTCATCGAGGGCAAATGAAAATCCAAAAAAAAAATTTTTTCGCCTCATCCAGAGCATGCTATTAAAATGAAAAATACAAAAAAAAAATTTCCCCCACCTCATGCGGAAAAAAATTTATCGCCTTGAAAACATAACAAATACTTTTCTCGGGGGGGGGGGGGGCAATTGCCCCTACTGCCCCCCCCCCCCCCCCCCCCCTGGATCCGCCCTTGCGTCTTAAGTGGTTGCGATACGGTCAGTTTTCCTTTCAGAAAAGGAAAAACTTACGTATTCAAAACATGCCTCAAATATGCCAATGATCCTAAGTTACAGTCAATATTTAATTTCCCACTTGACAATTCATTTGATACTGCTGAATTTGAAAACTATATTTCTTTAAACTTTTATATGGTAGACCGTTTTTCATTGGTAATTTGGACAATTTGCGAACCCATTTATTTCACACTTGTAAATCGGATATTCGAAATTTGCCACCAACTGAAGACTCATTTCACCAGCACATTCTTGGAGCTGCCTACCAAATAATTATTTGGAAGACAGCAAGTTGCGTCAATCCAATGCTTCCCAACCTTAAAGATTTTGGTTGGGTTTGGAAGGATAATATAAATATATTAGTACCAAGACTTATGACAAAAAGTGTCCGTCCAAATGTAACGCCTGGAAACATATTTTGTAAATGCAAACAATTCCAAAATTGCATTGGAAACTGCAGTTGTGCTAAGGCCGGTTTGGCGTGCATAATAGGTTGTTTTTGTGAAGGCCGATGTCAGAGGTGTTAGTTTAACCTTAACTCATACTATAGTATTATTTACATCAATACACTTTATTATACGATTATAACATCAATCATATGTAATATGGTATTACCTCTAATACTCCAATTTTAGTTATATCATATGTATTATGTACACAGAATTTACAATACATATAACCATTATTTTGTCATGACGAAATATATTTTAATTTCATTGTAGTTGTACTTAAATTAAATACAGATAATTTGTTTTGTTTGTAAGCATTATTTATGATCTGTACGAACTTTCATATGAAAGACGTTACAAAAATGTTGCTTATACCTTACAAAAAAATTATTAAAATAATGTACAGTGCCTGTCACAATAATCTTGCCAACCTGCATTTTTCGAAATTCTCTACATTTCGTCCTGGTGTATACATTGTTTATTGTCCTATTCTGTATAAGAATAAAATGTCAATTGTGTTGAGGTAAAGGATGGCGGATTTATATAACTGATAAATCAAATTAAACTTGTCATAGTTGGCAAAATTATTGTGACGAGCACTGTACGTAATAATTACTAATAATAAATACTTTTATTATAACAGCCTCGAAATCATGTGTAAATAGCCTACAGAGACAAGACCGTGTGCGCGGTAGACCAAAACAATGTGCTCCATTTAAAAAAAATCATATCTCCTAAATTACTCAGCGAATTAAAAAATTTTTATAATTAATTATTTTTTATTTATTTGCTTTTATCATGATTAGAGAATATTATTTAGGTATTATGCAAATCACAACTTACACACTTTTTATTTATTATGAAAATACCTACTTTCTGTATATTGTTGCCCTAATCTGGGCACGCTAATATACTAGTCAGGTAAATACTTTAAAACACTCATTATTGGAGAATCAATCAAAACAACTACTCTTCTAGCTAATACTGACGAAGTATTGAATTATATGATAGGATTCTTAGCATTTTAAAGAAAAAAATATACTGAAAATACTTAAATCATTTTTTCGAATTTAATCATTCACACTTTTTTATTTAATATGAAATTATCTACTTTCTGTATATTGGTGCCTTAATCGGGTCACGCTAATATACTACTTAGGAAAACACTTTAAAACACTCATTATTGGAAAACCAATCAAAACAACTACTCTTCTAGCTAATACTGACGAAGTATTGAATTACATGACAGGATTCCTGACATTTTAAGGCAAAAAAATGTATTGAAAATACTTAAATTATTTATTGAAATTCAGTCATTAACAACAATTACTAAACCATACATTCTATTTCAACTCTAGAAAAGTTGTACAAGTTTTTTCGAACTCGTTAGTTCTCATCAGTAGAGTATAGAAACATTCATTCATTATTTACAAGCCTATTCTTGATTTATTTTTACAATTAATTATTTTTTATTTATTTGCTTTTATCATGATTAGAGAATATTATTTAGGTATTATGCAAATCACAACTTACACACTTTTTATTTATTATGAAAATACCTACTTTCTGTATATTGTTGCCCTAATCTGGGCACGCTAATATACTAGTCAGGTAAATACTTTAAAACACTCATTATTGGAGAATCAATCAAAACAACTACTCTTCTAGCTAATACTGACGAAGTATTGAATTATATGATAGGATTCTTAGCATTTTAAAGAAAAAAATATACTGAAAATACTTAAATCATTTTTTCGAATTTAATCATTCACACTTTTTTATTTAATATGAAATTATCTACTTTCTGTATATTGGTGCCTTAATCGGGTCACGCTAATATACTACTTAGGAAAACACTTTAAAACACTCATTATTGGAAAACCAATCAAAACAACTACTCTTCTAGCTAATACTGACGAAGTATTGAATTACATGACAGGATTCCTGACATTTTAAGGCAAAAAAAAATGTATTGAAAATACTTAAATTATTTATTGAAATTCAGTCATTAACAACAATTACTAAACCATACATTCTATTTCAACTCTAGAAAAGTTGTACAAGTTTTTTCGAACTCTAGTTCTCATCAGTAGAGTATAGAAACATTCATTCATTATTTACAAGCCTATTCTCTACTGATGAGAACTAACGAGTTCGAAAAAACTTGTACAACTTTTCTAGAGTTGAAATAGAATGTATGGTTTAGTAATTGTTGTTAATGACTGAATTTCAATAAATAATTTAAGTATTTTCAATACATTTTTTTGCCTTAAAATGTCAGTAATCCTGTCATGTAATTCAATACTTCGTCAGTATTAGCTAGAAGAGTAGTTGTTTTGATTGGTTTTCCAATAATGAGTGTTTTAAAGTGTTTTCCTAAGTAGTATATTAGCGTGACCCAATTAAGGCACCAATATACAGAAAGTAGATAATTTCATATTAAATAAAAAAGTGTGAATGATTAAATTCGAAAAAATGATTTAAGTATTTTCAGTATATTTTTTTCTTTAAAATGCTAAGAATCCTATCATATAATTCAATACTTCGTCAGTATTAGCTAGAAGAGTAGTTGTTTTGATTGATTCTTCAATAATGAGTGTTTTAAAGTATTTACCTGACTAGTATATTAGCGTGCCCAGATTAGGGCAACAATATACAGAAAGTAGGTATTTTCATAATAAATAAAAAGTGTGTAAGTTGTGATTTGCATAATACCTAAATAATATTCTCTAATCAGAATTAAAAAATTGTTTTAATAAAAAATGTTCGTTGGTCTATTCTACGTATTTCGCCTCGAATAACTATACATCTATCTGCAATAACAAAAGTACCTCGATGCTGAAAATTACACTACACTTTCGGAGCACTTATTGTTTAAACAATTTATAATGTTGTTTATAATGAAAATAAGGTCTCTCTATTACACTTGTATGAAACTACAAACATTAAGCTTTTGATTGATATAAGAATTATTAAAAAATCTTTATAAATAATCTCGTAAATGCAATGTAAACGAAAGAAAATGAAATATTTAAGTTCCAAATTTGTTTCGAAATTACTATTTTTTTGCAATTTCGCAATCTTGACCGACATCGCGCCCTCTGAAATCGAATTCGGCATAAAATTCTGGATAATATCCACGTTTTTTAAATTTTATACCCGCGAGTTCAGGGTTAGGCATTTTAGACGCGTCTTTTTGGATGCTAGATTCCTTACTACTAGTTCTAGATCTCGTTAAAGTACATATGTGTACCAAATTTCAAGTCAATATCTCAAACGGTTCCAGAGTAAACGTGCGCACAAAAAAAGTTACAGACCGACCGACAGACAGATTTTTTTTTTCGCTCAAACTTAAAATCACGACGTTTCATGACAATAAAAATTTAAAAAAATTTTTTTGTCGTTACTATACTTCCACCGGATGTGGAAGTAATAAATTGGTGTCGCGTCACCTAGACGCTCGGTAGTGAGTTCTTCTACAAGATCACATCTTCATTTATCGTTACAACAGCATCCACAATTCCAAAAAATTAAAATTTTAACGCTTTCCAAAATCCAAAATTTCTTGCAGTATTAAATAGCATACACTGTATGTATATAGACCATGTTATAATAAAGAGAAGTTATTTATTAGAATTAGCAAGAGAGTATTACATATTTATATCGTGTACTATATTTTTATGTCTGTTAAATTTATAACTTTATTTATTTGGATAGTTTGTCTACACCTGTTATTTCATTATTCATTACTTACTTTAATAAGCTCATTATATATTGCTACGCTTTTTATTTATCTAATTTTCAACATTGACAATTTTTATTTGTCACTTAAATTTGAATTAATAACTTTTTCTAACACGGTTGACTGCATTGGAATTTTCTTTGTTAGTATGTGACGAATCAAAATAATGTTATTTTTCCTAAAACAATACATGTTGTGAGGACAACTTTTTTTATTAACGACCTAATTTATTGAACGTTTTACGTCCTTATAAATAATATAAATATAATTATGCAATGTAATAAATCTGACAAAAATGAAAGAACACATGTTTATAGGGAGCTAAATATTAAAAATTTTATTTTAGCATTTAGTCCGTCTTAAAAATGTCTGCCTGTCGGTCTGAGTATAATTGGAATAAGCTGAGAACATGTTAATACTCCAGTCGGTAAAGTAAAAAATACACCAGAAGCTCACAAAAAATGTTATCTGAGATTTTCCTTCAGTAACTGTTAGTGGAGGGGTTATACATCATAAAACCACAAAAATCCGTTCTGGCGCGAACCCCTTCGGTGAAAAAAGCCTTATTTTACTGATAACTCGTCAACCGTTGAAGATATAAAAAAATTGCTCATCATAAAAAAGAAAGCTTGACTAATTCCCTAAAAAAAAAGTCCTATTGTAATTTTGTTGTATATGCCATGGTTTTCGAGAAAATCAATATTGAAAAGAAATCCAAAATTTGTATGTCTAATGCGCGCGAATTTTCGTTTATTTGAAATTTATTGCGCGCGGCTTATAGAAAAAAGTGAATTGCTCGAAAACCATACAAGCTAGGAAGAAAAATCAAAATGGGTTTTAAAGGAGATATATCATACTCTCTTGTGTTGCCATTTTTGATAGCTATTGCTATTTATTGGTATATAAAAATAACAATATAATATAGTTATCTCTAAATTTTTTGCGTCTCTAACTATTCACAGGCCCATAAAAATAACTGACTGTTGCGGCACCCCCCCTCCCCCCCCCAAAAATGGATTTTTGTGGTTTTGTGTAACTAACAGTTATTGAGGGAAAATCTCAGATAACATTTTTTGTGATGGAAATTTTTATAATTATTGGACTATAAAGGTATATTTGTATATTTTGTTGTTGATATTTAGTAAACGTAAAATTCATGTAATACTTATGTATTACATGAATTTTACAAAAAATTTGACAGAAAATTTCATTTCAGATGTGCTAGAATAAAATGAATTATTTAGAAAAATCTTCTGCGGCCCTGTTTATCATCACAACCACATGTGAACTTTTTAGAACTGTATTACGATTTAAATAAAATCGATTAAAAAATATATACGAATGAGGTGGACGAATTAGCAATACTATAAACGAATCATAAATTTTTAAATCATATAATATACACGTCAGTGAATAAAGTTTGCATTAGTTTTAAAATTGAATTTTTAAGAAGCCAAGCCATTCAACGCAAATAGGAATTGGCGCAGTCGGTAGGATTTGTTTGAGGATTTTTTAGCCAATATCAAAAAACCCGTCACTCTTTCGGCTAACCCAAAAGACAAACCGTTCATCATACATTTGGTAAAAAAACATAGTAAAAGAAGAAACAAATCAAAACTAACGCCCTAAGAATATAAAAATAATCAAATTATATACTTATTCACTTATTATACTGTTATTTTAGAAAAGTAAACGAATGAGTACTTACTTGTAATTTAATTGTCTCTGTATCTGCAGCTTCTTTTCTATTTGTTCTATAGGAAATTGCGGCACCTCATATGGAGCTGAAATTTCATTGGGAAGTTCCTGTTGCGTCCCGTCAAATGACGCATTTCCTGCGAAAGAAGGACTCTCATTGCCTGAAAAATTAAATAATACTGCATAAGACAAGGGCATATATTTCATGTATTATTGAGTTAATAAAGTTAATTTAATACAAATTCTAATAAGAAGTAATTTTTAATGATGGTTAATTGGTTATACGAACGCGTTAGTTATACATAATGCACATACGATTCAGAGTGGTGATGCAATTTAAAATTATCACCTTCAATATATTACGAATTTACTAGAAATATTTTGGCCGCAGGATGGCCGCACAATAAATTGAATGAATGAATTTATTTATTTATAAAAAAAAATAACAAATTGCCTAGAATTTCACTATATTGCCGTTATTTCTATTGGTTCCATTATCATGATAATATATCCACCTAAATACCATGTGCCTCATCTGAAAAGCAGTGTCAATTCGTCGGTTCTTATTAATGACAGTTATTTATAGTGGATACGGAAGGCCACATAAATAGGGTGAATACCACACTTCAACTCCACAGGATGTCATTTGACACGGTTGGTTCTTAACCCAAGGAGGTTTATTTTCGATTAGGATGCATCAACTTTTTCCCTTAGAAACCAATGGCGTCCATTTAAAAAATATTAAATTACACATTAGTTGTTTATTTTTCATTAGAAAGCAATATGGCTATTGTATTTGTATTAAATATACTGAAAAATAAAAAAAATTGAATGGAATTGTACATATGTACACTTCTATGCAATAAAATCCCGTACACTTGGAAAATCAAGTAATCCAGTTTTTACTAATATTAAGTAATGTGAATCAGTCTTTTTAGAATTTAGATCTTTTATTATGATACAATTTATAAAAAAGTGAAATTGATCGTGAAATGTCATAAGTAAGGTATTTGGAAAAATGTTAATGATTTAATGATTTCCATTTATAACAAATGTAAAAATTGACGTTGAAAAATTGTGTCCGAGATAAGACCAGATTCTGAAAGCTCAAAACATTAAAAATCGGTTTTCTGCATGGCTGTTCTGCACGTGTCTGCCTGTGATAATTTTACTTTCACATCCAGTGGAAATATATTAACGATAAAAAATAAATTGAAAATTTTTATTGTTAGCATAATACGCCACGCTACACCAGGGCCATGCATGCTTATCCATGCCCAAACATTAACAAAAAATCGCCCAGATCTGTTCCGTGGAGACACGTAGCGTTCGTGAAATCTGGTATTTGAAGGACGGTACACCCGAATATGTCCGTCAAGATTGAAAAACTTTTTCATCGGTAAACACAACATTGTTCCAAAACTCCAACGGGCGATAGACATAATTTAAATACAGCAGAATGCGGGCTTGCTTATGTTCTTCTGTTAATATGGTCTTCGTGGCACTTACACAGTTTTGAATTACGATTTTCCTATCCTTCGGCTAGCTGTTGACCTCGATACTGGAAAATTTGTCATGGACACAGAGTCTACTGCTGTTTGAAATGGATTTTTCCTCAAATAGCCAAGAAGCGCTTCATCTTGAGCGAGATTTGAACTTCTCGGTCGGCCTGGTCCGTCTTTTCTCTTTATGATACCTTCCTCCTCCCACCTTTTCTTCACACTCATAACGGTACTTTTATTTAAGTGATAATGGTTAGCAACAGCTCTGATAGACCATCCCTCTTCAATTTTAGAGATAATTAGAATTTTTTCATGTTCAGTTAATTTCGGCATTCAAAATATGACACTGACACTGACAAATAAATAAAGAATGATTTAATATAGCAAAAAATAGATGTACGGGATTTTATTGCACAGAAATGTACATCTTTAACATGATTTTCACATCTGTTTTACACCCTGAACGCAAATATTGAATCATCTTTCTTATAGGAAGTCATAAGAATCTACCAATTATTGCGTTGATTAAAAAACATAATGAATTTATTTATTTATTTTAAATGTGTTTTTATGTCCAAATGTCTTACGAAATATAAGTATTTTAACGCCTATTTTTGAATGTTGAACGGAATCCTGATTTTAAATTACGTAATGCATATTTCAATGTAATTTTATTTGAATTTCGCGGGCAAGATTGTAACTAATGAGAATGCCAAAGGACACAAGCGCCCATAGCAGTGGCCATCATCAAAGTTTACAATCATGGTCAACAAACTGATACCTTATGATTTTAGTGGTTCATATTGGAAAGTAAATTAAAAAAAAATTGCTTCATACATGAATGAAAATAGTTCTGGCCGACGAAAGTTTATTTTTGTCTAAATGTCAGTAGATCAATATCTAGCTAGACCAAATGTTTTTAAAGAATATTTTTTATTTTATAGCATTTGAAGTATTGTAATTTTTTTCAGATAAGTGTTGTCAATTTTTAACGTATATTTGTAACTAACTTTCTTAAAAACATAAACCAAGACGTGCTTAAGTCCATCAAACCCTTAAAAAGCGACAGATGTCAACAAATTTATGGCAAGCAATAAATTATTAAAATATGGCCATAATATGCTTACGTAAACCTCCAAGTAAATTATTTTTCATGATTATTTTAAAAATAATCAAACGAAATAATCAATAACGCATTGTTCTTAAAGGATGGTCATATAAATTTCTTTTTTCATAATTATTAAAAATATTCCAATGAATTTATTAAATTTTCAAGTGAGGTTTTTCATAATTAACCACAAAGAGGATCGAAATGTACGCAATGAAGTACTGGGGATATGTCAAAAGAAGGGATCCAACACATCTACTGAAGAAGCGCTAACACTGAACAGCAGCAAACTAAAATTAGCGTATCCACGTTACACGTGGAAAACAACAATCGAGAGGATCATGAACAAACTGGGAAAGGATCAAACTTACTGGGAAGGAAAAGCGCAAAGCACAAAGAAATGGCACCGATATATACTCTACCAGAATCAGAAACGGAGGAATCAGAAGACTCACTGGAAGAAGATTTGCAAAAGCAGAAATTCAAAAAGAGGAGCACACACAGCAGAAACACAAAAAAGAGGAGCATAAACATTAAATATCACGAACACCGTGCGGCAACGCATTCCACAAACACCTTCACTGCCCATCCCCCAATTCTGTGCCATGCGTCATGTGGCTCTCGGTGCTGACAACAAGCATGACCCAAATCCAACCCAGCATCGGAAACCGAAGAATCAGAAGACTCAGAAAAAGAAGATTAGAAGAAGCAGAAACACAAAAAGAGGAGCATCAACACTTCATATACGACACAACGCGGCAACATATTTCACTAGAAGACCCAGAAGAGGCAGAAGTCCAGAACCAGAAACACAAAAGTGGGAGCTTAAACGCTCCCTCGCGACACAATGCGATAACGCATCTCACAAATACCTATATTCATCCCACATTCCTTTACCATGCGCCATGAGCCATGCGGTTCTCGCTGCTGGCAACAAGCATGACTCTAATTCAACCCAGCGTGGACGTAGCAGGCCCAGCTGTATAACTCTGGGAGTCACAGCAATGTCTACCGGTAAATCAATCAATCTATGGACGTAATATTGGTGATGCGTGCATGTCATGGTGGCCGAAAAACATTTTCGGCGAAAAGACTGGGAATGGAGAATCTTGCCGCGACTTGACTGTGATACTTTCCAGTTTTTATTTATTGAAACAGTTGTTGTTTATGCTATAAATACAAAGGGATTTTGGTAGACCCTGACATAATAAAAATAAAGAAAACTATGGATACACAATTAAGAAGTTTCCATTTTTCCCATTTTCTCGTAATAAATAGTCGTAAAAATCTAAAAAATCTCTGAAATTTTTTTTCTAATTATCTTTATAAATAAAAAAGTTAGCGCTCATCTGGGCTGAGGCTCGATGACGTCACAGTACATGATTCCGTCAACAGCGAGCGGGCGCGGGCACCGGAAGTTTAGTTCATTCAGTGTTATTCTTACCGGACACAGAGTAAGATATTTTTGTAGTTAACGTTTTAATCGTTTGAAGAAGTAATTATGCCTAAAATAACAGCGAGTTGTGTACTGTGACATCACAGTCTGGCGCGAAGTATTCAAATAAGGAATTAAATAAGTTCGTGAGTTTTTCAGATATCGAGATGATTTTTTTTGTTTGACTAGTTAATTGAAAGACTACTAAATGATATGACTAACATTTCTAAAATAGGAAACTTCCTAATTCTGGCCACTAAAATTTTAGTTTTAACTTGAAATTATAGATGTGTTGTTATCTCAATTAAAGTTAGACGCTCTTAATGAGAGTAAGGGGTATTGAGTTAACATTTAATAGCCACAATTTCAAATGGCATAAATCATGTTATTAAAAAAAAGTTTGAAAGTTGATAATTTTAGAAATAGAGCCGGGGCGTAATATAACTAGAAAAGAAGCCACCTCAACACCTGATGTAGATGAACCACAACGAATTATTCCCTCTGATGCTGCTTCTAAAAACTGATTGACAAGATCGCAGACTGACCCACAAAATACCTTTATAACATCTCTATAAATAACTTTATGTATATGTGGCTGTGTACAGCCATAAAATAAGGCCCTGTACCAGAAATTAGACCATTTTCTTATGTATTTTGATGTGCTAATAACGAATCTAATGTCTAAATTGCTTGACAATTTTTCTTAAATCGGGAAAAATGTCATTATTTAATTTTTTGTTATTAAAAAAAATTAGACGAAATCAAACAATTTGGAGATTCGTTTTTAGTACATTAAAATACATAGGAAAATGATTTCTGGTACACTGATATTTTTTTTTGTGGCTGTGTTATATTGTGATGTGTACTCATACACATGCATACGTTAGGTCAACAATTGTATACAATTGCTTAACAAGTAAAAGCCTATCCTGAAGAATTCGATTGTACCAAGACATAAAGGAGTCCACGTGCTCTTTATAAGTATTAAATGTACAGATAAATTTTGGAGCCTCTTTAAAGTTCAACAACTTATCATTGAATATTTTTCCAATGACTCAGAGATAATGAACTTTATCACTTGATTTCCAATGTGATTGAAGATTGCCATTTATCCATAAATATTATCCACCTAGTGACTGCCCAAATTATGTGCTTGAAAGCTTATTCTTCAATATGAACAAATTATTGATATTGCTACTTGAAAAATTCAGTCTCCGAAGGAATTTGGCTGAATTTGAACTCACATAATTAATGTATTACAATTTTTAGTAACTTTCACCTTTTGGAGCTATTGCTATGTTATGAATTCGCCCCAAAAACAATCAAGATTCTACCTCTCTTGGAAGGTGTCAAGACCCGATAAGCTGCCTTTCCTGAAGGCCGCCTTATTGAATCTAGCATACTGAAGATTCCTTAGATGCCATGAAATACGTGTAGGTTACTTAGAAGTACCAAAAAGTCTTTTTTGCTAACAGAGAAATAATCCAGGCATTTTAGTTGTAAAATTGACCTCTGTGCTAAATTCGTGCTCTAAGATTTTTTTTTATTGTGTTTATTTGGAGGTCTTGAATAACACTTGGTAGTTACGCCACGATACACCTGACGGATTTCGTGAAAACCCTGTCGGAAGGTCGCGGAAATCGCGGATTCGCGATTAACTCAGTTTTTATGGCCCAAACGGAAACAACACCTATTGTAATATAAATTCTCTACCTTAAAGATCCTATACATTTTTTTCGTACGCCTAACCGTTTTGGAAATATGACGCGGACTAAGTGAAAAAGTTCCGCCAAACCTCTTTCGCACCACATATTTCGCAATTATCTTGCTTTCTATGTCTCAGCACTTGTGTAGAGTGTATTATCAAGTTCAAACCTGATTCGGAAAAGACATTGATACTGAGCAGTGGGGCTGGATTAGGAAGAATGATATTTTGCAGCCAGTACCATTGCAGTTACCACCAGCACCAGACATATTGTTAAATTCAATTTTTTGCAACTGTACGAAGGGTTGTGCTGTTCAACAGCTTGTGGCCATTGCCACGGTCACTCCTGCTTGAATACCGCACCTAAAATTGCTATGAATGACGAAATGGACCACGTAGAATCTTATCAGAATGAAAGTAATGATAACGATTTGTCATTGGACGATAACGTTTCAGATACCGAAGGAGTCGTAAATCTTGACTAATTTAAGATCTGGCATGGATTAGGCCTCCTGGGGAAACCATGTAAAAAAAAGCGCGCCGAGCATTCTACCTCTAAGGCGGTGCGGAAATGAATGCATTTTTTTCTTTATTCACTGTAAATAAATGTAAATAAAATGTATAAGACGTTCTGGTAGAGAATAAAGATCACCGAGCTCCATAACAGCAATATTTAATTTTCATTCTGAGACATAGAAAGCAAGATAATTGAGAAATATGTAGTGTGAAAGAAGTTTGGCGGGAATTAAATGTATCTTTCACTTAGTCCGCGTCGTATCTCCAAAACGGTTAGGCGTACGAAAAAAAATGTATAGGACCTTTAAGGTAGAGAATTTACAGATGTACAACTTTTATAATAGGTGTTGTTCCCGTTTGGGCCATAAAAACTGAGTTAATCGCAAATCCGCGGTTTCCGCGACCTTCCGACGCGGTTTTCATGAACTCCTCCAGGTTTATCGTGGCGTAACTACCAAGTTTTATTTAAGGCGTCCAAGTAAACACAATAAAAAAAATCGTAAGGCACGAATTTGGCAGCAAAAGTTTAAAACGCCTGGAGTAAAAACCACAAATAGGAGATTTTATTATTACAGATAAAAAATTAAATTAGCCTGCCCAACGCGACTAATCAATCCATTAGGGGAAAAAACTCTTCCACCATTTCTTTAAAAATTCCTGAAACTCCTACCTTTGTAGTATTTTTTATGTATTTTGGTATATTATGTATTTTGCGTTTGTAGTTCCATTTATTTGTTACCTACTCTTTACTTTTTACGTATTGACATTGTCGATCAGAGATAACAGTATATTATTCCCGGTCGCGTAACGATGGTTATTACTCAAGAAGATGACGTTGAGTAATAGCTATTACACGCGACTACTCAACAGGAAGCTGTACTTTAACGTAAATTTGCAAAAAATAATAATTTTGACTATAGCTAGATTTTTAGGGGAAAATGCGAAGACGCACATTATATCGGTCATAACTTCTTTATTTTTTAAGCAGGAGAAAATGACTTTTAGCTAAATCTATAATTTTTAATTTGGTTTCTTAACAAGTGCAAGTGACACAGTTTCTGAGATATTGAACTTTTAAAGTAGTATTTCGACATAAAACCATTTGACGCCATTTTGAAACAACCATATCTCCAAAAAAAAAAAGAAACAAAATGTTACGGAAATTTTAAAAACAGCAAATTGTTTCTCAGTTTATGAACCTTTCCTTGGAGACATTTATTCTTTAGCTATGAGTGAGACTTTTCGATTTATTCTACAAAACCGTGTTGACACGATCGTTTTCGCAATCTGCAACGAAAGCGCAACACGAAATCTTTATACTGTAACGTGTTTCCACCCTTAGGAAACCACCCTCGCAAATTCCGTGGGTTCCAAAAATTATAACAAGAGATTGTCCACTAACACACTTTATTAAATATTTACTGGATACTTCTCAATACTATTATTTACACTTTACTGACTAAAAATCACAATGTTTATCACTTTGTTTATCCTTGAAGTCTTAACCTCACTTTCTATACTTTTTGAACTCTCAACTTTCTGAACTACTCGCTGAGAATGCGGTCGGTCTTTTATACCTAAAAATTACAGATCTCGATTTTTCTGTGATGACGCCACCATTCTCTAGATAATTCCAGATGTCACCAGAACTAACTTCTGGTAGGTTTCTCGAGTAGGTGCAAATACACTACATTCAGATATTCGTTCTGTTGAAGTCTGTGCCTTCTTTTTAGTAACCAACATAACCTTAAATTTTAAGGGGTTGCAACATATTACACTGCCCCCTCCTTAAGCCTGAACGTCCCGGTCAGGCAATTCAGCCTCTTTCACATACTTCGCCAGTCTATCCAAGTGTACGATCTTCATCTTGGACTTTTTGTTTCGTTGAATACGATAGACGACATCATTAATTCGGGTAATAACAGTATAAGGTCCTTCCCAAGGAGGTTGAAGTTTCGGTGACTTCCCTTTCTTCCGCTGTGGGTTGTACAGCCAAACCAAATCTCCTGCCTTGAACCCTTCTGAACTACCCTTACGGTCGTATCGAGCCTTCATTCGGTCACTGGCTATGGTGATTTGGTCTCTAACCAGCTCATGAACATTTCTTAACCGTTCACTCATTTCATCCACATAGCTGTTCACAGGAAGCTGTTCTCCGCCTGGTGTTCCGAAAATCAAATCACACGGCAGTCTGATCTCATGTCCAAATACTACACGGGCTGGTGTTTGTTTCGTAGACTCGTGGATAGCAGCTCTGTATGCCATGAGGAAGAACGGTATGTGGAGATCCCAATCGCGTTGATTCTTATGAACCACTTTAGAGAGAGGTTCTTTCATGGTCTTGTTATGTCGTTCCACCATTCCATCTGATTGCGGGTGAAGGGCTGTTGTCCGTGTTTTGTGTATCCCCAATAACTTGCAGATTTGCTGAAACACCCCCGACTCAAAGTTCCTCCCTTGATCTGAGTGCAGCTCCAGGGGTACACCAAACCGACATATCAAATTATCTACCAAGACTTTGGCGACAGTGACTGCTTCTTGGTTTGGAATTGCATAGGCCTCTGGCCACTTACTAAAATAGTCCATGGCAACCAGTATGTACTTGTTCCCATCCTTGGTTACTGGGAATGGGCCGGCTATATCGATCGCGATCCTCTCAAAAGGAGCTCCGACGTTATATTGCTTCATTGCACCCCTACTTCTAGTCTGTGGTCCCTTACTGGCTGCACAAATTTTGCCAAGCTTCCACATCTTGACGACTATTTACCCAATAAAATCGTTCTCGTACTTTATTCAGGGTCTTATTAACGCCGAAGTGCCCACCGGATGCTCCATTATGCACTTCCTGAAGTACTTTCGGTACTCGACACCTGGAAATCACTAGACGCATAACAACTTCTCTGCCATCCGGGCTTTCCCAAGCTCTCTTCAGCAGCCCGTTCATGACTTTAAGTGAATCCCATTGGGCCCACAAAGCCTTCAATCCAACTGCCTTATCCGAAACATCCTTCCACGCTGGTCGAATTCCTTTCTCCTTTGCTCTCAATATAGCCCCAATTTCTGTGTCATTCAGTTGTTCTTGTCTCAGGGCTTAGGTTGTCCAATCGTCCGGAACCTCTATGTTAATAGTGTTGACGGCCACCGTACCCTGCAATTTCTCAACGTGGCGGCAGTGCTTGCAATCTTCCTTGCATGGTCTTCTAGATAAAGCGTCTGCGTTCTTATGAGATCTTCCAGGTCGATGTTCTATTTTGAAATCATACTGTTGCAACCGTTCTATCCAACGAGCCAGTTGACCTTCAGGGGTTTTCAACTGCAACAGCCATTTTAATGCAGCATGATCGGTCCGAATCTTGAAATGTCTTCCATAAAGATATTTATGAAAATGGTCCACTGATTTTACGATGGCCAGTAACTCTTTCCGGGTTACACAATAATTTCTTTCTGGTTTGGACAGCACCTTGCTGAAGTACTCGATCACTCTTTCCTGCCCATTCTGGATTTGAGACAGCACAGATCCGACCGAAGAATTGCTGGCATCAGTGTCTAAAATAAAAAGTCCTTCCCGTTGTGGGTACGCTAGCACAGGACCAGTGCATAGAGCTGCCTTCAATTTTCTCCATGCCGTTTCACATTCCGGTGTCCATTGGTACTGCACTTTCTCTTCTGTCAGCCGGTGTAATGGCTTCGCAATTTCTGCAAACCCTTCCACAAAGCGCCTATAATAAATGCAGAGGCCAAGGAAGCTCCGTACTTCATGAACGTTACATGGTCTTGGCCAATCTCGTACAGCAGAAATTTTGTCAGGGTCTGTTTGTATTCCATCCGAAGACACCACGTGACCAAGAAATTTGACTTCTTTCTGGAATAGCAGGCACTTCTTCGGGTTCAACTTCAGATGGGCATTCCTGACTCGCCCAAATACTTCTTGAAGATTTTTCAAATGTTCTGTAAAGTCCTGTCCCATAACAAGCACGTCGTCAAGGTAAACCAGGCACGTCCTCCAGGTTAGCCCTCGCAGCACGAACTCCATCAGTCTTTCAAAGGTAGCTGGCGCATTGCAAAGTCCAAAAGGCATCACGGTAAATTGATAAAGACCACTGCCTGCTGAAAACGCTGTCTTTTCTTTATCATCAGGATGAAGCCCCACTTGCCAGTATCCACTCCTAAGGTCTAACGTAGAAAACCATCGTGAGCCTGCCAACGTGCTTAACGTGTCGTCAATTCGTGGTAATGGGTAACTGTCTTTCTTCGTGACATCGTTTAATTTTCGATAATCGACACAAAATCTTAATGTTCCATCCTTCTTGGCAACCAAAACTACTGGCGATGACCAGGGACTCGTTGACTCCTCAATGACTCCATCTTGTAGCATCTTGTCTATCATTGCCGAGGCATCTTCTTGTTTTGCTAATGGAAGCCTCCTAGGTGGTTGTCGAATAGCAGGTGAGTCGCCAGTATTTATCCGATGCTGGACTATGTCTGTTTTTGTAAGGGCCTCTGTATTCTTGGCAAATACTGAACTTTCCTTTTCCAGGAACTTGATTGCCTCCCTTCGTTCATCCTCCGATAAATTCTCCAACTGGGTACTCAACAAGGTCAAAACTTCCTGGTCTATTTTCATAGATGAACTTCCCTCTGTTTGTTCCTCGCACCTCGCTACTCATGTGACCGGTTCATAGGAGCCAATTGGTTTGCCTTCCTTAATTGTCACCGAGTGGGAATTTAAATTAACGACTCTAATTGGGATTTTGTCTTTAGTCCGGGTTAAAGTTCTCGCCACAATAATATTGGCTAGGGACTTAATCGATTCGTCTTCTTCAACTAGGCCAACACGGTACCCTCCAGGATTTCCTTCTAAGGCAGCATCGATCATTTGTTCTGAATGAGCAGGAATCTTGATCGTCTGTGTTGTTAACAATCTCGCTTTATGGAATTGGTCATCTGCGGTTGCCAGAATAAATTCCTCATTTCCAATTTTTAAGACTCGCTCACCTACGTCAACAATAAATCCCTGCTCTCCCATGATGTCTAGACCCAAAATGAAATCATCCATAATGTCAGCCACAATGACCTTGTAATTTAACCTCAACCGTCCAACCTGCAGTTCCAAGTTGACCTCTCCATGGACCGCAGCCCTGTCCCCCGTGGCTGTCCGAATGATTACTCCATTTTGCTTCTTGTCAATCTGCAAGCCTGATATAAACCCTGGCCGCACTATTGATGACGTAGCACCGGTGTCAATCGTAAACACGCATTTTCTTCCATTCACATATCCTTGCAACAACAGACTACTTGGTATTCTTTGGAGCTGGGAAATCTTTATTTCTCTGGGGGCACCGCATTCTCTAGCCAGCACAGCCCCCTTGGTGCTGGCTATCTCTAGTTTTCCTGCTTCTCTTCAACATTCACAGCATTTACTCGACTCTCCGAGTTCTGCTGTCGACAGTCTCGTTTCATATGTCCCACCTTGCCGCAGTTGAAACATTTAATACCTCCGCCCGGCTTTCCTTTATTTTGTTGTTTTTCCTGCTTTCCGAGGCCATCCAATTTATCGCATAATTTGGTGAATATTTTCTGCATCTCAGTCAGCAAGGGGTTCTGGTTCATTTCTGGTTGCGATTCTTCGAGAGTCACAGCTCGCACTCTCGACCTTGGAGTATCCCTGTAAGCGGCTTCTACTTCGAGTGCACGCACCAAAGCTTCGCTACTACTTTGGTGTCTTGTCAGCCTCAGAACTCGCCTGACCTCTTCGTCCCTTATGCCATCTAAAAAGGCCCCTACGGCTAATTGTTCCTGAAATTCTCTAGGTGCACTCGGATACGCCAGGTGTGCCAGTCTCTCTATCGCAGCTTCGAATTCCTGTAAACTTTCTCCAGCTTTTTGTGTTCGTGATTTTAGCTGGGCCTGGTATACTTGGGCGAGATGTTGGTCGCCATATCTCAAGTCCAATGCAGCTTCCAAGACTTTGAAGTCCCTTTGTTTATCCACTGGGATAGTCTGAAGCAACTCTGAGGCCTGGTCCCTTAACGCCAGAACTAATGCCATGGCCTTTTCCTCGTTATCCCAGTTGTTCGCACATGCTGCTGCCTCAAACTGACCTGATGATACCACCTGCTGGCTTCCTCTATCTCTCAACTGTCGTTTAAGCCGGTCTATTTCTCCCTTGACTTCTTCTTCGAACTCACTCATCTTTTCTTCAAACAGATTTACTTTTCCTTTTACTTGACCGACTTCGGTCTTGACTTCACCTACTTTATCTTCGACCTTGCTTATCTCTTCTTTGACTTCACTTTTGACAGAAATGATTGCGTCCTGTTGTATTTTTATTTGATCGCTCAGGATTTTCCTTAATTCCTCCTGGCGTCTTTCTTCCAAGTCTTCCATTATTTTTCTGAGTTCGTCTTTTTCCTCTTGACGTTGTCTTTCTTGTTCTTGACGTCTTCTTTCTTCATCCTCTTTTTCTTTCTGACGTCTTGTTTCTTCATCCTCTTTTTCTTTCCAACGTCTTGTTTCTTCATCCTCTTTTTCTTTCTGACGTCTTATTTATTGATCTTCCATCATTTTCTTTAATTCGTCCCTTTCTTCTTGACGTCTTTTCTCCTGTTCTACTTTGTCTTCCTGGCGTCTTCTTTCTTCATCCTCTTTTTCTTTCCGACGTCGCTTTTCTTGCTCTTCCTTTTCTTCTTGACGTTTTCTCTCCTGTTCTTCTTTGTCTTCTTGACGCCGTTTTTCCTCCTCCTGGCGCTGCTGTGCCATCATTTTTTGGAATTGTTCGAATAAGTCCTGTATTTGTTTATCGGATGCCATACTTCTTGTTGTTACGGGCATACGATGAAATTAAAATAAAATAAATTTAACTGTCACGTCAATATCGGTAATGGAACTTTCTAGACAAATCTCGAAATAGCACGAAAAAGTCTTATCCAGAGTCTTTTGTCACTATCCAGTTCAGAGAATTTAATAATCTCCACTAATGTCCAAATAGAAAAGTTCTAGAAATTTTCACGCACTAAATGAGTCTTTTTCAGTGTCTCTATCACTTCTCAGTTCAAAGGATTTAATTATCACACTAATGTCCTAATAAAATGTTCTACAATGTCTCAAAAATGCACTTAACACTATTTTCCTGTTCGAAAATAACCCTCGAACAAATGTCCAGTAAATGAGTCCTCCGTGTTAGTACTAAACCTCGAGAATACTTCTCGAACACTCCAGCACAACTTCAGAGCTCCTCTTGTCATAAAATTCCGCTTTCTGACACCAATTTGTAACGTGTTTCCACCCTTAGGAAACCACCCTCGCAAATTCCGTGGGTTCCAAAAATTATAACAAGAGATTGTCCACTAACACACTTTATTAAATATTTACTGGATACTTCTCAATACTATTATTTACACTTTACTGACTAAAAATCACAATGTTTATCACTTTGTTTATCCTTGAAGTCTTAACCTCACTTTCTATACTTTTTGAACTCTGAACTTTCTGAACTACTCGCTGAGAATGCGGTCGGTCTTTTATACCTAAAAATGACAGATCTCGATTTTTCTGTGATGACGCCACCATTCTCTAGATAATTCCAGATGTCACCAGAACTAACTTCTGGTAGGTTTCTCGAGTAGGTGCAAATACACTACATTCAGATATTCGTTCTGTTGAAGTCTGTGCCTTCTTTTTAGTAACCAACATAACCTTAAATTTTAAGGGGTTGCAACATATTACAATACGTTCAGATCTTTTTTAACATATGAGTTGAAGGACCATACAATGCCATTATGGAAAGAAGAATTGTAGTTGATGCACATTGTGAATCGCACAGGCGAAATCGAAAATTTAAGCCCACAGGAGCATACGAAAAGGGACATTTCTTTACTTTCGGCGAAATCGATGACGATACTTATTATGACATTTTGAATTCAGTTATGACACACGTGATGTTTTTGAACTTTAAATCGTCTTTCGTGATTGCTCCACAAAAACTGTTGAGTAATTAATTATTACCCACGGCCGTGAGTAATGAGCTCTATTACTTGTTCAAAAACATATAGATAACACGGTCTACAAAAAAAGGTCTTGGTCTAAAGTTCTCATCTAACTTCTCTGAAGTATTTTGACGCGCTGAAGCTAATTTTGGACAAAAAAATGTATCGTGTCAGTTTCCTTCTACCTCCCCTTTCATCTCCTAAGGCTGGCAGAAGGAAACTGGCATAATAGACATTTTTAGTCCAAAATTGGCTTCAGAGCATCAACATCAGAAAAGTTACATCAGTACCTTAGGACAAGACCCTATGGGGTGGTAAGACCTATGATAACCTATGGATCGGTGGTATGATGGACAAGACACTGCAGTTTGGAGAAATAAGGCTATTAAGTTGCTTGTCTGTGCGTCATTGGGGGCCATAAAAACTGCTCCCACGGCTGCATTGGAAGTCCTTTTAGACCTTACACCACTACACATATTTATCCAAGGGGAAGCTCATTCAGTGGTACACAACGCCCATAAAGCAACAACACGGAATAGAGCACCAAAAGTTATACTCAGAGCTGAAGGTGCATCCCATTTGGGGAATGCCCAAGGACACAATGGTCCCAAAGTATAACTTAAAAATAACAATAAAAATGTTCAAATCAAAATACCAGACAGAGAGGACTGGAAAAACGGTCCTCCAATATCGGCGCAAACGATCTGGTATACGGACGGCTCAAGATGGAACAGGGAGTCAGAGCTGGCATTTACGGGATAAGGTTGAAAACGAAAATCCCGATAAGTCTAGGAATGCACACCACAATATTTCAGGCTGAAGTGGCCGCTATACAGTGGTGTGCAAAGGAAATAATGGGGCAAGGTACTGTAAACCAGTCAATTGCCATTTTTACCGATAGCGAAGCAGCGCTAAAGGCACTCGATGCAGGTCGATTCAAAACTAGTATGGGATTGTTTAAATGCCCTTACGGACCTAGGAAGTCAGAACAAAGTGACCGTGGCATGGGTACCAGGACACGAAGGACACAGGGGAAATGAGATGGCTGATGAACTGGCGCGGGAAGGCGCATCTAAGGCCCTAGTAGCACCGATTTGCGGTGTGGCTAAGCTACGCATACGAACATCCATTAATGGGTGGGTACAAAATCTCTAGAGTGGTGGAAGAATTTACCACGACAGAAGCAGGCCAAAAAGTTCATTAAAGAACAATGGGCCAAATTCACGGAAGACCTACTAGGTCAAAATAGAAAGGCTATTAGAATAATGGTAGGTCTTCTAACTGGACAGTGTAAGCTTAATAGACATATGAGTCTAATGGGCCTGGCAGAGGATGCAACATGCAGATTCTGTCAAGAGGAAGAGGAAACCTCAGTACATGTGCTGTTCCATTGCGAAGGCCTAGTGAGGTTCTAACTACTTGGCGAAAAGAAACCAAGGGCAGATAGCTACACCAAGGAGCCCTTATCAAGGCTATGGAATCTGATACAAAAGACAAAGCTGGATAAGGAGCTCTAAGTAAAATTAGACAAGGAGTGCCACAATATATCCACAGAGGTCATGGTGGTCAAGGCCAATCAGCCAACTCCTTTCAAAAATCTAATCTAATCTAGGACAAGACCTTTGTTTGTCCTTTTTAGGGCATAAAAGGAGTGGTAGAGAAAAACCGACCCGATAGAAATTTTTTCTCCTCCAAATTTGGCTTTAGCGCATCAAAATAGTTCAGAAAAGTTAGATCAGAACCTTAGGACAAACAAGACCTTTTTTGTCCTTTTTAGGGGATAGTAGATGAAAACTGACAATACAGAAAAAAATTTTTTGGAAAACATTGGCTTCAACGCGTCAAAATACTTCAGAAAAGTTAGATAAAAACCTTAGGATAAGACTTTTTTTGTAGACCTGTGAATTAATGAATTATTCAGTAGTCGTACAAAGATAAATAAAACTTCAATTTTGCCATTAAAGCTTAAATAGCCTGGTGGAAAATAATTGATAGGTGTTTTAAGTGATTTATTATAGTGTTGATTTATTTTAGTGATGACCTTTACAATAAAATTAGCACCGCTGGTTTAATCCGGTGTGGTTAAATAGGAAAGCACTTCCAAGAGTTTAAACAATTCGACTATTTTAACACAGAATATCTTCTAGATTTATCTCAAGGTTTTCAAATGAACTTATTCTGGTTGTCTGTGCTATTTTAAATATTTGGCCAAATTTCAAAACAACATTGACCTAACTCAATGTAATTAGTAATATATTTCTATTTTTAAAATTCTTATATTGGGTTTTTCCATCAAATATTTTCATAGCGAAATTGAGGAAGTTGCCAAAAAAAACTTATCAATTTGGCACATCATATGCTTAGGTGTAAATTAAATACGTGACTATAAACAGTTCAAAAATAGCATTAAAATATGAGAATATTCAACTGTGTTTTTCCTATGCAAAAAATTATTAGACTGTTTCCAGAAAGATATGTGACTAATTCTTTAGTAATTTATCAGACAACTGCTTGTTTTCTAATAAAACGCATTTTAGTTTTTCATACTAATTTATAATTTTCCAACTAATAAGACAAGTCTACAAAAAAAGGTCTTGCCCTATAAAGTATTTTGAAGCAATGAAGCTTAATTTTGGACACAAAATTTTTTTCTATCATGTCAATTTTCCTCTATCACCCCATTTTATCCCCTAAAAGGGCAAAGGAGGTAATGAGGGGAGGTAGGTGGTGGAAGATTCAAACTTTGGTAATGTACGCGTAGCTCTACAAAATATAAAAACATGTCTATTATCTGATATATGAAGGAAAATCTGAAAATTGCTTCAACGCCTCAAAATACTTCAGAAAAGTTAGAACCTTAGGATAAGACTTTTTTTGTAGACCTTTGTAATTTTTTGAATTTCTCGATCTATTTAACCTTCTGACTAATGATGTCAGTCTGTTGGTCCATACATTGTAATATTCGTAATTTATTGGCTGTGTTCACGAAAAATCAAAAAGATCTCAGTTCTCAGATCTAAGAAAGTTCTTATAAGTTTTTTTCTAAAACTAAAAATTAAGACTCTATTTGGTAAAATATCACAAAGTCAGTTTCTTCTGATATTTTACAAAATATCCAAAGTAATGTTCTATACTTGTCATAATAATTATCCTTTGACCATAAAGTAACTATCAGAATCAAATTATAAAATAAATTAAAAGACTAGGAGGCATAATATCTTAAATCTCGGTCCTGGAAGCGAATCGCGTAGACAAAATATACATTAATATTATTAACTGAAAATGAGACAAATATTACACCGGAAAGTAACAACGGCTGCCTTATTTACGACGGCTCCGCTTTAGTCTATCTACTTTTGCCTAAAGGAGTTTCGAAATTGGAAGAATACTGAGAAAAATTTTTCAGGCACATATTAAACATAATATTGTCAAATTAAAAGCTAAATGTGTCCACATTGTATGGGATGTGTACAAAAAGGACAGTTTAAAAAGTCATACGAGAGAAACTAGAGGAGTCGGAATAAGAAGGCAAGTCCGTAGTAACAACATACTACCAAAGAATTGGCCAGAATTTCTGAAAAACGCTGAAAATAAAACATAATTATTTTATTTATTGTTGTAATGATATAACAACATCTAATAACTTTAGTTCTGTCGAAATTATGTCAACACTGTTGGCGAAGAAATTGCGAAAAATAATTACTACAATACTGCTCTAAAACCCTGCAACCAAGAAAAAGCAGATACAAAACTAATATTGCATTTTTTTACTATTTGTATGAAGAAGTATAAAGAGTTTAAATATACAGTTTGGGGCTAATAAATATTTTAGGATATTAAAGGTGCATGAGATAGCACAAAAACTAGGAGAAAGCAAGTGTGACGTATTACGAGGATTCCGCTTATATTTAAGATTTGTAATAACACTGTAGAGAACACTATAAATTTGGAAAATGTAGTACTACCACAACTGGTAGTTTACCTATTGGTACTCTTCGGTTTTACGATTGGAGAGATTTGCAAGATTTTTTTTCTAATATCAAAAATTATATAACAAAATATTTTGCAGACCTTCACATTTTAAAAGAAACATAAGTTGTATTACTATTCTAAAAACATCTTGAAGAAAGATTTATAGTTTTGCCATCAAAAATGAATAAACAAGTGGATTTTGCACTCGGGCATGGCCTGAGAGGCATACCATATATTGCAGTTTCAATATTTTGTACATCTTTGCACTTTTGTGTGCTTAATCAAACCCCCAAGTAACATTTTACTACGGCTCTTTCAAGAAACACCTGCACACTATAGTGGTGGTTGACAACCCCGACTGCAGGTTCTGCGGGGACGAGGAGGAGACTTCCATCCACGTCCTTACTTTCTGCCCAAGTCTTATGAACTTGAGGAATAAACACTTCGGCATTGGTTTTCCGGTGCTGGAAGAAATAAGGAATGCCCCTATAGGAAGGATTCTGGCCTTTGGGTTAGAATCCGGCCTGAATGGGGGAATTCAATAAATTCTTAGCGGCTGCACAATGGGCCACAAGGCCTGAGTGCGGCGACCCTTCGTCGCCCCGCTAAAAGAAGAAGAAGAAGAAGAAGAAGAAGAAGAACATTTTACTAAAAAATTATAATAAAACATATTTTATGCAAAACATAACAATTTACTCTGGTAATAACTCTAATAATGGATAGCACGATTTCAAAATGGAGCATTCTGCCAAGAAAGAATCACCAACCTACTTTTGGTGATTCCTTCTGAATTTTAATTAAAACTTTAAAAATGACCAACTGTCTGCATTTAAAAAAGCAGGCGTCATGTAAAGTGTAAATTAAATTATTGTTGCATTACTGGTATTATTATTCTAGAATTAGACTAGAAACAAGCAAAACAGCGTAAGAATTTTCAATGTACCAAAAACTGTATCAAGTCTATTTGCCGAAATCACTATTTTTAAATCACTCGTATGTGTTCATTGTGATACACAAAAATTTGAATTACGGTTCTGTAGTACTCTGTACGGCGGTGACTAACTATTTTCAGCATGTAAATATCGCCGACGTTGATATTTTTACGATCAATTTCTGCAGCCTTTTTTATGTGCACTGTAAAAATGTAATGAACTATACCAGGATCTTACTGACGCCACTAAAAAACATTTAACTTATAATAAATATTCCCCATTTTTGGTTCACCCAGTAAGATATGTTTTTAATGTGCTCTTTCTACACTTCCGTCTAATTTATTCTAATGCAATACAATTCAGTTCTAGTCTAACAGAACGTGATTTGCATGTCAAACTCTTCAAAATTAGTTTATCATGTATAACAAGTACCTGCATCAAAATTCAAAAAGTCGTTGGCGACGCCATATATGGAAGGTGACCTTGTTTCGTTAAGTAGCATCTACCAGCAATAACTAATTATTTTTTATTGAGTTAAAAGTTGTCAACGTTTGTGATATCGATTGAAAAATGATATAATGTCACAAATTATAACTAAATAATTATATTTCTACACCTTTTAGTTTAATTTGTATGTACTAGATTTAAAAGTTTCAAGAAAATGGTGCCTCTCTAGAGAGCATAAGAACAACGAATCTATTACAGAACAGCAACAAAGAAGATACACCAACTAATGGTGTAAAAAATCAATGGGGACGGAGTACCTGCATCAAAATTCAAAATGTCGTTGGCGACGCCAAATATGGAAGGTGACCTTGTTTCGTTAAGTAGCATCTACCAGCAATAACTAATTATTTTTTATTGAGTTAAAAGTTGTCAACGTTTGTGATGTCGATTGAAAAATTATACAATATCACAAATTATAACTAAATAACATTTCTACACCTTTTCGTTTAATTTGTATGTACTAGTTTTAAAAGTTTCAAGAAAATGGTGCCTCTCTAGAGAGTATAAGAACAACGAATCTATTACAGAACATAGAACAAAAAAGACACACTAACTAATGGTGTAAAAAATCAATGGGGACGGAAATTGAATATGAATTGCAGCAATAAAAACGTTGAACAGGGAGAAGCTATCTAACAACTATGGCAGCTAAAAAAGAATCCATAGATAAACAACATTGGACGCGGAATGTAAATGAAAATCTAAAAGAAGCATTGAAAATAAACAGAGAGGCACATTGAAATCGCAAAGAGGGAAAATGTATTCGAAAACATAGAAAACATTTCGACAGGACGACTAAACTAAACCATCAAACATCTGAAAAGCGTGAAAAAAATAAAAACATACACACGAGAAGATGCAATACCAACAACAAACTGGGGGAAGGGTTTGCGTCCCCTTCCTCCAGAAAGAACGAAAAAATTAACACAAGAAATGGACCACTGTCCCTTGGACAAGTCACCAACAAAGAACCAACTGTTAGAAATAATGACTAGAGCTAGAAGAAATACTACACCAGAGGTAGACAAACTGAAAAACGCAATGGAAAAGCTAAGGTATCAAACCTTAGTTACCACCAGAGCTTGGACGGAAGTCACACTTCTGCCTACGGATTGAAACACAACCATACAAATATTTTTCCCCAAAATCAACTCGCCACAAGGTATAGATGATTACAGGAAAATAACACTGCAGTGTATGCGAATACCACGCAGAATTTCTGCTCGAACAACTAGAAAAATACATCGAAAAACCACCAGACCACTAAACAGCATTCATAAAAGACAGATCAACCGACAACCTTACGTACACCTCCAGAAGAATCCTGGAATAAAAATGAAGAGACTTCACATAGTCGCAATAGGTCTCCAGAAGGCATTTTGATACTATCCGTCACGATACCGCACTACCTAACAAACAAGATAATGCCTGTCAGAAGAAGGTAGGAGTCGAGCAAGGAGGCTCCGTATCCCCCCGACTATTCATCACGGTTCACAGTGGGCCAGGTTTAACGTTTTTTGGCCAAAACTCTGAAACTCCTGAAAACGCGGCGTTTAGAGGAAAAATAATGAAAAAAATCCGATCTATAAGTAGAGGTGGGTTTCAGGGGTGGAAATTAAAATGATTGAATAAAACTGTGAAACTTTGGATTCGAATAGAATATGGCCTCCAAATTCTAGGAAAACTGGTTAAAAAATTCCACCGATATGTGAGGGTGGGTTTCAAGGGGTGGAAATTGAAATAATTGGATAAAATTGTGAAACTTTGGATTCGACTAGAATATCCCCTCCAAATTCGAGGACACATTGTCAACAAATTCCATTGAACGATTTCATGAACTGAGATAAATCAGTCATTGCAATATAAGTAATTATATTATTCCTAAAATTGAATATTTTTAACCTGCATTAACGTATTCAAAACGCCTTTACTCAAAAAGCGGCAAATATAGGCAGCTGCTATTCACATGTAGATAACACTGCGTTCAATAAAGGGCTAATTGGACACCAAATAGCAAATAAAGTCAACTAACTGCCTACAATAAAGCTCTTGCCTTGTTCTATGCTAGACATTGCCGATTCGTTCAATTGAAGACAAAGAAACCAAAAATTTCACAATTGTGTAAACTGCACAATTTTAAACTTGAACACGTGTTTCCTTCTCGAGCTGTAGAACGCAAATGGGGCAGGTATAGGGATCAAGGCTTTTTGTTCTCCCAAGAATAACGTCTACCCTTACCAAAAAGCTTGTTCATTACTCGTTTCTCGGAAGTCGGTGAAATTTGGTTCATTTGAGTTTTGGCCAGAAATCTATCAAATTGACCCACTGTGCGGCCCTAGATCAAGCGGAAAATAGCATAATAAATGAAACATCAAATTTTAACGAAGACACAGAAACATTGAGAACTCCGATCATACTAGTATACGCCGATGATCTCTTAATCGTCGGAAGAAGAAAAGGATGTTTCAACTTTCTAGAAAACATGAAACCGCATCTGGACAGGAAATAAATTCAACAGTCTACTAATGGTGCGAGGCCTGTCAACAAAAGAGAGTCCAGTCAGCGCAGAAGAGTACAAATAGGCGACTACTCCCTGAAAATAACGAACAAACTGAACCTAGGAATATATTTTACAAACCAACTGAAAAGGTTAAAGGCGGCATACAGAGTTACAAGGACAATTCTACGTTTCTTTCAGAAACCACCATGAAGCCTGATCAAGAAAATATACATAGCGTCATACTCTGCCAATGATGACATATAGGGGTTCAAAAAAGAAAAGAAAAATCGGCAACGACAAAAAACAACAAAAGAAGTCTCAGAAGAGCTGAAAGGAATCATCCAACTACTCGCAAGAACGACGAGACTAAAGCAAGATATAAAATGTCTACATTAATAGGAATGAAAACAATTGCAGAATGAACAGAAATGTATGCAATAAAGTACTAGGGACACGTCCAAAGGAAAACAACACGTCTACTAAAGAAAACACAAATATTGAACAGCAACAAATTATAATTATTGAGACCATGCTCTACGTGGACAAAGACAAATATTGAAAGGAACATGAACAAACTAGGGAAGACCCTAGCACACCAAGAACAAACAGCAAGGGGAAAAAATAATACAATAAAGAAACCACAATGATATATGCCCTGCTGGAATCAGAAACGGAGGAAACGGAACACTCAGAAGAAGAAGAATTCTGGAAGAAAAAATACAAAAAGAGGAGCATAAGCACTCTATATCACGACACACTGCAGCAATATATCTCACAAGTACCTATACTTCCCATCCTATACTACTTTATCATGCGTCATGTAGCTTTTGCTGCTGACAACAATCATGACCCAAATCCAACCTAGATTAGACGTAGCAGACCCGGTGGTATGTTTCCTGGGAAATGCAATGTCTAAGCAATGTCTACCGTACTCTGGTAAATCAAATCAATGTATTAAATTTAAAGCAATGCATACTTTTTCCATAAATATCTACACATGCAGGTTATAAATCGATAGTTGTTATATGTATTAAGAGAAAGGTATTTCGAGTGCATTTCAAACCACTAGAGACCCTGATTTTATTATGAGTCTATCTATGAAAGGTAAGCCCTTGGTAAAACCCCAACCATCTTCCAGGCAGAAATCTATGCTATAGATCAGTGTGCCCAGGAATGCCTAAATAGAGGCACTCGACTCTATATACTTTCAGATAGCCAGGCAGCACTAAAGGCTCTCATCAGGTCCTATATCTTCGAGTCTAAAATTGCCTAGGAATGCAGACAATTCCTGAAACAACTGGCAAAAAAACAACAAGGTTACCTTGATGTGGGTACCAGGGCATCAGGGAATAGAAGTCAACGAATTAGCTGACAGCCTCGCAAGAAAAGGTACTGAAACCCCATTTTTTGGACCCGAACCGTTCTGTGTTTTATCTAAGGGACACATAACGGAGGAGGTCCAAAAATGGGAAAAGGAACACAAGAAGTCCTACTGGAGGAATACTCCAGGCCAAAGACAAGCGAAAAGGTTTATAACCTATTAACAAAGAATGCCACGAAGCTTCTCGAACTTGAAAAGTTCGACCTAAGGCTGATGACAGGCCTTCTTACTGACCATTGCCACTTGAGATATCATATCAAGAACATAGGCATGGCAAATACTATAAAGCTGCAACTGAGACTGCGGAACATATACTTTGTGAATGCAAGGTACTCCACATTAGGCTAAAGTACCTAGAACAGGAGGAATTAACTCCTGAAGACAGGGAAATTAGCTCCCGGCAAGATCACAAGCTTCGCAAAAAGTCTTCGAATCCTGGGCAACAACTAGTTGTAGGGTAATTCACAAAAGACCTTTTAGGTCGAGGTGAAGAAAAACCAACTCAAACAATCTATAATCTACAAATGAAAGGGGTTGTGAGGTAAATGGCAGACATGCTAGAGATTAAGGCTCCTAAACGCTGCACAAGGAACCAAGTGCAATTCATAGCACCGAGATTTGGATAGTATCTTGGGTGGATCTAAAAAAAACATCCCCAAGCATCCAGTGGCAGAAACATCTAAATTTCTGCCTCTGGGAGGGCATCGAAGGCTGGAAAGAAACATTTTGGTGCATTCGAGATTGAGAGTATATCATACCGCCCAAAATGAGTTAAAATTGATGATCGAATAGATACAAAGAACTTAGTAACAGAGATACAGTGTGTAGCATTCGCTTAGTTAATCACGTATTTTTTTTGCAAAATGTTAAATATCTCATGCAAATAAACCCGGGCGTGAAAAATATCCAAAAAAAAAGATTCCGAAACTTTTCTAATAAGTGATATTCATTAAGTGGCGCACTGTGAACATGAATATCAAGGCTACGGTCCTGTGGTTCAACGGTTCCTGTGGTCAGCGGATTTAACGAACCGCGGCTGTGCCAATTCAACTCAATTCAAAAAGATTTTATTATAAATTATACAACACAGCAGTTTTTCTGGCACCCATGCCCGGAGCCAGTCAGACATTCACGACGCATAGTGCCACGGAAACTGAAGAGTTGGACGAGACAGGGTCAGATTAACTAAAAATAAATAAGATGAAAAGGCTCCTTTCGCCTGAGGCGAACTAACATGGTACTAATGAGGTGAACTTCCCCCATAAAGTCATATTAAAACTTAGGGTGGAAGACTTTTTAGTTGCTGCCACAGGAAAATACGACAAATGAAAAACCTGCTTAGAACAATTCACTAGGACAGAAGCGACCATGCCAGTCGCTGAAACTTGAGTTTAAAATGTTGGCATTTACTTAAACTGGTTCTATTAAAATTTGCGGCTACGCCAGGCGTGGTGCAAAATAACTGAAAACGAGTTTGAGAATATAAGGTCGGTTTTTGACCTTGTTAGGATCAGGAAAGCTACCTAGACCACTTTCCCTGATCATTGGGATCAATACAAAGACAATCCATTAGTAAAAATGTCGATTCAAATAAAAAAACGCCTTAAGGTATTTCTATGGGAGCGAGAGAGAGAGTAATACACGGTGAGAGCGAGATAGCACATGGCGACGAAACGTGGCAGCATCGCAACTTTCATCTCACACGTAAACAATGACATGAGAATGTCAAAAAATGTCACATTTCGTACGCTCTTGTAGGCGCGAATTATCGATTTCGCCGGTGAGATTTACGATGTGCGTCACATGCAATTCTTCCTCTTTCCATAATGACACAGTATGACCCTTCAACTCATATATTAAAAAAGATCTGAACGTTCAAAGATTTCGTGTTTTGCCTTCTTTGCATATTGCGAAAACGGACGCCTCAACACGGTTTTTGTCGAACAAATCGAAAAGTATCACTCCTAGTAAAAAAATACAAATTTCCTAGGTAAAGATCGTAAACCGCGAAACAATTTACTGTTTTTGTTCGAATAGAAATTGTAAGTAATTATAAAATAAACAACTTGTTGGACCAAAGCAAACTAAACGTAATCCGATCTCAACCAATACCTTTTCAGATCTTCTGGAGCACTAAAGAAACCCTCATGCAAAGTTTCATCTAAATCCGTTTAGTACACACACACAGTTAGATATTTTTCAAGAAACAATTTTTTGGGTTCCTGGGACCTCAAAATGTAAAGATTTGATGTTGTCTCAATTTTCGACTTTGGGCCAATTCTAGTAACCTCTAACAATTTTGTGCGAAAGTTAAAATTAAAAATCTTAAGTAATATGAACAAATTAATGAAAATAAAACTTGTTTCAAATAAACGTACTGACGATTATCGCTCAAAAATCATGCATTATTCTAATAAAATATTGTTGATTCATATTATATTTTTTTGTTTGATATTTATTTTATATATATATTTATTTATATTTTTACGTATTTATTGTCATAAATAGTATTAGCATAAATTATATTAATATTAGTAAAAAGTTATTGCTGACATTTTATCGATATTTGTGATTTATAGCACTGTATGAGCGCACGCTTATTTTGAAACGATGGCTGTTAACGTGCAATGAAAAATTGGTTTTTGTCTCTAGCGCAAGATACGAACGATTCTAAAGATATCGATATTTAGCGAAGGATAAAAAATTGAACCTGTTCATCTGTTTGAAGATCGTGTAAGACTGCCTAATGCGGTATTGCCAGTTTTCATGTATGTGTGAAATTCCCATCATTTTCAGACATTGTATCACGAATTACTAAAAAACCAGACACAAGAAGTTTCTCAAACTGAGGGTACACTTTTGTAACAACCATTAAAACTCACAGTCAAAAATTTAAAAGAATCTGACATATAAATTATGGCGATAAATTCACAGGAAATTACCATTCCCTATCGTTTCCTTGCTAATAACGTGAGTGTTGATGTATCATAACTGGAAAAGTAGACACAAGATCGTTCTCAAAATTTGCCAGTGGTTTCACCAAACCATTATTTGAAAACAATCTGACGTTAACGACTTTCTCGGTAGAAATACCTTAATCCTGTTTGCTAGTTATGCTTGCAAATTATCACTTATGGAGGTGGGCGAGCTTATTATTCCGTACTAAGGATGCCTCAAAGCAGTCTAATTATTTCTCATCATTTATGTGAAATTTCAAGTGAAATTTTATCGATAAACACAGTTAAAACATTTAATTGACCCAGATAACATTCGCCAAAATTTGCAATTTTGCGCCATCTTTAACCCTTTCTGTGGGGTTTCAAATAAACCAAAATGTCTGCCATTTCTTATATATTTATGGTGGCCTCAAAAAATGGAGAATCTTTCGTTGTGTCAGTAATCCTGTTAAAACGCTGCAGGAGAGGGGTACGAACGAGTATTTAGAAAACATGTATGGTCGGGATCGCGGCGTTTTCCGGCGAACGAAGTTTGAAATTTCATGTCGTCCCACCCAAGGTCGTTTTGGCAGTAAGTGCCAAAATATGCTCTTTCATGAACCAAAGCAAAAATACTTTTTACTGACATTTTTACCGCGGCTTTTTTGACGTCCGGTCATTCTCGGAAATTTTGAAAAAACGGCTTTTGTCGCTATGACGCACCGAAGGTCGTTTTTATTCTAACAAGGTGCAAATACTTCAACTTGTCCTATATAAACACAAAATAATAGTTACTGACATTTTTATGGGGGCAAAAAGTTTAAATACGCAATAATACGTTCCCCAACCCCATCAAAAATAACGCTCTTCTTCAAAACGGCATATCTTTTAAATCAAATGGTATTTTAAGTTTCTTTTTACTTTAGAATTGTTTGGAAGACTCAAAATACACAAACTTAAAATCATCTCTATGTTCAACTCGTGTTACCGTCTATGGCGGAATATACGGTCCAGACTTGTCCCAAATAAGAATAGCTCGCGGTTCGGAACACGGTGGTCAGTTAAAATACAGATTTCTTATCCGAAGTCCCATGTATTTCATGAAAATATGTGTATTTTTTTGCAACTAACGGTATTAGTAACAGCTCACCACGAGTTTGCTCGCGAGGAATACCGCGATTATCATTTTCTCAAATAAATCATTATCTCTATACGATCATTAACACATTTTTAGATTAAATAAATAGTAAACATAAGTAAACTATGAATACTATGATTAGGTCATTACTTCTCATCCATGTGAATATTATTTATGTCATTTAAAATAAAAGATTGTTAATCTATTTATAGAACTTCTGTTTTTGTAACAGAAGTTTTCTTACTTATTTATCTGCATGAAACGCGCATTTATATAATATTAATATTATTTTAAATAAGTGTATCACATAAATAAAATAATGTTTATTTCAATATTTAATATACTTTAATAAACTATTCTCAGAAATTGCAGTCTAAATATAAATGACTTTCTCCGCAATTAATTACTAGTCAGTGCTCATGAATATTAAAATCAGTGTTTACTTACAAAATGTTATATTTCAGTAACAATTTATGTCATATTATTAAAATATTCATGAATTTTCCGTCAATTCCATTCTTTCTTCAAAATTGTTTCTGAAAATAAATTTCAAAAATAGTTTAAGATTTGCATGATTATAAGATTTGCCACAAATGTAATAAGATGGCATTAACAACATAGAACAGAACCATATGTCACACGTCATCAAGATGAAACTATCCTGGCTGCATTTTAAAACGAGTAGAAGTTGCTGTCGGACGTGGCTCCTGCGAATACCTATTTGATTCATATTTTGCACGGGCACGGCACGATTCACCTTTAAAGGGTGCCATAAAGATTAAGTACACAGTCTATATATATTTTATTTTCGTTTTTGAAATAGATGTTCGAAGTCAGTAACGCTTGACTGCAATTTTCATTCGTTTCTTAACTGTCTGCCGTGCTATTCTACATATAAAATTTTCCTGTAAGAAGTCATAGTGTTTATTAGGTATTCGGTAACGCCCGACTGCAACTTTTATTTGTATGTAATAGTCTTATTAAAAATACTTTAATAACATTTTAAAGCAAAATTGTTATGTCATCTAGAAAGATAACTTGCACATCTCTGTATTTTCATGTTCTGAATAAAAAACACATTAACTCATAGTTTATAAAATATATGTTAGTTTCCATGGCTCTGAAGATCACCCTATATGACGGAAATGACGCTAGGACGTGATCTACTATGCTATTTTGAATATATGTTTAAAATTTGAAAGAAATATTTTTAGTTCAGCAGAAATTACCATGTTTAATAGACATTCGCAGGCGGCAACGCCCAACTGCAACAGTTATTCGTATCATAATAGTCTTATTAAAAATACGTCAATAATATTTTAAGCCGTAGGCGGAGTGCTTCAAATCTTTTGAGTGCGATATGGATAATCCACTCGAGTTGTACAGTGTACTTTTTCTACCACCAGCTTAAAAAAACTACAAAATTTATCAAACATTAATATATTACACAAATACACACTGACAGTACACACTGACAGTACACACTGACAGTTACTTTGACAGCTTATGCACTAATTTGATTTTAAAACGAATAGTTTTCTATGTACTTAATACACGAACTGTGATTGGTCGGTTTCATTTCACATCCATCCTAGATCTGATATGAAATATATCCGTTCAGTTAACTGGAATTGCCTACTTATCCATTCTACAAACTGTACAAAAAGCAGCAAATTTACATCAGGGTGTAGAAAAACAATATTTCCGTTCCACTCTTAAACACTTTACAAAACTGTAAATGAATGCCTATCAGCATTTATTTTTTAAATTTTAACTTCAAATAAGAATACACATAAATAAAATTAATACATACGACATTCCCTTTATAAAATGTAATGGAGCCATGAGGAAAAGTGAAATGCAAGACGGCGCTGTTGGAGTGGGGTCGCCTACTAGACGACTTCAGACGGATCTTAGGAAATTTGCGTCACATTGCATTTAGTTGTATATCTTACTTATTATTAGTCGTAAAATTATGAATCATTACGTTTATAAAGGATAAAGCAAATTTTTCTTAAGAGTACATAATTTTGATTTGAGCTTTCATTTCGGAGATAATACGATGGGGACGCAAACATTGTCTAAATTGAATTAAATTTTGAGGCACTTCAAACCGAGATATTGCGGTTTTAAGTTTCGTTCTCCTGTAAGGTCCAATGTATAAGATAATATTTGAAAATTATTAAAAAATATTTCCTCTACAAAACCTTTTATGAAAAATATACAAAAAATCCCAATTTTTGTCTTCTTTACCACCATATGCTTAACTCGTTTTTTAATTATAATGCCCTTTTGAACATTACGTTTTTTGACGGCTTTGGGATTTTGACTCTTCAGTATACAATCATCCATTTTATACAAAATTCAGCTTGTGACAACGAAACCCCCACAGAACTTATTTTTATGCGTATATTTGAGCGCTGAGCACTCTACTATAAGGAAGAGAATTAAAGATGAAATTAATAAATCTTTATAATGATTTTTTGTGTGTTTCTATTCCACATCACAAAAAATAAAGAAGTTACGGCCGATAAAATGTGCGTTTCCACATTTATTATAACATTTTGTCATTGTAACTGCTGAGTAATTATTTTTTTTTTTTCAAAAATGCTGTTTTTCGTTAATACGAATACGTTAATCACCGAATTAATCACCTAGATGCACAATGCTTGTCTGTTTAAAAAACTTGTTTTAGGAAAAAAATTCAATCTGAAATATTAGAACCGCCATTTTAAATTTTTTTATTTTGAATTCAGATTCGTAATCAGTGGTCACAAAAACATAACTATCCTATGTTTCAAAAATAAATTAGTAATACTTTTTCAAATATTGAATATTTAAATTCACCCCTTGAAGGTTTTTACCTCTAGGTACTGTAGTAATAATTGAAACATTTTTTTCCCAAAAACTGACTTTTTAAATTATTCGAGTATAGTGTTCACGTGATTTGTAGTCACACTAAAAGTTCAAAAGTTGCAACCCGTCGTGAAAGTATTTAATGAAGAAATCGTACAAAATTGTACAATGAATTTTAAGTAGAATGTTAAAATTATAAAACCAAATGACTAATGTCAAAAATGTGTATTTCTAGAGATCATAAACTTGGATGAGGGTTGTAACAGTGATAAATATTTTCTTACCTTCTATTTATTCGCTTATTCATTAATGTTTGCGAATTCAAAACATTTACATTTTGTGTTTATTTAACAAATGATTATGAACTATAATATGGTATCTAAATCAGAGATTGTAAGTTGTAGGAGCTGAAGCCATTAGTTAATTTTAGTTAATTATGTAATAATAAGCCGTTAAAAATAATATAATTATTTGATAATAATATAATTTACGATTTAAAAATATTTACATTTTACATTTATTTAATAAATGATTACGATTATGACTAGAATTTGAGTGCATCGAGAAGGTCCTAAGAGGCCAAACGGTCTCTGGAAGGCGAGATTCAATATGAACGGATCAATAATGATGTACTATGTTAGGTAAAATTATTACTACTAAGACAACAAAAATCCGTAAGAATTTTAAAAAGAAGCAATAATTTGATTTTAAACTTTGTCATCATATCATCAGAATTCAATATATTCATCTGAGGAATGAGCGCATCAGATGGACATTCTGAAATCATCGCCCGTGGTCAGGATACTAGTGCTAGCTATACATTTATGTATTATTTCTAATTTTTGTGTTCCTAAAATTTGTTTTCTTAAGTTCCAAGTATATAATATAGTTAAGTATACATAGTAGTATATATAGATTAGGGTGTTCCTTATTTTTCGACTTTCATTTTCTTTTTGTCTCACCCCCTAAAAAGTTAATATTTGATTTAAGAATTACAAACCCAAAATTTCAGCCTCCTAGATGAACCCCTTCCCGTGCCGACGGGGGTGTAAAAAACCCCAAACTGGAGTTTTTTCAAATATACCCTTGAATTAGTCTTTATAACCCCAAATTACTGTTATTTGGTATAAAATTAAGGTAAAAGCCCCCATGATCCATACCTTCCCCTATCATCACAAGTTTAAAAGTAAGTAAAAAATAATTTTTTATGTAGTATTTATTGTTCAAAATGATTAAAATATTTGCTTTAATATATCTTTCTTACAATTTGGATATATTTTTCTGTGCTCTCGCACACATTGCAATACGTATTGTATTTGCTTTTCATCCTTTGTTAGGAGACCATGGAAATCCTCCATTAAGTTTACCAACCTTTCGGCAGTGTCGTTGTCACCTTTAAGTGACATTATTATTTCTCGTCCATTCGTATAAGAATCTTGCGTTCCCCATGTTTTCAGATCGTGATTTAAAAATTCCGAATCAGTATTGAAACGAGACATTAGACCCATGCTATTTTTTCTTTAATGAATGTGTCAATTGTTCTCGCTGAAAAGTGAGAACAATTAGATACCAAATTCAGTAAAACAATTACTAATTTAATGATTATATTAACCCTTGATTTTTTGATAAGCAAGAAAATTTTTTTTGGCATAGATTATTAATTAATACCCCGTCAATAACTCTTCAACCAAATTTAGACTAGTTTCCTCCACAGATTTATGAACTAGGAAATAGTGGCAAATGCCTCCATCATCTCAAGAAGAAAAAAAATTAAATATGAAAATTTTATTTTTATTTTATTTTACATGGACATTTTTTAAAATTTAGATAAACAAAGATGCACGTTGCACTTCTCACACTGAATTCGTGGACGCCCTCCACAAGTCTCGAGTTTACAGCGCTGCTCATGGCCATTTGTATGTATTGGCCAATGGCCAAGATTATTGAATCTTATATCGTCCCCTGGAATGGACTGTGGTTTTTGACCTTTTATTGATGCTGGTGAATTTCTATTACCACAAAGCATAAATATTTTTACCTCCCCATGGGTTTGGCTTTCCCTTATAAACTATTTGACTGATAGTTGCCCCTTAAATGGTATTGATTCATCAGTACAAAGATTTTTTCAATTACCAATTCTTCGCAACGATCTTCGAATAATTTTATTATTGGATGTACTTTCCAAAGCTTATCACTATCATCGTTACTTTCTCTGTTGAGATCCACAATATGTAAGTTTTTCTGAGGGATTCAAATCTATTACGCGATATGCCAATTTCATCCAGAAATTTGATTCTTGCCGCAGGTGCCTAATAAAATCTCAGTCTAGGAAAACGAAGTATGCCCATTATAATATGCAAGGTTACAAGTTTTCTAATTTCACGCTCATTTGTATTGATGTTTTTTCCAATTTTTTTCGTCATTTCAGCAAATATTTCCTTTGGAAAGTATTTAGAGAAATGCGCGTTTGACTGTCATGGGTATTTTCATTCTTATTGTCAGGTGCAATAAACACAATTTTTGGTGGTAACGAAACTGATATGATCACCAGATCGACGCGACCGACTGATGATACAGATAACTATGCGCAAACGTTTTTATAAGGCACCGTTGCGTTAACAACTCACGTGGTTTCTAAGATGACGGTGTATCAAGTGTATTACCAGAAAAAGCATAACAAAATTAATCAGCTTCAGCAATTGAATGGAACGTGACAGGAATGTGACGTATATGTGTTTTTACTTCAAAAATGCACTATTTTGCTTAACTTTATGCTTCCGGTGGTGGGTAAATATTAACCATATGGGTTGAAATTATTGTTTTCTTCTTTTTATAACAAATATATATAATTGAAGTAACGATTTGAAAAAAATTCTACCTTGAGGTTTTTATTTAAAAAAATTGCTTTTCACAAACTTCTAGGTCCCGTCGGCACGAGAAGAAATCTGAAATTTGGAGCGTGTGATTCATATCTGAAATGTACACTTTCTGGGAGGTGAGATCGAAAAAAATCAAAAAATTTTTTCGTCAAGTATAAATAAGGAACATCTTAAATAGATAAGCCAGCCAGATTTAGGTGATGATCTTGAGAATTTAAGGGAATGGGTTGACTTCCCAAACCTCCTCTTTATGGCTCTGAGCAACAAAAGTTTGAATTAAAATAAGAAAGAATCTATTTACCCGTTGTCGTAAATGGTTCCGCGAATGGTGGATGTTATATAAATATTTTACATATCTTCAGATAGCTGAAGAATATTTCTGTGTTTGTTAGCACCGAGGTCAACACCATTCAGATGGTACAACTCGCGAAATTTTTAAACCAGTGTTAAATAGTACGGAGTTAACTTAACAACGGGTTAGGGTAATTTGGTACAACTCGCCCTGAGAGTTTTTTTTTTTTTAACTATTTAACGTCGGCCTATTTCCGCTACCAGGGCCTATCACCGACCCCAGGAGACGACCTACCCCCAACCTGGAAATTTTGCCGAACCTCTTCCCTTAAGAAGAGTAGGGATCTTTTACTTGCCTAACATTTAATAGACAAGGGACCGCCTGCTTTACATCCCCTCCGAAGGATGGTATATCCACTACGTAATCGACAGATATTCACATTGAAGTCGCCTCTACGCTCGCCCCAACCCTGAGAGTATCATATATATAATGTTAATTAAGTGAATAATGAGATATTTATATCGCATCTTTCTCTGTTGATAAGCTATGGTGACACAAAACAATTGCTTCAAATCCAAGACATTTGATAAAGAAAGTCACTAGGCTACAGAATACTTTTTGCCACATATGATTTTTAATATCCACTTCCCAAGTGCTTCTAAGCCTTTCAGGTGAGTATTGTAGGCTCCGCCCCATGCAAGTATGCCATTCCTCAACTGAGATTCCACCAATACATAATACAATATTTTTAGATGTGGTATGGTGGCTTAGAGCAAATACTAGGCAGAATCGTGACCTGCTGGATTAAAGCGCCAAATTTTGCAGAATTCTTATATACCCTCAGTACTATCAATTCAGGGGAGGGATTTCAGTGTCCGCCGTCTTGAAATACGACGCTATCTTTGTTTTCTTTGGACTGTAACTGTAAATTTTCGACTTTTATTGGCTTTCACTAAATATCTCCACAACTTCTGGGTTTGTAACAAAAAGGATTTAGTTTAAACTAAATTTGTTACAATTTGAGACTGAAACCGCTTTTGTAACTTTAATATTCTGCGAGATACAAGCTTCCAAAGTTTTGGACTTTTTTCAGGGTATTACGAAAATCGGTTGGGTTTACAGCAACACTATTCGAATCAATTTTAATCTAGACTAAATTTACTACAACTTTAGACTAGATCTGCTTTTGTAACTTTAATATTTTGCGAGATACAAGCATCCAGACTTTCTAAATACGACGCCATCACTGACTACGAAGAAGCGGATACCAGAATGTGTCTTCATATATTGGATGCATTACAAAAGGGTGCAACCAACATCCTCATAAGTACAGTTGATACAGATGTTATTGTGGAACTAGCCAACCATCTTAAGTTGGCAAGTAGCTGCACAGAAAGAAAAGAAATATCGTCACTGTTGGACAGAGACAAACAAGCTTAAAAGTCTTTTTGTCTCTGTCCAACAGTGACGATATTTCTTCTCTCTCTGCGCGGCTACTTGCCAACTTAGGATGGTTGACTAATACTAGTAAGCATCTTTTTCGAGCTATAAACTTAAAAACCTAATATTCAACTTTGGATTGCGTTTGCTAAGGGTAAACATTTATAACACCGATATTATCATACCAACGCCATTTGCCAAGAGCTCGGAGAAAATATGTCACAAGCATTGCCCTTTTTCTATGCTTTCACGGGTTTAGACACTACATTACAATGTTTTGGTAAGGGGGGAAAGTCAGCATGGAACATGGAAAGCAGGCACTGAAGGATTTATCTTCTCTGCAAAACATCCATTTCAGCCAGTATATACTAAATCAAAGGCATTTGAACTTATAGAACGATTCACATGCATCCTGTACGATGGCACAACAGAACTTGACAACATCAACAGCTCAAAGAGGATCTCTTCACACAAGGAAAAAAATCGGGCACCCCACCCCGAATTGATAGTACTGAGGGTATATACGAAGTGTGCAAAAAAAAATTTGGAGCTTTAATCCAGCAGGTCACGATCTTTTCGCTAAGCCACCACACTAATCTAAGATGTCCAAAATTTGCTTTAAATACTTGAATTTGCCTAGCAGACTCCTAATCTTTTGAACTATCCCATTTATTTTTATATCTAATTTTAGGAAACCGTCTATGATTATACCGAGATATTTTATTAGGGTTGCTGATAAAATCACAAACGTTTTTTTCGTTAAGTGTAGCAACAGGTATGCATTTCGTTTTATTGAAATTAATGGTTAATTTTGAGTCGAACCAGGATTTTATTATTTTGAAATCTTCCTCAGCTGTACTTATAATATTATTCCAAGTATTGCCTGTGTAAAATACAGTCGTATATTTACATAAATATTAAACAGTACTGGGCCTAATACTGTCCCCTGAGGCACCCCATACTCTACTGTTCTAAATTTACTAATTTACTTAACGTTTCATTAACATTTACACACTGTTTTCTCACTGATAAGTAACTTCACATTAGTCGCAATTTGTTACCATGGAAACCAATTTCTTCTAATGATAACCAACAATTTTTCGTGAGACACGTTGTATTCGTGGATTTTAGAGTACTATTCAGTCCTTGTACTCGTTACTTGTACTCTGGATTACATTAGCACGACGACACTTCGTTCTAGTAGTAGTACTAAACCTTCGGTATTTGCCCAGCACATCTAAAGTATATTTCTTACCACCACTTATACAAAAATTGCCAAAAAAGTATATAAGTACTGAAAATTTTATTATGTCAATTTGGTAAGTAAAGCCAGTTTCCATTCAGTGGAACGAAAACTCATCTGCTCAATTTTGTTTCTACCTCAAAGTTAGGTTGCCAAATGAAAGGCACAAAATGTTTCATATAAGTTGTAGGAAAAGATGCATTGTTCTGTAAAGCCCTTTACAGCGTATGATCACCGCTAGCCCAGTCACTCTATACATGAACCTCTAACAACTAACAAATACAACCTAAGATTTTCCAACGGGATTCTCTTTATTTTGGCGTTACAAATAATTTCTCAAAAGTCCATAAAGCCAACTGGGCGGCTACAATAGTTACAGCAGGTCAAATGTCAAGAAAATCGGTTTTTCTCAAAAATCTCGTAAATCATCGGCATTACGTTAATTTTGATTATTATAAAATTTGTTCGTGAGATAAATCTGCATATAAAAGGTCCTATACAAAATTTACGTAAAACAAATAGTTTTTGAGATTATTGAGAAAACTCGGACATTGTGCTGCATTCGTTTCCGCACTACCTTTGAGGTAGAATGCAAGGATTGTTTTTTTAAATGGTGTGTCCTATAGGCCTAATCCATGGGTTATAAGTTATATTACAATTTTGTTGATTTTGGTTCGTTTTTGCTGACTTCTACTTCTTCGTCTTCATCTATCCCTTCTATTTTCACTTCTTCAATATTTTCATCTTCGTCAACAACCATCTCAGCGGAAAATAACGAAATGAGTTCGTCTTCATCATCGTTGAACTCAGATTCAACGGTTGTATCCTCGGACATCATATTGAGACACGACTGGCCCCGACAAGAGCCACACACTACGGAACATGGCAATCCTATTTTTCTGCATCCACAATTGGTGCCACATCCTTTTGTGCAACTGCAGAAAATAGAATTGAGAAGTTCATCTGGTGTAGGAGGAATCAGAGTAGTTGTTGGCTCTAATAAATTATTGTTTAAAGTCAAACCCCATTGCTGAGGGTCTAAATCTTTTCCCAGCCAAGTTTAAACCTGGTAATATACCCTGAATAGATGTTGTTGAGTAGCTGCTGCTGTGGGTGGAAGTAACGATAATTGCACAGGCTTATTTATTAGCAAATTTTTCGAACAGTTTTCTATTTTGAATGCCGCCAATGCTTCCTGTAAATCTGGTCTTTTTTTAATGTTTTAAATGCATTTATTTTTTCTTTTCGAAATAAAGTAATGGAATCTTAGAAAGCTACTACTAAAAGCCCTTACTATTATTATTATGAAGAAGTGTCCATTTCAAGGACATCTCAGACAGAAATTATGCGGGTATATGTGCATAAACGATGTTCCTCTGTATTCATAGGTCTTGTTATCTATATACAACACTCTACGTATATAATAGTGACGTATGCACTTTGCTCCGAAGTTTATCAGACCAATATCTCGAAAACTATTTGTTCTACGTAAATTTTGTATAGAACCTTTTTTATTGTATATTTACCTCACGAACAAATTCTATAATAGCCAAGATTAACGTAAAACCCATACGAAATATTTGAGAAAAACCGATTTTCTTAACATTTGACCTGCTGTAACTATTGTAGCCGTCCAGTTGGCTTCATGGACTTTTGAGAAATTGTTTGTGATGCCAAAATAAAGAGAATCCCGTCGGAAAATCTTAGGTTGGATTTTTTTAGAGGTTTGGTCTTTTTTATGTAAAAAATGACTGGGTTACGCAAAGAAAGAGGGCGCAGTACAAAGCCGTTTTAGTGTGTAATGTAAGTTCCAGGACTGAAAATTTTAAATATAAAAAATAACGGTGCGTAGACTTGAAAGACGATCTCTTTAATAAATTTCACCCAAATTCGAGTTATATGAAGAACTACTAGAAGAACTTTTCTGTAAAATGAAAAATGTGACTGATGGATATTTCGGATAGTAGAAATGACCGATTTTATATTCATTTTGTGCGTATGGGTATAAAAGCTTATTTTTTGTTCCTTCAAAAGATTTTTTTCATTGCTGCACCGCTACTTAAGGATCATTATGTATTATGTTCAAGTACAAAAATATATATATTATCTAGAGTTGGGAAAAATAAAGAACTTTGTAGAAACAATTTACTGTAAATTAAAAACACATTTTCTATATTTTACTGTCAAAAACCATCCAACTATTGCATTAAGGAAATTTAAACAAATACCTTCTGAATCAGCTTCACTATCTGTGGAACAATTAGAGACACTGTCACCATTTTCACTTTCTTCTTGTGATTCAATTTTGTTAAAAAACATATTTATAATCACTCTTTACTAATACAGTCAAGCTGCATATACTTATGTATTAAAACTTACAAAATCAGACTGAGCACCAAATCAAACTGCGATAAATTTTAAAATAGAAATATCGTGTCGCAATAACCCAATAACAGTATTTGAACGTGCTGATATGGAGATAGCCGACACGTTACTATCATCCTTAGGAGCTCTTCAATAAACTAACACTAACTTGTTTGCGGCATAATTAACTCAGTACTATTAATTTGGATTTGTAATGTTAGGTCAACTCAATTATGCTTAACCAACAATCTACCCACCATCATCTTAATTAGATAAAGAAACATTGTCGTTAACTGATAAACCATTCGGTATTCTATAGTCAAATAAACTAATGGGTCAGAAGAATAAAATACGTACAGCTTAAAATTTAGGGCAGTTCTTCGCCGCCGTCCCGATCCAGATGGCAACCTGAAATTAAGCGTCCGAAAATCCCCATACTCATACTTTTTAAAACTTTTAATACAACTAAAAAAACTGCAGCTATCTGTAGTCCAGGAAATACCTTTTAATACAACTAAAGGTATGATCAGACACATCTATTTTTGCTGCGGTGCAGTGCAAAAAACTGTGCAGTTTAAGTGAATTTTCTGTAGTAGGTAATATATTAATAATGGACTCAAATTAAACGTCGAAATAGGTTAATAAGGAATTTTTTGCTAAATCTGTCCATTGCTTCTTGTAGAATTTTAACAATTTATTTTTCAGCACAGAAATTTTCTGCTATTTTTCCTATTATCTCAGGTCATAGTAATCGCATCGCAGTAATAAAAACCGCTGCCCAAGGAATCACTACTTCCACATCCAGATTCTCTATCCAAGTCACTCACAACGAAAAAACTTTGTATGTGAAAATAATTGTTTATGGAACTTTAATAATATAATATTTGAAATCCTCTACCCCAAAAACCCATAAAACGATACCCCACATCGGTAGTGGGGTGGGGGTGGTGATAGGGGCATGGTAGTGGGGGGTGGATGAAGTAAAAAAATATGGTTCCTGTACATGCACTAAATCACTTTTTTCTTCATCCCCTTTAATAAGGAGGTGGGGGTGGTAATGGGGGTGGCTAATGCCAAAAATTTTTTTGAGACCTCAGCTTCTCTTAAATACCAATTTCATGGACTCTTACCTGCTTGATTTACCCATTTACCCCAATTTACCCCCCAACCCTTCGACGGAACAAGATGAAAATATAATCTAGTTCTAGATCTCGTTAAAATACATATGTGTACCAAATTTCAAGTCAATATCTTAAACGGTTCCAGAGTAAACGTGCGCACAAAAAAAAAGTTACAGGACAGACCGACAGATAGACAGAAATTTTTTTTCGCTCAAACTTAAAATCTCGACGTTTCATGACATTTTAAGCCTATTTGGACAATAAAAATGTTAAAAAAATTTTTTGTCGTTACCATACTTCTACTGGTCGTGGAAGTAAAATACGTGATTTTTTTGTGAAACCAAAAACGATAAGCGAATTATGAAAGTATATGAAATAATCAACGTTTAAAAAAAAGAATGATATTCTACTTGCATTTGAATCCGTGATACGTTAGTTTTTGCGTTTTAGTCGATTAGAAGTAAACATATTGATATTTTTTCTTGAAATTTTCGCATATTGTTCCAAAATGATTATGTTTCTCTCTCTGCTAGTTGAAAATTATCCACAACTAAAATGTTTTCAAATACATCGCATAAAGCACCATTGAGGACATAACGCACATTCGAAAAAAAAAATTATCTCCCCACTCTTTGAATATTGTAACTAGGCAACTAACTTAATTAATGGTATACATCACTCCATTTTCATCATATCGAGTTTTTTTTAAATATTTTTAGTTTTTTTTCGTATATTCTGATTCTATTACTTAACAAAATATAATTTGTTGTTTTTATTCATCAAAAATTCAACAATCTTTATTTTTACTTCCACGTCCAGTGGAAGTATAGTAACGACAAAAAAATTTTTAAAAATTTTTATTGTCCAAATAGGCTTAAAATGTCATGAAACGTCGAGATTTTAAGTTTGAGAGAAAAAAAAAAATTCTGTCTGTCTGTCGGTCGGTCTGTCTGTAACTTTTTTTTGTGCGCACGTTTACTCTGGAATCGTTTAAAATATTGACTTGAAATTTGGTACACATATGTACTTTAACGAAATCTAGAACTAGATTATTTTTTCATCTTGTTCCATCGAAGGGTTGGGGGGTAAATTGGGGTATATTTGGGGTAAATAGGTCAATCAAGCAGATAAGAGTCCATAAAATTGGTATTTAGTATATACAAGAGAAGCTAAGGTCTCAAAAAAATTTTTGGTATTAGCCACCCCTATTACCACCCCCACCCTCTTTTTAAAGGGCATGAAAAAAAATTGTGATTTATTGTACCTATGTACAGGAACCAGAAACCTCAAAATATTTCTTTACTTCATCCACCCCCACTACCACCCCCCACCCCACTACCGATGTGGGGTATCATTTTATGGGTTTTTGGGGTAGAGGATTTCAAATATTATATTATTAAAGTTCCATAAACAATTATATTCACATACAAAGTTTTTTTCGTTGTGAGTGACTTGGATAGAGAATCTGGATGTGGAAGTATTGATTCCTTGGGCAGCGGTTTTTTATAACGTTTTCGGCTCTTGTCATATTGATTATTTGGGATGTGTTCGAAATAGTTTTTGTAATTGAGCCACTTATGCTTCGTTGCTTCAGAGTAATATGAAGAAATGTTGTTTTCACTAGTGTGATATGAAATGTTATGGATTTCTAAGTGTAGTCCCGCGTAATTCGTTAGAGGAGCTTTTCTGAAGAATATTTTGCCACTTTCAGATTATTCGCTGATAAATACGTACTACTGCTTGTCGTTGCTCGAACAGAAATGACGTTCTCCTTGTGTTCTCTGGTCATTAATACGAAGCTGGTTTAAATTATTTTTTTTACATATTTATAAAGTACCTGGCTTAGTATACTTCTGAAATATCCATGCTTATAAAAAGATGCGCAAGTTTTTTACGATCGAGAAGCTACAAAAGCAAGGATATTTGCTGCTGGCATAAGTTGTATCGTAGCACTGTATGATTCAGATCCAGTGAAAACACATGTTTATACGTTCTGCGTTTTGAATTTAAAAAAAAATGCACTTCAAAAACATCATGCAAATTATCTGTTCTCCCACCAATCGAAGAAGCTGCAAACTAGCATTCACTGAGGGTGTATTTTCAAATACAGAAATGGTTAGGATTTGCAGATAAAAATCCTGAAGAGTATGGTTGGAATGATACCATAAATGGATTAATGACACTGACAACAACAAAAAATCCTTTTCCAGATAATTTATTGAAGACTATTTGCTGTATGTGTAGATTGGGTTGCAAAACAAAACTTTGTTCATGTAAAAGGATAGGGATTAAATGCACAAATTTGTGTCATTTTTGTAATGGATTAAATTGCAGCAACTGTTCTGAAGTAACATTGAAACAAACTGAGGACGAACTTGATGACAATGAAGACGATGTTTCATCGATTTCTGAAATGGAAACAGATGAAGCAGACTTTAAAAATTCATTTGTTACAGCGGAAGACATTGACAACAACGAAGTAAGCAATGTTTCGGAAAATGAGGATGATTTTCAAATTGACAGTGAAGAATGCTCCGTCAATGAAGATGAATCAGATGATTCAGATTTTGTTTGTAAAGAAAGGAAACTACAATAATATTTTGTGTATAATTAAAAAATATTTCTATTCTTCTTCTGTACCACTGCATTACATCTCTATCAACGTTCCCTTTCATATGAAATAAATAGTACGGCCAGGCCGAACTTACTTTCTCGACTGACTTACAAATTATTTGTTTATCATTAAATAACCTTTATGTCTGTCCCACAAAATAAATATTTTGGAACTAAAATTTCCAATGCATTTTAATTAAATAATGGCCAAACAAAGTATTTTACGTTACAATACATTAAAAATTGAAAATAAACACAAAACACAAACATTTTAAAAAGAAACAGAAAATCAAATATGACAAGAGCCGAAAACATTATAAAAAAATAAAGATTGTTGAATTTTTGCTGAATAAAAACTTAACAAAGTATATTTTGTTAAATAAAAGAATCACAATATACGAAAAGAGACTATGAATATTAATAAAAACTCGATACGATGAAAATGGAGTGATGTATACCATTAATTAAATTAGTTGCCTAGTTACAATATTCAGGGAGTGGGGAGATAATTTTTTTTTCGAACGTGCGTTATGTCCTCAATGGTGCTTTATGAGATGTAATTGAAAACATTTTAGTTGTGGATAATTTTCAACTAGCAGATAGAGAAATATAATCATTTTGGAATATTATGCGCAAATTTCAAGAAAAAATATCAATATGTTTACTTATAATCGACTAAAACGCAACAACTAACGTATCACGGATTCAAATGCAAGTAGAATATCATTCTTTTTTTTTAAACGTTGATTATTTCATATACTTTCATAATTCGCTTATCGTTTTTGGTTTCACAAAAAAATCACGTAGTTATTTGAAATTGTTTATACGTGCAATATCCATAATTATAATTAAATTCCAAAAAAAATTGGTTTAAGTTTAAATTTTTTTTTCTTTTCATACACCACTGTAAAGTAAGTACATGTAAAAACCTACACTTTAAAAGAAAAATTGTCCTACAACGAGTCGATGCACTTAAACAAAATGCGATGGAAATTTCGAAATTATTGTTGATTTTTAGCCGTTTGAATAAATATTTGGCACGGAGGTTTAGTTCAGTAAAGGGCATGGTTCCACCAACTTTCATTACAATTGATGGATTATTACATCGTATTTCTTAAACTGGTAAAAAATGCAATTTTTGGTGGTTTAGTATTTTTGTTATTGCGATACGATTACTATGACCTGAGATAATAGGAAAAATAGCAGAAAATTTCTGTGTTGAAAAATAAATTGTTAAAATTCTACAAGAAGCAATGGACGGATTTAGAAAAAAATTGCTCAGAGCACTTGTTATTATACCTACAACAAATTCAAACAATTAAATTGCTGCAGCCAGAGAATTCCATTCAAATTTTATTTTGACTCCACACACAAAAAAATAAAAGTCATGTACTTTTTTACCGACTATCATATCTATATGTATTTTGGAACGCTGAATCTAATCCGAGGTCAGAACTGTCACATGTCATCAATATTTTCATGTAAGCTAAAAAATAGCTTAGAACAAGCCTGAAACCGGGTAAAAAGTAAATTGACAGATTAAACGAGTTGACCTATGTTTCTATACATATTTTGGGGCGCTGAAACGGAATCCGAGGTCAGAATTGTCATATGTCGTCAATATTTTCATGTAAGCTCAAAAAACAGCTTAGAAAAAGCCTGAAACGGTAAAAAGTAAATTGACAGATTAAACGAGTTGACTCATGTTTTTATACGTATTTTGGAGCACTGAAACCGAATCCGAGGTCAGAATCTCCTTATCATGTCAGGATTTTGACATTACCTCAGAAAAATCTTAAAAAACACCTCAAAAATGATCGAAAATGCATATAGAGTTAAAATAATAAAATTTGAATGAGCAAGTCATCATACCAGCACGTATTTTTGGTCATTAAAATCTAATATGTGTCAGAGTGGAATTAACATGTTAAAACGTTTACATTTTAACGCAGGCTCAAAAAACCTGTGAAGATAAAAAAAGGTCGAGAAAATCTCAACCCTTGAGAATTCGTAAAAAATCGTCATTATTTCTTCCTGGGAAATCGTATTCGTTTTTACTCAAGACCTATGCAGTGGGTTTCTTTTCCTTTTCTTGCCACTGTCTAGCAACTCCTTTTAAGCATCCAGTAGTAACCGTCTATCATATTTACGTCACATTTTCCTTAAAATATAATTTTAAATTCATTAAACATCCCAATTTTTGAAAGTTTTCAACCATTTCTGCTACTACACTTTTATAGTCATCACTTTGTACATTTCCCAAAAAATTCTCCACGACTTTTTTGAAACTAACCCATGCAGATTTTTCAACGTCATTCATCTAGGTAACAAATACCTCATCCCTTAGCATAGTCCGAATATTGACGACATGTGACAATTCTGGCCTCGGATTTAGCAAACCAAAATACGTATAAAAACCTGGGTCAACTATTTCCGTCTTCCAATTTACTTTTTAACCGGTTTCAGGCGCTGCTTATTGAGCTTACATGAAAATACTGACATGTGACAATTTTGACCTCGGATTCGTTTTCAGCGCCCCAAAATACGTATAAAAACTTAGATCAACTCGTTTAATCTGTCAATTTAGTTTTTTACCCGGTTTCAGGCTTGTTCTAAGCTGTTTTTTGAGCTTACATGAAAATATTGACGACTTGTGACAATTCTGACCTAGGATTCAGTTTCAGCGCCCCAAAATACGTATAAAAACATGGGTCAACTCGTTTAATCTCCCGATTTACTTTTTACACGGTTTCAGGCTTGTTCTAACCTGCTTTTTGAGCTTACATGAAAATATTGGTGACATGTGACAATTGTGACCTTCTAATTCTGTTTCAGCCACCCAAAACACATATAGATAAGATAGTCTGTAAAATTGTTTTTATTTTTTTTGTGTGTGCCTGTGAAATTATCGAAAATTCAGCGCATGAAAACGTGTTGTCTAGAATCTGCTTGAGTTCATTTTGATGTGATTTGACAAAAAGTGCCCGAGACGTAGTCGAGGGTACTTTTTCAGTCAAATCACATCAAAATGAACGAATGCGGTTTTTTAGAGGCAACACGCTTTGAATGCTGAATTTTCAAATTATTTTTAATGTACGGAATACATTTATTAGACTATTTCCAGAACAAAACATAGAATAAGAAAGATTTTTTATTATCAACTGAATTAACTAACAATTCAAATTATTAAAATGAAAAATGCAATTGTTGGAGGTTATAATATGGCTGGCCAAGGTAGATGTAGACGCGCCGAATTTTAAAATTATTATTTTTTATAGAAAAACCCAAAATATTTAAAAAGTAGGTCATTAATTGTTCCTTTTGCTTCTATAAGCCTGCTATCTTCACATAAAAATAAAAAAGAAAGAAAAATCGATTTCTATATTGATTCAACTGACGTTTTAGCTGTCAAGCCCAGTGTAATTTTCGTACGTAATATCACTAGTGCTTAGAATTTTATCGTATGTAATATCACTAGTGCTTAAAATTTTATCGAAAATTTTTTCGAAAGCGTGTTGCCTGGTAATATAAAGAGTGCAAATTGGCAGTTTATTATCTGATTAAATCCCGACCGCTTTAGCGGGAGGGATTTAATCTTTGATAATAAACTGCCAATTTGCACGAGTTATATTAACTAGGGGCGACTTAGCTTGAGAAAAAATTTTTAGATAAAATTTAAAGCACGAGTGGTATTTGAGGAGAATATTTCACGAATAAATAATTCATTAAGTACATCTTCAATATTATGTTTTCTCATTAACTGCCTTCAGACGTTTTCTTGTCACTTTTTGGAGTTTACTGACCTTTATTTTCAATTTCATCATTAATTTGATATACAGAAATATTTCCAAACCGACTCATATTGTCAAAACAGCAAATCTGAAACAAACGCAGTAGAAACAACGGAGATTCGCTATATTTTAAAATAATCTAGTGACGTTTCCATGGCAACTAGTAAATAAAACGAGTTGAAACCTTAGATATTATAATATATAGACTGGCTTAACACCTTTCAGGCGTTTCTGAGGTGCAATACGACGAGGAACGATAGAGAGAGCACTACTTTAGTACCGATGTCTCGCCCAAATAAAATATACACCCATGGTTCTGAGATTGACATAGAGAGCGCCATCTAGCGCTACAAGTTATATTCCATAATAAATAAATGTTCATCGACTCATATTTACGTATCTTACGAAGTTTATGAATTATGTTGAGGTTTGCTTTGTTAAGCAAAGAGAATTTTAAATACAACAAATTATAATGTTTGATGCACAGCTTTGATTCAACGAGTTACTTTTTGGTAGATTACCATAATATGTAAGTACTATACATTTTTAGTTTGTTCCAGAGCGAATGTGTACTTGACATTTATAATAAATGATTTGCTTACCTTTGTAACTACGTTATTGAGCTATTGAAAGCTGTGCTTGACTTGTTCCTGTATTATGAGCTATATTAAGTACAATCTTTGTGTGTAATTGTTACCTGATTGAACACTAGGAAAACTGAAATAGTTACAGATAGGCAAAAGTTACAGCCTATATATTTCAGACAAGATTCGCTTTGGAATTGAGGTGTGTTTTTGTTTGCTACTACATAATACAATATTACAATTTACAAGGTAAGTACGTTAACAATTAATAATAAGCTAGAGAAGATATTTATAGATAAAACTTAAAAGCTCGAGTTGCCCTATTTGCCAAAAATATTTCACGACAAAAACGTCAAAAAATTTTCGCATATTTGCCGCTGCAGCGACCTAAAAAATTAGAGCGATAAATTTTGCATGTTGGTCCTGTCAAAAGCCGATCTAGCTTGAATTACCACTAATAATGACGTTTGATTGGTGCAATGTTTTGAAAAAACGGGCTCTCATTGGCTATAGCGTTAATGAGTGAAATAATCGGTAAAATTTTTTCGTAAGCGATGTTGCCTGGTAATATAAAGAGTGTAAATTGATAGTTTATTATCTGATCCCGAGCGCTTTAGCGGAAGGGATTTAATCTTTGATAGTTATATTACCTTTGGGCAACTTAGCTTGAGAAAAAAATGTATAGATAGAATTTAAAAGCACGAGTGGTATTTGAGGAGAATATTTCACGAATAAATAAAGTACATAAAATACCTTTAATATTAAGTTTTGCCATTAACTGCCTCCGGACGTTTTAGTGTTTACTGGTTTTTATTTTCAATTTCGTTATTTACGTCACATGAAAATGTATTTCCAAACCGACTCGTCTAACAAAGAACAAAGTAAGTATAATTATTAACAATCATTGCTATAGAAACTTAAAAGTCCACGGAATTTGCCATATTTTAAATATAATGACAATCAATAAACCAGTATACCTTGAACCACAACACCAATGCGTTAGAGGTGTTACCAGGTATTATAATGCATAGAATGGTCCAAAACTGCTTAAACTCTGAGAGTCTTCATTGTAAACAGTTCTTAGGCATTTCGACCAATGGGGAACTTGCCCATTTTTTTTTTATTTCATTAAAGTGTGTATTTATGTATAAAAACACGCCACACCGAATATCAGCTCTTAAATCGCAGTACTTACTTTGTAATAAATAATTAAAGTTGAAATCCTCGCCACTCCTCACGAAAAGCACTGTGACGTCACCGGTTGAAAACTAGTCTCGCGTGGTATTAACAGATGGCGTACTTTAGCCATTCACCCTAATTAATAGACCGGGCAGCGGTTGGCTTTGGGACGTCCGCATATTCGGTCATAAGTTTTTTGTTTTTTATGTTAGAGAAAAAATAAAAAAAAAGTGTCGAAAAGCCCAATTAATTCTCTCTACATAAGCTGTCTACAAATTTTTCGAAAAAACCGATAATTATCGAGATATTCGAGGAAATGTAGGAAATTACACGTTTCCCTATAGAGTGTATGTAAATTTTAAAAAAATATTTTTTCTCAGAAGCCTTTGTTTCGAAGGGCCGAGATTAACGGAGCGTCAAAATAGGACATGATATTAAGTGAACATCGTAAATGAGATCGATTTCAGTTAATTACCAATTAATTACGGTGACAAAATGGAGAAATGTTACCGAAAAAAAAAAAAGTCCCAAATCCCGCCCCCTCTAATTCCTTAATTTCTGTCGGAATTCAAAAAATAAAAAAGGGAGTTTTAGCAAATTTAATTATGTTTAAATTAGCTAGAGTAGTGTTTTGGCGTAGGAGCCAAGATTAAAAAGTTGCCAACTGTAGAAGCTCAAAATTTGCGATTTTTTGCCGTACCTGGCCGACATTTTTGTAGATATCTCCGAAACGAAAAAAAAAATCAAAAGTCTGGTGATAGCAAAAGATTCGTAGTGGAAAATACTCGTTTGACCGTATTTTTTATTTCGAGCTAACTCCCACCGTTTCGGAGATATCTGCGAAAAATAGCAAAAAACAGCTTACATTTCGGAGCCGAAAAAATTGCAAAAACATGCAATCTTGACACGTTCATATTTTTCGAAAAACACCATTGGAACGGCCGTACGATGTCGCGACGTAAAGAGGAAGTCTTCCAGATAAACCTGATCGTAAATTGCATGGCGAAATTCGAAAATTCGGCTCGGCACGAACGAATCAAAAGTGACATTTTGTGACATTTCAGAATATTGAAGATGTTTTTCCAACGAATTTTAGGTTAGATTGCGTTCACTGCTAGTTGTTTCTGACAAATGAGCATGCGAAAGCAGAATCAGTGTCGCTTGACGCCGTCATCAGACTTTCACCCTCTGACGTCACGTTTCAGGAGTGGGTAAAATCCGGCAGATTTTAATCGCTTATATTTCTGGAGGATTTTTTTTTTATTTAATTTTTTGTTGTCTATGGGGATGTTAATTTACGATTTTGAGTATTTTAATTCAATTTTATTTTTTGGGCAAGTTCCCTATTACGTTATGCATAAAGACAGATAGAGCACTACCAATATTTCGCCTTATGTTCTATTTTAAGTTGATCAAAGCAAATGAAATATGGTTCTGGTACCTCTAGTAACAGTAACGCTATACGCTACATACAGAGAATCGGCAGACAGTGTAATATACAAGATATATTATATAAAGCATTTATTGATATATATTTACTTATTTAATTCTTTTTCTCAATTTAAGGAGTGTAAAGATTATTAGTAGAAGAGGGTATTTATACTGTGAGAGTCGAGTTGGAATAAGTGTTATGAATTATTGTAAAGAAGGGTACAGTGATGGATTACCATACGTAAATACATTTGTGTTTAACATGAATTAATTGACTTGCCTGCTCGGTAGGCATTTGTATTTTTTTAATTTGTGATAATTATTATTTTGTAATTACGTTATTATAATCTATTTGCGGAAAACATTTCACGAAACAAAACATGACATATATGTCAACAAATTATCGCAATATTTGTCGACGCGTTGACACAAAAAAATTAGAGCAATAATTTTTTCGTGTTGGTACTGTCAAAAACCGATCTAGATTGGTTTAACACTAATAATGACATTTGATTGGCGCAATATTGTGAAGAAGCAGGCTCTTATTGGCTATCGCGTTAATGAGTGAAATAATCGCTGTCATTTTACGCAAAATATTCACTTGGAATGCAGTTTTTGCTGAAAGTTTGTTCTCATTGATCCAAATTTTCAAAATCTTGCTATATCATTGGTTCTTATAATGTGAAGGAAATAGTCATGTGCAACCTTAAAGGTAGCGCGTCCAGTTCGGTTGCGTACAATATTTATTTGTTGCGAGCAGCCTTAAAAGTAGCCACGTGTGAATGGGATTTTAAAGAGTAGCTGCAAAAAATATCTATTTGGTTGAAACTTTTGCAACTGTAGCGAGTGCAGTATAACAGTTGGCGTCTATTTGTGTACTGAACATTTCGAGGTAGGTAATTACTTAATTTTAAATAATATGTTTGTGAATAAGTTGCGACTTGACAGAAATATTAATGTTTTTAAATGAATCATATTTTGTTTGTTTATAGTTATAGAAAAAATATATAAACATAAAATAAGTAAAGCTGCAGCATGTAGGGAATTTAAAAAAAATAATAATATTTTTTAATAAGGTACATGTTTAAGCTTGGAGAGAGTTTTGATATTTATAGCTAATAGTACAAGATCTGGCATAAGAAGTTAATACCCTCATCTGTTATTCATATAAGAAGTAGTTTTTATGAAAGATAACATGTAGGGTAATAGATCGCGACTAGGTTGCCTAGCCATGACCCCATGACTTTTAATTTGAAAGAAAAATAATTAATTTCTTCTTTTTTCTTGTCAGACGAAATCGAAATTTTCTCTTTAAACGTATATAGCAGCGAAGCCATTAATCCTACAGGAATTTTTCAACAAAGCAAATTCATCATAATTTTATAATCTTTCTAATAGATCCCTACCAGTTTTTTCCTAGAACCAACCTTTATCTAGATATTCGCAAAAGATGAGAAAAAAAATACGTTTCCTTGGAAAATGTAAATTTCCAGTTGCATCGCTGTCGTAGGGCAAAAAATAAAAAAGAGACTTGTGGTTTATTAAAATCTCTACAAATTCGTTAGGTCGTAGTTTTTTGCTGTAGGAGCCACCGTTTAGGAGTTATGGACGTTCTAAGTACCAAGAGTCACAGTAAAATTTGGAACGCGGAACGGATTCAGAGTTACGGGCGAAAAACCGTTTTCAGAGATGCAGAATCCGAAGGGAAATTTTCGTCGAAAACCCGACATCTAAATGTACTCATATTTTCAAAAATACGATACCGCGATGCCCATACCATGTCGATACGGAAAGAGGAAGACTTGTAGTTGATCCGCATCGTAAACCGCACGCCGAAATTCGAAAATTCGGCCGACACGAACGAATCAAAATTGACATATTTGGCATTTTTCGTTTGACGTTTCTCGATCGCGATTTTGTGTTAGAAGAGTGTCTTTCGCCCATCTCTTTCCGTTGCAAAAAAGAGACAGTCGACCTTCCTCTGTTAATAACTATAACAATAAATAATACAACAACGAAAGATAACCTAACAGACGTAGAATTTAATTCTAAATCCACCTGCACCTGTCCCGATCCCGTCAGATATGTTTAAAAAAGCCTTTGTTAATGCAAATTTGCAAAGAGTAGAATTTTACTTCAAAAACCCGTTACAACAGTCGAGCTATCTTTTATTTTTTGCCCTACGACAAAAAATAAGGACGCTAGGAGCGATACAACTGGAAATTTACATTTTCCAAGGAAACGTGTTTTTTTCTCATCTCTTGCGAATATCTAGATAAACGTTGGTTCTAGGAAAAAACTGGTGGGGGATCTATTAGGAAGATTATAAAATGATGATGAATTTGCTTTCTTGAAAAATTCCTGTAGGATTAATGGTTTCGCTGCTATATACGTTTAAAGACAAAATTTCGATTTCGCCTGACAGCAATTTTCAAATTAAATACCGTCGGGTCAAGATATGGCTAGGCAACCTAGTCGCGATCTATTAGCCTACATGTTATCTTTTATATAAACTATTTCTTATATGAATAACAGATGAGGGTATTAATTTCTTATGCCGGATCTTAGACTATCTAGAACTGAGCTGCTTAACGACCAATCTAAACTAAAGTAAAGTTGAGGAAATGGAAATGGATAGAACACGTCTTGCGACGAGATTCCGAAAATATTGCAAGACATGCGCTATACTAAAATCACCACAGTTCCCGTATACGGTGTGTTTAAAGCAATGATAGATATGAAAAGAATGACACCAAAACGAGTTGCGTGGTTTAATGAGTAAGTATCAGTAGTTTCTAAATCTATTTTAATTGAAATCCTACTCGTTCATATAGTCGAAATATCGCAAAATCAAATGTTTACACAAAAAAGCGTGATAAAACTATGTATAATAGTTTCCATTTCATTCTTATGGAAATATTTTTCATTTTAAAGAGTTATAATTTATTATTATAAGTCAAGTCAAGCGTGTTATAGTTGGCAACGCCTTGATCAAGGAAGTGTTCCGCATTTGGTTTCGACTGAATCTTGGATCTTCCAGCCAATCTATACATATAAAAAATCTGTAAAGTTGGCATGCCTGTACATTGAAAATATTTGCAAAAACTAATGGGGGGGGGTAAGATGAATAATAGAATACATTGAGATAGTTTTTGTAATTTTTGTCTGTTTGTTTGAACGCGTATCATGCAGAAACTACTATACCAATTTAAATGGGGTTTTCACAGGTAAATTCATCTAATACTGGAGTAATATTTAGTTTTTATTTCATCGAAATGGGCTTACTCTAAGCCAAGTTTTATGAAAATCGATTTAGTAGAACCGGAGATACAGCTTGATTTCTACAATAAGCTTATTTGCACGGCATAAACTGTCATGATTAATCTGTAATATTCCAGAAAACTCGTGAGATTCTGGAACATTCCAGAAAATTTGTGCGCTTTCTGAAATATTCCAGAATAGTGATTCTACTTCAAACGTAGTTTACAAAGAAAATTTTTAGTTAAGTTTAGTTTAGTCGCGGGCACAGCGTAGTTACAAATAAAACAGTTGGACGTTTCTTAGTCTAGGTGCCCGCGTACATAAATGCAATTTATACATATCCTCGTGTAACTTCTTGTACGGCATAATTGCGCCTAGTCTATCACTTTTTTTCTTTACGAGAATTTTCGTAAACGCGGCGTTCCTCCTCTGCATGAAAAAGACGATTTCCACACGTCGGACTGGAAAATCGGCAAATATATTTTGTCCGACAATTCGAAAATTGGATTCTACATATTTTTATTAAACAATCTTGAAAAAATCAGCTGGTTATCAATAAATGTTTTAAAGTTATGTTATGTTATGTTTAGGCTGGTAACGTTCCAAAATTGTTATCGGATAGTTTGTAGAAATATATGGAATATATATGTAGAATCCAATTCTCAAATTGTCCGACAAAATATATTTGCCAATTTTCCAGTCCGACGCGTGGAAATCGTCTTTTTCATGCCGAGGAGGAACGCCACGTTTACGAAAATTTTCGCAGAGGAAAAAGTGATAGACTAGGGGCAATTATGCCATACAAGAAGTTATACGAGGATATGTATAAATTGCATTTATTTACGCGGGCACCTAGACTGTCTCCATTAGCTCTTGTTCCGGCAGGTAAAACTGTACATGCGCGCACTCGGCAAGTAAACACAACTAAAAACCCAAAACGCAGCGGATTATTGTTTACATTGTAGTACACAGATTTCTTCTCCAAAGTATACACGTGCGCCGCGCGAGTGGTTGTTCATTGTATGTATGTATGTATGTCTGTATGTAAGTAAATGACAAAAAATTTACAATACGTGTTTATTGTTACAAATTAATATTTAATGAAAGTTCGGTAAGTAATTTCATTGTTTATTGTTAAATATACGCGCATAAGAATATTGCACACATATATATGCAACTTGATATTTGTGGGTGTATAACAATAATAGTATATTACGTGATGTAAGAAGCATATTACGCACGAATGGAAAAGTTACGCACGATGCCGCGTAGCGCCGAGTGCATATTTCCATGAGTGCGTAATTGCCTTACAACTCGAATTATGCACTATACTTTACTTACGATCATATTTATTTAGTTATTCAGTAAAATCTGAATTTAGTTTACTAGTCAACAATATTATTCAACAAATATTATGTTAGTTTTGACAGCGTTTGAAAATTAAGTAGACGCATTTGTTTTTTAAATCCCGCATCAGCGATATAGGCCACCCTGGATGAAAGGTCTATGTGACATTTTCGAAAAAAACGAGTTTTTTTATACGAATGAAGGCTATAAATACACAAAATTGCCTCAGGTACATTACATTTGTTTCTAATGCAAAAATATCTGATTTATAAATTTATAAAGGATCTATGTACTGTTGAAATTGGTCAGTTGTTAAAAACTTTGAGATCAATTATCTCAAAATCACTTTGTTGTTACGTAGATCCTTCATCCACTTGTGTCTTCAATTGTGTGTCCCGTGCGTTTTATTTACCGTGCGATTTGTTTACAGTGCGATGTGTTTACAATAAGTAAAATTCAACTTATATAGATGGCAGGTAGTATTTACAGTAGTGATAGTAGGTAAACATATGAAATTATTTACCAAACTTTCATCACATATTAATTGGTAACAATAAAAAAGTATTATATAATTTGTGTTAATTACACACATACATACATACATACCCGCCAGAACAAGAGCTAATGGAGAAACGTCCAACTGTTTTATTTGTTATTGACTGGAGGATTCAAGACTCAAGTGAAACCAAATTCGGAACACTACCCCGATCAACGCGTTGTAAATCATAACAAGCTTCCTTCAAGGAATTCATGTTAGATTCGATTGTTTTTTTCTTCTTTGAATTATAATAATAAATTATAACTCTTTAGAATGAAAAACATTTCCATAAGAATGAAATGGAAAGTAATATATATAGTTTTATCACGTTTTTCTGTGTCAAAACTTTAATTTGCAATATTTCGACTATATAAACGAGTAGGGTTTCAATTAAAATTTAGAAACTACTAATACTTGCCTATTAAACCACGCAACTCGTTTTTGGTGTAATTTTTTTGAAACCTATCGTGCGTAGATCAGGTAGACCAGCTAACACTTTGCACAGGACAATGAAGCCAAATCAACAGAAAAAACATGAAAGAAAATAAAAGTAATTACTAAAAATAGGACAAGACGAAAGTCTTTAGGAAAGCCCTACGCTCTGACTGGGAGTTCAGAATAGAGATATACAAATGTTGACTGGCAATTATATACCTGAGGCTGGAAAAATCGACGTTATTTAACATTTATTGAAAAAATTATCTGTTCTACTCACCAGTTTGCACTGGCTTCAACAATCAGAGCTACCTAAATTTTCCTCAAGACATCGCCGAAGCATAATAACAAACGCTGCTTTTATGGTTTTCATGAATTATGCATGATTTTGATATTTAGACTATATTGAATCTATTTTGAATTTCGATTCGACAATATCAGATCCGTAATCAAACACCCTCACACACACACAGATATGTTTTTATGGTTAAATTACTTACTTATATGCTTTTAGTTATGTCGAGGTATGAGATTGATCCCACTTTTTTACAAATCATTTCGGTGTTCTTCAGAGTATTTTGTTAAATATGTGCACTGAGTCACTTAAGCGTCCAAAAACAGAATCTGCCAAAAAAATTGGGGCCTTTGAGTTGGGACAAAGGTGATTATTTATGTTATATAATATTACACGCTATCTTATTGCGACTTAGCCATAATAAACCTTCACAGGTATATCGTATTTCACGATAACAGCTTCTCTTATTAATTGCTTATCTTCAAGATATCATATTACACCTTTGTTTCTCATAACTTGTGCAGACTGCAGAACTACAATTCCTTTGTTATATATTTTGCTTACTCAGGTTCTGTATGTTATAAATATGACTAAACACGCTTTGTTGAATCAGTTATTAAACTCACTTAGAATGAAACACTTCTAATTTATTATTATATTCCTTCTCCAAGAGCCAACGTTGGCTCCATGTAACTAAATAAAAGTTTTTAAAAAGTCATTCATGTGAACCGTGATCTAACATTGGCGCAGTCGGTAGGATCCGTAAACATCATCAGAACAAGAAGCCTAACTGGTAGTGAAGCGTAAGAGAACAAGGAGAACATCTGCAGAAGGTGCCTAACTAGTGCGTGTACATCTATTAGAACAAGGAGACCTTCCTCACTGGTGGTGGCGGATCCCAATCCCTTGACGGACGAAGAACCTACCCATGGAGATGAAATTAATGTAAGTCATTTTAAGAATCATCTCGTTATTTTCTCATTTTTTTACAAATATTATTTATCACAATTATTTACGTGTATTATACCGCTAATACACTCGGCAAATAAAGCCAATTCTGTTATCAAACAAATCCTATACAAGCTACAACGCAACAATTTTAATTTTAAGTTATTTATTTTCGTATTCACGAAACAACTGTGTATTATACAGTTAATACACAATTTATTAACGTACGCAACATAACAAACTATTTCAATTTAATTTCCGTATCATACTGCTGATACGCAACCAATTTTAGTTCAAAAAATTTCCAAACAAAAAGCAAAATGCCAGACAGAGCTCAACCAGAGCCGGTTCAACCAGTTCAACCAGTAGTGCCGACGACAGCCGAGCAACCAGAGCAAGTCGAGCACGAGGTAGAGCCTTACAAACTCTCAGAAATTTTCTCGTTAATTCCGGAGTTCGATGGTAACGCCATCAACCTCCAAACTTTCCTAAACTCATGTCAGTGTGCCCAACGCATGGCAATTCATGACCAAAAAATTTTATTAACTGTTCATATTAAAAATAAACTGAAAGGCAAAGCTGCCGAACTAATCAATTCTCGTAACCCTGCCACATGGCCAGAAATTAAAGCACTTCTAGAAACCCACTTCGGTGACTCTAGAGATTTAACAGCTCTTATTCAAGACCTACAAAGAATTCACCAATTGCCTGGTGAATCTGCATTAACATTTGTTTCGCGTCTACGAACGCACAATGCGAAAATGCACGCTGCAGTGCAAAAACAAAATCTATCTTCAGAGCAAAGAACCGCGCAAACAAACCTGATTGAAACTATGACATTAAATAATTTGTTAACGGGTCTAGAACCAAATCTAGGGAGAATAATACGTGCCAGTAACCCTCCGACTATAATGAACGCAATTATTAGAATTCGGAGAGAACTACAACTTTCGTATTTCGAACAACAAAAATTCCCCAAAAATAGTCCGGTCAAAAATCCAGTAATTCAACAAAAGCGACCACAAGGTCCCAATTTGCAACAAAAGTTTTGTTCCTTCTGTAAACGGAATGGACATGTAATAAGCGAATGCCGCACAAGGCAACAGTCTCAAAACTTCCAGAGACCAAGTTTCCAAGGAAACCCAAACTCACAAAATTTTTCTCATCAAAACTTCGCACAATCGAGTAATAATCAACTTAGTCAGAGGACATTCCCTCAAAATAATCAGCCAAACCAATCACAGCAAAACAGGCCCTCAGCCATAAGGCCGAACCCTAATTTTATGCAACAGCGACCATCAGCTATCCAACCTAACCCAAATTTTAATCGCTTTAACCAACAAAAAGCTCATCATTTGAATTACGAACCTTACGATAATTATACCGATCAATTCAACCAATACAATGACTACTCTTTCGACGATTACCAAAATTACCAAAGTCAAAATGAATCGTATGAAAATTACAATTTTGAAACCAACCAAAATTTCCAGGAGAATTATACTGCTAATTCTCAGAACGAGCAATACGAGGATTATACTGCTAATCCTCAGGATTTTCGTTTAGATCCGGAGTACCCCGCGGATACTCCAACACAACAAATAGACCAATTCGACCAAATATCAAACCAAATACAAACAATGAATCTCAACGACAGTTTCGATCCAATGCTGAACTTCCCAGAACAAACGTTCATGTAAATACGCTTTCTCACACCCTATTAACCGTAAATTCAAAAAATCTTTATTACATCAAAGACGCAACCGGCAAATTTAAAATTTTGATTGACACAGGTGCAGGAATTTCAATTTTTAAACCTAAAACAGCTGAAAATTATAGACGTAGATCCCCTGAAAATGTAATTATACAGGGTATTACTGATCAAAAAATTTATATCAACGAATCTGTTCTCATCCCCTTTTCAGATGAGTCACACAAGGTTTATATCTATAATCTAGATATAGATTTTGATGGACTACTAGGCGCAGACTTTTTAGAACATTACGAATGCCGAGTAGATTTCAAAAATAAACAACTAGTCACAAATTTTAAAACCGTACCACTATTTAAAGTCACGGAAAAAACTACAGTAAATTTACCTGTACAACCAACTGGTAACTCTAACATCAAAAACCAAAATCCAAATTTAGGCAACATCAAAAATTTAATTTCTATCGAACCTCGCATGGAAAAAATATGTAAACTAAAATGTAACCTACAAAATACCGAGGCTATACTGTTAGCCCAGGAAAACGAGAAAGTACGCTTACCAAATGCTATTGTCAAAATCGATAACAATGGAGAATTTTTAACCTCAATTATAAACGCAAATGCAATACCAAAAACTGTAAATTTTTCTAACATAAAACTAGAGCCAGTACAAAAATTCAAATCAATTTTCAATTTAAACACTCAAAATTCTGACTCACACCTACAGACGGACAGATCCTTCGAAATTAGGAACGAATTGCGCTTGGATCACCTAAACGAAGAAGAGGCCGAAATAGTAACGCAGCTTTGTTTAGACTTTCAAGATATATTCTATTTGGAAGGAGACAATTTAACTTTTACTAACGAAATTAAACATTCCATTGACACGAACGATTCAAAACCGGTTTTTACAAAATCATATCGCTACCCTCATATTCATAAAGAGGAAGTCAAAACACAAGTCTCTAATATGCTTGATCAAGGCATCATTAGACCTTCGATTTCTCCCTGGTCCTCTCCAGTTTGGGTTGTACCTAAAAAACTCGACGCCTCCGGTAAACAAAAATGGCGAGTTGTAGTGGACTACAGAAAACTCAACGAACTGACTATTGACGATAAATACCCGCTACCCAATATTTCCGACCTCCTCGATCAATTAGGCAAATGTCAATATTTTACAACTTTGGACTTAGCCTCCGGATTTCACCAAATCGAGATTGATGCGAAAGATATTCAGAAAACTGCTTTCACAGTTGAAAATGGTCATTTTGAATTCGTAAGAATGCCTTTTGGACTTAAGAATGCTCCATCAACATTTCAAAGAGTGATGGATAACATTTTATTAGGTATCCAAAATGAACGATGTCTCGTCTATATGGACGATATTATTGTTTACTCCCCTACTATTCACGAGCATATTTCTCGATTAACGGAAGTTTTCAAACGATTACAGAAAGCCAATCTCAAAATTCAACCCGACAAATGCGAGTTTCTCCGCAAAGAAGTCGCTTATTTAGGACATCTCATTACAAAAGACGGCGTAAAACCGAATCCTTCGAAAGTTGACGCTATCCTAAATTTCCCTCAACCAAAAAAATCAAAAAGAAATTAAATCATTTCTAGGCTTAGCCGGTTATTATAGGCGCTTTATCCCTAATTTCTCCAAGATTACCAAGCCTTTAACAAAACTCTGACAGAAAGACATACCATTTCTCTTCGACAATGATTGTATAAAATCTTTTCAAGATTTGAAACAAACATTAACGACAACTCCGATATTAATCTACCCTAATTTTGATGAACCTTTCGTTCTAACCACTGATGCGAGCGCATTTGCCGTCGGCTCAGTGCTGAGCCAGGGGCCCATTGGCAAAGATTTACCCATTGCCTATGCTTCTAGAACCTTGTGCAGTGCAGAAACTAAGTATTCAACGATTGAACGCGAGCTTTTATCGATAGTATGGAGTGTAAAGCACTTTAGACCCTATCTGTACGGTAGAAAGTTCAAGCTTGTAACCGACCACAGACCACTCACCTGGTTATTCTCTATAAAAGACCCAGGAAGTAGACTTGCTCGTTGGCGACTCAAATTAGAAGAGTACGATTACGAAATAATTTATAAACCCGGCAAAATCAATAAGAACGCGGATGCACTTTCCAGAATCAAAATTAATCATTTTTCTGAATGTTCCAAATTCTATTCAAAGGTTCTAGCCGCGAATGACGAACAGTCAAACGACGATGAAAACCCAGACAATAACGAGATCACTGACGAACAAATTTCCCAAGAATTCGAAACTTTCGCCAACTTATATAAGACAACATCTTTAATTGACTATTCGAAAATCAAAGCCTCGAACAAACAACTTTTGTATCGAGAACACAAAGATATTATAACTTTCTTCCAACAAAATAACCTACAAGACATCCATCATAAAATTATCGAGGACATATTCGAAGAAAACCCCGAATTTCATAACGATAAAATCAATATTGTATCGAGCAAAACAGTCAGACATAGGAGATATTTTATCATCCCTCTACCTTTTGATATCGAATCTGTAATTGAACATCTATTTTCGGTATTATTTAAAAATCAAGATGTCCTAGATCTCTCTAAGACATACTTTGTCGAAAATAACTTAGACCTCCCCATTCTTGAAATCCTATCATTCATTTTTGCGGAAAAAGACTTAAAAGTAGTAATTTGTCAAGATATCGTCAGAACTGCCGACGAAGATGAAATTCCAATTATATTGGAGCAAAATCATTTTGGTAAAAATAATCTACACCGCGGAATAAATGAAACGATTCGAAGAATTAGAGAAAAATGCACTTGGCAAGGTCTAACTAAAGACGTTGAAAATTTTATAAAAAATTGCGAAACTTGCCAAAAGACTAAAGTATGCCGGAAAAACCTTAACAACCCTCTAGTAGTCACAGAAACCCCAAGAACACCATTCGAAAGAATTAATATCGATTTATTTGAATTCCCAACTCGAAATTACGCTTTAACTATTCGCGACGAGTTAACTAAATTTACACAAGCCTATGCAGTCCCGGACAAATCCGCAAAATCCGTCGTAAATACCTTGTTGTTATACTTTCAACATTACGGTACACCGCTAAGAATCCATTGCGATTACGGTGGCGAATTTGACAACCGCTTGCTCAAAGATCTCTGCACCCTCTACGACATAAAATTAACTTATTCAAGCGTAGGACATCCCCAATCGAACGGATCCATAGAAAGATTTCATGCTACTTTAGCCGAAATGATAAGAATCCACAAAACTGAAAACCCAAACGAACATCCTTTCACGATTTTACCATATGCAGTAATATGCTATAACAATTCGGTAAATAAAACACACGGTTTTACCCCATATGAACTTATCTTTGGTCATACATCTAACAGACCACCCGAAACCTTGTACAACCAAAAAGAATTAATAACTAAATACGTTAGAGATTTAAACAATAGAATATCCCACTACTATAAAATAGCCCGTAGTCGAACACAATCTCAAAAAGAGAAAGCAAAAGTTCGCTTCGACAGAAATATTCCCCAAAAACGACCTGAATACAAAATAGGTGACTTAGTTTATGTAAAAGAATCACAAATTAAGAACAAACTACAAAACAAATTTAACGGTCCCTTTAAAATAAAAGAAATTTTTCAAAATTCTGCTACCCTATTAAATCTCGAAACAAAACAAGAAACTAAAGTAAATTTTGATAGAATGAAACCATATACTGAAAATTAAATTTATTTTCAGGTTTCTCCTGCTGTTCGGATCAGCACTCTGTCAGTACAAAATTACCCCGATCAATAACACTGTTGGTGTATACTATCACCAAGACACGGACATCGTGGTGACAAATGACAAATGGACTCTGCTAGTGCATAAAAATATTTCATCCCTTAAACTAGCTTTTGACAAAAATCAAGATAATTTAGACAGAATCTTGAACACCCTCGATGGTGCTGACCAAAAATCAATCCTGTTTAGAAGCGAAGTTAAAACAGAGTTTAACCTTTTAATGCAAATAGCTAGTTCGATAAAAACGAAATTTGACGAAGTCTTTTCAGATACAAAGAGATATAAACGCGGAATACTTAACGGTTTCGGAACAATATTCAAATCAATTACCGGAAACTTAGACGCCGAAGATGGCGAGTACTACACTAACTGTATAAACAAATTAAATAATGATGAACATCAATTAGAAAACTTAATCAATAATCAAATCTCAGTTACAACTTCTGTTATCAAAAATTTCAACTCAACTATACAAAAATTACAAATTGATGAGGAAACATTTAACAAAGATATCAAAGAAATCGAGCACACGATTCAAACCATGACTCAAACGATCCAAGCTGCCGAAATAAAACTAAAATTTCTATACATTTCCGAACAACTAATGGCCAGCTATTTGTATATCGAAGACAATCTAAACGATATTTTAAATTCAATAACATTCGCCAGATTAGGAATTATTCATTCATCAATCATAACACCTGATCACTTAGTAACGGCGTTACAAGAGATTTCACAGAGTTTGCGAAGGAACAATTTACCTCTTCCGATTAAACTATCAGCAGTTGCTCAATATCTGGATATTATTAAATTAAAAGCTTTTCAACTAAATTCTAACTTAATATTTGTTTTAACAATACCTCTCATTGAACCTCAAAATTACAACACCTTTCGTCTGTACCCTATACCTATACTTGATAACAGAACTGGTCTACATCACTTTTTATCTATTTCACAAAAGTTTATCGCGAGAGACGATGATTCTTTAATGTACATACCTATACAAAATTTGAAAGAATGCAAACCTCTTTATTTTGGAACCAAACTATGTTCGAACCTGTTTGCTTATCCTATCGACCAAAATGCCATTTGTGAAGCTAGAATATTAAAACCATTGCCGAAACTCCCAGAAAATTGTCAAACTTCCTTCATCATTAGTCAAGGATACAACGTCCAAGAACTTGAAGACAACACATGGCTAGTAATTAATTCCGAACCACTTCACATTACCATCAACTGCCCGAAGAGAGAATCCATAACAGAGCTAATTAACAAAAATTCCATCATAAAACTACAACCAGGATGTTACGCCTATGCAGGCATTACTCGAATACAAGCCAGTGCTAGAGACTTTTCCGAAATTAAGGACAATTCACATCCAATCCAAATTCCTTTTGAATGCTGCAATCACATGCCCGACAAAATCGAAATCCCAAAATTAAAACCTCTTAAATTAAACAGTCTCGACGTAGAAGATTTAGATATTGCTAAAAACAAACTAGAGCAATATTCCAAAGACCTAGACGACCTCATAAACGAACCTTTTGTGACCAAACATGTATCTTGGTTCACATACTTCATAATCACTCTCATCATCCTATTAGTTCTACTTTACATAACTTGTAAATGCAGAAGAAGAAGATGTGGAGCATTGCGAATCCAACCCTCAACGGATAACCCTCCTTCACCTCCTTCAGAGCGAAGCAGAGTATTTACCAAATTTCCTAGACTGATCCCTCCAAGAAAGCGACCCGGTATTAGACCTCAAGAAGAAGAGGACATCGAGTTAACATAGACTTTCATGTGGAGTTTTACCCTCGTCTATTAATTTAGACTTTTGTATTTTATCCTTATTACGTTATGTAATGTTTTATTATCGCTTACCAATTTTAACTTTCACATTATTTTATTATTTTGCTTTGTATTCATTCAACATTGTTTCAATTTATTTTTGCATTATATTCATTTAACGTTTTAACAATTTTCAAAAGTTGCTGCATAACATCAACTTTTTTATTAAGGGGGAAGTTGTTATATAATATTACACGCTATCTTATTGCGACTTAGCCATAATAAACCTTCACAGGTATATCGTATTTCACGATAACAGCTTCTCTTATTAATTGCTTATCTTCAAGATATCATATTACACCTTTGTTTCTCATAACTTGTGCAGACTGCAGAACTGCAATTCCTTTGTTATATATTTTGCTTACTCAGGTTCTGTATGTTATAAATATGACTAAACACGCTTTGTTGAATCAGTTATTAAACTCACTTAGAATGAAACACTTCTAATTTATTATTATATTCCTTCTCCAAGAGCCAACGTTGGCTCCATGTAACTAAATAAAAGTTTTTAAAAAGTCATTCATGTGAACCGTGATCTAACATTTATACTAACAATGATGACTCATACTATTGAATCGTGAAAAGTACACTTACTGGAAAATTATGCCTCTTTGATGGTTTATATTTATTACTTCACTCATTTTTTCAATAAAACGAAGACAGGATGAATAATGCAACGTTATAAAACACACACTACATTTAATTATAGTGGAAAGGGTGTACTCTATGGAAAACTTACCAATATGATTAAAATTAATATGCGACTTACCATCAACGCTTTTGTCATCATCCACAAAAGAATTTACCCTCAAAAAATTGGGGGCATTTACTATTGTTAACTCGTCAGGAGTAGTAGGTAAATAAACTCCACGCGAACACATGAATATTCCAATTTAGAAAATATTTGCCAAGTCACGCTATTGCTTTACGTTGTGTATAACGATAGACTAAATAATAATACAACTTTTCAGGGCAAAGATCCGAGGAAAACTAAAGATTAACTGGCACTTTTACAACATATAAAAATACACTCTGATTCCTGTCCACCGAGTTAAAAATAATATAAACAGAAAAACTCCACGCAGGTTAATATATCTAGCATTGTACCTACACTATTTTCTTTTAATCAGTTCTTTAAAATGTCAGGAGCAAATTGAATTCACCGAACTAATTTGACGATATATTTGCACTGTGATTAGTATGTCATATGACATTGTTCTAACAAGGTTGCGCAAATATGGCTGAGATTTTAAGCAATAAAACTTAAATTGCTGGCTTGTGAATTCAAGCGTAAAAATTTTACGGTAAAATTATTATTTAGTCCAGTTAAAATAGATTAACTGCATTGTTATTATTTTGCTTTCTAATATAAATGTACTAATATTATGAAACGATAAAACAGCCATATAACAATAAGAATTATACATAAAACAATTGTAGCAATGTACCAACAACCATACAACCTAGGAGACGAGATCACCAGATAAATTTTCGTGCCAATTTTTGCATTGTATTGCTAAGACCCAATACTAAAATGTTTACTAGTTAGAATTTAACGATCTTTGTTTGTTTAATAGTTTATTGAAAAAATCAGGAAATAATTGTAAAAAATTGCAGTTTAAACAGCTTTTACAGTTTAGTACATTAGTTGAGAAAAAATATTACTTTTTAGACAGTATACTTATATTTTTGAACTTGCTGATTGCGAATCTGAAGTCAAGACAAAAAAATTCAAATGCCGATTCCAATATGGCGGATGGACTTTTTTCTAAAGCAAGTGCTTTAAACGAACAAAAAAACAACTTGAGTTCCGAGATAATGCTATATATTAACGAAAAATAGTATTTGAGAATTATTTTTTTAATTACTGGCTAAATACAGGTAGGGAGGGGGACAGGAGGGGATAGGCGAGGACCGGGCCCCCACTGTTAAATGCATTTTTGCATTGATAAATCTATTAATTATAAATAAAAGAACATTGTTTACATTCTGTAGTAATTACGTTATAAATAACTAATATATTTCAAATTAAATATGTGTATTGAAAATTAGTACTTTTGATTTGTCCCTGCAGCAGAGGTGGGGGCAATTTGATTTTAGCAGAACGCCCCATAAGGACGCATTTTCAATATTTCATTTACGCCATCGAACATCATTGTTATTTTTTTATTTTAAAGCTTAAACTGTCTTCTTTACAAATACGTACCGGATCAAAAACTGGCATATGTGGCAGGCCAGGTTTTCATAACATGAGTAAGGGTTATTAAGAAGTATGCTGAATATAACAGACAAAAAACATAATGTGTTGTAACAAATGTATTACCTACATATTTAAAACACAAGGAGATTTCTTCCCCGGCTTCGCCAGCGGCTCCCCTGAATCAATTTTGATTATTCTTTTTTTTTTTAAATAAAGCTCTCTATCCACAGATGTGCCACCACTAATTTTTATTTTCATACTTATAAAAGAAACACAACTTCAACTAAATAAATCAATAACTGCGCTCGAACTGTACGCGTTCCGTACTTATGGCGCCCCCTACATCTAAGCCAGATGTTGAAAGCACAGTTTAACGTTTAGTTGACTGAGGAGACACGAGCATTTAAGTAGAAACGCTTTTTCATTTTCATTTTTATTCTAAAATAAAGTATTTTTGTGTATTTTTGTGTATCTCTTTTCATCATGGACCGACATGTTAATTTAATCCCATTTTAAGCGACGGCAAATGTTTTTTTGGCGCTGTTTCTCATTGTTTATTTAATAACGAGACGATCATTAAGAGTCGTTGAAAAAATTTCAAACGAATGGGAATATTATGAAGGTTTTTGTTGTTAGTGACCTATCTTATAGGCAGCCCATTAATAACACAGCCACACAAAATAAAAAAGTGCTGTACAAACGACCAAAATATAGTGTTCCTATGTATTTTGGGCCGCTGAGTACGAATCCGATGTCTACATTCCCCCAGCAAATCACCAGAATTTTCTAACCTCAAAGAACCGCTTAAAATCGTCAATATTGTGAAAAAAAGAAAGGAAACACTTATGCAAATGACTAAAATATTGTATTTCTCTGAGTTTTTAAGCGCTGAGTATGAAATCAATGTCGGAATTCCCCTAGAAAATTACCAGAATTTTCTAACCTCAGAAAATAGTTTAAAATATACAATATTGTCAAAAAAAATGAAAGAAGTCATATGCAAACGATCACATCTTATCACTTAAAGTAGTAATTCAAGATACCTTCTAAGATTTTTAAAAACGTTGAGAGAGTTTGGGTGTTCTTTGGGTCATTTTTGTGATAACGAACTCTTTTACTATCAAAAGTTCTATGCAGTGGATTTCGAGCTCGTTTGCCTTTTTTTGACTTCTCGTCAATGCCATCATATTTATATACCATCTTCCTTGATAACGCCGCTTCATTTCCATAATGTTCTGATGGAATATTTCTCCCTGTTCTTTACTATAATCCTCAAAGTTTTCAGGAAAGTCATAAATATGATAATCTAAGAAGTGAAGCTTCAGATTTATATTGCAACCTAGATTACGATAGTTTTCCACCAGATTAGCGACAATTTCTCTGTAGTTACGACTTTTTGATTCCCAAGAAAATGTTTAGTAACTTCTTTAAGATTAAGCCAAGCCGATTTTTCTGTATCATTCATTTTTGTTACAAAAAATGCATTTCTGAGCATTGTACGTATTTGAGGTCCATCAAATATTCCTTCCTTTAACTTTGCATATGAAACATTTGGTTATTTCTGTTCTATGTATTTGAGTATTTCTCCTTCCTTATTTAAAGCTTTGACAAACTGTTTCATAAGACCAAGTTTGATGTGAAGTGGTGGGAGTAGTACTTTTTATGGGTCAACTGAAGGATTCGAAAGAATGTTATATGAGCCAGGATCAAGAGAAGATCTACTCGACCATACCTTTTTCTTATAATGATTTTCGCGGTCTACGCTATCCCACAGATATTTAAAACAAGAAAACTCGAGGATTGCTGAGGCAACAATATTGGTACTACAAATTTTCTTGGGAATCAAAAAAGTCATAACTACAGAGAAATTGTCGCTAATCTGATGGAAAACTACCGGTCTGCGCGGCGAACACTAAGCCGTTATGATGCTCTGAAACCGGCCGCAATAAGTAAAAATATTTTTTTATGTTATTAAATATTAATTTAAAATTTTTTAAAAATTATGGTATTATTTAGACACTTAAAGGAACAATATCCTGTTGTAAAAAATTTTTTTTCACCGATTTTTCATAAAATGAGCTTATTGTTAACTAACAATTTATTTTAGAGTTTGCGTTTATATAAGTCGAATAATTGTTAAACAAAAGCCACCAAAATTATTTCGCTTCGTGTCAACTATACTTTATGGGATTATGACATTGCGATGTTTTTAATTGTTATAGTCTATTAGTTATTAATTATTTAACCTAACAAAAAACTAACAAATGAAAAAGTAAGGTTGGAAATTTTTTTCATTAATTTTGATTATTATTACTGTTTTTATATTCAAAAGTACTATAAGATCACATAAACTTTAAATTTTCATTGTTAATTGTTTAAACAAATTTTATAAACAAATAGATAAATTACGTATTTTTGAAAAAAAAATTTATGCTATTTTTTTTGGTTATAAAATATGATTAAAAGAAAAAAAAATTTCTTAATTTTCTGTAATCACTTTTCTCCTTTTTTCAATATTTAAACAAATTATTAAGAAAAAATGGTATTAATTTATTATTTGCAATTTTCTATAAGCTGGTAAAAAGAAACATTTTTGTTGTTATTTTATTAGTTTATTTAATAAACAATTTGTTATCAACAATCGCCGAATGTGTTTATATTTTTTTGATAAAAAAAAAAATAAAAACAACCGTATACATAAACATGTCAAAATAAAAATAAATTTAAAATTCTATAAAAAATAATAAAAAATTTTTTGACATGTTTATGTCTACAGTTCTATTTGTTATTTTTTTTCTATCTAAAAAAATATAAACACATTCGGCGATTGTTAATAACAAATTGTTTATTAAATAAACAAATAAATTTACAACAAAAAAAAATTCAATTTTACAGCTTGTAGAGAATTGCAAATAATAAATTTTAAGAATAACATTCTTTCTAAATATTTTGCTTAAATATTGAAAAAGGAAAAAAATGATTATAGACAGTTAAAAAAATGTTTTAAATTTTTTTTCTTTTGATCATATATTTTATAACCAATAATATGGCAAAAATTTTTTTTCAAAAATACGTAATTCATCTATTTGTTTATAAAATTTGTTTAAACAATTAACAATGAAAATTTAAAGATTTTATGCTCTTATAGTACTTTTGAATATAAAAACAGTAATAATAATTAAAATTAATAAAAGAAAATTTTCAATCTCACAAGCTAAAAACGTACTCTTCGCTTGTTGACTGAACTTTTTATATAATTGTTACACATTCTATAAGATACTCTTCGCAGTTTTTTGTAAATAGTGTTAGTTTTAGACATTTTTAATTTTATAGTACGAACTTAGTTGGTAAAATAATGGTATGTGTAAAATACAGTGAAAATTAAAAAAAAACATATCAAACCCCATTTGGGTTTCAAACCCGGGACCCTTGGATTACGAGTCAAAAGCGTAAGAACGACACCACCACCTTACACGTAAAAAAATGTAAATTTTTACATTATAAGACACGAGCTAAAATCATATTTTCACGGTTGTATATAACATTATGAAATGTATATTTGTAAAATATTTAAATATTTAGATATTAAAGTGAAATATCATTCTACCAGATTTCTATTCAAAAACATAAAAATCAAAAAAAATTTTTTCAAATTTAAATCATTAATAACATTTTTATTTACCGATCGATTTTGTTCAAAAACAATAGGGTTAGGGATTGCAATTTACCGGAAGTTTTAATAACCGGTAAATCGGTAAATAAATATGTAAATAACCGGTTAACCGGTATTTACCGGTAATTTTTAGAATGAATGATTAGGGTGGCGAAAATGGCAATTGTCTTTTTCTTTGTACAAAATTATCTAAATTTAACAAAAAACATTTTTATACAAGTATATTTAATATAATGAACAAATAAAAGGAAAAAATATAAATGAAATAAATTTAAATAAATAATTATTCGGTAAATAACAAAAATTATAAACATAAACTCAAATAGGGCATTTACTGAATACCTAATCTAAAAATACAATATTTTTTTTAAAATAGCCCATTAAAAGGGTTAGTTTTTCAAAGCTATATCTGTTAGTCGTCTGATATTTCTGCATAGAATATCACCAGCTGAAGATGCCCTTCCTCAATCGATATTGGTCGGTCGATAAGTTAATAAGAATTGGTAATAACATACTTCTAAATGTATTTCACGGATATTTGCGGCAGTGAAATATTCAATTTCCTGTCGCAAGATATTTTCAATGTCTGTCTTGTATTTCTTACGGTTAGAATATGCTTGGTGTTTGGATTTTACTTTTTATAATATTATTTATTTATTGTTAAAAGTGCTCAGTGTTGGGACAGTCACTCTGTATTTAGTGAATACTAGTCACTGACATAAATAGAAACGTTGAATACGTGACATATCGTGAGTTCAGAATTTACCGAAATAACCGGTAAAAAATTAAAATAACCGGTAATTATCGTCATGTGTTTTTTTCCTGATAACCGGTTAACCGTTTAACCGGTTAACCGGTATTGCAATCCCTAAATAGAGTTCTTCCTCTAGTTAACACTAACTTACTGTCCAAATTTCAATACAAATGGATTTTTCTTTCTTGAGTTATCGTGCTTACAAGAAACGTGACGGACGGACGAACAGACGGACATTCTGAAAGTTGTTCAGAATTCGTTCACTAACACAATGATATGAAAGCGATATTTACTGATTTAGAAATGTGCCGATCAAATACAATATACTCTTCGTTTTTGCGAAGAGTATAATAACTAATAGACTATAACAATTTAAAACATCGCAATGTCATAATCTCATAAAATATAGTTGACATAAGGTCTCCACGAAGCGAAATAATTTTAGTGGCTTTTGTTTAACAATTATCCGACTTGAAATATAAACGCAAACAAAAATTTGTTAATTAACAATAGGCTCATTTTATGAAAAATCGGTGAAATTTTTTTTTTACAACGGGATATTGTTCCTTTTAAGTATTTAAATACTACCATAACTTTTTTAAATTTTTAAATTAATATTTAATAACATAAAAAAATATTTTTATTTATTACGGCCGGTTTCAGAGCATCGTAACAGCTTAGTCTTTGCCGCGCGGAGCTCTATTTTCAACATTAAATTAAAATTATTAATAATAGAGATACAGTTTCGGGAGTCCTTAAGAATCTTTCTTTAAAATTTCTTAAACACTAATAGTTTTCGAGTTATTTACAAAAAACAAAACTCGTTATTTTTTCAATCTTCATTTGTTTATAACTTTTGCAATTGTTTATGTGCGGGTTTTAAAATTTTGAACATTTTTCTAGACGTCATTCCGAATCCAATGAACCCTCGCTTATATTTTTACGAGCTTTATCAAGAATTAACACGGCTTTGAACTTGTGAATTAGTCCAACACAGGAATACTATATTTTGGTCGTTTGCACATTGCACATCACTGTTTTTGTGTGGCTATGTAATTTAACTAAATATGATATTTTGTTATCGTTATATGGTGAATACGTTGGATTAGAAGAATACTGGAAGAAAAATAGAGAGAAGGGACAAAACTGCACACAGCCGCTATAGATCTTCAAAAGGCATTCGATACCATCAGTCACGAAACCATAGTCAACTCCCTATATAACAAAGGAGTGCCGCACTATTTAATAAACAAGATAATGAAGACCTGCCTTCATGAAACAACTGCCATACAATGGTTCGGACAAATGACGGAAACCAGACAAAAGAACAGAGGAGTCAAACAAGGATGCCACCTATCCCCCCGACTATTCACCACGGTCCTCGACCAAATGATACAAAACACAATAAGGGAAACACCAAATTTTAACGAAGACACGGAAACACTGAGAACCCCAATCGTATTAGCTTAAGCCGATGACCTCCTAATGTCGCAGAAGAAGAGCAACAAATTCTCAACTTCCTAGAAAACATGAAACCGCACTTGGACACATCTGGGCTGAAAATAAATTTCAAGAAAAGTCTAATAATGGAGCGAGACCCATCAACAAAAGAGAGTCGGATCAGTGGAGAAGAATACAAACTACTCCCTAAGAACAACGAACAAACTGAAATGCCTAGGAACATATCTGACGAACCAACTGAAAAGGACAGAAATAGTGAAAGAGAGAATAAAAACAGCATACAGAGTCACAAGAGCAATTATACCGTTCATTGAGAAAAACACACTATCATGGGGCCTGGCCAAACGGCTGTACATAGCCATCATACTGCCAACAATGACATATGGAGTTAAAAGCGCGGCAACAACAAAAGCCAACAGAAGAAGTTTGAGAAGAGCTGAAAGAGACATCATCCAATTACTCAGAAAAACAACAGGGCAAAAACAACGACATAAAACATCAACACTACTAGAAGGGAAGACAATCACAAAAATGATAGAAATGTACGCAATGAAGTACTGGGGACACTTCCAAAGAAGGGAACCAACACACCTACTAAAGAAAGCACTAACACCGAACAGCAGCGAACTAAAAATTGGGAAACCATGTTACACGTGGAAAACAACAATCGAGAGGATCATGAACAAACTGGGAAAGGACCAAACATACTGGGAAAGAAAAGCGAGGGGAAAAAATGAATTCCACAAAGAAATCGGAGCGATATATACTCTACCAGAATCAGAAACGTAGGAATCAGAAGCCTCAGAAGAAGAAGAAGACAAAACAGAAGTACAGAAATAGGAGCACAAACAGCAGCGACACAACGCGGCAACATATCTCACAAGAAGACCAAGAATAGGCAGAAGCCCAGAACCAAAAATATTAAAAAAAAAAAGGGGGGGGCTTAAACGCTCCCTCACGACACAATGCGGTAACGCATTTCACAAATAACTACACCTCCTATCCCACACTCCTTTACCATGCGCCATGTGGCTCTCGCTGCTGGCAACAAGCATGACCTTAGTCCAACCCAGCGTGGACGTAGCAGGCCCAGCTGTATAACACAGGAGTGGCAGCAATGCCTACCGCACGCTGGTAAATCAATCAATCAATCATCAAATATGGTGAATACGTTGGTCATTTTGAATTACATTGTATTACTTAATAATTTTCTAATTATTTATTTAAGGTGTATGGAGACGATAACAACGAAAGTTTGACTAGGGTTGGGGGAATATTATTTGTAGCTAATTATAATCGTGAAAAAATCATTTTCCAAAATGTCTTCGTATCATCATGTTTCAGATTATGTAGATTATAATTTTTTTTCCTTTCCTTTAGTCTATCTGTATGTCTGACTGTTGACGTCATATTTAAAAAACTATTGAACGATGGATTTGAACAGGTAGTGAACGCTATTGCCGAGAAAGAGACATGACAACTTTTAATGAAAAACATACAGGTTTGATACCCTAAAAAAATTAAACGGCAGGAGAATAATATATGAAATGCGGTTGACGACGATGAAAATCTGATACAATTTTGGCAAAACGAAATATACAAAGTGGTTACTGAAGAGAATAAAATAATTAACGAATGGGAGTCAAATAGAGAGGGGAGATGTTTACAAACAATTTTCCAAATTCTTTATATCCCTCGCTTACCGAAAAATTGTAATTAAGTATTTTATGCAGCTATTTTATAAGATTTGTATTTTGCTCTGAAAAGAGTTAGCCAAATGCCGATATACAGCACTGTAATATAATCATCTGGTAGCAGAACATATTTAAATTTATATAGAGTTGACATTGTAACGGGTCATTAGCAAAAATGGACAAATCCTTGCTTCCTCCCCCTATAACACCTCTTAAACGAGAAAGTACAGACTAGGAAGTGAAAAGATCCGAAGACAAAAATAATCACTGAAACCACTTTTACCAAGGAAATAAAATGGTAAATTTAATTTTATACCAAACCCATTAATAACAAATTATATTCTTCAATAATTCGTTAACTAAATAATAACAAACACAAATAAAGCATAAAATCGTTTTGTAGTTAATATACCTAATATATTTACTAACAAGAATGTATACAATTATACAATTTAACTTGTTAGAATTACTTAAGAAAAGTATATATAATTATAGTGTTGAAAGGCATTTATTCCATATATCACAGCTTGAAGGTCACACAAACTAAATCTAATCTATTTGTAAAAAATAATGGAAAGAGGAATTTGTTTAACAGAGAATAATGGACAGATAATTTAAAATTATGGATATCTAAATTTAAAATGCGTTTAAAAAAATGCGTTTTTAACATAAAATATATGCAATTATATGTAAAGCGGGCATTCACTAGACCAACCTGGACCCGACTCGCGACTGTGGCCAGATGGGATCAATTTTTTATTCGCCGCACACTACACAGACCTACGAAAGCGTAGAAAGGCCATGCTATTAATATTATTTTTTTAACTCAGAATTCACAATTGTTAAGACGGAATTCACAATTGTATCTCAGAAAGCACAGTTGTATATCGGAATTCGCAATAGGTCTCTTGCATGTGCCGTATACAAGGGCGGATCTGGACCTTGAGCTTGGGGGGGGGGGGGGGGGTAACACAGCCGCGTGCTAAAAATAACACAAAAGTTTTTCCTTGAAAATTAATATTGATGAGCGGTGGGAGACATTCACAAAACAAAATTCTAATATAGAAAAACAAAGTTATAAACGCAATTAAATAGAATATATATTCAGAAACGTAAAATAAAATAATAAAAATTATGAAATTTTAAAATGAAAGTTGGTGGTTTACAGAATCTTGAGGGGGGGTAATTACCACGTTACCCCCCCATAAATCCGTGCTTGGCCGTATAGTCCAGTCTAACTCGAGGGCTACTGAATGGATTTTGATGAAACCTTGTGCAATATGTTTGTAATGACGTTAATAAAAAAGTTGAAAAAAAGATCAGAGTAGGAAATGGTCGGTCCCTTTTATCACGGGTTCCGTAACTTGTAGAATTAGGTCAAGACTGGAAAAAAAAACAATATATTTACCTTTTTTTTCCCAAAATAAGATGTTTTTATTCTTGTGAATTTTTTCGAAAAATACTTATTTTTCGAGATATGGCAACTCGAATGTTCCTAAAAATGGGGGAGGGGAAATGTAAAAGTTGAAAAAAAATCTGAACAAATTCAGGTGAATGTATCATAGAAATGCAAGACTTTTTTATTTGCAACTCTTCTGTAGAGTGCGTTTTCACCGAGTTGTGTATAGAATAATATTCTGAAGAGATTACATTCCGCTCGAATGCAGAACATGAAAAAAAGTAAAAAAAAAAATTTTTTATCCATTTTTTTTTAATTTTGAAATTAAGTCTGAGTAGGAAAAAATAAAAAATACAGGTGGATAGACCACGTGTTTCTGAACAAAAAAGTTCTAATAAAATGTATCGCTAAAGTCACGGTATTCGTGGAAAAAATAGTGAAGTAACTTTGTCACTCTGCGTGGCCAAGCGCACGGTAAATATGTACTATGGAACCTCTAAAAATTCATAGCTGTTCTAACAATTACACATTTTTAACATTTTTCTTAGTGAATAGGAGGATAAAAAGTGAGTATGGATGGAAAATATATAATTATGAACACATACACAGACACCACACATGGTCCCTGAATCGCTCGCATGAATTTTTACTTGCCTTTACTATATTATATTTATTACAGTTACACCTATCCACATTTCAGCTATATCGAATGGATTCCTTATACATGTGTTAAGGTATTGGAAAAGCTCCAGAATTTATATTCAAAACAATCAAAGATATTTTCATAGTTATAAGGATGAAATCGTGAAAATCGCAATTTCTTATCGTGATCTGATTGATCATATTTTCGAAAAAATGCATACAAGTAAATAGTGGAACGGGTGGAGCTCTGAAACTCGCAGATTTAAGGAGATAAATTTTTCTGAGTAGAAAGATATGGGATAAAAACCATATTGTTCAGAAATGTTTAACGCATCAGAATCTCTTTTTACGAAAATTTTGGGTGGTACTGAAAAAAAATATGAGCGATTGAATCTTGAAAATGTCTATTTTCATACGGGCCTCCTCCGCAAAAATTGATGAAACAAGGTTTTACATAATACATAACATAAAACAATATATAGTGCAAAACTAGAACTAAAAGTCTGAACCTTTTGAATCATATTGGGGCTCGATATCAGCATTTTTGGATTCTTTACATTTGCACAGTTCAGCGCACTTAAGATTCTCTTTGAAACAGTCACATTTCTGAGTAGAGCATGTCTTATCTTTACAGTAAATATTGAGTACCTCCCTAATTTCTTCTGGTATGGCAGCTTTCGTCGTCCACACGGGTTTCAATACATTTTCATGCTTCTGCCAACCATACGAAAATATATCAAGTTCCTCCGTGATAGGAATGTGAATGCTTTTCCAAATCTTGGTTTGAAGTAGACACCTGTAAGATTGATTTTTGCAATATAATATGGTTACGTTGATAAGTAAGTACATACCTTAAAACGTGTTGCAAAAACGCATCTTCAGTCGGAGGAAGTTCTGCTGCAGATTTCTTGGTTTCCATCGTCATGTTATAACGAAGCTTGTCCAAGCTTGTGCAACTCTTTTGTTTGTACAGTTTTTGTACAAAATTTCTCGCAGCGTCAACAGCTTCGTTTGTTGGCAGCACTTCAAAAAATTGTAAACTTTCGAATATTTCAGGTGTTTTTATTAAAGTTTCAAACACTGTTTTCTTGACAATTTTATAAAATGAACTCGTTGAGTCTGAACCTGTCAAAGCACGTACTGTTGGAAGGCTTTGGCAAATTGGTATACCCAGTTTCATTACTATCGAACTAACGTCTATTAGTCGATGAATTGGAATGGCCAGTTTTTATATATATATCTTCTTGTGCCGTAGAATTTCGGTTGTCGAAATGTAGTATAGCACTCGCACAAGCACATCGGTATCGTCACTTAATTATAATATTTGTGGTATATTTTGCTTCCTCAATAAGATGCACAATAAGGCGCGTGTCAGCCTCCTCATGATTACATCTTAAATGAATCGGGACTGTCACATCAGTGCTTGTAACTATTCTACATTCTTCACCAACATGAAATCCTCCCCCAATCGTTAACTTCGCATTTTCTGGAAGTTTAGGTCCAATGTTCCGGCATAAATACTCACAAAGAAATATTACCAAATTCTGTTTGTTTTTAGAAATTCCCTATATTTAGGAATGCTACGATTGCCCTGAATGGAATACGTAAAATTATCATTTTTATTTCCACGTCTCTGTCTTTCCATTTCTTTAATAGAATACTTCTTGTCATACCTCAAAAACTAAAACAACTTTTCTAATCGCGTTAAAGCTCACACAACTTTCTTCAACAGAACTTCTCCCAAATCATCAAATGTGCGCTTTTCTTCTTTAATCTCCTGAATTAACCCCATGCCATCTACAATAATACTGTGAATGTCAACTGTAAACTCATATGATATATCTGAATAAGCTTCCAGCTTACTTTTTAAGTCAGCTTTCACACATTTGCGCATAGTAAAGTCATCGTGAAATAAAGATAAGGGAACTGAGGATAATTTATATGACATTAAAGTCATAATCGTATCTTTCAATTTCGCAACACTCACCACTCTTCTGAACATTATCTCAGACCCAACGGACACCATCATTTTTTTTCTGACGTTGTTTTTTTGCTTTTAGCAGGTTCTGAAAATGTCATTAATTTTTGTTTTTTGGTGCTCAGCCAAAAACTGCTCCTCGGTTCACCAAAGAATGTCCTGTTGACAAAATCCAGGTTATTCTTTTCTGCTATTTTTAAACATGACAACAAATTATCTTCGACTTCCTTTGATACAATTTTTCCTGTTGTAATGTTTATCAAATTCGGCAGGGGCAATTCAGAGTCAAAAGAATTTATCCATTGGCTTGCAAGCATCCTCACAAGAGTGCAAACATCGGCCTCGTCTCGATTATTCTTAGTAATACATTGATGTCGTGTTCGTGAACCACGTTCGATCAGCAGGTTCTCAAATTTGGTTACGTATTCACCAACCGAATGCCTAGTAACCAACCATCTCAATAATGTTTGTGGTTTCTGTGGAAACCCAACCACACCACCATAACTCTTATAATCCCTATTACTATTAATACTTTGTTCCAGAGCCATATCCGAGGCAACACAATTGAATTTTTTCTCTTCGGTTTTCTTCACAACAAAGTTGCCTTCTTTGAGGAAATTGTACATTTCTGGATGGTTTTCCTTTAAACTTCGCATGTCTGATAGATATACTGGAACATATTTAGCATAATTATTCCTCCCAGCAGCTCGCAGGAAAGGAACCATATCTGCCACGGCTGATAAATGGTTTTCAAATTCGCCGTTTCTTTCTGATCTCAGGTACCTCCAAAGGATCCTAATACCTATAAAAAAATTTAGATCGAATTATAAATCCAAAAGTCACAGCCTAGCTCAGTATATAATATCTACCTTCAAGACACATGTGCCAATAGTTGAAAGTAGGAGAAGACTTCCGTCTATATTCAATGAACTTTTTTAATGAGTCTTCAGTTTCTATCACAGACTCTTCTATAGTCGTAAAATCAATACATTTGCCAGCATTCACATCTTTTACTATAAGACTGAGGTCTTCTGTCCTTTTTTGTGCTTCCTTGAAAAGTATTCTCACCAAAGCATCTCCAACTAAAGATAATGCTCTTATTCCTCGAGAATATTGTTTGCCTTTCAATATTTCATTACAAGTAGTCTCAGATTATGACACCATTCTAACATCATTGGCTCAGCTAACTAAAATTGCTGAACAGCTCAAGCAGAATCACATATAATCGTCACTGCAGATTTGGCGATATACACCAAGGCGCAAGAGATAACTCCAGAGTATCTCTTGCGCCTTGGTGTATATCGCCAAATCTGCAGTGACGATTATATGTGATTCTGCTTGAGCTGTTCAGCAATTTTAGTTAGCTGAGCCAATGATGTTAGAATGGTATCATAATCTGATGATGGCGCATTAATAAAAGGTAAATAACGTATAATTGATACAGGGACATTATTATCTGCAATCATGTTGTTAAAATCTTTCCAACTGGGAGATTTCTCCGACTTTGAACGAACTATGTTCTATAGAAGATCTTTTCTCGAGGAAGTCTTATAAGATTGAGTTTCAATGTCATAACTGAAATAATTTCTGTCGAAACTGATTGGTTCAGGTCTTTTGAAATCTTTTTTGTAGGTTGCTAACTTTTCAGAATAATCAGTGTCGGGATGCAAAGAACGAATATTGTGTCGATGTATATTGGATTAAACTGAACACGTTCCGTTTTCTCCTGAAAAACAACCATAGCCATACAATGTGTAGTATTTTTTCCATCAATAGTATCTTCGTTTATGTCGAAATTGTCAATACTTGACCAAATGTAGTTTTTATTAGTAATTTCCAATTTCCTTGTGGTAAGTAAGTCTCATCAGAACGCTGGATGTTTGAATTTGCAATGTTCGTAAGAAAAGTTCAAATTTCATCGTAGGCACAGCTGTATCCTAACTGATACAACACATCGATAATCTTCTTACTTTGGGTTGTATGATAAATCTGGTCCTAAACACAGTGATATTATATGATTATTGGAATTTAATTTTTTCTTTCTGTAGTTTTTTAGCAACGCATTACAAGTAGCTAATACAGCAATATCATATTCATTTGAAATAGTAGCTGCTTCAAACTCCATGAGCTATTGTACTTGTTGTACAATAGCTCATTCGGTATGTCTTTTTCACAATTTTCCATAGTAATTGTGTCAGGAGTAAGGTAGGTTTCATTTGATGCTTTTTGACTCGACTCTAGTGCTTTTCGTATAATTCCAGAAGCTTTATGTAAAATGTGCAAATCATTTTCGAGTATCTCTTGATGTTGATGATGTTGATGATGTTCAAAAGAATCGTCATCGGTGGTTGGAGAGTCATCAGAAGTTTCAAGACTCACATCCAAGCTGACGTATTTCTGCAGATTAAGTTTGCAGCTGCGGTTTAGAAGCATATTTAATATTTCTTTTCCTTATGTAATGGCTGTAGCATGACTGGTGATACTTCGCATCCAACCCAAATAAATCAGTATACAGTTCCATTGATGCAGTCATTTCGCAGTCTTGACGCAAAGAGGCTGCTTCCAAAACCTTTGCTCTGGTTTTCTCGCCAGTACCAGTACTTATTGGAACAAGTTTTTTCTTCTTCCTAATTCCCGGCTTTCTGCAGATAAAACACATGTTTCGTATGTCGAATATTTCATGCTCTCTTTTTAGTGATCGTCTTTCTGTTACTTTGGTAACCCTGCCGCTAGTTGAAGAATCTGAGACGGCGAATAAATTGGCTCTTGATAGACACTGTACTTTCTGGGAACTGGTGTAGTTTTTAAAGCATGTCAATTGGTAGGTAAACGTATGTTTCATTGATTCAAGCAAGATTTTATGACATATTAATCTAAAATATACATCATCTCTTCTGGCTTCCGCAGAATTTAACAGAGAACGAATGCCAGTAGATCGAGGTCTTTTAATTACATAGGCCCACAAAAAAAAAGTTGTCGGCGCCGAGGTACTGACCATACCTATCCCTTGTATTTTGAGCCGTTGAACACGAATCTGACCTTAGTTTTTCCCCAGGACGTCAGGTTTTTTTTTAACAGCAAATAAATATATAAATATTACGATTCAACAGACTTTTTTGCTGTTAAAAAAAAACCGGATGTGTTGGGGGAAAACTAAGATCAGATTCGTATTCAGCGGCTCAAATTACAAGGGATAGGTGTGGTCAGTACCCCCGCGCAGACCACTTTTTTTGGTTGCCACTGTGCCACACTCAGTGTGGCACAATCCTACACAGAAAAAGTCATCTGAGGGACGAGCGTAGAGGCGACTTCAATGTGAATATCAATCGATATTCCGTTGAAGCAACGTCGAGCGCGGTTAGTACTTGGATGGGTGACCCACCTATCTTGGGAAATACAGCGTTCTCGTCCCACCTTCCAGTGGCTTGTATATCAGTGTATACGCGGAAGTTACGTAATTTCAAACGAGGATTACGTAGTGGATATACCATCCTTCGGAGGGGATGTAAAGCAGGCGGTCCCTTGTCTATTAAATGTTAGGCAAGTAAAAGATCCCTACTCTTCTCAAGGGAAGAGGTTCGGCAAAATTTCCAGGTTCGGGGTAGCTCGTCTCCTGGCGTCGGTGATAGGCCCTCGTAGCGGAAATAGGCCGACGTTAAATAGTTAAAAAAAAAAAAAAAAAAAGTCATCTGCGCGGGGGTACTGACAACACCTATCCCTGACGTATAGGGGGAAAATTAAGATCAGATTCGTGTTCAGCGGGTCAAAATACAAGGGATAGGTATTGTCAATACTCCGGCGCAGACAACTTTTCTTTTTTGTGGGCCTGTGTTATTGGTATAAGTGACTGATCATCGAGTCTATTCTCGCATATCAGACAAGTCTCTTTGTCCATTGTTTTCTTAAAAATAAATAAATAGTTTCATAACTTTTCGTAACTCAAAAAATTTAAACTTCCCGATAACAATATTAACCCCTTTCTGCATAGAAAGTTTACTTACCTAATTAATCGAACACACGATCAATCTCAAAGATAAATTCATGTAGTTGCACGTCGCAAGGCAAATACAAGTCGCAAACAAACTGATCAAGTCAAGACACTGCACTGCACTGGTTGCGAATAATATGTCAATTGAATTATTTAAGGTAAATTCGGGTTCCGAAAATAACAGAACTATCAGAGAACTGTCAAGAAAATGCGCATCCGTAGTCGATAATTCGCTCTCTCTCGCACTCCCAGTGAGGAGAACAGCTCGCCAAACACGGCGTTATAAAAATGGCTCTAAAAACTTTATTTTTGAAACGCGACCATATGTTATGGAAGGGCATATGTTGGTATTGCTTCAATTCAACCAAACATGGTAAAAAAATTGAAATCCATATCGTGAAAAAAAAGTTAAGCACTACTGAAGTCGGAACTTTCTCAATTCAGCCGTGTTCCGCTCGGAAAAAAAAACTAAAATAACTAAAATTGAAGGTGCTTTCTACATTAAAAATTATATACTCATTCCATACCCAATAGTACATCAATAAAACAAAAATTAGTAATTTACGCTACTTGGCTATGGAGAAAAAAAAACCATCAGTTTGCGGAAGAGGCCCGTATGAAAATAGACATTTTCAAGATTCAATCGCTCATATTTTTTTTCAGTACCACCCAAAATTTTCGTAAAATGATGCGTTAAACATTTCTGAACAAGATGGTTTTTATCCCATTAATTTCTACTCCGAAACGAATTAGTGTTTGAACATTCGAAAAGTATACATTTTTTCCGAAATAGTGATATTTTATTTGTTCCAATGGGTCAATTTCTCGGCAAGTTGCAGCCTCCAATATATATATTTATCAAAAAAATCATCAAGCAAGGAAATTAAAATGATTTGAGATGTACTTTTTTTAATCCACGTTACTACAACTTAATAAACCATAATAATCACGAAGTGTACATACTTTTTAACAGTTATCAATGAAGAAAGAATTTTTTTGAATGGCTTTTATTTCTTTTATATTTTTTATTCCGACGATTACGTTCGGGCGTGATAATATATATAAGTATATTTTTCGAATCCATCCTTTGCTTGTATTGTTTAAAACAAAAAAAAAACATCGGAAAGCTACAATTTCCTTTTTTTAAATAAACCAACACTCATATAGATTGAACAAATTCTGATTTAGTGACATGTAATTCAGTGCGTCGGTGTCACAATCATACGTGTTCAAACGCGCGCACGCATGTATCACGCTCCGAGTTATAACGTTACACTTGACTATTTTTTTCCAGGAAAACCGTAGTTTTAGCGATACATTTTGTTAGGACATGTTTTGCAGGAAAATATCTACAATTTCTTTTTTAATTTTCATTTTCGAGTAGTAATTTGCACTACAACGCGCCGCAAATTCGGCATGTCAGTTTTTTTAATGTGGTTTCCCGATAGGCCTAATCCACTACTGTCATTGTCGACCAATAGAACTTTATTCCTTCTCTTCGTCGGATTCGTTGTTAATGCCGTCCTGCTCATAGATTTTCAGGAATTTGTAACGTTATCGCATGTTTTACAGCTGCAGTTTTAACATAAAATGAAGCATTTCATTCTAGCTTTGCGGCAACCACAAGCTGTTCCGCAGTTTTCTTTGTATTTACAAGCTAGACATTTTAGAAGTTCGTCGGGTGCAGCTTTCCCTGTGATGTTTTTCGTTTCTAGCCCACAATTTTTCCTCGTTCATCCCCATTTCTCCGAATCGTAAAAGCCTCCAAGCCATGTTTGCACTTGACTGTACCTTCTGTGCAATAAAATCCCGTACACTTATTTTTCGCTATATTAAATCATTCTTTATTTATTTGTCAGTGTCATATTTTCGAAATGCCAAAATTAACTCAACATGAAAAAATTCTAATTCTCTCTAAAATTGAAGAGGGATGGTCTATCAGAACGCTACGTGTCACCGCGGAACAGGTCCGTGCGATTTTCTGTTTTAATGTTTGGGCATAGATAAGCGTGTAGGGTAGCGTGGCGTATCATAGGTAATGTAGATTAATATATTTCCACTAGATGTGGAAGTAAAATTATCACAGGCAGATACGTGCAGAACAGCCATGCAGAAAACCGCTTTTTAACATTTTGAGCTTTCAGAATTTGGCCCTCGGACACAATTTTTCAACGTCAACGTTTACATTTGTATAAATCCAAATCATTAACATTTTTCCAAATACCTTACTTATAACATTTCTCAGTCAATGTCACTTTTTTATAACCTATATGATAATAAAAAATCTAAATTCCAAAACGACTGATTCACATCACTTAATATTAGTAAAAACTGAATTACTTGATTTTTCAAGTGTACGGGATTTTATTGCACAAAAGTGTACATAAAGGCGGCTACAGACGTAACTGCATACTTGAACGGTATGCATGCGCAAGTTTATTGTACAAGTATACTGAAATTTGCGTCGCCGCCACACGCAAAAGTATACTTGAACAGTTGTGCAGTGACAGTTAAGAGCAAATAAAGAATAAAAATGTCAACGGATGAAGACGACTTGCTTGCTTTAACTGCGTTTAATTCTCAAAAAACAACGAAAAAAACGTAGTATGTGGTGTAAGGAGTGGTTAAAAAAAGGAAGAAGTATTCTCACATTAATCTCCTAAAATAATAGTACCACAAGGTGGGTTCATAAACATCTTCTGTACCCGCCCCTGACCAGTGAGTTTTTCAACTTTTTTCTTCTCCTGCTTCCTGTAATTTGTTCTTAAGCCGTTGATTCTTTTTACCACTTTTTCCCGATCGGCATTTGGCTCTATTTTCTTTTAGTTTATCTACCAATTTACTGTATGCCGCTTCTCCTTTCACCTTATCATGGTAATCTTTCGATTTTATAAGCCAAAAACATGGCTCACTTTCATATATCGCTATAAATTCTTCGAGAATCTCGCGATTCCTTTTTCTCAAATCGCTCGTCATCGCTCAGGTTCACCAAGACTACTCTTACCTGTTTACACAAGTCTGCCCACCTACCGTACACACGCTCAAGTATACTTGCACAAACCCAACATGTACATGTACAAGTATACAATATAGAATTTCATCAAGTCTCATGTCACTTGTACAATCACAATACTTGTGCAAGTGTTATAAAACACACGTTCCAGTATATTTGTACAATAAACTTGCGCATGCATACCGTTCAAGTATGCAGTTACGTCTGTAGCCGCCTTAAAATATAAAAACAAACTCATATTTGGAAAACAACTGACTTTAATTAGTAAAAAATTTACTTTATACTTAGGAAAATACATTAATTAAGTAACAAAATTCATTACTCGTATTTTAGCAAAATTATCCACCGCCTTTATTGTTATATAAATTCTATTAGATAAAAGATAAAATTTTTAAATTTTCGTTTCAAATTATTTATTTCGCCAATAGTTCTTTTTTTCATATCTTTGTAATTCATAACTCATTGTAATTCATGTAATTCATAATTCAATTCGTCAATGTAATTCATTCTTTACCCCCCTGTAAATCTGCCCTTGATTTGTACAACTTTTTCAATTTTATTTACAATAAATGGTATTACTAAGCTCTTGAATTTTTCTTAATTGAATGATTAACTGTAAATCCAGTACTCAGGACATCGATCAGAACTGATACCTCTCCTGATCACACTGAACTAGAAAGGGAGATTTAACGCCTCTCTCTGTCACTTTTCGAATGTCACCCTCACTTAAAGTTTTTTTTACATGTGACACAATCACTCATTTCTACTGTTTATTGGATCAAAAATGAATCAAAATTATCCACTTTGCATTAAAAGACACAACGTAAAGACTACGCGCTTCGAAATTTTTCGAGGTTCGTCTTGGCGATTCTTAACGATGTTTAAAACCATTTGACGAATAGACTTTTTCTCAGAAAAAACAGCAACGTAAATGAAACTGTTCGCTCCGAAAGGTAGCGATCGCCTGAGTAAAATATGAAAAAATCATGTCACATTCCATACAAATTGTATTGTACTGTGACCGTACTATTAATGTAAAACATTTTAGTTTTACTGTACAGTCACGCGCTGACATGCCGACTTTGCCGCGCGTTTTAACGCAAATAACTCTTCCATACAAAGAAATAAAATAGTGAAATCGTAAGTTTTTTCCTTCTCTACAATATTCATGTGGAACGATTTTCTCGTAGGAATTACCCATTCGAGAGAAATTCGAAAAACCTCATTTCAAACTTTCTCTTGCAATAACAAAGTATTACGAAAAAACTGAAAAGCACATGAAACATCGAAAGTTACGCCCTTTAAAACGCTGTATTTGTTTTTTATGTAGCCTTAACAGAAGCCGAGATGTATGAAAAAAATTGTTTCTAACCATGTTTCAACATGGCGGCAAACTCCATTTTTCCTTTTTTTTTTTTTATTGAATAATATCATAGAACATGTACAAACAAGTCTTCCAATATAGATTTCCGTGAAAATAATTATCAATTTTTTTGAGAAAACAGAAGTTAAAATAAGTGGCGCAACAGGTGTTTTAAATTGGTGACGTAGGTAATCAGCCGATGACATAGGTAGTCTGTATAGATTTGTTGATAAAATGGTTTTATACAAAACAGTGTGGTGTTGCCAAGTTGAAATCTCTTCTCTAGTTCTAGTAAAGATAATTAAAGAAAACCGGAATATAAAGCTTATTTATTAAATCAATTTTAATACATTCATCCACAAAATTTAATTTTGTGATGTAAAAAATAATAGTAAATGTGAATTATTAAATATTTTAAATAATTTTTAATGCCGATTAGATTTTTAAAAACGTATTTAGCAATATATGGCAACAATGTCAACGGATAGTCAAATGTCAGATGTGATTTAACGCGTCGCGTCGTGTTGATATGAAGAATTTCAGTTTTTTTTATCCAGGTATTTGCTGTAATTTACAAATAATAGATAATATCATTTAAAAGGTTTTTTAAAAAATTGTGGAAACACAACTGTGCTCCGGAAAAAAGGTTTTTAACTGCTCCGAAAAATATGGATATTCGAAGAATTTAGCTGTTTTCTTTCGTACTGGATGAACTGATTCCAATCACTAAACAGCCAATCAAATCGAGATATTTTTGAAATCCTTAATCTCTATTGGTTGCTTACTGATTGTATTCACTTTGTTCAGTACGAAATAAAACAGCTCTTGGTGGCATTCTTCCAACATTTCTGATCCCATCTCTTCAAAAATCCAAATTTTGTTTATAGAAAGAATATATCATGTCATAATCAACTTTGTACAAATTGGATGAATCTCCTTTCACAAAAAATTCAATCTTAATAGTTTATTGATAAAATATAAAATAACAAAATCAAACGTCACATAAACAAACAACAAATAAATCTAAATCAAATATGCCTCTTTCACTTGTATTGTGACAAGAAGTGACAATTGACAGCATGCAAGCAAAGTTGGAAAAGAGGGAGAGCCATTTTTATACAATGTTGCCACATAATCCTCGCCGTGAGTTTTGTTTACATTTTTAAAGTAACTTCTAAATAATAACAAACATAAATATCTTTTAATTCCTTCTAAATATATGTATATAATATTTATTGATTTTTAGGTAATGCGCAAAATAAAAGTGTTATGGACAAAATAATATAAAATAAATACACAATTTGACATTCATATAAGATAGTTACAGTCTAAGCGAAAGCTGTCTATTATTGGTTAAATTATTTCCCGCCAAATAAAATCATTTGAAATCTGTGTCTAGACGGACGTATTCTTATGTCTTATTTTTATTTAAGAAATTATTGTTCTGGTCTAATTGATTATGCAGTAATTGTTAAAATAATAACATTACTTGATATATATCACCAAAACTGAATTTTAAAAAAATGGAAAATACTCCATTCACCAATACACGCATGACCCTCTCACCAAGTCCCAAAAGTTCGCTGGCATCAGCTGACTGTCGACCTCTACACAGTGATTTCATATATATTGACTGGGCTGATCATACTAATAAGCGGGATAATTTTTCCGCAATTATCAATATTATATAAATCATTCCTAAAAACTTATATTCTAATACAATTGCATCTATGATAACGTAAGTGGCACGGTTTGCATTTGTACATTAGACTTCTTGAAACTTAGATTAAAAAGTTAATATTTCATTTCAAAAATACTTTTAATACATACCGGCATCGTCTTCATCTGCCTTTGTTAAGGATAAATTTACTAATATCCCCCTTTTACTCATATTACACTAAGACACCACGTTTTTCACTATCATCGACTTATAGCTTGTGTCAAAATTGACATTGAAAATAAGCTATTTTTGGTTTAGTTCAATTTGGTTTTGTTTCATACCTTTTAGTGCATCCTTAAATAACGTGAAGTGAACATATTTTGTTCTTTTACACGTACATGTTGTAGCTTTGCTTAATCTTTTACATGTACATGTTTTAACTTTGCTGAATTCCATTATATTTTTTCAACAATCCCAGGTAGCACTGTGGTCCACAGAATTTTCACAGCTACAGGGGATGACCGTCGCTTAACTGTAATTTGTCTTTATAGACTAAGGACCAGCAACGGATTTACTTATGTTATTTCAGCAGTCATAAGAATGAGTAGGCATACACACACTACATACGAAACGGAACGTCTGGCACCCCGATACAGCCGGGTGTAGTAGCCAATTCAAATTATTTTTTTTTCCATTTCCATTTCCAACCTGAAAATTACTAAGTGACGCAGGCTGTCAAATTTAAACTTTTTCGCTTCAAAGACCTTTTCCCCGACCGGTTTGGTCGTGCATCAAATTTTTCCTAAATTATATAGTCAGGTGATATAAAAAGGCCTTACCAGGAATTAAGTCGAAAAGTTTTGAAATTTGGCAGGGCATCTACAACTAAACTCCACATTTTGCACAAAGCAATATCTGCCGCCGGCGTAGCCATATTGCCAAGATGGCCGCCAAAAATTGTTTTTTTGAAATATCTCCTTTAGCTTGGGTTTAAGAGTTAAAAGACTTATTGCAAATGAAAGAGGAGCAAATTTCCTACAAATTATCTTATACATATGTTCTTTGTAAAATCAATAGTTTAGACACTACAATCGATTAAAGGTAAACGTATTCATTTCACTTTTCCTAAAATCGTGTCATTTATATTTGCAGAATATGATATCCTTAAAAGACAAAATGACTCCTGATTAGCACAATAAATTTACAGCAGACGTCTTTTTCACAATCAGACACACCAATAAGTTTTGGTCTGGTACTTGGTCAGATATGACCATTGAACAAATGAGGACGGTGAAAGCTATTGGAGGGCTTACACATGGACGAGGAAACACGGATAGTGTGTTAACCATGTGGACATTGGGAATGGTGTATTTGCACAACGTATGCGATGAGATTGGAAAATTTTGCAATGACTCTTTTGCATCTGCAGAACAACATGTGGATATGAGAAGTTCACGTGTTATTCGAGACAATGATGATGTGCAAAAGCTGTTGGCTTGGCTTACGTAACACATTCAAGAAACGTAAACGAAATAATGTCTATTTCCTAAGGAGTTATTGGAGATGAAACAATAAACTGTTTTAAGGAAATTGGTAAAGTTGGGATAAATAATATGATTGAGAAAAACTTTGGCGATGTGATATTGAGACACAAAGAAAAATTACTACCACTAGGTGCAATGAATTCAAGCATCAAAATTTATGAAACTATAGTGCCAATTGACCCATTACTTATTTTCCCAGAGACTGCGTTACAAAACAAACAGATGAGGAGCTTGAACAACATCTGCACTATGAATTGGCTCCGTATCCCTTGCTTTCTGAAGACGGAATGCGAAAAACTGCTTAGTCTATATTGTATAAATCTTTTTTTCCAGTTGCAGAATATGACTTTGGGACCAATAAAGTTTATATAATTGACGGTGGATACCTGCTGCATAGAGTTGTTTGGAACCGAAATGAAACATTCGGTTCGCTTTGCACAAGTCATATAGAGTATGTAAAAATACACTATCAATCAAATGCAATAATTGTTTTCGACGGCCATCAGTGCAGCAGAAAAAAGCACGAAAAGCACAGAACGACTCCGACGATCACGGAAAAATATTACAGCAGATGTTTTGTTTGACGAATTTATGTTCCACACTCCACAGGCGAATTTCTTATCAAATGGCACAAACAAAGTCGCTTCATATCCATCTTGAAAAAAAGAGTCGCGTTATCCAGGCTACAGAAGATGCAAATACATTAATAGTAAATACAGCCATGATATTTCTAAAATAAGAAACTTCCTAATTGCTAGCTAAATTTCTGGCCAATATTTAAGTAGAATATATGTTGAGTAATAACATTTCTTCTTCAGAAAAGGTTAGAAAGATGTGAAAAATTTCATTTAAGGACATTTTCAAGAGTCTGAGGGACATTAGAGCCACAGACTAGTCCAAAAGGACCGTTATGAGTTTGATAAGACATTAGGTGCAACCGGGTAAACATTCGAAGAAACACCGAATTTTTATTTTGGTTCAGGATATGAGAGTGAAAGTATGTGGTGGTCATGGAAAAATGAATCACATACTTTTTTAAAAGTACGCCAAAAAGGTACTTTGAAAATATTTTGAAAATTTTAATTCCTCCACCGAAGACATTGACCATGGAGGTACAATTATAATATACCTTGTTTTAAAGAACTACAATAAAATTTTAGCAAGGTAGTGTATCAAAAAGGCGAAACCGACGAATTTGGCAAAAGCGGCGTAGCGCCTATAAGCAAAAATTAGCAAAAAATCAATGAAAATGCACAAGGACGGTTTCTCGTATAAAACAAGTTTGGATTCACCTAGCGACTCGCAATTTGGTCGAGTGCGTTGGGTGGTCAATACAAAGCGATGGTAGAAAAGCTAACTGCAGGGCTTTTCAAATAATAAAGTTATAGAGAAAACCGCCCTGTACACAAAGGACTCAAAAGTCCATTTTGCCTAAAAGTCGTTCGGAGGCGAGTCGCTGCCATTTTTCCAATATTGAACACCTACATAAAGACAAGTAAGTCGTGGACTGGCCGAACGTTATCAAACTTATGTAGTAAGTATGTCCTCTTGAATGTCGTTTTAGTACGTGAAATCTCACGTTACGAAAACTTTAAAGCTAGTTAGTCTTTAGTGAAACTATTTTTTTTTTTTTAGTAAAACATTTTTATGTTATTTTCAGTCAGCCGTAATTACCATAATTACAAAAGTCATATAAACTTTTAAAAAGGCTCATATTTAATTCTGGGAAGGTTGTGTGACTCTTTTCTACCAAATCGATTGTTACCGTACGTTCTCACTTGTATGGTTAAAAAGTCATTTGCCTTAGTTGGGGAGGCGTGATTCTTTCACAAAATACTGTATTAGAGAATATTATTTAGGTATTATGCAAATCACAACTTACACACTTTTTTATTTATTATGAAAATACCTACTTTCTGTATTAGCCCAGATTAGGGCAACAATATGCAGAAAGTAGGTATTTTCATAATAAATAAAAAAGTGTGTAGGTTGTGATTTGCATAATACCTAAATAATATTCTCTAATCATGATAAAAGCAAATAAATAAAAATAATTAATTGTAAAAAATACTGTATTGTTTCATACTTATTAAATAAATGGTATTCTTTGAACTAATTGCATTTTATTGATGTAAGGAATTGTTGCTAGTCTTAATCCCTGGAGTTTTCGTTTGGAAGACCTAAACAACTGAGTAATCGGAATCTCATGATTTCTTAAGTTTGATACTCAGTGTCTGGTCGCCTTACAGGAGCTTTTTATGCGATTTCTCCAGAAATCTTTAAGTGCAGAGACCATTATTAGTAGGTAAATCTATACAAATCACATCAAATTCCAATCCCGTCTGAGAGAAATCTTCGATAGGGATTTTTTTTATGCAAAAATAGCGGAAACCAAAAGACGTCAGACCATTTAATACGGATAAACAAATCAAAATCACGTCAAATTCCAATCTCGTCGAAGAGAATTCTTCGATTGGGATTTTTTTTGTGAAAAAATTACAATGATTCAAAGACGTAAAAGCCCTTATTGTAAGTGAATAATTGAAATCGCGTTTTGAGAGAGCGTCGTTGATGATCTGAGGTAGTGCAGCCTTAACCCATTACTCGTCTATAGAAGCATATCTTATCTCGAACCTGCCTGGAAGTGGTAGAACGCGACTGGCGCCCTTCTACATATATATTGGTGTCGCGTCAATTTGACGCCTGGTAGTGTGTTCTTCTACATTATCACCATGACACATTTTACCAAACTTTTTAACGTGAAATATGTCAATTAGTAGCGCAGGGGCATTTTAGATAAAATTTTACCGAAACCTAGAAAAGAATAATTTAAATCTGTAATTTTGTAGATATGTTTTAGTTAGTGTGCTAAACAACATACTAATAGTCCTAAGGCTTCTTATACCGGCTTCATGTTGTCTTGGGCATAGAAAGGATGTAAGTCACGTTCCTTTAGAATGTCGGTGTCGCATGATTTTGGCTATGTGCAATTTCCGTCATTTGCTTAGTACAATTATCAAAATTGAGATTAATAACGATGTAGGTATTTTAAAAAATTTCCTTACCACGTAAAATTTAAACAGCGTTTCAAAGGTACTCATCATGAACCTTACTGTCGATAGCGAGAAATTGGCGCTTATCTAATGTAGGTCCGTCCTTATCATAGAGCCGTTACTGTTAGCTTACTTTGTACTGTGCTTGTGAAGTATTTTTTAATTTAGTTGGTTATTTAATGATAGCAATGGAAAATATTTGTTTTTGCACGATCGAGATTTTTTGTTTATTTATAATATCTGTTGCCAATATGGTAGGTTATGTTTACCGATTGCTGGGCCTAACACGTAGCCGTCGGTAAGTTTACTTACCGACGTCTGAACGGTAAGTAAAATTAATATAATGTATTTGCGAGGCGTATTAGAAGATTGACAGCATGTCTGGGCACTTCATTACGGCTGGCCCTACATAAAAAAAAAATTAAAAAAAAAATACAATTACAAACGAATTTCTAAAGAATAAACAACATATTTTAATAGTACCATGAGGTTTGAGGTTGTTAAATTATCTTAACATTAATTTTGAATGATGGATAAAAAATTAAACTGGAGATATGAACATTTCGAGAAATAATTTTTATGTTCTCTAAATTCTTATAACTCAAATACATATCTAGTATTTAAAAATGTTATCTTTTATTTCTGCTTTCATAAAATAATATTGTAAATAAATAAATATGACAAAAATTTTTTTGGAACTATTGTTTGTTTTAAAATACATTAAAACTTTTCTGTAACAGGACATAATAATAATATTAATTAGATAATAATCTTCAATGTACTGTTAAGAATGAAAAATATAACACGCATCGCATACGTTAATAGAATGGGGAAACCTGATATAAACAGTAAAATGAAATAAGGAAAACATTGGGAATTTATATAGGTTGAATGTATATATAGGCATCATACAATAATTCTAAAGAAAATGTGGTAGACAGAGAATCCAGATCTATGAAAATCTAGATTCAATGACAGTAAATACTTTTACTGTAAACTGGAGTACAGAATAACCACCATTTTTCGTAGTGACAAATATTATTAAGTAAACTATCACAGATAAGGCAGACGGTAATTTGATTGCCCCTTTATGAGAATGACAAACATAGTGCCCGACGCTCACAAAAATTTTGAAAACCAATTACTTTTCTTATAAAAAGGGAGATTACAGAAGTGAAGTATTCCAATATAGTAATCTTCCCTAAGTAAATGGCGAAATTACTATAATGTTATGCAACATGCTTGTACAAAAAATATGTAACAATTACATTTTCTAAAATCCAATTTAATGTAGTTTAATGTAGGAGAGATAGTCTATTACATTAGTACACTCTTGCAGATCTGCGTCAGCCTTGGTAATAAAATATATGATAATGTTTGTTAAATCCCAACGGCTATTTATATGTTTTATGTGATGTATGTGTACATTTTTCAATTTTCTTTTTATTTAAATATTGACCTGTGCAAATACCATTTTGTATACGGCACCAATAAATGATTCGATGTGACAAATTTCACGAAATACAACACTTTTTGTATGTTTATATGTGTATATACAAAAAAATGAATAAACAAATAAAAAATAAGTAAATAAAATAAAACTATAATGAAAGGTCAAGTGCCCCAAAATACGAAAACACCAAAATCTAGATCCAGTATTACCAAGGAAAATTGTATCCTCGACAGCCTCTCAGGTTATTGAAATTTTCACAAAAAGTTGTTTATTTTATAACCTAGGGCTATGGACAAAAAAGTGCACTAAAAACTTTCAAAACATTCAATATCGACAAGCCTAAAATTTGACAGCTTCTGATACTCCTACTTTTCTGAAACAATCAAGAATCATCTGTGGTTATTACTCTAAAATTTTACTTGGAATATAAACGAAACATTAGCCCTGAAGGTGAAACCAACTAATGTAAAAACCACGAGAAAAGCAGACGAGAAGTAGACGGATCAAACAATATATTTTATAATAAACCTATGAATCCAGTAAGGAGCCTCATTGAAGGAACATTTGGGGGTTCCAATATGGACTTACATAATGACATGTTTTGGAAAGACCTATTGCTACATTCGGGTACTACATAGTAGAAATTTATATTGCATTATTCGTAATAAAAATAATTAAAGTGTTGCCCATTAAAATTACGTATTGTTTCTGAGTCAATTTCTGAAGAACTCAAATAGCTGAAAATTTTTCACATTATTAATGCACGTACTCTTAAAATATATATCATGTTCTTTAAACATGTTATATAATCGTGAAGGAGAAAATCGTGAAATGTAACTGAAAAATTAATCGACTTACCTGAAGATTAATTTAAATTATACGAACAATTTTCTCCGAAACAATTATACCCCACCCTCCCTTACAAACCCATTTCCAAAGATCTATTTTAGCACAACACAACAGAAGTGAGGTCTGACAGCTCGACTGGTAGGGATCTGAGAGGGGATATGAGGAAAAAACTTACTTTAGACGTTGTGACTCAATCGCTCAAGAGAAGAAAAGTACCTGTGTTATATAATTGTTTCGGAGAAAATTGTTCGTATAATTTAAATTAATCTTTAGGTAAGCCGATTAATTTTTCAAATATACACTACACACTATAATGCAACAGCATATATTTGATAAAACAGTAAAAATTCCAAGTAATGTGAGTAAAGTCTATTATAAAGAAATATGTTTATGTTAGATTTAACAAACAAGAAGGAATGGAACGTTATTCATTTCAAAATATGAATTTGTTTAAGTAGTAAACATGTTTACAAGAGTAACTTTGTTAAACACCATTTAAAAAGATCTTTCTGGATCAGGCAGCTAAAATATAATAATAATCCAAATAACGCTGATGTGCTAACTATAATGTTGTAATTTCGTTGTTATAGCAAAATATTATCGTAGTTGTTATCAAGGTAAAAAAATATACAAAACAAACTAATTATAGCTTATGGGGAGAATGTGCATATATACAAGTTATACATGGTGGTCAATTTAATCCCAACTTGTTTGATTGAACATATCCTATTTCTCGAAGACAAACTACACTTTTAGTGCTTATGTACCCTTACCGGATGTTATTGACTAAATAACAGTGGCGTAGCTTTGTCTGAAGGGCGGAGGAGGCAGCATTTACGTGGTCGCTGCTTTTACAAGAAAAAGTGTTACGAACACCAAAATCATAAAAAAAGGTACTAATTACCTGCCAACAGGGAGTGACCCGAGATTATGACCGAGATATCGCCCAAGCTCCTTACTCTATGTGACATGAAAGAGAAAGATTTTTGTCCCCCTTGATCGGAAGGCGACCGAAAAGTGGAAATATTGACTGTAGGTGGCCGCGGATGGACGGTCGTATTTCGTATCGACAAGATCTACACGGCGAGGTCGAGATCGACCGAATCGAACGTGCCACCCTCGAGATATGGGGTGGTCCTAAAAGGGCGTTCCAAGGAAAAAAACATATTGGATGGTTGTTGGACGTGAAGAACAAATTTCGCTCCGCCCCATAGGGCGGTAGAAAGTCGGTGAAAATTTCGTCGACAGTACGATAAAAAATACTTTCGTTGTTGGTTCACGACGAGCTCTATCTATTCGAAAGGTTTTCGAAGAAGAAGCTGTCGATAATTCGAGGTGTAAACTTGACTACACAATTCTTATGAGTGTAAAAAATGTCGGTGGTGCGGTAAAGATCAAAGACCCCGGCATTTTTTATAAGAATTGTGTAGTCAACTATACACTACCGAGCAACAAAAGTAGAAGTTATAGGGCGGGTTTGGGGGATAGAAAATTAAGTAAAATGAGTAAAAGAGGTCTGGGGTTGCATCCAGGTGCAGAGGCGGAGGTGACATTTGTGTGTCGAAATGGGCGGCAATGAAAATTGAACCCTAGATGATAAAGAAGAACAAAAAATTTTAATGCCTTCCTGACTCCCAAGACACTATTACACTGCCAAATAGATCAAAGAGGCTTAATACAATAGTTTCTACTACCTACGTGTATGAGATACATTGGGACATATCCAGATGTTTAGAACGTGTTCCGAGTTGTCGGTTGCCGACGACAAGGCAAATTATCAAGCTGATCATTGACCACTTTAGTAAATCAACAAATAAAAATCTTTAGGACAAAGTGCTTAACAAGAGATGCTCAAAATACGCACCATGAAGAGTAAAGGAAAGGAGTAAGCACTCTCATAAGAATATTCCGGATAATCGTACAGCAAAACACAATTTCACATTCGTGATCTTCTTTGACAACAGCGCCGCCCTCTATTCCATTTTTACGGACATAGTTTGAGTAGAGCATGCTTGCTCCTTCTCTCTACTCTCTAATACCCTTATTATGAAATTTACTATTGACTGAAGAAAACTGATTTAAGTGTGAAATGGAGGTTGAAAACAATTGAGCTTAAGAAGAAACCATACAAATACTGATGCTAATATTTGTTTTTATCGTATTTCCAGAACAAAATTTTCTCTCAAAAACTTTTAGACTGACATTGTATCACGTTTTTTTTTCATTTTGATACAAACAATCACCATTTACATTTATGGCACTCATAACCTAACACTAAATCAATCTGGACACCTATAAATACTGGTAATATTTTACCAAAATTCTACATAATGTTATTCTGTCCTATATTAAGTTATTTGATTTTCAAATAATAGTATATTTTCTGCATATACAAAGTGGCTCAGTGGTTCAGTATATACGCGTTAGGCTTGAGACTACGGGGTCCCAAGTTTGAATTCTGTCTAGGACGTGGGTGTTTAGAGGCATTTTTAATATATTACCGAGACGATAATAAAGGGCTAGTCCGTGGTTGAGTGAGACAACACGGCTAATTGCTGTTATCTCCCCTGAGTAAGAATCACAGCTGCGGTAGATGGTAATGTCGCAAGAAATGGTTCTTGTGTTTTTGTGAGTTATGGAATAGCTGTGGCTAAACTCGGCTGGAATAGTAATAAAAAAACTGCTGCTCAAGGAATCACTACTTCCATATCCAAATTTTCTATCTAAGTCTCTCACAACGAAAAAAAAAATTGTATGTGGAAATAATTGTTTGTGGAACTTTAATAATATAATATTTGAAATCGCCTACCCCAAAAATCCATAAAACGATATGCCACATCGGTAGTGGGAGTGGGGGTGGATGAAGCAAAAAACTTGAGGTCTTTGGTTCTTGTATACACACTAAACCACAATTTTATTTCTTTTTAATAATGATGCGGGGGTGGCAATGGGGGTGGCTAATACCAACAAATTTTTTGGAACCTTAGCTTCTCTTATATATACTAAATACCAATTTTATGGACCCTTACTTGCTTGATTTACCCATTTACCCCTCATTTATCCTAATTTGCTCCCCAACCCTTCAGCGAAGGAAAATCAAAATATAATTTAATTCCAGTCTCGTTAAAATACATGCGTGTACCAAATTTCAAGTCAATATTTTAAACGGTTCCAGAGTAATCGTGTCCACAAAAAGTTACAGACAGACAGACAGAATTTTTTTGCTCAAACTTAAAATCTCGACGTTTTTTGACTATCTAAGCCTATCTGAATAATAAAAATTTTTTACTATACTTCCACTGGATGTGGAAGTAATAGTCCGGGAGACAGCGATCTTTTGGAGCTAGTCATTTCGATAAAATCAATAAATAAATAAATAAATACTTCAAATGACAATAATATGCAGTAAAACATAAATAAGAAAGCCTACATTGAAACAAATATTTAATAAACTACCCGAAATTCGAATTATTAAATGATTTCTAAAACACCACCTTATTGATAGTGACCGCACAACTAATATAAATCCCTCCTTGTTTATTTCTTGTGTATATTCCTAGTTGTACTTTGTAAATTTAAAGTGAGTTTTATATTATATCAATGTAAACAACGGCTTCTGAGGGTTTTACTAAAACAAATAATTTAACGTACTAACATATTTTCAGAGGTAATAAAAGTGATACCTACAGTTATCATCAAAAATTCTTTTTTTTTTAACGCTACGAATTTCATACCCATCGATTCTATGTTGGATCGACAACTGACTTTTGAGAAACTTCGCATTTTCTCACGTCTGTTTCAAGACCTCGATTATAGCGCAGAAACTAACGAGGTAATTCTATAAGGGATTAGAATTGAACCAGCGAATGCAGTGACATTGGAAATAAGCAGAAACAATTAACAGTAAATATAATTTTTTTTCTTTTTCGTCAGAGTAACAGGACTCTGAAGATTAGATGTTGTTTGGGACACCTACATTTCAGACAGTTTAAAGGAGTCTACCCGAGAAAAAGAGGTGATTGGATCCGAAGGAAAGTATCTAGCAACACCAAACTGCCACGAAATTGGATGGACTTTTTGCGTGACTCAATCAACAAGAAAGAATTGTTCAACTTTTTGACTTCCAAGGTTGTAGAGTTCAACTGGCCACCAGGCAAAGATGTATATGTCACAACAGAGAAAGCAGTTGCACAAATCGACACCCATGGAAAACTGCAATCATGAAGAGGCAGGCAGAAGACTTTTGGTTCATGTTCTCCATTCACTACAGCAGGGGGCAAAAAGTATCCTTGTGCGTACTGTAGACACAGATGTGAGTGTCATCCTTGCTGGCACATTCTGTGATGTAATAATGACTCAACCTTTGGCCGATATCTGGGTGGCCTTTGGCATGAGCAAGCATTACAGGTTTTATCATATCAACGCTATCTTAAGCCGACTCTGAACACTTCAAGAAGCTGAATACACTGACTGTTGTTCTATATGATAAAACCACTCCTTTCAGCAGACAACCAGATAAGAAAGAAGCTTTTCTGTCAGGGGAATCGAGCAATGGACAATCGGGACTGCTCACCACTTTGCAAGTGCAAGTGTAATTTGCAAGTGTAATTTATTTATTACTGTTGCATACTGAATTCCATCGAATAAATAACTATAAATATTTTTTTATTATTGGAAACTCTTATTAGCGTTATATTTGGACTTACTACTATATATTACTTATATATAATAAAAGATTGGTGTGTAGTGTACTTAGTTGGCTTAAAGCCGTAATTCAAAATTAACAGTATAATAGATTGTGTTAAGTGATATTTTGTAGTATTTGTTGGCCATTTTTGATTTTAGTGCTGTACATGAAAATTTTTAGAAATGCCAGAAGGCTCCTAGGCTAATATTTAATAGTATACCCTAAGACCTTCATACCTAATTTGGTGCTTTTATCCATCAGGTAACGGTAATCTTGAAATACAGCTCTAAGCCACCTCACTAATAGTTACTTTATTTAATTTATACTTTAAAAATATTTTAAATTATTTGTTTTTCCAAAAAAAAAAGATATCCTTTGATATTTCCATTGCGTGTAGTTTACATTATATCTCATAAAAAACTTCGTTTCCACTAACTTTACTTTTGTTATCAATGTAGGTAATGTTTTATTAGTCTATTTTTATAACATTTGATCTAAATTTCTGAGATTACTTAAAATATTCTTTACATTTTAGATGTACATTAAGCCAATTTTGAACACACAAAATTTTTCTATCGGATCAGTTTTCAGAACCCAAATCTACAGAGTGTTCTCCATGTTGATTCAAACTTTTACTAAGTATTTAAACTGTCATAACTCAGTTTTTTTTCAAATGGAACACTCTGTATATTTTTATTTAAAAAATTTTGGCAATTAATTACCTACATGTTGATATCTCATAGTGACTACTTTTTTCGATGGTTTCAAGCGCGAAAAAAAGTAGTCATAGATTTAATAAGTGTTCAAAATGATGCTCTCTTTTGCACAAGTGTACTTTCTTACAAGTGTAGATTACAGATTTTTATTTTAATAATTACTTAGTATTAATCTCGATATTGATTATTGATTGTATTGATTATAACAACGCACAGTACGCATACAAATTATTTTTAATACAAAACATTTTAAAAGGAAGTTTTTAAAGGCAGGTGCGAAAAGTGATCTTAAATATTGAGCTCTTCATTGCACTTTCAAAATTATAAGTAGGTACGCCCACTGGCTATGAATTATAACTTGCTTCAAACATTTCAGTTTATTAATCAATTAATAATGGCGAGAATAATGGTATCAAAAAATTGATATATGTTGTGGCCCATCCCGTAACAAAATTTTAGATGGTATATTTTACTTTCTCATAAAATTGGAACACTCTGTATATCGTACAATTATTTTACCTATACGTTTAACAAAAATAAAGGCACATTTTATCGTTATTAGAGCGGCAGTCGAAAAAACACGATGAATAATGTCGTATGCATCTCGGGCTGTATACAGAGTGACCCAATTAAAATGGGAGCACTCTTATAACTTTTTTTATTTTTTTTCCGGTTTGAACCAAATTAGAATCTACTACTTATTGCCAAAAACACATTCGCCTCCTACAAGTGCAAAGCCACGGTGTCGAAATAAGCAGAAAAAATCAGGGATTTTCTTCTATCGAAAAATTTTATTAATGAGTTGTTCTCCAAAATTTAATAAAAAATATTGAAATTTTGTTTAAAATAGTGTGCAAGTCCGAAAATATAATTTTATTATTATTATTTTTTTTTTTTTAGAAAATTGTGCTATGACAATTTTGTTAGAAATTAAACCCAAGGTGTTAGGCAGTTGTCAAATAATGGGTAGCTTTTCTTATTATTTTTCAGTGTTAAATTTTTTAAATTTAAAAGTTTTCAATTTTTTTAATTTTCATGACATTTTGGAAAATTCTGAACAACTTTTATTAACAAAATTTTTCGTTAAATAAATGCCTAATCCTAATACGGATTTAATGATTTTTTTTCGTTTATTTTGGTACAGCAGAGGGCTTTGCATTTGTAGGCGGCGAACGTTTTTGGACTTATAGGTAGATCCTAATTTATTCTATGCTTGAGTGAAATTTGGTTGAAATCAGAAAAAAAAAGTTATACCTAAGGGTGCTCACAGCCAGCCATGAGAAGTGAAATTTCCGAGAAATTTCAGTAAATTTGCAATTTACACGCACACATAATTGTTTTTATCTCTGTTTTTATTGTCGAATACCTATCTGTTGGGTACGGTTAGGTTAAAAAAGTTTAGTGCACCATTTAACTAATATAGAACATTTAAAAGTGGTATGTTAAAATCTGGGAATACAGGAAATACTTAGGAAATAACTGGGAATGTTTGGAAATACTCGAAAAAACGTGGGAATAACTGAGAATACTTGGGAATAACTGAGAATACTTGGAAATAACTGAGAATTCTCGGGAATAGTTGGGAATAACTAATAATTATCGGAAATACTTGGGAATAACTAAAAATTCTTGGGAATATGTGGAATAAGTCAGGAATAGAAGGTATTCCCGGAATACCTGTACAAAATTTTGAGAGTGGCTGACCGCTCGAGTATTTGTAATAATTTTCTTGGAGCTGAGTGCTAATTCATAATATTTGGAGTTAAATAATCTCGATTTCTCTAATTTGTGTATACACTCATTGGTACGCGGTACACCCGAAGCAGTGTTTTTTTAATTCTATTTTCCCTGGATAATCACTTGTAACACAAATTTCATTTTATTAAAAAAGAATCCTTAACGAGTTTAACTAAAATCTATGATATAAAACAACATAAGCACGGTAGAACTTAACTAGAATACCGTCTTCAAAGAAAAAATAACACTGTTTGAAAGTTGCTGCGCCGCAACATCCGGTCGCTGTGTTGCATTGCGTGACTCAGTCGCTTATAATGTAACGTGGCAGTATAATAAATAGTATACTGAATGAAATAATATGACTTACCATGACATGTCAATCTTAGTTAAAAAATAATAGAGATTAATTAATTAGTAATTGGTAAAATTGGTACGTCATACGTTGCTAAGGTACATTTCAGACTCAGTTCAACAATCTTCACAGAATCTCGACGTTTTTCTTTAAATTGTTGGGCAGCTTGTTGCAAATCTTTTGGTCTTCCTAATAATTTAAAGTTTAAACAATAAAAGCTATGTTATCATAAGTTAGATATCCGTGATTTGAAAGTGTAATTGGCTCATATCTCATTGAAGGAACGCAAAACCAAAAACACAGGATACGTTTGAAACATGAAACCTTCGGCTACAATACTCTGACATTCAATGAAAAAAATTTCTACCACGCGAAGAAGAATCAAGACTTTTTTCAGATTTACAGTGACCTACTCTAAATGAAAAACATGTTCACGAATAATATTTTTTAAGGTAGAAAATTGCACTTTCATTGTTGTCACATTGTTGTCCATTACTTAATATTCATATTCATTATCCTCTCAATTATTTCCTTATAAGCAAAATAATAAATGGTGACATAAGATGATTACAAGATATACAAACACGTCATTGTAGTAACCTTTGATGTAATCACTTTAAGATAAACCGCATAATGTAGATTCACACTCACGACAAACGTTACAATAGTTATTGTATTTACACAGTGCATAAAGTCGCTACGCACGTCGTGGCCCAACCCTAGCTACAGGCCTGTTTGTATCTTAATCGCTATTACCATAAACATTTGTTTTACGCATGGTATAACGAAAAAAGTACAGTTTTTTAGCAGAAAAAATAAATATATAATGCTGTAGTTGTTGGTCACATTTTTGATCTCATAGATTGTTGTTTTTCAATTTCTTTAACGCTGTTAGCGAGCTTGATAATAAAGCTAAATATTTTTACTGTAATGTGGCTTGCATACCAAGTTGCCACCTTTGATACTGTAAAATACGGAATATTTGCATCGAGGCCGTTTACAGAAAAGATAATATTCAAGGTCAAACGCTCTAAAACGAAAAGTTATAAATTAAAGCTACGAAATTCTTTTCGAAAAATAGTATTTGTGAAACAATTTTTCCTTTTTCTGATGTTATTGCAAAAGTTGTTTAAATATTCAAAGTGTTTTAGTTGAAAGTTGAAATTCAAATGATTTTGTATGTGTGAGTACTTTTTACTTAATTATTACCAAAAAATTTTTATTTGTATGAAGTGTAAAGTTTAATTTATGATTTTTTATATTTCTGTAAAAAAATGAACACAACTTCTTTTTGACAGAGAGAGGACAATATAAAACGGTTGATAGTTCAGAGAAAACTAGATGGCAAAAGGCGAAAGACGTCCCCTTAAATGTTGGGACGATATCACTAAGTAGGTGATGGAAAAATGATGAGGCTGTTCTTCTAACAGATAACCACGACAGATGGCGGGATGCTGTCCAGCAAAGAGAGGCCAACTAGAATAATTCATGGGTGACAAAACGTCTGCCAAGATATTGTGAATAACAAGAAGAAAACATATGTTTATGGTAATAGTGAAAAAAAGTAAAATGTATGAAAAAAAATAAAGTATCATAAGAGTGCATGCATTAAAAACAATTAAAGTTGCCGTGCAATCTTCGCTTTAGAACTTCAAATTATAGATTTATGTTTCAATATTATAGACCAGTCATATAGGTAAGGAAAGTTAGCGGAAAGACTGGGAGATTTTTGAAAATTTATGGAGATGTCAGTTTTGACATCCCAAATAATACTTCAAATTTTTCCGGGTCGTGATGGCTGTGCTTCCGGTGGGAGGGACTGGAACAGGTGCTCGAAAACGGTTTCTTCGTTGTACCTCAAGAACGCTTAGAGATAACAAAATGGAGGTTGTTATGAAAAAAATAACTCTTAAAATCCTGCCTAAAAAAGATTTTATACACTTTTTTTGTAGAACTAACAATTTTCTCGCAAATGACCTTGGGATGGAATTTTATTTTCTGGAAAAATTCGTGTTATCAATGGAATTCGCACTGGAAATGAATGAAAGATTCAATGAACCATATAATTTATGATGCTTATAAAATTATTTTTAGCAAAAAAATTTTATTTTTCAATGGTTTTCTTATATTCGGAAATCTGTATGTATTTATGTATTTATGTATTTATGTATTTATGTATTTATGTATTTATGTATTTATGTATTTATGTATTTATGTATTTATGTATTTATGTATTTATGTATTTATGCATTTATGTATTTATGTATTTATGCATTTATGCATTTATGCATTTATGCATTTATGCATTTATGCATTTATGCATTTATGCATTTATGCATTTATGCATTTATGAATTTATGCATTTATGAATTTATGCATTTATGAATTTATGCATTTATGCATTTATGCATTTATGTATTTACGTATTTATGTATTTACGTATTTACGTACTTACGTTTTACGTATTTACTTGTTTACGTATTTATGTATTTATGTGTTTATTGTTTATGTATTTGTGTTTAAGTATTATGTGTTTATGTGTTTAAGTGTTTATGTGTTTAATGACTTAATGCCTTTGTTTATATTAACGTCCTGGCGAAGTTTAGCTAATGCTACTCTACCACTTAACCATGACGGCGAGATGAGATACGGTCACCAATCCAAGTGACGGACTCGCTTTTTCTTCACAACCCCCTTGACATGGGTACCAAATGAAAGGGCTTGATGGGTAGAATACGACAAGCTACAAAACGTTATTCGAAACTCAATGTGGCGGAGGCTCGTAAGATGGCGGATTACCTTTTTCTTCACAACCCCTTTGACATGGGTATCAAATGAAAGAGTTTGACGAGTAGAATACTATAAGCTACGTGACGTCATTCTAAACCCAAAATGTTGGCTTACTTTTTTCTTCATAACCGTCTTGACATGGCTATCAAATGAAAGAGTTTGAGAGTAGAATACGATAAGCTACGTGACAGAGACTAAAAAGTTTTAAAAAACCTTTTAAAAACAATGGTTTTCTTTTAAAACAAATTGCACTAAATAGTAGAAAATAATTTCCACTTTGTAAATTGAACACCATTGGGGTGCTCATAGAATTTAAACGTAAATCAAAATTATTAGACGATGTAATATTTTATGAGCTCCCAATGGTTTTCAATTTACAAAGTTGAAATTATTCTTTACTTTTTAGTGCAATTTGGTTTTAAAAGAGAACAATTGTTTTTAAAAAGTTTTTTTTAATTCATTTGTTTATATATAATAATACATATACAGGACATTCTCTGATTAAAGTCACAGTAGACGAAACGGGCACAGATTTTAGAATATTTTTTGGACATTTTTAGGGAATAATCTCTACTTACCGGAAATATAATTTTGGATGTAATTTTAATTTTATAAAATCTTGTAGGTCATGGCAATTAAGCAAATTAACATATAGTGAAAAAATATTAAAATCATCAAAGTAGGGCGAATCTTCTTGAAACTTTGAATAGAAGTATAAGTTTTCAACCAGAACAACTTTCCTTACTGACATTTTGCTGTATTTTTTTACAGAGAATGTACCTGGCCTACTACTTTACCAAACAAGAAAATAGTTTTTGTTTAATTACCTTGGCCTACGCAATTTAAAAAATTTAAAATTATACCCAAAATTACATTTCAGATAAGTAAAGATTATTCCCCAAATGTGCAATAGATATTTTAAAATCTGTGCCCGTTTCGCCTACTGCGACTTTAATCAGGGAATGTCCTGTATATGTATTATTACATAAAAAAATTGCATTTTTTGTTAAAAATAATTTTACAAGCATCATAAATTATATGGTGTCATTGAATCTTTCATTCACTTCCAGCGTTAATTCCATTAATAACACGAACTTTTTCAGAAAATAAAAAAATATAACATTGAAAGATCATTTGCGGAAAAACTGTCAGTTCTACAAAAAAATGTATAAGATCTTTTTCGGGCAGAATTTTTTGAGGTACATAATTTTCATAATAACCTCCATTTTGTTATCTGTAAGCATTCTTGAGTTACAACCGAGAAACCGTTTTGGAGCATCTTTCACACTCCCTCCCACCGGGAGCCAGCCATCACGATCCGGAAAATCTAAAGTATTATTCGGAACGTCAAAATGAACATCTCCATAGATTTTTAAAAATCTCCCAGTTATTTAACGTCTAATTTTACTCTAATATTTAAATATGGAAACTGATACGACAGTCGAGCCAAAATATGCATAAATTATCTTCTTCCACCCACGAGATTGCCATTCGTGAAAAAAGTACAACTGTATGCACTTGTTACATAAATAACTAGGTATATTCTATATTGTTTCTGGGTACATACATACAACTCATTAAATTTTCATGATAAGTAATGTGAGACATAAGATTGTGCAATTTTGCTACCATTTTTTTATGTTTTTTTTTACTATTAGGTACACATAAGCTTTGCAGTCTTAATAGCATTAAAGCCAAATAGGCACCTACGAATACTTAAAATAAGCAACAAACATCTCGAGATTATCGGCAAGGCAAGTTTGTTTTTAAAGCTAAAGAACATCACTGCGCAAATAGACAGAAAATGATTTCAAAAAGAACTTCTATTTTTTCCTTGATTGAAAATGTAAAAACGTGTACCTATATTGTACTTAACCATTCTGCTTTTAGTAATAAACCGGTATGATTGGTATATCTTATAATCTATCTGTTATTGTATGTTAAGTATATTAGATTTGTATATACTCAGCAATATACATCCGTATATGATTGTTTAGTTTAAATTGTAAAATAATAAATTAATTTCTAAAGTACTGTTTATAATTTCCATAATCCAGTAATTAAAACAAAACATCCGAGTGATTCTAAAAATAGACATGTTTAAAGTAACACCATTTGACAACTGTTATGTATGAGAGTTCAATAATTTTCTATTAAAACAAACTTTGAAATACCTACGTCGTTTATTATCACACCTTAGACTTTTATCGTCAAAAAATCAATACCACAGGGAACATAACCTAACACACTAACCTATTCTTTGTTCCAATAAATTATTTTTATCTGGTTCTCCCTCTCCTTCCGCGAAGTCTGAATAAAAACTCAAATCAGAGTTTTGTTTTTGTAGACCATTTATATACACATCCTCCATAACAAGCGTCTTATTAAATCACAAATATTTAAAAACAAAACACGGATATAAATTCACACTTTCCGCTTGCTGCAACTACACACGCGGTCAATGCCGACTTATCATGTGGAACGTAGACGGGTATGTGAGTTAGAAAGCGAATCAACATCCACAATATCACATAGGGGAACAGCAATTATTATTTTTATGAGTTCTGATGTTCTGAATAAAACATAAAACGTGCGTGTTCAGGTTTGTTGGTATCGAGAATCGCGCGGAAATATTGATTTTGGCACCGTTTACTAGTGGATATTAGACGCGCAGCATAAGATGTTCATATTTTATGGCGATAGCTTTAAATAGATAAGATAAATTATCTTGTATGCACACTTGGAGATATTAAAAGGTGCTCGAACATCAACAACGGGAATCTTAATCAAATAATAAAGTTCTTGCCGACAACGGGCCAGTATAACAGCGGTTATTATTTTTGTAGAAGCTATTTAAAAACTGGGTAGAAAAACAAATCTTGTCAAAAATTGTTTCCATGTTTATCTACAGAAAAAAGTCGTGTCAATTTGAGATAAACTAGATACTTTTTGATACAGTTTAAAAAATAATGAAAACGTTAATAAGTTAATTAAATACTTAAAGCAATAATAATAATTATTCCATTTTTCCTATTTCAAACTTTCAGGCTTCAATACGTTTAACCAATATTGGTAAGCCTTTTAGCCTTTTCAAATATCTATCGGTTTATTTGTAGAAGAACTCACCACCGCTAATCTGAAGAACGCGACTTCTTCTTCAACGTAAAATGGCTTTATCTTCTCTCAATGGAGTTTGATTAATTTTTTATGTGACCACCAGGGACCACGGAGTCCTGTAATAGACAAAAAAATATTAAAGTTATACCTATCGTTGATTGCTTACTGCTCCCTCCCAAATAACAATTTAAATGCTATGTGGACTTGAGTAAGTTTTTTAATAGCTTTATTGAGGATGTAAGTTTGCTAAATGGCTTTATAGCGGTAGTATAGCAGGCCACCTCTTTCAGTTCAAGTAGTTTTATTAAGAGTTTTAACAACCTCCAGGTGGCTGATTTTTAATACCATTTAGCATTTGTTTTAAATCGAGTCCATTGGCACTTGTAAAGGTTTTATGGTGGTGGTCAGCACTACCATGATAAAATCATTTGGCCTAGGAAACCAATTTACCTCAGAGACAACGTTCATAAAACCAGTATGCCTAAGAGTTTTAAAGGGGCACCTGAATATACTAATCATAAAACTGCTATAAAGCTGTATTGGATTATGCCAAATGTCACATAAGAATCATTTAGTTTGGACAAATTCCTTCATAAAACCGCAAAAGTTGCGGTTTGACAGGTGGATAAATAGACTTTACTTATTTTAGGTTAATTTTTAATTACTTTTGTGTAAAGTACCTCAAGAAATTAAATATGGTGACGCATTTTTCACAAACGGGGATGAAAATAAAAAAAGTGGTTACTTTAAACAATTAGAGCCAGACCACACATTTCACTAATCAAAATAATCAAATAAATGTAAAAGGTTATCGTCTTCACTTCTTATTTATATCTTTTTGCTCTTTTATTCACACTCCAATGCAGTTCACTGCATCTGTGTAAAAGGGTATATAGCCGACCCTTTCACAGCAATCACAGCATAGCTAAGGTAACGAAAAAGTAATTAACAAGTGTGAGGTTATATGTAAATAAACGCCAGGAAAGTCAAATATCTTTGGGCAATAGGTTATATGGTGATTGTGAATAAATCCAACAAATCTTAATATAGATCAAATGGTGTTAGGCAAGATCAATTGGTATTAGACAATACCAAATGAACTTTGACATAAGTGTAAGAAGACTTAAATTGGTTGTAATTAGTAGCAAATGCTCTTGTACGAGAGCACTGTGACAATCTTAGCATCAAATACTCTTATTGTAGTATTGCCGGAAACCAACTGGTTTTAATCAAAAAACGCCATTTTTTTAAAAAAATATCTTTGTAAGCAAAAACTGTCATGTTGGAATTATTCAAATGAATAATTACTTAGTTGCAATTTTTCGGTAATGAGGACTAAAATCATGATTATTATTACTAACGTGTGTTTTAAGTTGATGTCAACAAAAAATAAACCTTTTTAAAAAATGAATTTTAAAATATTTCTTAAAATTTTCAATATTTTTCAAGAGCCTCCGTATTTTTCGACCTACTAGGTGTGATATCATCAGTACAATTTAATGCGCAGCTAAATTTTCACTCACGGTGGGTACCTACTGAACTTGATCATTTTAACCAGTATAGGGAGACCAGCAAATGCTTATTATAATATCCATTACCAACACGCGACTAATTTGCCAACATTGCCAACTTAGTTTTAATATGATGGTAAGCATAAAACCTTTTTATTAAAATTTCACTATATTAATAGAGCAAATAGCGTTTTTAAATGCAGTTTTAAAGCATTTTAGTTTTATGATGACTTTACGAAGTGGTTTTATAATGGCTTCAAAAACGGTTTGTAGATAGTCCCTTAAGATCAAAATTATGCTTTTAGGATTTATTGTTGGTTTTATGAATAGTTCTATCAAGGTTTTTAGAACGTTATATAGGCTGTTCAGAATAAAACCAATTGGTTTTAAAATGACTTTTAAAAAGGGCCCTCAGAATTTAAGAATGGTCCCTCTTAGCTTTATACAAGCTCTATAAAGGTTTAATAGCGTTTGTCAAAGATATATAGTTTTATCAAAAGTTTTATTAAACAGAGTTCAAGAGGTTCTGAAGATCACGATAAAATTTAAATTGTTACTTGGGCTCCTAACTGTCTTCTCAGAGTACGAACATGCCGAAGATGCTACGCAGCTAGAAATTCAGACCGCAGTTCCGGTAGATGCATCGAAGCCATCAATTTATAAACAAACCTGTATATTTAAATGTGACCGCACATACCGAGGATGCCAGAAGCAGTTCATCCTGCTAGCATCCTCGGTATGTGTGGTCACATTTAAATGTACAGGTTTGTTTTACAAATTGTGGCTTCGATGTATCTACTGAAACTGCGGCCTAAACTGAACATATGAAGATTTTATATACATTCAGTTGTCAACCCAACTCACGAAAACGTCACAGGTTAAACTTATAGTTAATCATTCATACAAAAAAATTCAGGAGTTCCATAATACTATTTATTGTATAAAGTTCAAAAGTGCACAAGTAGATGTGGTAAAGTGGCTATTAGCTGAGTCAATGAAGCGGAAAAAATCATTAAATCTTCTAAGCCCTCATAAACAGATTCGATTTTGATGATTATTTTTTAAATGTTTGTTATATTTAATTATTCAAAAGTAGAAACTTGTCTGATGGGGCAGATCATTTTTTGAATTTTTTAAAATAGCAAAATAGCGACATTTTGTAAAAAAATGTGAAAATTGCTTCGGCCATAACTTCCTTATTTTTTTACGATACAGAAACAAACATAATATCATTTAAAAGACTGATTAATTACATTTTTTAATTGTCTTTCTTAGAAATGTTCATGGAAGTTTTAGTTTCTAAGATATTTAAACTAAATACTTCATCTTATAACACAGGCACACAAAATAAAAAAAAGTGGTCTTTTTGTGGTACTCCATTGGGTAACCCATATGTACTTCGACGTGCTGAATACGAATCATTGTCCATTTAGCTCCATTGGCCACCATTTTTTTGTGAATCGCGAAAATAACCTTAAAAAAAACTCATAATTTAGGTTATTTTCACTATTTACTAAAAATTGGAGCTACACGGATGCCTGATTCGTATTCAGCATGTCGAAATACTTGGGGGTTGCCCAATGGAGTCCCAGAAACACATTTTTTTGTGTGTGTGTCTGTAATAGAATGAATATGAATATGAATGTCACCGGATCCTCCGCCATTTTCTATAAAATCGCGTATGCAAATATATTACAGACACAAAAAAAAGTGAAAATTGATGTGTTTCTGGGTCTCCATTGGGTAACCCCCATGCATTTCGACATGCTGAATACGAATCAGGTATCCGTTTAGCTGCGTTATCCATCAATTTTTAGTAAATCGCTAAAATAACCTAAATTATGAGGTTTTCTTAGTAGCCCAGTTGCTGAGGGTAGTTCTGTATGCATTTTGATGTCCAGAAAATCAACCGGTTGCATCATGTGGGCACCACGGCCCTTATAAATTTCCACCAGGGTGTCAGCCTGACAGAGCAGGCACAAGCTCAGAATCTGCCATTTTCAAAATGGTGGAAATGCAATTGTCCTAATTTTACTAAATGACTTTTAACTCGTAAACCGTGCGTTTTATTAACTTTTATATATAAACACTTTTTATTCTACATACTATAAGGAACAATTTTGTTCCTTTTGTAAAAGCCCAGAAACTTAACCGTTACGTAATTATTGGGACTTATTTATCAGCGAATGCCTAAAGTAAAGTTTCCAAAGAGAAAACAATGCTTATAACTCAAAAATTACGTATTCAACCAATTTTTTCGTAGATGTAAAAAATTTTCTTCGTTTTATGGGGAACAAAAAGATTTGCAGGCTCTAGGAGATACTGTTTCCGAGTTAGAAGTGATTTTACATATCATTTACACCATACCATTTGTTTTCAGGAAATAGCGATATTAATAAGCATCTTTTGCAAAGACAGCTGAATAAGAAAATAGATATAAAAAGTATTAGCTTGATGTGGGCTTCCACGGCACGGGGTGTAGTGAGCAATTCAAAACTTTATGTAATATGCAAAAACAGATACTAGTGCAATTCTAACTTCGACCAATAATGGCAAGTAAATCCAATCATAAGTCTATTTCGACTAAAAAGTAGCAGGCAACAGTTCAGCATGTTACTGGCTTACCACTAGAAAGAGATCACCCTTGCTGATGAGCTCAAAAAGGTTTTGCAACCAGACGACAAGTCTCCCTTGAAATCAAGTTTAATGCCAAATCTTTTTGTAATTGCACGAGTACTCCCTTCAAAAAGGATTGCTTCTTTTGATGATTTTGCGAATGCATTTTTTGATTATATATACCACCTGGCTGTAAAGGGTTCACAGCGCATTGACTTTGCATTTGATTCATACACTGACATGTCACCGAAACGTTATGAAAGGATTAGTCGAAATTCTGGTGGTCCTATTTATATACTTGACATATATTTTTTAATTTCTTAGTTTGTTAAACCTCTGCGCCAAAAGGATCAGACAGAGGCTGGTTTTTATACTTCTATTACAAAATGTCTCACACCTAAAAATATATAAACTGAAACAAAATTGTTAAATGATAAATTGAAAAATTAAAACGAAGGCAGTTGACGTTTTGGAAAATAGTTCTTTTTCCGTTATCAAAACTTTCACTTTTGAGAATGTCAAACCAGACAGTTTGTTGTTTATGTATTTCCATAGTCACGTGAGACATTAAACATTCAGAGACGAAGTAAGTAAAAAAAATCGGCAGCTACTGGAAGCGGCTGGAACCTCCCCACCCCGTGAATCTTTGAAGCCGAAGAGAGCACTAAACAATATGAACGATCTCATTTAATTATATTTATTAAGTTGAAATATTTTTTTCGTATTAAATCAGAAAAAAAGTCTTGCGTTCGGTGGGATTTTGACCTAAGAACTTGAGTGTTAAATTTATAGTCTGCACAACATTAATATTTTATTCAATGTTTTTAATACAAATATATGCTTCATCGGATCGTAGCCCGGGGCCAGCCAGACAACCACGGTGAACACCGCCGTGGCGAGTGTGAGGCTGGACGGGGTAGGTCCGGTTTGGCTTGGAGAAAAATAGAAAAGTAGCTCCTGTCTTCTGTAGGCAGGCTTAAAGACTAGGTTAAAATTATAATGTGTCCACATGGACCTAAAATTAATATAAAAATAAACACAATTCTATAAAAACGTTCGTAGGCAAGAGCACTTAATAATTTTGATTATTGATACGGGAAACAACTAAACGAAAAAACCTCTTCGTTGGTAATGGGATGGATGGCAGGGATGGCCATCTTTGGAAAAAACCATATAACTCTTGGTGGACAGTTTCCCTGGCAGATGTAGCCAGGGTAGTGTTCATGGTGGCTCGTTTAAGTCTGAGTTGGTATATTTTGTTTTATCTTTTGGCCTCGACCAATTTTTCACTAAATCGGTCGGGGAAGTGATAGCTGTCAAATTTTTAGTTCCAATGTTTCTCTGGGGAATTTGGTTTTTGAAAAATGTTTAGGTTGGTACCAATGTCTTAAATTGTTTTTAGGTTATGTAGTACTATTTTTAGGTTATGTTACCGGAAGAGTTTCCGGCGGGATGCCGGAAGTAGCGGAAATAGTTTTCAAAATATAATGTCACTGTCACTTTTAAAGTTTTATTGGAAAAAACTCACCGAAAGCGTTCCGGTGGGGTTGCTTACACTTGTAGGGCTTGTAAGCGGTTCAGGATGGCCTCTCACACCATCCGTGGGCTTTATAAACGTCGAAAAAACTTGTAATCTCTCGATGCACTTGACACGTCAAAAAGACCCAGCATACAGTCTTCACGCTTTAACACACTAGCAGAGAACTTATACCACAAATGGACCCGTAGTATTTTTTGGGAATTTTCCTTTGAGTCCATTTAATAAAATTTGACATTTTTCTGAAAATTTGACATTTTTCTGAAGTGACATTACTCCGAAAATTTGACAATTTTCAAACATTTGACATTTTTCTGAAAGGTGACATTTTTCTGAAAGGTGACATTTCTTCGAAAATTTGACGTTTTTTCGAAAATTTGACATTTTTCTGAAAAGTGACATTTTCCGAAAATTTGACATTTTCCTGAATTTTTGACATTTTTCTGAAAAGTGACATTTCTCTGAAAATTTGACATTTTTTCGAAAATTTGACATTTTTCTGAAGTGACTACTCCAAAAATTTGACAATTTTCAAACATTTGGCATTTTCCTGAAAGATGACATTTCTTCGAAAATTTGACGTTTTTTCGAAAATTTGACATTTTTCTGAAAAGTGACATTTTTCTGAAAATTTGACATTTCTGAAAAGTGACATTTCCCTGAAAATTTAACATTTTTTCGAAAATTTGACATTTTTCTGAAAGGTGACATTTCTTCGAAAATTTGACGTTTTTTCGAAAATTTGACATTTTCCTGAATTTTTGACATTTTTCTGAAAAGTAACATTTCTCTGAAAATTTGACATTTTTCGAAAATTTGACATTTTTCTAAAGTGACATTACTCCGAAAATTTGACAATTTTCAAACATTTGGCATTTTTCTGAAAGGTGACATTTCTTCGAAAATTTGACGTTTTTTCGAAAATGACATTTTTCTGAAAAGTGACATTTTTCTGAAAATTTGACATATTTCTGAAAAGTGACATTTCCCTGAAAATTTAACATTTTTTCGAAAATTTGACATTTTTCTGAAAAGTGACATTTCTCCGAAAATTTTACGTTTTCCTGAAAATTTGACATTTTCTTAAAAATCTGACATTTTTCTGAAAAGTGAGATTTCTCCGAAAATTTTATATTTCTTGGAAATTAAAAAAAAAAAATTTCGTGACTCGTCTTGTAGAAATATTTTTTTGATATCATCATCAGTTCGCCTGTTATAAGAATTTTATGCTTTTACGACGTCATCAGAACGTAGGTGTATTTTTAATTCACTCGTATTCCATCCATCTACAATATTTCCACCTACGTTTCAAACTTTAATTGGATGTTTCCAGTTAAGTCGATATCTGCACCAGTTTCTAAGAATTTTTCTTATTTGTGACGTCATGTGACGTAGGTGTATTATTAATTCACTCGTAATCCGTCCGTCTACAATATTTATACCTACGTTTCAAATTTCAGTTCGATATCTTCAACCGTTCCCGAGTTATCAGCCGAAATCACTGAACACCTCTGTCATTATTAGAATATCACCCTGTACATTGCACTGCTTTGAGGACAAAACAAGTGAAATTTTTGTTTTTTAATTTTTTTCACGGAAACCAAATCGAAAAAGTGCAAGTGTGATATATCGTTGAAATCGGAATTTTTACTGCTTTTCAATGGTTCATTTACAAATTGTAAGTAATCATAAAATAAACAACTTGTTGTGCCAAAACAGCACTGAACGTAATTCGATCTCAACCAAAACCTTTTCAGATCTTCTGGAGCACTAAAGAAACCCTCATGCAAAGTTTCATCCAAATCCGTTTAGTAGCTTCGTCGCTATCGTGCTAACATACATACACACACATACACACACACAGACATTTTTCAAAAACAATTTGTTTGGGTTCCTGGGACCTCAAAACGTAAAGATTTGATGTTATCTCAATTTTCGATTTTGGACTAATTGTAGTAACCTCCCACAATTTTATTGTGGGGAGGTTAATAAAATAAATATAAGTTAAAGTCTCACGTGACTATGGAAATACATAAACAACAAACTGTCTGGTTTGACATTCTCAAAAGTGAAAGTTTTGATAACGGAAAAAGAACTATTTTCCGAAACGTCAACTGCCTTCGTTTTAATTTTTCAATTTATCATTTAACAATTTTGTTTCAGTTTATATATTTTTAGGTGTGAGACATTTTGTAATAGAAGTATAAAAACCAGCCTCTGTCTGATAATTTTGGCGCAGAGGTTTATTTCATCAAAATTTTTAAATATTTTTACAGTGCCAAAATACCCAACAAACTAAGAAATCATGAATATGCCACAAATAATAAATTATAAACAATAACTTGACATATATGTTAACACACCACTTCTTATAAAGAAAACTATTTGGCCTTTCTTAGAGAACAAGATTAAATTTCAGGAGTTTCTCAGGGTAATTATTTTTAAAACTGCTGGAGGGAAGTGGCCTGGTACTTCAGTTTACCACAGTACAACATCAGGAGCAAAGCTAATGGCATGTATGTCAAAAAAGTAGGACTCACCAGTTCAGCATAATGATGAACTTTCTTTCTCAAACATTGAAGAGCCGGATGTATGAATTATGCCGCACGTTTTTCATGTAATTTAAAGAGGCATCAAGCAATGTGTCATAGTGCCATCTGCCCCATATGTATTAGTATTAGCACTTCATTTCTTTGACACATTCTCTTCAGCCGGATTGGAAGAACTATGGATGTGACGACTTGGCTTTGCTACCACTACGAGGCGTGTTCCCCTACACATCATGGCAGAGCGTCACGGCAATGATTTATCTTGTGTTCTTCCGGCACTACACATATTAACTGGCTGTGATTAGCAAATTTGAAACCAAGAATGCTACTCTTAAGTGCAATCCCACTTCTTTCCTAATGACCTTTGGAAAAATATCATAAGAAGTGGAGCTGGAAGACACCTTAATTCAAGCTGAATAACATTTATTAAATGTCATAAGGAAGGGTTCTTCATGTAGGACTATGGATGAACTAGCACACTGGATGTATTGCCACAGCAAAAACACACCACTTGAAGATTTATCACCAACAAGTCGACTCACACAACAACATATACCACGTGCATTTTTCTGCACGAATTTACAAATTAATTGCCTCCAAGAAAATTTCAAACAGTTTGATCCATTTGTTTTCGGGTATGGGTACGGTGGAGATTCTCTAGAACTACTGTGTGAATATAGGTTTTACCTGGACGATCTAGTTGAAGGTTGTAAATGCCTCAAATGTGCAAAGAAAAGTTGTGCACGTATCAAGAGCGGAATTACTTGCTCCGGATTCTGTCTGATTGTATGATTCATAAATACAAACGAAATATAGTACTGTATAAAATAGTCATTAAAGTTTGCACTTCCCTTTACAATTCTCGTAAATTTTGAAAATCTCCACACTCCCCTTTGCTGAAACATAAATGTGCCTGCACATATTATACGTATCCTAAATCATAGGAAAATGTCGATACTACAAAGAATGGCTTTTATCGCAGAAACTCAGATTCCTAGCTTCGTCAGTGTATAATGACACTTCTTGTTCCTTGTGATATAGGGAACGATTTTCGTCTTTGCAAAGAAAATTAAAAAGTAGACTGTTTATGAGTTATAAACATTTTTTATATGTCTAACGTCATAGGCCATAAAAGTATCATTATCTCCTAAATGGTCAACTTTAAAAGCTTTATTATAAGAACTAAAATTGTTCCTTATAGTATATAGAATATAAAGTGTTTATTAGGGCGGTCCTTATTTATACTTGAGGAAAAAAATATTTTCGAATTTAGTTTGGGCCACCCCCCACAACGGTTTCAATTGCTAAAAAAATAATGTGGGTGAAATTTGAGTGAAATCGGATACGGGGAAAACGTGCCACCCACCACCCCTAAATTTAATATTTCTTGAAATTCCCCACATTGTTATATTTGATTTTTCTAAGTAAACAATAGGTATAATTGACATCCTGAAGATAATTTATACTAGTTTAGGAAGAGGAAAGCGAATTCTAAACACTACCCATGAAAATATTGACATTAAAATTCCCTAATCCTTTTAGGATTAAGGAATTTTAATAGGTGGTCGCCCGCAAGGCCCTAGTTTTAAGATCTATTTTCTCGAATTTTGTCTCTACGGTAGGGTTGAGTTTCTACTTGAACGGCATAAACCTCAATCCTCACTGTAATTTTAGCCGACCCGTATGGCAATAAGTGCGTCAAGGCACTTCGGTACCTCATTATCAGTTAAAAGAGCAGCACGCAGCACAATGTCCCGCCAAATTAATTTGCGTGGTCGTGATAGTGTTTATTTACTCGGTAATTTTTCAAACGAGATTACTGGAAATAAACTGCCTTCTAATAAACAAGTTTTGAGTGTACTTTTTTTAACTTAAGAGAAGTGAAGCTGAATTTACGTGAAAGTGCCAGACTTGTAATACAAGAAGTTGTGATTTTCTGGGAAAAGGCGAGAATTCCTACTAGAAAACAAAACCACTGTATTGATAAACTAGTATTTTTGTATGAAGAATGGAGGACGCTTCAATAAAGGTGTAAGAAGCAGACAAACTTTCAAAAACAGAAAGAAGCAAGTTTTGTAGCAAAGTTTGATGACTTCTTCGACATAGCCCACGAAAACGCTCTTGAAACGATGACTATCTAGGAAGATAGGCAATTTTTAGTTCAACAATGGGAAAAAGGTCGACCAGGATTTATGTACGGTATAGATTACAAATTAGAAGGCAGAGAAAGAAGAGCTGAAAAACGAGCACGCGAAGCTTCAGAAAGAAGAGAACGCAAGCTACGAGAACTTGAAGAAGCAAGTAAGTATCAAAATTAATAGTATACAGTGTGAACCATTCCAAGTGGAAACACCTTCGTAACTCAGTTATTGGTCATCCAATTTCAACCAAATTTGGATCGGTATCAAAGATCTTTAATATTTCTTTTTTTTGAGTAAAACAAAAGTGGTAGTCACATTTGTGACATCTGCTCTGGAAAATCCGCAAAAGCAGCCTCGAGAAGATTATTCAGAATTTTTGGAGTTGTCCTTAATATTCTTGGATGAAATTCCTCCTCGTGGAATATATTTTCGGGTTCCTGAGGCAATTCACCACGCGATATGGATGGCAAAAGCTATTTATTGCTCAAATATTTTCTTGTTCCGCGATGAATTCCCATTGACAGATGAAGAGAGAAGAGGTCTTTCAGATAAATGTATTTTTGTCGTGAAAGTTGATATTGAAGCCTGATTTTGCGCGCCACTTGCCACCGAAGCGCATTATCAGGACCTCCGCTTTTTAAATAAGCTTTACGACTATAAGGCCGTCGATCCCGAGATATCCAGTGTTGCGTTGAAAAAATTTCATAAGCATTTATGGTACTTAAGTCCAGAAGCGGTGGCCTTCGCATTCTTCGATTTAAAATTGTCATAAGAATCCAAAGTGAAAATGGTTGAAGCCCTAGGTGAGAAAGAGTATCTGGAAGAAGAAATATTTGATGTGGAAGAAGAGTCATCGGATGTGGAAGAAAAGCCATCAGATATAGAAGAAGAGTCATCATATAGTAAAAGTATCAAGCGAATAAAGATAGGCGAAAATGAAATTCCAAAGTTTGTGGAAAACTCATTTATTCAAAATTTTGTTACTATCGAAACCCGAAGTTTTTCAAACGATTTCACATAAATGATGACTTTCTTGAAACGCACCCTTAAACTTGGTCTAAAAACGATAGTTTTAACAAAGGGTTGGATATTGTTAAAAAAATCAAAGTTGTTAATGATACAGCAGAGCGGGGTGTAAAGTTAATGACAGATTACAATAATGTAATAACAAAAGATGAGGAACGAAAACAAATCGTCTTGTAAGTTGTAAAAGATTATAGAATACGATTTAACGATTTTAAAAAGGAGACCTTATCCCAAAAATTATAATCAAATTAACGACTTTTCATAAATAAAATGATTTTAAGTATGTATATTATTTATTTTCAGTCACTACTAACTCGATTGTCAGTAGCAAGCTTTGAAAAAATAAATATCGAAATTTATTAGAATTTATTTGAATCTCCCAGAATCGAGGGTTGGGTGGCACGTTTTCTCGTTATTCGACTGAGTTCAGACTTTGCACAGAACATTTTTTTAAGTATTGAAACCGATCTAGGAGGTGGCCCGCAAGAAAACATAAAGTCGAAAAATAAGGACCGCCCTAGTGTTTATATATAAAGGTTAAGAAAACGCACAATTTATGAGGTAAAAGTCACAAAGTAAAATTTTGTCAATCGCATTTCCGCCATTCTGAAAATGGCGTATTCTGAGCTTGTGCCCACTCTGCCATGGTGACACCCTGGTGTAAATTGATAAGGACTATGCTACCTACATTACCCAAGTGGTTGATTTTCTGGACATCAAAGTGCATACAAAACCACCTTCAGCGAGTGGACTATAGGTTATTTTCGCGATTTACAAAAAATTGGTTGCCGATGGAGCTAGACGGATACCTGATTTGTGTTCAGCAAGTCGAAATACATATGGGTTACCCAATGGAGTACCAGAAAAAGGCCACTTTTTTTATTTTGCGTGCCTGTATAATCTTTCGGATGCCGTCTATAAACTTAAATATCTCCGTAACTATTAATCTTACGTGAGTATTAATGTAGAACAAGTTCATTCTCAATTCATAAGCTTTATTTTTGATATCTATAATTTTTTCGCTTAAACTAATATTTATTAAGATATTTAATGAGAAAAAGAAAATTACGTTTTTTTTTGGAAATCCGTTTAAAATGCAATTTTCAGAAGCGTCTAGGTTATACTAAGTAAATGTTAACGAAAAACAGTATATGAAAATATATTGCATCCACGATCACCATATTAGGAAGGTATAATACGTCCACTTTTTTGTTTCTTATGCTATAGAAATAGTCAAAGAAACATTTGAAAGCTTAATTAATAGTGTTTCATTTTAATTTTTAGTGTTTTTGACGTAAGTGCCATAGTTTCTGAGATGTTTAATATTTTAACTAAATACTTCGTCTTATAAATGTTCGGACGCCATCTTTGTCCTTCCATATCGCCGAAACCATTAACTTTAGAGAAATTAGCAAAATACGAACTTCATTCCCGATTTACTAGTTTTCTTAATCGTCTCAAGTATGTTTTCGCTCAATGTAATACTATTCGAGTTATTTGACAAAAATCGTTTTGTTCTTCAAGCTAAAATCCCAATTTTTAAGTCATTTACAGCCCTATTATTGCTATATTAAAATATCATATTGGATTGTAAAGGTAATTTTATATTATATTTTTAAAATTGTGTGTATCTTGTTAATAATAATAATTTTTTGTTATATTTTTTGTTCCTTCAATTTTCTTAGTTACGCCGCTAGACCTCCAGTGTGGACGCTCGCACATACCGTGCGTGTAATTTCCCATTAGGCATGTACATTCACGTAGCGCGAGAAATATGACAACACCGGCAACCGTAAATTCGTCCATCGGTGGAGCATTCTAGCTCTGTTATTTCATTTCAGCCAGCTGGCACACGCGATGTTGCAATTCTGCTCCCCATGCCTATCCCGCGACTACACACACGGTATCTTCTACTAGTGTAAGCGAGTCGCTACACATACCCTTTCCGTTAAAAGAACGATCAACCAATTTATAGATATATGTATTATTTGTCTCCAATAAAATAAAAATTGTTATTTTTAAAATTGATATTCTGTTATTATCTATTTTTTGTTTTTCTCCTTTTCTTGGTTACCGCTACTAGACTTCAGAGTGGACGAGTAGCACATATCATCTTATTAGAGAAAGTGAGTCGCTACACATACCCCCTCCGTTAAAAGAACAATCAATCAATCAAAGTATCGATGGCAAAACGTACTTTCTTAACAGGTGGTGCAGTGACATCGCATTTGTCTGTCAGTAAATATGCTGGTTTAATTCTATCAACATTTACTGTGACGGTTTTAGTTCCTTTAACAAAAGTAACCAATTTATCTGTACGGGACAACACTTTAAAAGGCCCATCAGACAGGTGGAGTAAAAGATTTCTTAAAACGTTCTTTCCGAACGAAAACAAAATTACAAGTCAAGATGTCTGAATTGACGAATGATTTGTAATTAACATGGTGAAAAGGTGGAATGAACGTTAAATTTATCAAAAGAAGTACGTAATTTAGTAATAAAACAAGGAATATCCGTACAAGTATATGATTTAATAAAAAATTCACCTGGTAGTCTTAAAGTTTGACCAAAAACGAGTTCTGCGGAGGAACATTGCAAATCATCTCCCGAGAGCTAAGAGTATGATAAGAAGTTCATCTACCCAATGTGGTGTAGAAGCTTTAGCTCTCAGAGCAGTTTTAAGAGATTTATTAAACCTTTCAATCATCCCGTTCGAGGAAGGATGATATGGTGTCGTACGAATTCTATGAAATCCTAAAAATTTTGAAAATTCTTGGAATAATTTCGATTCAAATTGAACCCCCTGATCCGTTGTCACTGTGACAAACATAATTTTGAAATAACGTACGCGCTACAGTTTCTGCACTAATATCCTGAAGTGGATAAGCTTCGGGCCATCTAGTAAAACGTTCGGCCACAGTGAGAATATAAGAACAACCTTTAGAAGGAGGTATTGGTCCTATTAAATCTATATGTATGTGGTCGAAGCGTCCTTTAGGAATATCAAAGTTAGCTATCGGACTCTTGGTATGTCGTGTTACTTTATCATTTGACAGCTAATACAAGTTTTTGCCCAGAGATTATAATCTGAAGTCATTTTGGGCCAAAAATAATTTTTAGAAACTAACGTTCTAGTTGCTTTGATACCAGGGTGAGATAAACCATGAAAAATATCAAAAATTGTCTGTCTATAAACGATTGGAACGTAAGGACAAAGTTTAGGGCGGGAAACATCACACCAAATAAACTTGTCAGAATATAGAATTTTAATTTTCTTTAAAAGAAAGGTACTTTTATGTTTGATGAAGTATCTGATAATAAAAATTTAAGGTCAGAATCATCTTCTTGAGCTCTGCTCAATAAATTTAAGTCAAAGTTAATATCAACTAGGTTAGACTTTTGGGTTACAACTGGAGAAATGCATTGTTGTAAAGAAGACGTATCATGCTCACGTGATAAGGTGTCGGCAACAATGTTATTTTTCCCTTTGATATGTCTGATTTCGCATGCAAATTGAGCAGTGAATTCTAAATATCTAATTTGCCTGGGAGATCTTTCAATTTTAGTGAATAATGCTTTGACCAAAGGTTTATGGTCAGTAAAGCAAATAAATGTACGACCTTCAAGTAAAAATCCGAAATGTTTAATCGCTGTGAACAAAGAAAGAAGCTCTATGTCAAAGGCACTCTACTTCGTCTGTGCTAAGGTAAGTTTTCGTGAGAAAAAGGCTAGTGGAGCAAACACACCTTCGTTATCGCGCTGTTCAAGAACTGCCCCCATAGAGACATTTGAATAATCAACTGTCAGCGATAAAAACGAGTTATCCTCACAACGAGGATGAGCTAAAAAGGTTGCACCAGCTATAGCAGCTTTGGCTTTGGAAAAACTGTCAAGACAGTCGGTAGGCCAATCATTTATTATTTTAACTTTATCATGCAGTAAACTAGTACAAAGAGCATGTAAAGGAATTAAGATTTCAGCGAAAGAAGGTATGAAACGATGATAAAAGTTAACTATACCTGTGAAACGCTGAAGTTGTTTAACTGTAGAAGGTAAGGGAAAATCATTTATGACATCAACACGTTCAGAAGAAGGTAAAATACCGGCTGAAAAAATGTTGTGCCCTAAAAATGTCAAACGATTGACACCTAATATGCATTTTGACGGTTTAATATTTATACCGTACAATTCTAACCTCTGAAAAACAAGTTTCAAGTGCTCTAAATGTTTCGAACTAATGTTTCGAACTAGATTTACTTGCAATTAGAATGTCATCTAAATAGACGAAAATGAAAGGCAAACCTACTAAAACTTCGTTCATGAAACGTTGGAAAGTTTGACCAGGTTACGTAAGCCGAGAGGCATACGCTCAAATTCAAACAAACCGAACGGCGTAGTAATTGCTGTTTTAAAAATGTCACTTTTTGCGACAGGTATTTGGTGATCAGCACGGACCAAATCTATTTTTGAAAAAATAACACAATCATACAACCGTGAGTTAAAGTCATGGAGGTGCGGTAATGGGTATCTATCAGGGACAGTAACTGAATTGAGACGACGGCAAGGCCTCCAATAGATATTTTCTTTTTTTGCCACCATATGCAATGGTGACGGAAGAAGAAGAAGGTACACAAATGCCTAATTCTACCATAGCATTGAATTCATTCTTAAATTTAATGTTATCCAACCTACGTGGTCGTGGGAAAGGTAAATGACCTTCTGTTTTAATATGATGCTCTACGGAATGTCTAACGGGCAAATTGTAATTTGGCGAACTAATTAAACAAGGAAATTCTAAAAGTAATGCAATGAATTCATTTGATATGCTAAATAACTTAGGAGAATATAATGGATCATTGTTAGAAAATAAATATGTTGATAAACTAGTCACATTGTCGATTAAACATTTATGTTTCAAATCAACAATTAAACCAAAATGCGCTAAAAAGTCAGCTCCGATAATGGGGACATTAATATCTGCAAAATTAAAAACAAAAGGAAATAACCTACGTAAGTTTAAATCAATTTTCAAAAATTTTTTTCCGAATGTGTTAATAATAGAACCATTAGCAGCTGTCAGTACAATATCGGGGTTCTTTTTAGTATCTGTTAACAGATTCCGAGGTACTATCGATAAGTCAGCGCCTGTGTCAAATATAAAAAGACGACGTTTACTATTTGAAATATTAACGTCAGTTGTCAAAATATCATTGACTTTTAGTCATCTCTGATTATCGGCTTTGACATCTTTGACGAAAGTGCACCAATCTCCGAGACATTTAAATGCTTTACGACCATAAAGTTGATGGTAATAGCAAACTTTGGCATTAGAAGGATTATATTTAACGCGGGTACCACTTCGACTATTAGGGGCCTTGAGCCACTGCGATTTCCGGAGTCGAGGCGACTTTTACAACTATCGCAATAAGTGCTAAAAACTGTAGGAGTAGCGGAAGTTATTGAAGAAACTTTAGACTCTATAGCATGCAATTGAGATGTAAAAATTTCTTGTTTGTGTAATACCTGATTCTTGAAAGGTTGCAATCAAATTTGACGTAGAAACTGTGGGATTAACGTTACAAATTGAATTAGAAGTAAGGGAATTCATAGAATTTTGACACGACTCCCATATTCGATCAACAATGTCAGTTAATTCCTTAATCTCAGTCTTTCCGGGTGCGGTGATTGAAATGAAGATGGGTTTAGGCAATCGCCGTTTCCATAACTTGACTAGGAGCTCCTGGCTCATCACATGGGATCCTCCGACAATTGACAGCATCGACCGGTAAAAATCGGACGGTTTGAGGTCCCCCATCTGGGAGCCAGAGAGCAAGTCCTCTAATCGCTTTTCTTCGCTTGAGGTCAAACGAGAAATTAGAATAGTTTTTAAATTCTCATACAAATCTCTCTGATTAGTGACAACGTCATAAACCGTTGTAATAATTTCCGGGGGTAAACTGGCAATGACATAATCGTACTTTTTCCGATCATTAACGATCCTGTGAATAGAAAATTGAGACTCTATTTGAGTGAACCATATTTCCGGTTTATTAACCCAAAAAGGAGGAAGTTTAATAGTATAGGTATTCGCAACAGAATTACTGTTCGGTATCACTGTATCTGACGGTACTGGTTGATCGTCTAACAAAATATTCTCCGTAGGAGGTGCCATTTAAAAAAAAATTATTGATAGTAATGAATGATAAAAATGATTGATTTGATTGATCAATTGTTCTCAAAACGAAAGAAATATGGAAACACAACTCACTTACTTAATAATAAATCGATGATGTGATAAATTCCATAATATTTAATCAATCCAAATCAAAATACAAATATAGATGCACCATAAATTCAAAAGGAGGCTTCGGAAAATCAATTTAAAAACTCTGAGTTGGAATTATTTATTTATTTATAAATGCTGCATCGGGATCATCAAAGGAATATCAAGGGAATACCAATCCATACCTTCAAAACGTTGAAAACGTATATTTTATGAAAATTGCATCTCACGTCGAAGACGTATATATTAGAAGAACTGCGTCTTCAGCTGGGGTATCCAATTTCCAATCCAATAATTTATAATATATCTTCTGTCCAGGTTACCAAATATAGACTCAGGAGGTATACAATTTATAGCCTTATTATTGCTATATTAAAATATCATATTGGATTGTAAAGGTTTATTTTGTATTATATTTTTAAAATATTAACATTTTGTGTATCTTGTTAATAATAATAATTTTTTGTTATATTTTTTGTTTCTTTAATTTTCTTAGTTACGCCGCTAGACCTCCAGTGTGGACGCTCGCACATATCTTCTACTAGTGTAAGCGAGTCGCTACATCATTATAACTCAAAGACCGTTAGTTTAAATGAAAAGTTGCATAGAGCCTTTTCTTCTCAAAATTTGATTCTCTTTCAGTTTCAATATTTTTGTTTTTTTTTTAGGTGCCGCCCCCTATATAAATTAGCTCCAGCTGGAATGTTTCCGATTTTGAATAATTAAATATAACAAACATTTAAAACAAAACTTCATCAAAATCGGTTTTGTTTCTGAGGGTTTAGAAGAAAAAATCTTCATTGACTCGGCTATATCTATCTAGTTAATAATATATTTCATGAGAATCTGGTATCTGGAATCTGAATCTGGAATATGGTAAGAGCGGGTACTTCTCTCAACTACATGGAATGGAGTATCAACCGACTGGTACAAAAAGATTCACGATTTCTTAGAAGTTTATGTTTGGCTACTATAATGGGCTCATTTAGCATATTTTTTTAATTACATTTTCCAAAAGAGCAAAATGCAAAAAGCCAGGATATTCTAGGATCTCTATAAGGCTGTAAAATTAATCATTCACTCCTAGTTGTATTTTTGTTCCCCTATTTTCGGCACGTAGAGTTTTCTTAATATAGCAGGCGAATGGATCACTATACAGGTAAAATGAACGACTAATAATTGTAAGGTACAATATGAAAAAGAATTGTAAAATAATTCTAAATAATTGTTAACACGCAGTTAAAAATCAAGTTCTTCCACATAGCATTTATGACCAGATCATCCGAAGCGTCTTCTTCCGGGCTGAAAATAAAGAAAAAAATCATCACACATTGCATTATCTAAAAAAAATTTTATTATATACTTATCGATATCATTTGTGAAATTAATGACATTAGTATGTTTTAGATTGAAAACAAAGAATTCACCTAATCATAGTGCAATTCTTGCAATTGACACTTAGGGGTTGTACATGCTCTACCAGGTAGCATCTACAGCTGCAATATGAAGAGCATCCCGCTTTGCATTTATAGCGGGGGAAGGTACGTCCACTTCACCAACTTATTTGAACCATGTTTCATCTACCCCAAATTTGCTGAACTAGGGATTTTTGCATGTGTGTTGATGTACCGATTCCAAATGTGGCCGCCCTGATAAAGAGCTCTCAAAGCATCCTCTGATATTGGGGGGAGTTGTCAAACAGTTTTTCTTGAGAAGTTGAAAAAATATGTCTTGTCTCATACAGAGGCATGCCCAAGTATTTCGTATGGTACATGCAAACTACAAATTGTTCTAGCTCATTAAGCACATTCATTTGCATTTCGGGAAGTGAAAGCGGAAGTAGCTTTATCGTTAGCACTTCCACATGTTTAAGGTACTGAGTTTTCCATGGAATGGAAATATTGAAACAGTGCCACACGCCATGAATACGTGGGAGCCACACAGACCAACAGATTTTTCTGAATCAAGTGTCAGAGCAATGACGTGAGCTATAATGTACCTTGTACAAAGGTAATCGAAAGCCACACTTCATCACTACTACACCGAAAAAAGAAAGATATGCGGGGACCAGAACATCAGTATCATCAGTCCTTATGAAAACGGACAACTGCACATCTTGTATGCCCTATCATCCGTCCAAGTGCCTCCTCAAAAGAAGTTCAAGTAAATCGTATCGTTTTATGGGTTTTTGGTATAGGCGATTTTAAATATATTATTATAGTTCCATAAACGATTATTTCCACATAGAGGAGTGCAAATGTAATACCAATTTTTTTTTTCGTTGTGAGAATTGGGTAGAAAATCTGGATGTGGAAGTAGTGATTCCTTGAGCAGTGGTTTAAAATATTTAAAATGAACTAAAATTCACTTTATCATGTCGTGTATATTTGTGATGCACATTGTACCTGACAGTTTTATGCCATTAATCCTTAATTTTGTTATGTATGATTTAATATTATATATAAATGATTTATTTTATTGGTAAAAAAAATGTTTTATGTTGCCACCAGAGTTTTTATATTTAATTAGTATGAAAATAAACTTAATAAACACACCACACATATTAAACAGAACAGGAAAGTATGTGTTTGATTCAAAATTGTTCTTTTATTTGCTAGATATGCATTACATGTTTTTGCAAGAATCATTACCGTTTTTAGGTTAAAATTACCAGAAATATTGCACCATTTCGTCGTTTTTTTTAATGTTTCAGTAGGTTTGCAATATAATATTATGTCTATATGAGAGCTGCCTCTGGTGGCGATACGTGTGTCACTATCTACATATATTTCAATTGTTTGATATCGCGAACAGTAACATTAAAATTTCATATAGTGTAGGTTTTATGGTGAACACACTATTTTAGAGAAAAGAAAATGTTATTGAGGACTCACCATACAAATCAGTTACGCTCGTAATTTTTTTGTTTCTTTTTTTAATAAATACCTACTTCTATTCCCTATACACTAGAACTTGTGTTTATATATTGTATACTACCATTTATTTTTATCAATCACAAATTAGTAATCATATTTTATATGTTAATGCTAAAAATCAGCTAGTATTAACATGTCATTTTCATATTTTACAAGTATTTAGCTCATGATATTTAACAAATTTTTTGATTAAAAAAAAATACTTTTACGTAAAAACAACACAACAATCACATTTCATGATAATGGTTAAAGCCGTATTATCCGTATATAATGACATATTTTTATCAGTGGCGGTTCGTGCACAAGATACTTGGGAGTTCTGTAGATATATATGTGTACACGGGGTGGTTAGTGATAGCGCCGCAGGCAAAATTTTTTTGTCATTTCAAAGTCATTTGATGATCTTGACCTTGACAAAAGAAGTAATCGTTCTCTGGCAACGCTGGCCAAAAGGCGAACCGGCCGCCTTTGGTGTATAGTAACATTTTGAAATTAATGTTACATTGAACTTTCGATGCTCGGAGCCACCCCCCTGGAATTAAAACAATTTAAACATAATTATTAGCAAGCTAAAACCGTACTCTTCGCCTGTTCACTGAACTTTTTATATAATTGTTATACATTCTGTAGGTTACTCTTTACACATTTTTAATTTTCTAGTATGAACTTAGTTGGTAAAAGACTCAGTGTAAAATAAAGTGAAAATAAAAAAACTATACCATACCCTATTTGGGTTTCGAACCCGGGACCTTTGGATTCCGAGTCAAAAGCGTAAGAACTACACCATCACCTTACACGTAAAATGATGTAAATTTTTACATTATAAGACACGAGCTAAAATCATATTTCCACGGTTGTATATTGCATTATGAAATGTATATTTGTAAAATATATAAATATTTAGATATTAAAACGAATTATCATTTCACCAGATTTCTATTCAATTACAAAAACATAAAAGTAAAAAAAAAAAAAAATTTTCAAATTGAAATCATTGCCTAATAACATTTTTATTTACCGATCGATTTTGTTCAAAAACTTCCTCTAGCTAACACTAACTTACTCTCCGAATTTCAGTACAATCGGATTTTTATTTCTTGAGTTATCGTGCTTACAAGAAACTTGACGGACGGACGGACAGACGGACATTTTGAAAGTTGTTCAGAATTCGTTCACTAACACAATGATATGAAAATTTTTTGTCTGCGAGCGATATTTACGGTTTTAGAAATGTGCCGATCAAATGCAATATACTCTTCGTTTCTTATTTGCGAAGAGTATAATAATTATGGTCAGAATTTTTGGTAGTTCTGCAGCATTTATGGAGAAACCGCCTCTGATTTTTATTAGGATTAAGTGAAAATATTTTACGGTAAAAGAATAAAAATAAGTGAACTGTTTCCGATTAAATAACTTACGGTCTCCAAATTATTATCATTTTTTTAAAAAATATATTCATAAAGGGATATTATCTTTAAACAAACGCAGTATTTAATGAGCAAAACTGTTGCGAAGAAAGAACCTTGATTTTCAATGTTAGAGTTCTTCAATGAGGCCCTGGGGTGATAAAAAAAATAGGACTTAGGTCTAGACAGTTTAATTCTTTAAGAAAATTCCTTTTTATTTTAAAATATACAAATCAGTGTGTTATTACGAGTCTTTTGATTTTTTTGTTGTACAATTTAGTTTTCAACCTAATAATATTAGTATTATGACGATTTTACGATTTGTATATCAGTATTGCAAAAAATAGGGTGTCAAAAATTATTACCACTTAGGTGTTATTATTTATTGATACCCCCGTTTCTTTGTTCGCGTTTCTCACCTATACTATAGCATAAAATCTAAAGAATATTCGTACATTTCTTGCCAAATTAATATACAAGCTATCTCAAATTCCAAAACTTTTTGTTTTTAGCCTGTTTAGGGGCATATCATATGCAGGAGTATTTTAATGTATATAGGTTTCCATAATTTTTACATATATTTTTATTTTTGCTTTATGACAAACGATTGATTTTGAATGTTTTTAAAATAAATAAATACACGGGATTATTATAAAGTTTTATTAGTATAACTTTTATTTGGATTTAAATTATGTATTCAAGGTTTCCATAATTTATATATTTTTTTTTGCTTTGTGAAGTTGGTTTTGATGTTTTTATTTTCTGTTTAATTACTTCCGGTGACATTAATTAATTTTTACTACTTTTTATGTTGTAAATTATTTTTATTGTATGTATTTATATGTATGTAATGTAACTTTATCGTGGATTTTCTGCCTTATTTCAAGTACTTGTTCGGGTGCTATTGAATAGAAGAACTCTGTAAATTTCGACATTTGAAACATCTCATAAGCTGCCTCCGTAAATACATCTTCCGAGCTGGTGGTAGTACATCCTCCCTCGTGATAATCTACTGTCATATCTTCTCTGGCCACAGCTAATGAAGGGTCATAATCTTTGCCATTAATTTCATTCCGAAAGGAGTCGAAAGTCGAAGACATATTGACTGCTATACATTACAATATGGTATAAATGATAAAAATGAGAATTTCAAGAAATAAGTCTGAACTTATTACCTAACATAGATATTGAGGTCTGTATAAAAATTAACAAATATTTTTCTTATAACTAGTCAATAACCAAATAGACCAATTATAGCCAAGAAGAGGCTATTAAATAAATAATAATTAACTTTTAAAGATTTTAATTTCAATTTTCAAAATGTAATTTTTATAATCATGTTTTTTGTGATTTTTTTATTATCCATGGTGATATTCCTAAATATGTATGTAGGATAGTACCCTACCTATACTCCCTCCCTACAACGAAGAAACCAACTTTCCAAGGTATCAGTATTAAAAATCAGATTTAAAAATAATAGTTAGATTTGATAGATAAATGACATTAGTAAAAAGAAAAGTCAGATTTGATTGATAAAAATAGCAGGCATGTGCTAAGTGAATATGAGTTTGCAATCATAATTGGATTGAGCTTTTCTCAAAGATGTCGCACCAGCTATAGCAGCTTTGGCTAAAGAAAAACTGGCGAGACAATTAAAATAGTGAATGAGTTTGCAATCATAATTGGATTGAGCTTCTCTAAAAGATGTCGCACCAGCTATAGCAGCTTTGGCTAAAGAAAAGCTGGCGAGACAATTAAAATAGTGAATGAGTTTGCAATCATAATTGGATTGAGCTTCTCTAAAAGATGTTGCACCAGCTATAGCAGCTTTGGCTAAAGAAAAGCTGACGAGACAATTAAAATAGTGAATAATTAATACATTGATACACTTGATAAGCTGGTTTTACGTTGCAGGGAGTCACATAGCAGAGCACTTACCTATACATGTACATAATTGAGTAAGTAATAACAAGTCTTCTGAAAATCTAGTTTGATTCGTTTCTCGGTGCTATCTTCATGGAGAGACTGAGGAATCCGTGTCTAGCGAAGATGTCTATGGAACGGTCGACCTTTAGCTGGCTGTTTCGTTATGGACGTCATCCGTCATCAGCGGTTAGCAACACGAGCAGTTTGGTTCGGCCCCATATTCTTGTCGCGACTGGAACAGCTGTCTATAATGTCCCTGGCATAATTTATTTAAAAAGACTGTCAAGAGATATCAATCTTCAGTTTTCATTACTATAATTTTTGACAACTGCCTTTAATTCTTATGGACTCTCAGGAGGCATACAATGTGTGAAGACGTTCGGGGTCACCAATATATAGCCTATAGTTGTTACTATTAATAAAAATAAACTTGTTTAGAAATATTTGTATTCAAATTTGACAATGTAAATTTTATAATAATCATGTTTTTTTCTTATTTTATTATTATCCATGGTGATATTCCTAAATATGTATGTAGGCTAGTACCCTACACCAATCCTGTCCCCTGGAAGAAATTAAGTAGGAAACGTTTCGTAACTAGGATTTATATGCATTTTCAGGTGTATTTCACTGTAAATAAAGTGTACCTAAATTTGCAGAAACCAACTCGAGGTAGATAGATACTAAAGTCAAAGACTTTGGAAGAAAATTTATAAAACAACTAGTTGCTTTCCAATCTGACGATCCTTATTTATTTTGTTCCCGAATTTTCGCGAAGAAGACCATTTAAATACATGGAGAATTTGTATTGTCCTACAACTCAAATTGATGTGGCAATTACTGACAATGAAGCAGCTGCTTCCTTTTATGCTCCTCTCCTCTTATTCTAACCAAGTTCTATCTCACCGATTACAGAAAACCTTGTCTATCTTTATATTATTCACACCATCATCTCCAGATGGTGAGAATCTAATTACTTCCACGTCCAGTGGAAGTATAGTAACGACAAAATAAATTTTAAAAAATTTTATTGTCCAAATAGGCTTAAAATGTCATGAAACATCGAGATTTTAAGTTTGAGCGAAAAAAATTTCTGTCTGTCTGTCGGTCTGTCTGTCTGTAACTTTTTTTTGTGCGCACGTTTGCTCTGGAGCCGTTTAAGATATTGACTTGAAATTTGGTACACATATGTACTTTAACGAGATCTAGAACTAGATTATATTTTCATCTTGTTCCGTCGAAGTGTTGGGGGGTAAATTGGGGTAAATTTGGGGTAAATGGGTAAGTCAACCAGGTAAGAGTTCATGAAATTGGTATTTAGTATATACTCAAAAAAAATTTTGGCATTAGCCTGCCCCATTACCACCCCCACCTCCTTATTATAGGGGATGAAAAAAATTGTGATTTAGTGCATGTACAGGAACCAGAAACTTCAAAATATTTTTTTACTTAATCCACCCCCCACTACCACCACCCCCACCCCACTACCGATGTGGGTTATCGTTTTATTAATATATTATTAAAGTTCCATAAACAATTATTTTCACATACAAAGTTTTTTCGTTGTGAGTGACTTGGATAAAGAATCTGGATGTGGAAGTAGTGATTCCTTGGGCAGCGGTTTTTTATTTTCTCCTTCAAAGATTAGAGGTGCTTCATCCAACAAAAGCCCACGGACATGGAATATTGAAAAATCCCTTTCCGCGTTATTAAGTACTTATGTATCTCAGTCTACCTGTTCCTAACTAAATTTTGCATCTCCTCATCTTTGCTTTTTACAACCACCTGATAGCGTGGCGGATCGTAAAAGTAGTTAATATTCCTAAATCCAGTAAACTTATAAACCACCCCTCCGGCTAAAAACTTCTCGATCTTCTCCCATCCCCAAACATCACTGCATACCGACAAGGTTGGTTTCAGCAAGTTGGATCGTGAGTAGGCCCCTTTAAACACGGCAGGTAGTGCTGGAACTAGGGGTTGACAAATTTTTCGGTCACCAAGGACGCAAGCCATCGAGGGGCTGATGAGCTTTATTCTTCAATCATAGAACAACATTCAGTGAGATGCGTCAAAACCAAGCGCCAAAATCAAGCAAGCCAAAGGCGCAACCTGGCCTATTTCTGACTCTAGCAGCAGGAAACTAGAATAATTATCAAATTAGACTCTGCACTAGTCATCCCTCATCCCACATCCCAGCAGCTCTTCTGGTTGGTGGCAATTGAAGACTACTCACAGGTTTTATCACCCTAGATCTAGAGGAAGCCTTCAGCAAAGTCTGGCATCCTGGGTTACTGTATAATTTGGGTCAAGGAGTCAGCTACTTGGCCACTGACTCTAGGAGAAAAGCTGAGGGAAAATGGCCATCCTCTATGAAGCTTCTCTCAAGATCGTCCGTGTGCGGCTCAATGCCCGAGGTGACCCTGCGTTCGGCTAAACACGGCGGATCTAGACAAGGTAAGTCGATAAAATCCTCCAAGCCAAGGTGTACGCACTCCGTGCCGAAGGCTGAATGGCACAGGGGCGAAAGATGTCATTAACGGGGCCTCCGGACAACTCGGCAATCTTCCGGAGTATTTTGCCTTACCACAGCAATGCAGGGCTCTACTGCGGCGGACCAACATTCCTTTGCTACTCTTGGAACCATATGGTGAAAACGACTAACAAAAATAAACCAAACGAGAGGTGTACAACCCTCGATCTTCAAATCGAAGAACCTATGGAGATTGGGATAAATCCCACTCCGCAAACACGCCCGATCCCACCGGATCAGGAAAGAGAGCTGTTAAAGCCGATTCTTGAGTCCGAAGGAGAGGACAAATCAGAGAAGGAGGAGCCCAAAGCTTTGGGCAATCTCTCTTCTAAAAAACCCAACGAGAGAGGTACAACCCTCGATCTTCAAGTTGAAGAACCCTTGGAGACTGGGATAAATCCCACTCCACAAGCACGTCCGATCCCGTCTGATCAGGAAAGGGAGCTGTTAAAGCCGGTTCCTGAGTCCAAAGGAGAAGACAATTCAGGGGAAGAGGAATCCAAAGCTTTGGACAACCTCTCCTCTGAAAGAGAACAGCTAAGGGGGCTGCAACAAAGCTCCTTAGCCGTTCACTCAAGAGCGGAATACCATATGAAACTGCCTTGCAGTCAGTGTTGGAACGACGTGACACCAACCAGCCGCCGGAGAGGGTTCAACAAACTTTCTCTGAGCGAGCTGAAACGGGAAAACGTCTACAGTCCGACGGCAGTTCACATGACCAGCGGGTAAAGAATCCCTGCGAAAGTGAAACTGTCAAACCCTCCTTTAAGGTAGTCGCAGAAGGAATCAACCTGAAGTCTACGCTTACTGACGAATCTACAACATGCCAAGGCCGCCACATACGTCCTTGGCAGAAGATTCAAGGAAAGGCAGATTGACATTGTCCTTATCCAGGAACCTTGGACAACCAATACAGGCCGAGTAAACGTACTAGTAAACACTTCTGGCAAGATAGTATCAGTCGGCTCTGGAGAAAGACCCAGAGCCTGTATCTTGATCAGAAATAACATTGATTACTTTGTACTCTCAGGTTACTGCACTCAGGATGTTGTAGCCATCCGCTTATCGCTACCGGTGGGGGAAAGCAAAATGAACGTAATAGCCTGTTCTGCATACTTCCCGGGAGACGGGGGTGCTGATCAACTTCCTCTACCTGCGGTTAGGTCGTTAATCGCCTACAGCAAGAGGAACAACATTCACCTTGTTATTGGATGTGATGCAAATTCCCACCATACGGCATGGAGCAGCACAGACATTAACCAAAGAGGCGAGTCACTTTCTGAATACATACTAGGTGAAGAGCTAATTGTGAATAACATTGGAACGGAACCAACCTTTGTCACTAGAAATAGAAGAGAGGTACTGGATTTAACAATCAGCTGAAGCTTTCTGAGCAACAAGATTACTGATTGGAAAGTATCCTCTGAACCCTCGTGTTCAGATCACAGACACATTCTATTTAACATAGAAACTGGACCAAGATCTGTGGTGACGTACAAGGATCCTAGGTGTACTAACTGGAGTGGGTATAAACAATCCCTCCAGGCACACCTTCAATCCACTCTCACCACAATCAGGAATCGTGATGAAATAGAAATTGCGGCGGAACAGACCCGGAGCGCAATTATTTCAGCATATCATGAAAACTCTCCACTAAAAACGAAAAAAGACAACAAAGGGGCATCTTGGTGGAACAAAAAATTAGATAAAATGAGAAAAGAAGTTCGACGCCTCTGTAATCGAGCTAAAGATTCGGGCAACTGGGAACAATATAGATCTGCGCTAACGGACTATAATAAAGAAATCAGAAGGGCAAAAAGGGAATCTTGAAGGAGGTTCTGCGAGAGTATTACTGACTTACCTAGCAGCACTAGAATCCACAAGATCAGTTCCAGACCCTGTCAAAAAATCCTGATAAAAACTTATAAAAAAAATGTATAAGGTTTTATAATTTTTGATGTGTGTATTTGAAATATGTTTTAATTGTAAATTCTTATATAGTATCTACCAGTATTGATGAGTTTTTATAGTATATGTAATTAAAAGTTTTTATAGGTTTTTATAGTGTTTTGAATGTAAATTCCCATATGATATCTATTAGTATTGATGAGTTTTTATAGTACATGTAATTAAAAGTTTCTATAGGTTTTTATTAATAGGTTTGTATAGTGTTCTGAATGTAAATTTCCCATAGAAATTCTATTAGTATTCATAGGTTTTTTACAGATTTTGGTGTATTGGAAATATATTTTTAATGCCATACATAGGTAAGTAAATATTATTTACTTACTATTTTTTTTAACTGTTTAACGTCGGCCTATTTCCGCTACCAGGGCCTATCACCGACGCCAGGAGACGAGCTACCCCCAACCTGGAAATTTTGCCGAACCTCTTCCCTTAAGGAGAGTAGGGATCTTTTACTTGCCTAACATTTAATAGACAAGGAACCGCCTGCTTTACATCCCCTCCGAAGGATGGTATATCCACTACGTAATCCTCGTCTGAAATTGCGTAACTTCCGAGTATACACTGATATACAAGCCTCTAGAAGGTGGGACGAGAACGCTGTATTTCCCAAGATGGGAGCCCATCCAAGTACTAACCGCGCTCGATGTTGCTTCAACGGAATATCGACTGATATTCGCATTGAAGTCGCCTCTACGCTCGCCCCTTTACTTACTATTAATATATCTAATATTAATAGTAATATAGTGGTAAACACTAAATACTCTTCCTCTAGCGTCCTAGCCTAAACGCAGTTAATAAGTTAGCAGTAAAAGAGACTGCTTTACTTTCAATTTAACAATCCCACGCTACTTTCTTAGGTCACATTAAATTAGATATGAATTAGCGACATGTATAACAGCTCCCTCTACTGGAGGCTGGAGTATGTAACACTAAACTTTCATAAGTTTCATTTATGTGTGTGTGTGTTTTAAATGTACATTCCTCATATGAAACCTATTAGTATACGTAAGTTTTTATAGTATTTGAAATACAAAGTTTTTTGTAAGTTCTAAATGTGGTCTGATGTGCGGCTATTTGAAATGTGTTTTTAATGTAAATTCCTTGCCTGGGGTCTATCAGCATTTGTATATATTAATAGGAAATGCGAAGTTTTTATAATATTTGCTGCGAACAATGAGTTTTTAATGTAAATTACCTATATGGAGTCTATCAGTAGTTATATATATTAGTATATTTAAGTTTTTATAGTATTTGAAATACAAAGTTTTTTATAAGTTCTGAATGTGGTTTCATGTGGCTATTTGAGATGTGTTTTTAATGTAGATTCCTTGCCTGAGGTCTATCAGCATTTGCATATATTAATAGGAAATACGAAGTTTTTATAAGATTTGCTGCGTACAATGGGTTTTTAACGTAATTCCCTATATGGAGTCCGTCAGTATATAGTTATACGTTTTCATGGTAATTGATATATGAAGTGTTATAGATATTTTATATGTATTTGAAAAGTATTTTTAATGAAAATTCTCCATACGAGGCTTATCAGTATTTGTAAGTTCTTATATGGTGTTTGAAATACGAAGATTTTATGGTTCAGATGTGTCTAAGTTTTTGAAGTACTTGAAATGTGTTTTGAATGTAAATTCCTTGCCAGAAGTCTATCAACACTTGCACGTTTTAATAATAAACACGAAGTTTTTATAAAATTTTATGAAGATATGCAATGGGGGTTTAAAGCTAATTCCCTGAATGAAGTCTATCAGTATATTTATAAGTATTTATGGTAATTAAATTGCGAAGTTTAATAGGTTTTTATATGAATCTGAAAGATACTAATGTAAATTCTAAGTACAAGGCCTATAAGTATTTATAAGTTTTTATGGCGTTTGAAACACGAACATTTTACAGATTCTGTGAGTTTTTAATGTATATTCCTCGCTTGAGATCTATTGTAAGACTTTTTTGGTTTTATGCTTTTATGGGAATAAAATACAATGTGTATATACTTACAATGGATTTTAATGTAAATTATATGAAATCTATTGTATTAGTAAGTTTAGATTAGTAAGTATTGTATCTTTTTTAAGTTGACTACTATATTGAAATCCCATGATAAATTCTCAAATTAATAGTTGTAAATAATACTTTTCAATGGGTGCACGGTGCACTGAGTAATCCTTATTAAATTCTTATATAAAACTAAACTAATAATAACCCTTCAAATCTTAAAAAAACCATATACTAATTATTTCTTATTAAATGTTATAAAATTCATCCCTGGTTTCCTGATGAAACATTATTAGTTTTACCACTATTGGGACCCCATGAACACTTATCAAATTAATGGTTGTAAATCATTATTAATACTTTTTAATAGATGTCCCTAAAAATCCTTATTTAATTATTATATGAACTAAACTGATATGGACCTATGAAGTCTTATAAAAATAAGTACAAATATATCCTTATAAAAATGTATAAAATGCCTACTAGGAACTCCTTGGTATATCTTTTCAATTTCATTACTCTTCAGATTCCAAAAAAAACTCACAAAAGCGTTCGATAATACCTTATTCATACTTTTTAACATGCATCCTTACATGTTTCCATTAAATTCTTATATAAACTAAACTGATATGTACCCTTGAAGTCTTATAAAAATAAGTACAAATATATCCTTGTAAAAATGTATAAAATGTCTACTAGGAACTCCTTAGTATATCTTTTCAATTTCATTACTCTTCAGATCCCAAAAAAAGTCACAAATGTATTCGATGTATACCTTATTAATACTTTTTAATACGTATCCTTATAAATCCTCATTAAATTGTTATATAAACTAAAACTGATAACAGCCCCTCAGATATTACAAAAACCATATACTAATTGTATCTTATAAAAGATTACAGAACTCGTATTTGATTTTACTGATGAAACCTTTTCAGTTTCAACACTATTCAGATCCCATGAGAACTTATCAAATTAAAAGTTGTAATGCCATATAAAAACTGTTTTTAGTATAAACACTTATGGAAACATATCAATAACAACATGGGTATTCCAACTCAATTAAGACTCCTTTAGATACTTATTCATCCCAATATAATTTCTATATGGCAAAATTAATGTACTGTATAAAACCTTATAAACCAGATAGGCTCTTATGATTACCTATAAAAAACGTATAATAATCTATAAGTTTGAAATAGGATTTTTTGACAGGGGAGAGCCGGCAAGAGAATTTGGTATGGTTAAACGTCCAGATGGCTCATTTGCTGAATCTGGAAAGGAAACCCTTGAACTCCATACACTGAACCACTTCCCAGGGAGTTCGATCCTGGATAACCAACAACCACCACCATCGGGAGGCCGAACCAAACGACCTCACAAAGACGACTGGCTGGTGGCCAAAAAGGTTATCACAGCACCAGCGATTGAATGGGCGATCTTTTCAACTATTCAAATCGCCTGGTGAGGATGGCATTTTTCCAGCGCTGCTACAAAACAGACTGGAAATACTGCTACCTTTCCTCATCAGACTATACAGAGCTGGTCTGGTATGGAACTATATCCCATCCAGTTGGGAGGAGGTAAAAGTGGTATGTATACCAAAAGTGGGTCGGACAGAACCAGACCCCAAATAGTTAAGACCCATCAGCCTGACATCATTTCTGTTGAAAGACCTAGAAAAGGTTCTGGATGGACATATCAGGGGAAACATCCTGAGCACCTATCCTCTGAATGTTCACCAGTATGCCTATCAACCCGGCAAATCAACAGAACTAGCACTAAATAACCTGGTCGGGAAAATTACACAATCTCTTGAGGAAAAAAAGATTGCGGTGGCAGCATTCCTTGATATCGAAGGAGCATTCAACAATGCATTGCCCAACTCCCTATATACAGCTGCGGCTACTAGCTAACTATAACTGGCTGGATTCAAGCTATGCTTGGAAACAGAATCATAACGACTTCTCTACAGGGAGAAACGGTCAGATTCAGGGCCGCAAGAGGGTGTCCACAAGGCGGGGTTCTTTCCCCCTTTTTATGGTCACTGCTTGTGGATGATCTGCTGGTCATTCTCTCTCTGTGGGAAGCCGAGACTCGAGCATATGCGGACAATAGGGCGGGCCGAACTTTTAAAGATTTTGATTTTTTATCGTAATAGCACTCAAAAGTTGCCTATTGGCAAGCTGATGACATATAAAATATTCAAAAAAATCTTTGATAATACTTTTAGCCCTCTACTTACAGTCAAATAAAAAAAAATGATAAAAATTCACTAACGTTTTAACTTATTACACATTTTTATTTGAATTCCTGGAAGTGGTAAAACATATTTTTAAATAAAAGCGGCACTTGTTTAATGCAGTTAGAATCAGTTTTCTGAACGGACGGGAGGGAGAGATTATTTGCGTAATTGTTTGAACTGGTAGTAGTCGGTATTGTTATATCGACATCGAGCAAGTACTGCAATTACCAGAGCATATTAACGTGTTTAAAAACATAGTGTTTTTTGTGTTTTTTGTAAGTAAGTGTTTTGTGGAAGTTTAACTCAATATCAGTTAATATCAATAGTCATTTTTAATAGAGACAAGAACAAATAACACTAAGAACAGTAAAAATGAGTGTTGAATTAAGGCGTGCCGAGGTGACTTGTCTCTTTTTTGGTGCGTATTCTGACCTAGATCTAAAGAAATTACCTACCATAAAAGACGTTATAAAGTGCATTCTCCACACAAGAAAATATCTTAAAGAAAGAGATAATGGAAAGCAACCGCCCAATTCAGAAGTGTTAATGATTGTTGTGAAGAAAATCGAAAAAATCTGGGAATCTGCTTCTATTCCTATAGTAAGCCACACCCGAGTTTCAAACATTTTAGAAGCTAATTATGATGCATATTTGAAGTTGATTCGATTCCCTAATTGCAAGAAAAATAGTAAATATGACGAAAAAGTTGCAAACTTCACAATCAACGCCGCATCTAAACTGCTTGATATTGCAGCCTGCAAGTGCATTTCCTATGACTCTTGCACTTGTGTGAAATCAAGAAAGGTGCCAGCTTTAGAGCAGCAGTTCCTCACCGATCAGAGGAGAGACAGAAAAATGATAATTGGTGCTGTTGATAAGGAGGTAACTGCAAGACTGCAAAAAAGACAGCAGTGGAAAAGAAAAACCGCAGATACCCCTGAAGCGAAAGTTTCGAGTAACGCAATTTCTATCAATAGTCCAACCATACTGCAAGGAAAAAAAATTAAATCAGATATTTCTGACGTAAGTTCAACACATTGTGAACCATCAACATCGACTAATATTACCAGCAAAAGAAATAGATTAGATCTACCATCTTTGGCAAAAGTTTGTGATCGATACGGGGTATCAAATCGATCGGCAGCTGCAATTGCTTCTGCTGTGCTTCAAGATTTTTCACTTATTACGACTGAGGACAGCAGCTTCGTAATTGATAAGAATAAAGTAAGGAGAGCGTTATCAAAAGCAAGGAAGAATCAACAGGAAAAACTACCTACGGTTGAACTGAAGAGTATATACTTCGATGGCAGAAAGGATAAAACCCTCAATATACAAAAGAAAGATAAACGCTTTTATTCGAAGATACAAATGGAAGAACATATTTCCATCCTTTCTGAACCAGGGTCTATCTACTTGGGTCATGTGACACCATCTGCAGGGACAGGTAAAGCCATATAGGATGCAATTATAAATTTTATTTCAATACATGGCTTGCCTTCTGAAAATATTGTCTGTGTTAGGTGTGATGGAACAGCTACCAACACCGGGTGCAACAACGGCGTGATTAGATTTTTTGAACTACATTTAGGCAGACCACTTCAGTGGTTCATTTGCCTACTACACGCGAATGAATTGCCACTAAGGCATTTGTTTACAAGCCTAGATGGTTGCACTTCTGGGCCCCGGGAATACTCCGGCCCTATTGGGAAAGCCTTGGCAACCTGTGAACAAAATCCAGTTATAATTTTTGAACCAGTAGCTGGTAACTTGTGCGAAAATGAACAAAATGTGGTTACAAAATTGAGCACCGACCAAAAATACTTATTCGACATTTACAATGCAGTAGCTTCTGGGAACTTTCCTGTAGAGCTCGCAAATCGACACTCTGGAAAGTTAGCACATTCGCGATGGCTCACTACGGCCAACAGAATTTTAAGACTATACGTTTCGACTCAGGAACCAGACAAAAACTTAAAGATATTAGTGGAATATATTATGAAAGTTTACGCCCCCGTATGGTTCGAAGTAAAAAGAAAACCTTCTTGCAAAGACGAAGCTGGTCACTTTCTTAAGTTAGTAAATTATTCGCAAACAAATGACTTGAAATCAATAGTCGATCCCGTACTGGAAAAGAATGGATTTCGCTCATGCAGAAAACCTGCTCCTAACAATGATTTCGGACAGCCGAAGACACGTTAGGCAACTTGCTGTGAGGAGAATCATTAAAGCCAGAAAAAGCGGTAAGAGTGGGTCCATCAGAGTATTCAAACCACCAAAAATTAATTTTTCTGCTACGGATTATATCGATATGATAATATGGGCTGATTCACAAGTAACTCCCCCACCTATTCTATCCTTCATGACTAACGAAAACTTAGAAATAATGCTCAGAAAAGAACAGGAATGAATAGAGGAAGATTTACTACATATTTCGCCTTTTCCTTGCCACACACAGGCAGTGGAACGCTCCGTGAAAATGGTTACAGAAGCTTCTCTCTCAGTGGCTGGAGAAATGGCAAGAGATGATGCAATACGAAATAAATTGAACTCCAGATCAGAAATGCCCTCCTTTGAGACCAAAAAACATTACGCAGCAGCAGTATAATCCAATTTCTCGCTTTTCAGAATATTTTATCTACTTTACTGTATTGGCTTATTTTAAACATTTATAAAAATATATTTATATACTCCTACGATTCTCTATTTCTTTTAATAAATAAATTACAATGATTATTACATGGGCTGCTATTTAAAGAGTGTTACCTATTCTTAGCTATGACACCCTAGAATGATTTTAATATTTGAAATGAGGGTTAAAAGCACCATTAGGGAATTTTTTAACAATTTTTTGTGTCATCAACTCGTTAATATTCAACTTTTAAGCCCTGATAAGGTCAGATACATATATATATGTTTTTTTTCAAAATTTCAAAAATTTTGAACCTTAGTAGAGGGCTAAAACTACTATCTGAGATTTTTTTAACTATTTTTACGTGATTAGCTTGACAATACGCAACTTTTAAGTCCTATTACGTTGGGATATATATAACTTTATTTTTTCTTATATACAAACGGCCCGCCCTAGCGGACAATCTAGTCATTATGGTTAGAGGAAAATCTGAAGAAGAGGTACTCTCTAATACCCTTCAAGAGGTGCTAAATACAGTCCATATTTGGTGTGAGAGGGAGCAGATGACTGTGAACCCCCACAAAACTGTAATAGTATCCTTCACCAGAAAAAGGAGGCTGAACAATTTAGTGCCGCCCTCCTTAGCAGGTGAAACTATTCCATTTGCGGGGGAAGTGAAATACCTAGGGGTTACACTAGATAAATCGCTCAACTGGAACTCCCATCTGGAAAAGGTAATCCACAAGGCGCGACTCTCCTTGTGGACATCTCGCAGAATTTGTGGAAAAACCTGGGGTATAGGTCCCCAACAAATATACTGGCTATACGTTACGGTCATAAGACCAAAGGGCTACAACAAACGACCAAAGCCAAACTCTCTGGTCTACAGAGACAAGCATGTCTGACAGTAACTGGTGCGATAAGTACCACACCGTCAGCAGTTCTGGAAATCCTCCTGGATCTACCTCCTTTCCACATCTACTTGGAGGGAGAGGCCAGGTGGGCAACATACAGACTTCAACAAGCGGTAAATAATATGCCGCAGGCTAGCATCATGGAACGCATCAGGCTGTCAAATGACATGGAGTGTCATGGCATCCTGGGAATGCTTCCAGATGTGATGCCTACCGCGACCAACTATGAACTGCCTTTTACCGTCCTTTTTCCTGGAAGAGACGAATGGGATCGGAACAAAACTGACCTACAAAGAGCAGACATCTGTTGGTTTACAGACGGCTCCAAAACCCCTGAGGGAGTTAGAACTGGAGCACACAATCGCAACCCAAAGGTAAGAATCACTTCGAGCCTAGGTAATTATGCGACTGTCTTTCAGGCAGAAGTTCATGCCATTGAACTGTGTACAAGGAGGCTTGAGCAGATGCATCATAGACACAGATCAATAAAAATCTTTTCAGACAGCCAAGCAGCTCTTAAAGCTATTGGCTCACATCGCTGCAATTCTAAATTGGTCTGGAATTGCCAAAAGGCTCTAGCCCGATTGGGCAGATACAACAAATTAACTCTGTTCTGGATACCGGGCCATTCTGGCTTGGAAGGCAACGAAGTAGCCGACTCCTTAGCCAGGGAAGGTGCGGTATCAAAATTTATCGGACCGGAGCCAGTGCTTGGCATATCGGCAAGCACTGCGAAAACAACCATCTTGGCCTGGACTGAGGGGAAAATCCTCCAGTACTGGCAAGAACTACCAGGATTAGTTCATTCAAAGGAGTTCATCACATACCCTTTGAAATCAAGAACTAAAAAACTATTAAATAGGTTACACCTAAGAACTCTAGTTGGCCTATTCACTGGGCACTGCAGACTTAACCACCACCTACACAGACTCGGAATAGCGGACAACGCTGAATGCCGACTGTGTCTGGAGGAGGATGAAACGGCAGCGCACATTTTATGTACCTGTCCTGCTGCAGAAAGAACCAGATTCTCACTTTTTGGCAAAGGGTAACTGCTGCCAGAGGATCTGGACAACCTCTCATCCAATAAGGTAATCGACTTTATCAAAAAGCTGAACCTATTGGGTGAAATATATTTAGGAGTGAGCCACAATAGACCAGATGGTTGCGGTGGAGGGTCTGTTACTAGCCCACTCACATATCAACCTAACCTAACCTACTGTATAATAAGCTCCATGTATGTATATATGTTTGTCTGTGAGTCTGTTGCTTCATATTTCTTCAATGATGATTCGATTTTGATGTTTATTTTTTAATTTGAAACAGTATTTTGTCGAGAAGTTTTTAGCAGGGTTTTATCACGGTAGACCTTCAGAGAGCTGCAGATCATCAAAAAAGATTTAATTATTGTTACCAGCATATTCGAAGATTTGGTGAATGAGACAGTGCGAGCGAAAGTGGTTTAAATTAAAAACTTAGTTCTCAATTGACGATTTGCATGAAAGAAAGTTTGGTAAAAAGGGTCATGGCGCACAATATAATGGTATCACTGTAATTCACTGCACATGTTGACCAACTCGTCTAATTTCCAAACTTTGCAACAATTAAATACCTATAATATAATAATCATAACATTGTTTTCATTATCTTTAATGTTAAACCTACTTCCACTGAATATAAATCATCTTTATTAGGTTTTTTCGTAGTCTACAATATTTAAAAAATGTCAAATTATGCAATTTGTCAATCACTGCTGCCAACTCTTCTAGTAAACTGAGAGTTGGAAACAGTATTTGACAAATTGCATAATTCGACATTTTTCAAATATTGTAGACTACGAAACAACCTAATAAAGACTATTTATAATCAATGGAAGCAGGTTTAACATTAAAGATAATGAAAACGATGTTATGATAATAAATTACAGTGATACCATTATACTGTGCGCCATGACACTTTTTACTGAACTTTCTTTCGTGCAAATCGTCAATTTATTTAAAAGGTTAGTTTCTTGAGAAGGCTTCTAGTAACGTTTCATGTCGGTAGACACACATCGTCAGTATAGAGTTAATTATTCTGACGTAGCTCGCTAATGCTTCAATCGATAGCGATGTGGTTTTGCTTATATGGTAGTACGATCGCCGTCACCTTAAACTCACTACCGTTAGAGTTGCTCCCTTTCTAACGTTATTTGTAGTGGCGCATGCTAGAAAGAGAGTATCTCCAACAGCGGCGAGTTTAAGCTGACGCCGATTGTACATTATGATGTGGCTTTTTCGGAAACTCTTTATAAGCATTTTCTATGCGTTGATTAATCCTACAGAACTTAAATAACGACAAAATAGACTTTTGGCATATGTCAACCCTGTAATGACCTCTAGCGGCCATTACAGCCAAAATTAAATTATTAGCATCAATAGTATGAAGCAAGTCGCAGGGACCTCTAATATTAAGAACGTTGATCAAGTTAACTTCTTTTCAACCGCGCAGATATTAGTGCGTTTCCCGTCTAGTGAGGCATTACCGTCGTATTCGAGCGACGTCGCAGGTATGGATTTAAAATCGAGCCTCTTTTGTTTCAAGTGCGTCTAACGAGCACATGTTTTGGCAAACGCTCTGCCTAATTAAAGTTGCAATCGCTTAAATGGATTAACTAAGTAAGTTAATTGTTGTTTAATTATGATATTAGTTAAATCCTAACCAGGGTATTTTATTTTAGATACTGATTGGATCCTATTTTCGATTTCCGATTCCTAATGCCTAATTCAAAATTTTAATTTAACTTCAATGTAATGCACATGGTACCACCATTTTAAAAAAACTACGTATTAAATCGTAAATCACAACGGACATAATCCCTGCGGAATAAATGGTTATGGAAGGCTTTATATAGGAATTAAACTAAACTGGGACGGTTCCGACGTCATAACAGGAACACATTTAAATATCTGGGAAGAAATAAATTTTCATAATTTTTTGTCTGGAAGCCATGCTTGGTGACGCAGTGACGCCGAGGTAGGGCAAGTAGCGAGATCAAGTTAGCTGGGGAATTTAGTTTCATGCCGGATATAGGCGTCTGAATTTAAGATGCCAGCGCCAAAGTGGAGAACTCGTGAACTAATTATAGGCCGTTTGTTTATTTATTTGGCGAATACTTATATCGATTTTTTTCTGTTTATTGTTATTTTTGGCGTTGAAAATAATAACATTGATAATATATGACCTAAAGGTTTGCAAGATTTTGTTGTAAGTGATTTGCAAAATGTTAATGGCATTATTCAGCAAAATTCATATTTTTTAGGTTATCTGGTTTTCCCCTTGAAAAGTACAGTTTCTTCGACATAAACGGTGTCTGGCTAGTTAAATATTAATAAACTTAAATATTTCTTTAAATTTATGTACAGTTGTGGTTTAAATCACTTTTTTTTTCAGGAAACATGAGTGACATTTAGGTTAAGCATATTGCAATGTATGGAACATTTGGGAAGCACTAAAAATGTAAAAATTCTAATTGTGTGTATGAAGGGGAATATGTTTTAAATGCAGGACATATTATTTTGTGTGATACAACCCATATTCAACCCAAAACTTAATAAATGTGTATGCTCTATGTTTACAAACAAGTGTCAGATCATGAAATTAGTGGTACCTACATTGAATATAGGTAACTGAAAAGATATTTATTAATTCTAACTGAAACAGTATTTTGTAAAATATGAAATAGAAATATTCAGGGGTAAAACATAATAGTGCATGATGCAATAGTATACATTTTTTACTTTTATAAATATACTGAAATTGCGTATAATGCATATATTTACTTCTTTCAAAAATTTCACTTACAATGTGTGATTCTTCAGGCCATTATTATTGCTACTCGGGCCAGGGTTATTTGCACCAGCTTTTTCCCTCTCAATGCCTGGTTAAAGGTGTCTACATCAAAGAGGGTATGCTGTGAACATTGCCGTGCCAATTCAACTTTCACGAGTTGTCCCTGCAATCTACAAAACATACCGACTAGGTTGGCTCCAGCAAATTGTATCTTGTGTAGCCCCTTTAAACGCTATCATATTTTTAATAACTTAGCATCTCAGTTTATCATTATTTACTTATTGTTGATATCATCGTACACTAAAGAGACAATGACAGAAAGGCCTATAATTAGTTTGACTATAGATCACCAGGTGGCGTACTCCTTATTTTCAGACGCCTATTGGTAACCCATGTGATGTGCTATCTTCGTCTTCCTTAACCTACGAAGAAGTGTCAATTTTTTCGCTGACGTCCAGGGGACATCACGTTCTTATTAGGAGGATCCCTCGATATAAGACAACATCAACGTCTTATTTCTAAGATAAGTCTAGTTTTTTATTTGCCATTTACCACCCTTCTAACAAAGTTTACAGTTGTTTTATCACAACGGCTGCTATAAGCAGGATATAAATTTAAAGTAAGTAAACAAAGTGTAAGTTGATCGCTATTGAAACAATAGAGCCATTCTACGATTACGTCGTATATTTCTTAATGTTTAAGCCTTTGGTTCATGCAATTACATTGTTTTTATCAAAAGTGTTGACCATGTGGTCGTATTTTAAAGTACAGCTGTGCTTTAACCTTTATCGATTTTTTGTTTACCTTTTATCATTAGTATTTGTTGCGTACTGTAGTACAAACTTTTATCGTTTTAAATTATTTATATTGCCTATTATAGATACTTCTATAATTATAGTCGCTTAATTTTAGGTTAGTTTTCTACGTTATATTTAGTGATAGAAATTTTCCTTGGGTCACGGGGTTACTTATTGATTTATGGTGTTTTAGTGATAAACAAGTTTAATTAACATACTACTAAGTTGTCATTTTTCAGTAGTGTTTTTACCTAAGTACGATAGATTCCGTAACATAACGTCTGTTGCTCCCGTAAAGTTGGACCGCGAGGTGAGGTTACGTTCTATTATAATTTTGCGTGTTAGTTCCACAAGAATTGCAATAATCAAGTTCTAGTAAGCAAGTTCAACATTCATAGTGACATAGTGTTAGGAAATGTGTTTCCAGTGGTTAATTTAATGGGAGAATTGTTTTAGTTTCCCTTAACTGAGTGAGTAAATTGCTATAAATGTTTTGATTTTGTTTTTGCTGAACAAGTCATAGTTCTCCTGTCGACGTAAGCGGGGTGGTTATCAATGGGAGAATGGTTGTGGATGGCTGTTCGGTTGTCTACCTGTCGAATTAGGTGAGATAATCACAAATTTGTAAAGGGCGCCAGCGATTACCTGGAAAACTTATCCACACCACGTTGTCGAACTCTCAGGGCAAGGTTCAATAAGCTTCGGGGCTGTTCAGGTTAGTGGAGGTGGAGGACCAACCCCCTTCCACCAAACACAATGGAGGAGTGAGATCGTGGACGTTACCGCCACACCTTCGGTATATAGGAGGAGGACAATGTAAGAACAAGACGCGGATAGACACAGCAGCTAGGAACGTCACCTAGTCCTCCAAGAGTACCTGTGCCTACTCTCGTTCAGATGGCGGAAGATTACCTCCAAATCTGTGAGGCAGAGACACTACTTCGTCCTCCTACAACCGACCATGGGGGGGGGACGAATAGACCACGACACGCTCCAGGTGAGGCGGCTAGTCGTTACTCACCACCTGATGATGGCTACTTAACACGACAGCGGCCTGTCGAGTAGCTGGCGGGCGCTTTTAGTCACCCCGCGATGCTGTTACCTTGTAAGGTAGGGTAGGAACTCAGAAATGTGAGTTAATGTGTGAACTTAAAAGGAGGAAAAAAATAAAAAAAAAAAATAGTTTGTCTAAGGTCACTCGGGGAGGAAGCCCGATTTATTAAGACTCAGAATACAGGGGAGCGAATCGATTAATGATTACTGGGCTCCGGCATACTACTGACGTACTTACGAATAAACGACTTAAAACTAATTTATTTCTAAACAACTTCGTGATAGAAGTACGGCTATTTGCGCGCACCCCTGGACTATAACAACCTGTCCAGGGCAGGTAGGTCCGTGAACGACAGGACGCGCTCGCCGGTGATTATTCCTTTTTAACCTCTCGGGACTTTCAAAGTGGTAAGGAAATTATACTATTTTTGAATTCCGTCTTTTATTGGTCCTATTAGACTACCGGGGTAAGGCAAAATTAACATTAAGAGAATGTTCTGCCGTTAAAAAATGTAATTGATCATGCGAATTGAACGGACGAAAGCAGAGATTCTAAAGGTAAGGTTTTTTATTACTGCCGTACTTCCACCCCTAGGTCAACTCAGCTAATTTGAATTTTACTTTCTATTACTAATAGTTGCGAAGGATGTATTATACTTCGCTGGTAGAGTGTCAGCTAGTAATTAAAGGATTAAAATGATTCTTAAAGTTAGAAAGGACTTAACGTAAAATAATAATACAAGTAATTAGATTAACCTAAGCGTGAGGTAGGGATTATCGAAGTAATACATTGATAGCCCATTAGTAAAAGAGTTAGAGCTACTAAAAATAAAATTTGAATGTAAGTACTTAATAGTACAGGTAGCAAGAGCAAAAACAAAAAAAAATAAAATTAGCAACAAAACAAAAAAATTACAAATGAAAGTAGTAATAAAAATTATAAAAAAAATATTCCCTGAAATGTCAGTGCGACGTGGGGTACCTTCCTCGTCTGCGAGGGGAGATCTGTGACTCGTGATCACCTAGGAAACTACGAGTGGCTATCAAGGATAAAAAAAATTAAAATAAAAATTGGTACTTAATAAGGCCCCTGTCACCTGTCGAATGAATTTAATTTGGTAATTTTAAAAGGTTTATTTTCCACTGGCTAGGGTTTACTTAACTGAACATCTATGCTGGATGTGTTCAGGTGTGAATTTTAGCTACTGGGCGTTGGGGTACCTATGACAGATAACGCCTATAAGAGCCCTGAGTGGTAGCTGAGACAGGTAGGGAGCGAATTGATTGGCGGTAAGAGTTTCGGTGATAATGATATTAATTAGTTGAGTGAGTAAGAGAGGAACAGTAGTGAGTAACTGTTAATTAGTGTAGTTTAATTTGTTATTCGTAGGTGCCACAATGGACGCTACTACAAAGCCTTAATGGCGGACTTCCTGTTTTGCTGCGGCCCTTCGAAGATGGAGGCGGGGCCTCCCTCTTGCGTAAGACGCCAGCAATCCTCGTGTCTTCCGCTGGAACGAAAAGCGCGTATAGATGTACAAATGGCGGCTCAGAAATTATTTCAATTAAATTTTAATAACAGAAATTCACTACGTTATCAAGTTTCCTCTGAATCCGCGATCCTAACACTCTCTACTGTATTTCTCAACGTTTCCTATGTTTTATTTTTCATTCAGAAATTAATTAAAGAAGTTACCACTAATATTTGCCTTTGACGCGCGTAGTCAACTTCCCCTACCGTCTTTTTCTACAACTCCAGTGCTCTACGACGACCCAAAAATGGCGGTCCCAGCGCGTCTTTAATTATTTGAAAAGAAAGAAAACTGAATATAATTTTGTCTAACTGCTTTAAATAAGTTTTGACAAAAAATTAGTTGGTAGCCAAACTAATCCTACTTCGAGAGGGTCAGTCCTTGAATTTACAACCCTACGGTTGAGAAAGCTTAGCTTTTATGGTTGTTACTTGAAATACAAAAGAACTTTTATTATACCCTTGTCCCTGTCGGGAATAACGGAAATAGTCCAACGTCACACTAACCCACACAATTAAACAATAATTATACAGAAACAATAATGGCAATGAACGCCAGGTCCACGCTCAGGCTATGGTTCCGCGGTTCTCACCTGTTAGCAGATAATTAGTACAGTAAATAGCTATCACAGGTAGATATTGCGGGACTTGCCTGAACTTGGCCGCTGACGTCGAACAGATATGTCTTACTCAAATCCCTCGCAGTAATCCCGGAGGAACGAAGAAGGTCACTACACCTGTTGCTCACACCTGTGTCACACTCGCGGATCGACGGGGGATGAATTTATGTTAATCAGTTAGGTTGATAAGAATGCGTTTCCAGCCAGGTGTTCTAGACTGCTCTAGACGAAATAATACAATGATAATTATTTGAGAGGTTGATTTGAATTTATTCTTTCAAGTCAATGAAAAACTAAAACAATTAATTCAAAAGTATGAAGATGCTCTCCGTTGCTTCAAAGATGTAAAGAGGAAAGGATCGAGGTTTAAAATTATGGTTAAATTACTGTAAAGTCTCAAAAACGACTCGGCGTCCCTGACGCCGCGGAATTTTTTCGCGGTTGGACTGCTAAGTGCCACTAAGGGGTAGGAGTCACTAGTTGTGCAAAATTTGGTTTAACCGACTGGCTGAAAGTGCCTGCGACACTAAAAGGATTTATTTCACTGAATTTAAATGAGGAGCTAATACTGGAAAACAAAGAAAAATGCTCGACGCGGTGAACACCCTTATGCAAAGGAGTGTCTCTTGGCGAAAAAATGACGACTGCCTGCCTTTTCCCTTGTCTTTGCTTTTGTACCCTCGAAGGTTTGGGTGTTGCTTTTTGTGGCGTAGGTTTCGAGCGGAACATAAGGACCCTTATTGCCATAGGTCAAGTGGTCATATGCAAAATTGCATAATTGTGATGCATTTGATGATAATTCGTGAACCACCCCGCAGATTGTTCCGCGGGTGGTCCCATCGTAAAGTTGAGGATTTTCTACCCCTCGTCGCCAATTTTTAGCGCTTCACCGTGAATGGCTCGGCAGCTATGAATTATTTAATATTAAAGAGTTTAGTCTCCCCGCTAGAGTGCCCTCCGCGTTGTTTTTGGAGTTACGCCCCGCGGTTGCGACCTACTAGGTTAATTGCTCGCGCCCTGTGTGCGGGACGACGAGCCTCGTCGAATGAGACCACTTGACTACCTGTGAGTCGCGAGGCTTCCCCGTGCTCATCGATTACCTGGCCTAAAAGCGCGATCCGCACCTTTGAGGGCAAAAATAAAATATTTTCCTATGCCGTAGGGATCTGAAATTTTGACGACATATGACTGAAGGTTTCTAGACTGATTGTGTGAAATTTTATGACGATTGGTTGAATTTAAATATTTATTTAATGCAAAGACGCGCAATGGTGCGTAATTGTGTTCCTACGCGACAACCGGCGCCTAGCCAGCCCTTTCAAGCGCACCAGTTTTGCCTGCCGGGTCGAGTGAAGCCTCTTGAACGCTGGCCGGACAGGGGCGTCTCGTGTTGCATATGAAAAGAAAAGAAATAGTTTTATTTATTTATTTATTTTTATTTTCATTCTCAAGTTTATTTGAGCACTTTTTACTTTGTAGTTTCTTGAGATACGAGGCTGGAATTTTTTATGTGGTATAGTGTGAACATACAGAGTGTGCCTTATAAATTGCAGGGAGATTCGACGGTCCTGTGCAAAAGGTCCGTCGACACTCCCAGGTCTAAATGAAATAGATGTTTAACAGTCTAAGTTGATGGGATAAATTCAGTATTTATAGTAGTAGGAAGTTAATTTCCGTTTGTTTATTGGTTGGGATTTGTCCCTATTTCCCTCTTTCTTTGTGAGCGGCTCACTATAAATATTTGACTTTGTCTTGCATAAACTGTACTCAAAATTTAGTTATTTGTTGGCCTTCTGCCTAACTAAATTTACTGACTACCAGTTTTCTTGGGGAGACTGTATCGTGAACTTGTAATAAAATGTAAATTTTGGCCATCGTTTGTGAATCAAGGCATTGAAAATTATCATTTGAACCTCAAACTTTGTAACGTAACCTTGGCACCGGTGTCTTTATTCAGAGCTAATTGGCCTAACTTTTGCTGGGGTTTTTTGATTATTGACCAACTAAGCTAGGTCGTCTTTTTTGGATAAGGGAATTGTTTATCACTAAATGTCGCCGGGATGCTAAAATAGTGTTAAGGATACTAACCTAACAATAATTTTGTAACTAATACTTTCTATAATTCAAAGCCACGAAGTTGGCATCTGTTGTTATTAATTGCTAACCCTCGAATTTTAGATCGTTTCGTACGATTGGTTGTGATTAAACTGTTAAATTTTAAATTTTTTTTTGTTTCTCTGGTGTCTGCTGTATCGTACCTTTCCTTTTCCGTCTCTTCTTTAGAGACTGGCGCCCAAAATAACTCTTGTAATTTTTGCCTTCAAAAAAAAAACTGAAAATTGTTACACAAAAAAATATATAAAAATTTTTTGACAAAATTTTTTTTCAAACTTTTACAAATTTTTTAAATTTTCTTTACATCATTAAACACTCTTGGCCTTATTGGGACCGTTGCTTACGCTTACCCATGGCCCTAGGCCTCCTACAAAAACTGGCTAGCCGAGCCTAATTTGTTTTGGTAACAGGTTATTACCTTGGTGAGTTTATGCAATTTTAGTGTCCAAACAAATTAGTTTTGTGTCACCCAGGGAATATAAATTTGACTAATAAATACTACAAATTAAATTGTAAGTGATGATGTCAGTTTGAGCTTATCCCATTTAATTTTATAGTAAAACTTCATAGTTAAGAACTCAACCATCTTAGAGTTTTGTGGATTTTTCCCGGGCAAAAAGACAAAAATATCAATGTAGCCTTCGATGAGGGAGAACACATTACAGTGGCGCCTCAACGCGAGGTTTTCGTAAAATTTGGAGGCAAGAGTGTCCATTAAATTTACAAAATTCAAGAGTCTTTACCTTTCTATTTTCCTTGCTTTTCAAAATTTTTTAACTTGTTTAAAATTTTAGTGTATGTACCTTTTTTTAGTTTCTTGTTACTAATTCGTGTTTTCCCTAGTGTAGGAATAAGATAGTAAGCAGTCATGGAGCCAAATTATCTGTGTAGAGGAGCTGAACTTCGAACTTTATATACGAGGGACGAATGTCGAGGGAAACTGTGACGTCAAGAGAGCTATTTTACGAGGACACCTACAGAGCGAAAAGTGTCAACTAACGTCTCATCCAAAGGTTCCGTTAGATAATGGGATGGAAAGAATCATCTGTATTGATAAGGTCAACACGCTGGAACGTATGGTAAACAGGTTTGCATTTGATAAACGTCATCCAGATTATAAAAGATTGAAAAGTAAACTTTTACGTGTCAAAAATCGAGTAGATTATTTAATAGCTGAGTATCAGACAGAAGCTGATTTTAAAACTGAATTAACCACAAAGATTATGTTGCTTTTGGATTTGCTAGAGAATAAATCTGGTAATGCACCAGAAGTAAATTTAATTGAGTTTAACCAAGCAAATGATAACATTTTATCTTCCGCGGTAACTGTTAGTTCACCAGTAATAATTTCACAGGCCAATATGTCGAATCAAACCTCGACCAGTCACCAATTCTCCGTTACCAGCTCAAGTTTTGTCCCACAAACCACTATGCATTTCAGTAATTTAAATTCATACAGTAATCTAAATGTAAACAATTCGACTTCACAAAATAACCCAAATGTCAATAATTTAAATTCACAAAACAATTTAAATGTCCATAATTTTACCGTAACAAATAACCCAAATGGAAATATTTTAAACTCACTATATCATTCAAATGTCAGTACTGGCAATTCACAACGCGACTTAAATTCTAGTACTTTAAACACACAGTCAAATATAAATTTTTGCACTACAAGTTCTCCGTTTACAAATAATGTAGCCCCAGGGGCCTATCAAGTTTCAAGCTCTTTTCGTGTACCTGAAGTAAGTTCTACTAATGTGTATAATAATGTACCTATACCCAGTCACAACAATTTTCATGAAACTGTTCCTAGAACAAATTTCGGCCTGTATCAACAGTACTATAATGTCAATGACATCAATCAACCTAATGACAATTTTTCAACGCTACCTCGTCATTCGACACAATTGTTTAACCATGGACCTCTTAGAGAGCCCATAGTTAGTTCAAGTACCACCAATCGTAATTTATATGTTCCTAGGCCAGAAAATACATTACCTTCCAGTGATACTAGGTACAGTGGGTTGCATACTGCACCTGGCGTAACGTATAACCACCCTAATCTTGATTACAGTAAAGCTTTCTTCAGACTTTCGCAAGCTAATAGGAGTTTATTAAAATTTGACGGTAGAAACCAAACTTTACATAGCTTTTTAGAGCGTGTGGAAGAATTTTCAATGTCCCACAAAATTAGTAAAAACGACTTATTAACTTTTGCTCATGAATTCTTTGAAGGAGATGCATTAATTTTGTTTAGGTCAGTTCGTTCAAATTGCCATACGTGGCAAGATTTAGAAAATCAATTAAAATCAGTATTTCTACCCTGTGATTTTGAGGGAGAATTGTGGGACGCGGTTAGAGACAGAAAACAAGGCGTATCGGAGAGAGTTTTAATTTTTATCGCAGTAATGGAAAATTTGTTTAGGAGATTTAGCCACCCTGTTCATGAAAGTACCCAGTTAAAAATCATCATAAAAAATTTAAGACCGTATTTTCAAGATCGTTTAGCTTTGCGTTACCCTTACAATATTTCAGAGCTAAAACATTTATGTAAAACAATAGAAGATGTTAAAATAAGCAACAGTAACTTTAAGGAGTCTAGTGGAAATTTTTCGAACCTTATAGGGCCTGATTTGTCCTTCTCTAAAACTAATACTCGTGGTATCACGCAGAAAGGTCATATTAGTGAAATATTAGAAGGTTTGCAAATGGCCGACACTAAAAGTTCCGAAGGTGTTGCGGACACTAGTAAACACCCTGTAAGCTCGCCTGAAAATCTGAACGTAACCATAGAGGCCGTAAAGTCTATAAAATGTTGGAATTGTGATATACAGGGTCACGCTTATAACAAGTGCCGTAAGAAAAGAACAATTTTCTGTTTCACTTGTGGACAGAAAGGTGTTATTAGAACTAAATGCTTAAAATGTAATTCAAAAAACGAGGTCACAACAGATCTAAGGCCGGGAGATGCTGTTTCGGACCCATTAAATCCGACCACACCTTAAATAATAATTTTAGTCCTAAAACGCGCATAAGTAAAAATTTTAATTATCATCGTCGTAGAACAAACTTAGCTTCCACCGATAAAAATTGTACCTATTATCGCGGTAAATCAAACTCAGTTTTATATAATAAAAATTGTCATATGAGATCACCTGTAAAAAACTCGAAAAATAAAATATCTAATAAATTCTCCTCGCTAAATGAAAATATTGACAATAAATGGTCTGATTGGTTATTAGTAGTTAAAAATTTTTATAAACAGAAATTGATTTCTCCATTATTTGTTAGTAAGATATCAGATAATAGACCTTTTCTCACCATATCTGTCGATGGTATGAAGATGGATGCTCTTTTAGATACGGGGGCTAGTCAAACAGTTTTAGGAAAAAGAGGTCTTAACTTTATTTTAAACACAGAGTTAGAAATTGAATACAACCACTCACATTTCAATGTCTCTACGGCCGATGGGCAATCTCAAAAGGTTATCGGTACCGTATTTTTACCTATCACTTTGGAAAATAAAACCGAAATCATAAAAACTTTAGTGGTTCCCAGCATTAGAAATGATATTATCTTGTTGTAAAATATTTGGGCTAAATTTAGACTTTAACAATAAGTCCTTTGTTATGAGTGACCTTCCTTCTGACTTATCTTTTAACCACGAAAATTTTCTATGTTCTATCATGAGTGAGGCTGATTTAAGTGAGGCCCAAAGCAAAAGATTAAAGTCAATCATTACTAAATTCAAGGAAATAAGTTCCAACTCCACTACATTAGGTTGTACTACGCTCGTTGAATATGAAATCGTTTTAACAGAGCCGGCACCTTTTAAGCAAAGAAATTTCTCAATGTCACCATATATGCAAAAACACCTGAACGCAGAAATAGATAACATGTTAGAACTTGGGGTTATACAACCGTCTAAAAGTCCATATTCAAGTAATGTCATTTTAGTTAAAAAACCCTCTGGGGAATATCGTCTGTGTTTTGATGGTAGGAAACTTAACTCAATTACAAAAAAAGACTCATATCCTTTACCGAATTTAACTCAAACTCTAGACAAAGTTAGAGATGCTCATTTTTTAACGGTCATAGACCTTAAACATGCCTTTTGGCAAATAAAATTAACACCAGACTCCTGCGAAAAAACGGGCTTTTCAGTAGTTGGTAAGGGGCACTTTGAATTTACTAGGATGCCTTTTGGCTTATGTAATTCCGCTCAGCAGTTACAAAAACTTATTGATAGGTTATTCGACCCTTCTCTAGAACAACATATTTTCACTTATCTTGATGATTTGATCGTAGTAAACAAAACTTTCGACGAACACCTCAAAACGCTTTTACGGGTTTTTGATAGTTTGAAGTCAGCCAATTTAACTGTAAACGTTGACAAGTGCAAATTTTGCAAATCCAGTTTATCTTTTCTAGGCTACGTAGTAGACAAAAATGGCCTTCATACGAACCCTGATAAAGTCAAGGCTATTATCGATTATCCCCGACCTAAAAACACAACTGAGGTTAAAAGGTTTCTAGGCATGGCGTCTTGGTACCGCCGTTTTATTAGTGGCTTTTCGGAATTAACCGCTCCTATAACCGAGTTGATAAAGGGTAGGCAAAAACGTCAAAGTATCCAGTGGTCTGACGTTGCGGAAAAATCATTCCTTGAATTAAAACAGCGTTTGATTACTGCCCCGGTGCTAGCAAGCCCAAATTTCGACGAGCTTTTTGTTTTACAATGCGATGCAAGCACTCACGCCGTCGCTTGTGTTTTGACACAAGGGGAGGGAGAGAACGAGAGAGTGGTGTCGTACGCCTCACGTACTCTAAGCAAGGCCGAGCGTAACTATACAATTACTGAACTTGAACTTTTGAGTTTGATGTTTGGCTTGTCAAAATATCGCTGTTATGTACAGGGTGTTAAGTTCAAGGTGACCACTGACCATTTCGCGTTGTTGTGGTTAACAAAGCTACAGAATCCTAGTGGCCGCTTGGCAGTGCAGTTGTCCCAATATGACTTTGATATCGAACATCGTAGTGGTAAATTAAATGTAGTCCCGGATGCCTTAAGCAGAGCTGTTACCCACATTGACAGTATTCAGAGTAAACCCGACAAATGGTACGCTAAGATGTTAGTCAACGTAAATAAAAATCCTGAATTATACCCAGTGTGGCATTTAGAAAACGATAAGCTTTACAAATTTGTTAAGAACAAGTACAAGTTAAGAACAAATTTTAAGGAATGGAAGTTAGTGGTACCGAAAGGTGACCGGTTAAATATTTTGAAAGAATGTCACGATGATCCTCTATCATCCCACTTCGGCTTTAATAAAACTTATCACCGTGTGTACAATTGTTACTATTGGCCAGGTATGAAGGCTGATGTCAAGAAGTACGTATATAGGTGTGAAATCTGTCATGCACAAAAAGTATCACAACTGGGCCGAATTGGACTCATGAGGTCTCCTAAAAATATAAGTCAACCATTTCAACTACTTTCATGTGATATATCGGGGCCTTACCCCAAGTCTAAGTTAAACAATTGTTACTTGTTAGTCGTAGTCGACTGGTTCACTAAATTCACTTTCATACACAGAATGAAACGAGCTTCAGCTAAAGAAATCTGTAACTTTATCGAGAATCAAGTTTTCTTAACTTTCGGTGTACCTCAAATTATGGTCCAGGACAACGGGTCCCAATTTACGTCAAAGGAGTTTAAGAGTTTGTTAACCAAGTATTCGATCTCGCATGCGTGGTATAACGCCAAATATCACCCACAATGTAACAATGTAGAACGAGCCAATAGGGTCATAGGTACTGCGATTAGATCTTACTTGAGAGAAAATAATCATCGAGACTGGGACAAACTGATACCTCAAATTGCAAATGCGATCAATACTTGTGTTCATGAAGCTACGGGTTACTCCCCAGCTGTCCTGACATTTGGGAGAGAACTCCCTATATCTGGAAAATATTACGGTGAAATAACTTCGAAAATAAATGCTCCCGTTCAATTTGAAAATAGAAATAAATTAGCTTCTGAGCTGCAAAAGTTACAAGAATTATACAAAGATGTCGCCAACAATATTTCTAAATCTTATCAAAAGAATAAGAAACATTATGACCTCAGAAAAAGAAATATTGAATTTGATGTTGGAGACACGGTGTATAAAAGAAATTACGTGTTATCGGATGCCGCAAGTTATTTTTCAGCAAAACTTGCTCCTAAATTTGTCAAATGTACTGTTGTAAAAAAGATTTCCCCTATTATCTACGAGCTGGTAGATGAACATAAAAAAGAATTAGGTAGATATCATATTAAAGACCTTAAGCAAGCTCCTGACGATGATCCCCAACGTATATAGGGTTTTCTTAGTTTGTCCTTACCTGAAGGTAAATAAATATGACTAGCTTAGTAATAAGAACTGTAAATTTGTCTCCCTGATTATCCACGAGTATATTGTCCTTGTTCCCTTTATAATATTTTGTAAATTTTAAATTGTAATTTAAATCTGTTGTATATCGCTATTTTGTATATTTTATGCCTAGTAGTGTTAGCCATGATTTAGGTTAGTATTAAGCTTTCGTGTATTTTGTAACATTTCTGTTAGAAATGTCTAAATTTTGGCATAAGTTGTTGAATACTGAGTGTCGGCAACTCTGGTTTGGAGTAAGCTTACGCTTTAAAATTTGTTGGAAGGGGGTATTTGTAATGACCTCTAGCGGCCATTACAGCCAAAATTAAATTATTAGCAAGTCGCAGGGACCTCTAATATTAAGAACGTTGATCAAGTTAACTTCTTTTCAACCGCGCAGATATTAGTGCGTTTCCCGTCTAGTGAGGCATTACCGTCGTATTCGAGCGACCGTCGCAGGTATGGATTTAAAATCGAGCCTCTTTTGTTTCAAGTGCGTCTAACGAGCACATGTTTTGGCAAACGCTCTGCCTAATTAAAGTTGCAATCGCTTAAATGGATTAACTAAGTAAGTTAATTGTTGTTTAATTATGATATTAGTTAAATCCTAACCAGGGTATTTTATTTTAGATACTGATTGGATCCTATTTTCGATTTCCGATTCCTAATGCCTAATTCAAAATTTTAATTTAACTTCAATGTAATGCACATGGTACCACCATTTTAAAAAAACTACGTATTAAATCGTAAATCACAACGGACATAATCCCTGCGGAATAAATGGTTATGGAAGGCTTTATATAGGAATTAAACTAAACTGGGACGGTTCCGACGTCATAACAGGAACACATTTAAATATCTGGGAAGAAATAAATTTTCATAATTTTTTGTCTGGAAGCCATGCTTGGTGACGCAGTGACGCCGAGGTAGGGCAAGTAGCGAGATCAAGTTAGCTGGGGAATTTAGTTTCATGCCGGAATTGGTAACCCATGTGATGTGCTATCTTCGTCTTCCTTAACCTACGAAGAAGTGTCAATTTTTTCGCTGACGTCCAGGGGACATCACGTTCTTATTAGGAGGATCCCTCGATATAAGACAACATCAACGTCTTATTTCTAAGATAAGTCTAGTTTTTTATTTGCCATTTACCACCCTTCTAACAAAGTTAACAGTTGTTTTATCACAACGGCTGCTATAAGCAGGATATAAATTTAAAGTAAGTAAACAAAGTGTAAGTTGATCGCTATTGAAACAATAGAGCCATTCTACGATTACGTCGTATATTTCTTGTTGTTTAAGCCTTTGGTTCATGCAATTACATTGTTTTTATCAAAAGTGTTGACCGTGTGGTCGTATTTTAAAGTACAGCTGTGCTTTAACCTTTATCGATTTTTTGTTTACCTTTTATCATTAGTATTTGTTGCGTACTGTAGTACAAACTTTTATAGTTTTAAATTATTTGTAATGCCTATTATAGATACTTCTATAATTATAGTCGCTTAATTTTAGGTTAGTTTTCTACGTTATATTTAGTGATAGAAATTTTCCTTGGGTCACGGGGTTATTTATTGATTTATGGTGTTTTATTGATAAACAGGTTTAATTAACATACTGCTAAGTTGTCATTTTTCAGTAGTGTTTTTACCTAAGTACGATAGATTTCGTAACATAACGTCTGTTGCTCCCGTAAAGTTGGACCGCGAGGTGAGGTTACGTTCTATTATAATTTTGCGTGTTAGTTCCACAAGAATTGCAATAATCAAGTTCTAGTAAGCAAGTTCAACATTCATAGTGACATAGTGTTAGGAAATGTGTTTCCAGTGGTTAATTTAATGGGAGAATTGTTTTAGTTTCCCTTAACTGAGTGAGTAAATTGCTATAAATGTTTTGATTTTGTTTTTGCTGAACAAGTCATAGTTCTCCCAGGTCTAAATGAAATAGATGTTTAACAGTCTAAGTTGATGGGATAAATTCAGTATTTATAGTAGTAGGAAGTTAATTTCCGTTTGTTTATTGGTTGGGATTTGTCCCTATTTCCCTCTTTCTTTGTGAGCGGCTCACTATAAATATTTGACTTTGTCTTGCATAAACTGTACTCAAAATTTAGTTATTTGTTGGCCTTCTGCCTAACTAAATTTACTGACTACCAGTTTTCTTGGGGAGACTGTATCGTGAACTTGTAATAAAATGTAAATTTTGGCCATCGTTTGTGAATCAAGGCATTGAAAATTATCATTTGAACCTCAAACTTTGTAACGTAACCTTGGCACCGGTGTCTTTATTCAGAGCTAATTGGCCTAACTTTTGCTGGGGTTTTTTGATTATTGACCAACTAAGCTAGGTCGTCTTTTTTGGATAAGGGAATTGTTTATCACTAAATGTCGCCGGGATGCTAAAATAGTGTTAAGGATACTAACCTAACAATAATTTTGTAACTAATACTTTCTATAATTCAAAGCCACGAAGTTGGCATCTGTTGTTATTAATTGCTAACCCTCGAATTTTAGATCGTTTCGTACGATTGGTTGTGATTAAACTGTTAAATTTTAAATTTTTTTTTGTTTCTCTGGTGTCTGCTGTATCGTACCTTTCCTTTTCCGTCTCTTCTTTAGAGACTGGCGCCCAAAATAACTCTTGTAATTTTTGCCTTCAAAAAAAAAACTGAAAATTGTTACACAAAAAAATATATAAAAATTTTTTGACAAAATTTTTTTTCAAACTTTTACAAATTTTTTAAATTTTCTTTACATCATTAAACACTCTTGGCCTTATTGGGACCGTTGCTTACGCTTACCCATGGCCCTAGGCCTCCTACAAAAACTGGCTAGCCGAGCCTAATTTGTTTTGGTAACAGGTTATTACCTTGGTGAGTTTATGCAATTTTAGTGTCCAAACAAATTAGTTTTGTGTCACCCAGGGAATATAAATTTGACTAATAAATACTACAAATTAAATTGTAAGTGATGATGTCAGTTTGGGCTTATCCCATTTAATTTTATAGTAAAACTTCATAGTTAAGAACTCAACCATCTTAGAGTTTTGTGGATTTTTCCCGGGCAAAAAGACAAAAATATCAATGTAGCCTTCGATGAGGGAGAACACTTTACAACCCGTCAAGTTGGCCATGGTTCAAGATATAAAAATGAGTGAAGTTATATCATCATTACAAGGCCAATTTTTTTGTGTGTACACATTTTATGTTTAGAATGAATAAAATAAGATCGTCAGAAAGTGTGGGCCGTCAGGGGCGCAGCCAGAAAGGTCAAAGATGTAAAAAACGGAGTTATATAACATGATCGTTACAAGCTTTTTTTTAGGCTGAGAATATTTATCTAAATATTTTGAACACAGAAAAAAATTCCCAGAAAAAAATTCCCAGAAAGAAACTCCCGTCAGTAAGGCTAACCAGAAAGAAAATGTTTAGGATTTTTTAAGAAAATTGGATTTTTTCTCGCATATTTCAGAGAATAGCCTCCCCAGAAAGTTCTTAGTGTCAACAAAAGTACCATAGGCTCTTAAATATACAGGAATTTAACACTTTCGGCTAACTTGACTTCCTACCATGCTTCAAATGTATTGTATCATTATTACTTTTCTGGCTGCGCGTCCTGACGGCCCACACTTTCTAGCGATCTTATTTTATTCATTCTAAACATAAAATGTGTACACACGAAAAAAATGAGCCTTGTAACGGTGACATAATTTCACTGATTTTTAGACAGTGTTCGTGACGCACCTGACAGTAGGTGCCCCGCCAGAAGTCGATTTTATGAATCGTTATCATCCATTAAACCATCAAAATATCTCAAAGTTCATAAAACGATGATGTGCCTAAAAAACCACCTAGCTCCTGCTCTATTACGAGATGATAATAAGCTCCATGTCGAGGATTTCCGACCTTCTTTAAAATCTGATAGTCAAAAAAAATGATAGTCATATATTAGACCGAACATTCCTATCAGTAATCACGGATTGCTCTCCGCTTGGCTCTATCTTAACGTTATGATCGACTCACTGCAAATACAAACAAATATCACCATCAAAGTTTATAACAACTGGGAACCCCAGGTGAACCCTCAAGAAACTCCTATCCTATATACTTTACCAAATGTACAGCTAAGTTGATTACCACCTTGACTATCGCAGGCCTCACACACTTAATTTAATGGACGACATCTCTTACATTGGGATCACATTAATAGGAAGCTGTTATTTAGCAAGCATGTTCTTTTTCATTAAAATTTTTACATAAGTGGCGGAATACCCAATAAAGGTACTGTTGAAAAGCGCTGAAAATGTACTTTCATTCCCATTTCCCTTTCTCCGAAACTCTCCTCTATACGTTGCTACCCTCACAGAGCATAAAATAATGTATAAAGTAGGCGGCACTAGTGCCGCCTACTGTGACGAATTTGTGCCGCCCAGTACCACTCGGTTGTACCAGCGGCACAAAAGCTGAAAATTAAAAATGTTTATTTTCGAGGTAAAAAAAAATTGTTTTGAATTTTACGACCTACCCCGGCTCATCAATTTTTTTTGAGTTTCCCCTTCTTCCTCGCTCATTAATTTTCATTTTGGAGGCAAAAATATTTTTTCTGATTCCTGACTATGGGCCTAAGTACACATAATTTTCGAGTTCTATTGCCGCCCAGTGAAAATGACTTAAAATATACTCTGTACCTTCATCTACAAATTCTACCTACAATCTATCCTACGTCTCTCCTTCTAGAACCCCTCCCCTTCTTCTTAGTGACACCGCGAAACCGTTCGCGCATTACTTCTTGATGTCACCTGTCTTCATTTCTCCTGAGTGTTTCACCCGATTGTCCACCTCTACAACTCCCTTTCCACATTCATTTCGTCCTGTTCTTTTCTCCTCATAATATCACTAGTCAGTCATTTCTTCCACTGCTGCTCATTTGTGTTGTCCTTTCAGCATTTCACTTATCTTAATAGGCTCTCTAGTTCGGGAAGTCGCGATCAATTATTTCCCGTGCCTTATTCCTTAGGTCTTGCCATTTGGTGCACCAGAAGACCGTGTAGTGTGCGTCGTCCGACTTCTCTCTACAATACAGGCAAATGGGAAGTAAGTGTCTTTCATATGTACGTGAAAACTTGCTTAACGATCACTTGGTTCTGGTAAGTATGTGAGTATGTCTGTTTATTAAAGGGACTTTTATCAACATAGCAGAGAAGAGAAAGAATATTTAACAATGATATCCGAAGTCTGAGATGCTATGGAAGCTGAAATAGCATAAATTTGGCTGAAATGGGCAGGTGCCTTTTATCTGCATGTACTTTGTTTAACCATCACTTCGTTCTATGGAGCTCGTCTATTTGTTAAGAGAATAATATGCATGCTGTAGTTTATATCTGCGTGTAAAAAAAGAAGGAACTTCTATAAACATAGCAAAAAAGATAATTCAGCTAGTTTATCATATGTAGTTTGGATACTACTATGAAAATTGATGCATATACTTTATTGTACATGTACTTACAAAAATATCAAGGCGTTTGATATCAAGGCGTTTTGACGAAGAAGTGTGCATAAAATTGCATGCGGCTATATCTTTTACTTCCACATCCAGTGGAAGTATAGTAACGACAAAAAATTTTTTAAAAATTTTTGTTCAAATTGGCTTAGATAGAATGTCATGAAACGTCGAGATTTTAAGTTTGAGCGAAAAAAAAATTTCTGTCTGTCTGTCGGTCAGTCGGCCTGACTTGAAATTTGGTACACATATGTACTTTAACGAGATCTAAAACTAGATTATATTTTCATCTTGTTCCGTCGAAGGGTTGGGGGATAAATTGGGGCAAATTTGGGGTAAATAGGTAAATCAAGCAGGTAAGAGTACATACAATTGGTATTTAGTATATACAAGAGAAGCTAAGGTCTCAAAAAAAATGTTGGCATTAGCCACCCCCATCCCATTATTACCCCATTATTAAAGGGGATGAAAAAAGTTGTAATTTAATGTGTGTACAAGAACCAGAAACCTCAAAATATTTTCTTAATTTATCCACCCCCACTACCATCCCCCTATCACCACTCCCACCCCACTACCGATGTGGGGTATCGCTTTATAGGTTTTTGGGGTAGAGGATTTCAATTATTATACCATTAAAGTTCCATAAGCAATTATTTCCACATACAAAATTTTTTCGTTGTGAGTGACTTGAATAGAAAATCTGGATGTGGAAGTAGTGATTCCTTGGGCAGCGGTTTTTCTTTATTATGTATGAAACACTTCTATATGTACGAAGCGGTTCAGAAATTTTCTATTTTTACAAAACTATTATTTTCCTCGGAAATTATCATGTATCATGTATTTCATCAGAAAATCGTTTAAAATTACTTACTTCTTATTCTTATGTATACCAGAAAATATTACCACTTTCTTATTACGAGAATTAAAGTAAATGATAATAAAAGTAAAAGAAAATAAATATTGCACAAAATAACGGCTGCCCTTCTCAGCTCTTTTCGTTTACAGAAAATATGGCCGCTAAATGCAGAGAGTAGGTATGTGTAAAAAAATCAAAATAACAACTGTTAAGTAACTATATCCGTTCGCTGCGTTAATATTTAAAATTGTGGAAACGAAAAAGGCCAGAAACAAAGAAATATTTGCTGAATTGTTTTGTTTACGAATTCATATAATATTTTACAGTAAATTGTCTGTTATCTGCAGCAGTAAAGCCCAATCTGCCGCTGTAAAATCCAATCTGTAGCCACGAATGTGGAAAATACAGTTTAGCTGCCAAACCGCAAGTATGTAGTATTACCAAGAGTCGCTACTACTATCTGCTATAGAGCTGTTGAAAGAGTTCTAGAAGGCATATTGCAGCTGACCGGAAATCTAAACAACTTAGAAATCTAAACAACATTTGTTTGTTTAATTATGTTACGGCATTGTTATAGCACTAAAAATATTTGGAATAAAAGGCTTTGAGATTCCAAAGCCAAACTACTTACAGTTAAAGTTAAAGTTAAATCTTAACGTTTTCGCAGACAAAATTTGTGAAATGTCTACACTGTGCTACTTGGGAAGTCTATTTTGTCGCCATTTACTCATTTAAGTTTGATATAATTCAAATTCAAATTCAAATTCAAATTCAAATTCAAATTCAAATTCAAATTCAAATTCAAATTCAAATTCTTTATTCAACTTTATATCCATACAATTATGGATTAGTTTTGTCAATAAAAAGAGAACAGAAATGAGCTGTACAAACATATGTATATATTATTTTGTCAAAATTAAGGTAAAATACTGAAAAAAGCGTATTTTTAGTTATAAAAAATAAGGCACGTTAAGTTGTCAATAAATAAATTTACATTTACATACAGGAATTAAAATTTTACAATAAAAACATCTACATTAAAAAATATAAAAAACATTTACAAATAGTGTAAAAAAGCTTATAATTATGACATACGCACATACATATTACATATAATATATGTTAGATCACTGTTTGCGTGATTGACTTTTTAAAAACTTTTTATTTAGTTACATGAGGAATCAACGTTGATTCCTGAATAAAAGATACAATTTATGTATGATACATTTGATATGAAGTGAGTATGATAACTGCTGGTACAAATGCTCGTTAGTCTTATTTATAAGTTTTCAAAAGATGTGTCAGCCAAAGTTGAACAAAGGAAATGCAAGCTAGCTAATCAGCATAATGTTGTGAGAAGTTAAAATGAAATTTAATATCTGGATAAGCAATTCAAAGGAAGCTGTTATCTAATACTGTAATTTGATGCTATCTGTAATGTCGCTTTATATCTTGATGATATAGCGTATAATTTTATATAACAACTTCCCCCTTAATAAAAAAGTTGATGTTATGCAGCAACTTTTGAAAATTGTTAGAAACGTTAAATGAATATAATGCAAAATAAATTGAAACAATGTTGAATGAATACAAAGCAAAATAATAAAATACATAAAAGTTAAAATTGGTAGATGATAATAATAATAAGCGAGTAGTACATTACATAAATGTAATAAGAATAAAATACAATGGTCTAAATTAATAGACAAGGGTAAAACTCCACATATGAAAGTCTATGTTAACTCGATGTCCTCTTCTTCTTGAGGTCGGTTTCTTGGAGGGATCAGTCTAGGAAATTTGGTAAAAACTCTGCTTCGCTCTGAAGGAGGTGAAGGAGGGTTGTCCGTTGAGGGTTGGATTCGCAATGCTCCACATCTTCTTCTTCTGCATTTACAGGTTATGTAAAGTAGAACTAATAGAATGATGAGAATGATTATGAAATATGTGAACCAAGATATGTGTTTGGTCACAAAAGGTTCGTTTATGAGGTCATCCAGGTCTTTGGAATATTTGTCCAATTTGTTTTTATATAGGTCTTCTACGTCGAGATTGTTTAATTTGAGAGGTTTTAATTTTGGAATTTTGATTTTGTCGGGCATGTGATTACAGCATTCAAAAGGAATTTGGATAGGATGTGAATTGTCCTTAATTTCGGAAAAGTCTTTAGCACTGGCTTGTATTCGGGTGATGCCTGCGTAGGCGTAACATCCTGGTTGTAGTTTGATGATGGAATTTTTGTTGATTAGCTCTGTTGTGGATTCTCTCTTTGGACAGTTGATGGTAATGTGAAGTGGTTCGGAATTAATTATTAGCCATGAGTTGTCTTCAAGTTCTTGGACATTGTACCCTTGGCTGATGATGAAGGAGGTCTGGCAGTTTTCTGGGAGTCTAACTAGTGGTTTGAGGATTCTGGCTTCGCATATGGCATTTTGATCGATGGGATAAGCGTATAGGTTTGAGCATAGTTTGGTTCCAAAATAAAGAGGTTTGCATTCTTTCAAATTTTGTATAGGTATGTACATTAAAGAATCATCGTCTCTCGCGATAAACTTTTGTGAAATAGATAAAATGTGATGTAGACCAGTTCTGTTATCAAGTATCGGGATAGGATATAGGCGATAGGTGTTATAATTTTGGGGTTCAACAAGTGGTATTGTTAAAACAAATACTAAGTTAGAATCCATTTGAAACGCTTGTAATTCAATAATATCCAAATACTTAGCAACTGCCGATAATTTAATGGGGAGAGGCAAATTGTTCCTTCGTAAGCTCTGTGAAACTTCTTGTAATGCTGTCACTAAGTGATTAGGGGTTATGATTGACGTGTGAATGATTCCTAGTCTGGCAAATGTTATTGAATTTAGAATGTCGTTTAAATTATCTTCGATATACAAATAGCTCGCCATTAGTTGTTCGGAAATGTATAAGAATTTTAGTTTTATATGAGCAGCCTCAATAGCTTGAGTCATGGTTTGAATTGTGCGTTCGATTTCATCGAGATCTTTGTTAAACGTTTCCTCGTCAATTTGTAATTTTTGTATAGTCGAGTTGAAGTTTTTAATAACGGAAGTCGTAACTGAAATTTGATTTTTGATTAAGTTTTCCAGTTGATGTTCGTCGTTATTTAGTTTATTTATACAATTAGTATAGTACTGGCCATCTTCAGCATGTAGGTTTCCAGTTATGGATTTGAATATTGTACCGATACCGTTAAGTATTCCTCGTTTATATCTTTTTGTATCTGAAAAGATTTCGTCAAATTTCATTTTTATAGAGTTGGATATTTGTGTTAAAAGGTTAAAGTCTGTTTTAATTTCACTCGTAAAAATAATTGACTTATGATCACCATTATTGAGAGTGTACAAGATTCTGTCTAAGATATTTTGATTTTTGTCAAAAGCTATTTTGAGGGATGAAATGTTTTTATGCACTAGCAGAGTCCATTTGTCATTTGTCACCACGATGTCCGTGTCTTGGTGGTAGTATACACCAACAGTGTTATTGATCGGGGTAATTTTGTATTGACAGAGTGCTGATCCGAACAGCAGGAGAAACCTGAAAATAAATTTAATTTTCAGTATATGGTTTCATTCTTTCAAAATTTACTTTAGTTTCTTGTTTTGTTTCGAGATTTAATAAGGTAGCAGAATTTTGGAAAATTCCTTTTATTTTAAAAGGTCCGTTAAATTTGTTTTGCAATTTGTTTTTGATTTGTGATTCTTTTACGTAAACTAAGTCACCTATTTTATACTCAGATCGTTTTTGAGGAACATTTCTGTCGAAACGAACTTTTGCTTTCTCTTTTTGAGATTGTGTTCGACTACGGGCTATTTTATAGTAGTGGGATATTCTGTTGTTTAAATCTCTAACGTATTTGGTTATTAACTCTTTTTAGTTATATAAGGTTTCAGGTGGTCTGTTAGACGTATGACCAAAGATAAGTTCATATGGGGTAAAACCGTGTGTTTTATTTACCGAATTGTCATAGCATATTACTGCATATGGTAGAATCGTGGAAGGATGTTCGTTTGGGTTTTCAGTTTTGTGGATTCTTATCATTTCGGCTAAAGTAGCATGAAATCTTTCTATGGATCCGTTCGATTGGGGATGTCCTACGCTTGAATAAATTAATTTTATGTCGTAGAGGGTGCAGAGATCTTTGAGCAAACGGTTGCCAAATTTGCCACCGTAATCGCAATGGATTCTTAGCGGGGTACCGTAATGTTGAAAGTATAACAACAAGGTATTTACGACGAATTTTGCGGATTTGTCCGGGACTGCATAGGCTTGTGTAAATTTAGTTAACTCGTCGCGAATAGTTAAAGCGTAATTTCGAGTTGGGAATTCAAATAAATCGATATTAATTCTTTCGAATGGTGTTCTTGGGGTTTCTGTGACTACTAGAGGGGTAATTAGGTTTTTCCGGCATACTTTAGTCTTTTGGCAAGTTTCGCAATTTTTTATAAAATTTTCAACGTCTTTAGTTAAACCTTGCCAAGTGTATTTTTCCCTAATTCTTCGAATCGTTTCATTTATTCCGCGGTGCAGATTATTTTTACCAAAATGATTTTGCTCCAATATAATTGGAATTTCATCTTCGTCGGCAGTTCTGACGATATCTTGACAAATTACTACTTTTAAGTCTTTTTCAGCAAAAATGAATGATAGGATTTCAAGTATGGAGAGGTCTAAATTATTTTCGACAAAGTATGTCTTAGAGAGATCTAGAACATCTTAATTTTTAAATAGTACCAAAAATAAATGCTCGATTACAGATTCAATATCGAAGGGTAGAGGGATAATAAAATATCTCCTATGTCTGACCGTTTTGCTTGATAAAATATTGATTTTGTCGTTAGGAAATTCGAGATTTTCTTCGAATATGTCCTCGATAATTTTATGATGGAGGTCTTGTAAGTTGTTTTGTTGGAAGAAAGTTATAATATCTTTGTGTTCTCGGTATAAGAGTTGTTTGTTTGATGCTTTGATTTTTGAATAGTCTATTAAAGATGTTGTTTTATATAAGTTGGCGAAAGTTTCAAATTCTTGAGAAATTTGTTCGTTAGTGATTTCGTTATTATCGTCTGGGTTTTCGTCGTCGTCTGACTCTTCGTCATTCGCGGCTAGAACCTTTGAATAGAATTTGGAACATTCGGAAAAATGATTAATTTTGATTCTGGAAAGTGCGTCCGCGTTCTTATTGATTTTGCCGGGTTTATAAATTATTTCGTAGTCGTACTCTTCTAATTTGAGTCGCCAACGGGCAAGTCTACTTCCTGGGTCTTTTATAGAGAATAGCCAAGTGAGTGGTCTGTGGTCGGTTACAAGCTTAAACTTTCTACCGTACAGATAGGGTCTAAAGTGCTTTACACTCCATACTATCGATAAAAGCTCGCGTTCAATTGTTGAATACTTAGTTTCTGCATTGCACAAGGTTCTAGAAGCATAGGCAATGGGTAAATCTTTGCCAATAGGCCCCTGGCTCAGCACCGAGCCGACGGCAAATGCGCTCGCATCAGTGGATAGAATGAAAGGTTCATCAAAGTTGGGGTAGATTAATATCGGAGTTGTCGTTAATGTTTGTTTCAAATTTTGAAAAGAATTTATACAATCATTGTTGAAGAGAAATGGTACGTCTTTTTGTAGTAGTTTTGTTAAGGGCTTGGTTATCTTGGAGAAATTAGGAATAAAGCGCCTATAATATCCGGCTAAGCCTAGAAATGATTTAATTTCTTTTGGATTTTTCGGTTGAGGAAAATTTAAAATAGCGTCAACTTTCAAAGGGTTTGATTTTACGCCGTCTTTTGTAATTAGGTGTCCTAAATAAGCGACTTCCTTGCGGAGAAACTCGCATTTGTCTGGTTGAATTTTGAGGTTGGCTTTTTGAAGGCGTTTAAAGACTTCAGTTAGACGGGAAATGTGTTCATGAATTGTAGGAGAGTAAATAATAATATCGTCCATGTAGACGAGACATCGTTCATTTTGAATACCTAACAGGATGTTAGCCATAACTCTTTGAAAAGTTGATGGAGCGTTTTTGAGTCCAAATGGCATTCGCACGAATTCATAATGACCGTTCTCAACTGTGAAAGCAGTCTTTTGAATATCTGCGAGATTAATTTCGATTTGGTGAAAACCAGAAGCCAAGTCTAAGGTTGTGAAATATTGGCATTTGCCAAGTTGGTCTGAAAGATCGGAAATGTTGGGCAGAGGATATTTGTCACCGATTGTAACCTCGTTGAGTTTGCGGTAGTCGACTACAACGCGCCATTTCTGTTTACCAGAAGCGTCCAGTTTTTTTTGGAACTACCCAGACAGGAGGGGACCAAGGTGAGATTGAAGGTTGAATAATACCTTGACTTAACATTTTCGATACTTGGGACTTAACTTCTTCCTTATGGACCTGAGGATATCGATACGATTTCGTAAATATCGGTCGGGAATTGTCGGTGTCAATAGGGTGTTTGATTTCGTTGGTAAAGGTCAAATTGTCTCCTTCTAAATAGAATATATCTTGAAAGTCTAAACAAAGCTGCGTTACTATTTCGGCCTCTTCTTCGTTTAGATGATCCAAGCGCAATTCGTTCCTGATTTCAAAGGATCTGTCTGTCTGTAAGTGTTGGTCAGAATTTTGAGTATTTAAATTAAAAATTGATTTGAATTTTTGTACTGGTTCTAGGTTAAGGTTTGAAAAGTTTATGGTTTTTGGAATAGCGTTTGCGTTTATTATTGAAGTTAAAAATTCTCCATTGTGATCTATTTTGACAATGGCATTTGGTAAGCGTACTTTCTCGTTTTCCTGGGCTAACAGTATAGCCTCGGTATTTTGCAGGTTACATTTTAGTTTACAGATTTTTTCCATGCGAGGTTCAATAGAAATTAAATTTTTGATGTTGCTTAAATTTGAATTTTTTGTATCAGAATTAATAGTTGGTTGTAAAGGTAAATTTACCGTAGTTTCTTCCTTAAATAATGGTACGGTTTTAAAATTCGTGACTAGTTGTTTGTTTTTAAAATCTACTTTACATTCGTAATGTTCTAGGAAGTCCGCGCCTAGTAGTCCATCAAAATCTATATCTAGATTATAGATATAAACTTTGTGTGACTCATCTGAAAAGGGGATGAGAACAGATTCGTTGATATACATTTTTTGATCGGTAATACCCTGTATAATTACATTTTCAGGAGATCTACGTCTATAATTTTCAGCTGTTTTAGGTTTAAAAATTGATATGCCTGCACCTGTGTCAATTAAGATTTTAAATTTACTAGTTGCGTCTTTCATATAATAGAGATTTTTTGAGTTTACGGTTAGTAAGGTATGCGGGGGTGTATTTAAAAGAACTTCTGTTCTGGGAAGTTCAGGGACGGGTCGAAACTGTCGTTGAGATTCATAGTTTGTATTTGAGTTTCTAGTTCCGTAATTGGTTCGAATTGGTCTGTTTGTTGTGTTGGAGTATCCGTGGGGTACTCCGGATCTAATCGAAAATCCTGAGGATTAGCAGTATAATCCTCGTACTGTTCGTATGAGAATTAGCTGTATAATTCTCTTGGAAATTTTGGTTAGTTTCAAAGTTATAATGTTCGTAAGTATCCCCTGCAGTTTGGTAATCAGAGGAATAGTCACTGTATTGATTAAAATCGCATTGGTTTTCATAAGGTTCGTAATTTAAATGATGCGTTTTTTGTTGATTAAAACGGTTGAAGTTTGGGTTTGGTTGAATAGCAGAGGGTCTTTGCTGATTGAAATTCGGGTTCGGCCTTATGGCTGAGGGCCTGTTTTGTTGCGATTGATTTGGTTGATTAGGTTGAGGGAATGTCCTCTGATTAAATTGATTGGTTTGAGAAAAATTTTGAAAATTTGGGTTTCCTTGATAATTTGGTCTCTGGAAGTTTGATGTCGATGGCATAGACTGTTGCTGTTGCCTTGTACGACATTCGTTTATGACGTGTCCATTTCTTTTACAAAATGAGCAGAATTTCTGTTGAAAATTAGAGGTTGGTCGTTTGGGTTGTAAATTGGGATTTTTGACCGGACTATTTTTTGGAAATTTTTGTTGTTCAAAATAGGAGAGTTGCAGTTCTCTCCGAATTCTGCTAACAGCTTTTAGTATGGTTGGAGGGTTACTGGCACGTATGATGCGGCCTAAGTTTGGTTCTAAGCCCGTTAACAAATTATTAAGCGTCATGGTTTCTATAAGATCTGATTGTGCAGTTCTTTGCGTTCCCGTGAGATTTTGTTTTTGCACTGCGGCGTGCGTCTTCGCGTTGTGCGTTTGTAGACGCGATACAAATGTTAATGCGGATTCGCCTGGCAATTGGTGAATGCGCTGCAGGTCCTGAATCATGGCCGTTTAGATCTCTGGAGTCCCCAAAATGAGTTTCCAAGAGTGCTTTGATTTCTGGCTAGGGGCCAGGGTTGCGTGAATTAATTAATTCGCCAGCTTTGCCTTTCAATTTATTTTTTATGTGGACGGTCAAAAGAATTTTTTGATCTCCAATTGCCATGCTTTGGGCGCAATGACAGGAGTTGAGGAATGTTTGTAAATTTATGGCATTGCCATCAAATTCAGGTATTAAAGAGAATATCTGTAAGGCTCAATTTGCTCTGGTTGTTGTTGTAGTTGTTGTTGTTGTAGTTGTTGTTGTTGTAGTTGTTGTTGTTGTAGTTGTTGTTGTTGTCGTTGTTGTTGTTGTTCGGCTGATGCCGGTGCTGTTGGTTGAGCTGTCTCTGGTTGAGCTCTATCTGGCATTTTCCTTTTTATTTAGAGATTATTTGGATTGCAAAAAGAAATTGGTTGCGTATCAGCAGTATGATACGAACTTAAATTAAATTAGCTTGTTACGTTACGTGCGTAAATGGATTGTATATTAGCTGTATAATACACAATGTTTCGTATTAGCAGTATAATACGAAAATAAATAAACTTAAAATTAAATAAACTTGTTTCGTTGCGTTTGTAAAGGAATGGATTTCACTTTGACAATAGAACTGTTCACTTAAATAGGTTATGAATAAAGTAGCGAGATGATTCTTAAAATGACTTACGTGAATATTTTCTTCATCTGGTTAGTAGGTTCTTCTAATTAAAGGATTGGGATCCACCACCACGGCTAAGAAGTTCTCCTTGTTCTAATGGTTCTTTTCCAATGGTTAGGCACCTTTTGCAGATGGACTCCTTGTTCCGCTGGATACGTTTACCACTAGTTAGGCTCCCGAACACGCGATGTTAGTTAGATCCTACCGACTGCGCCATTTGTTAGATCACTGTTTGCGTGATTGACTTTTTAAAAACTTTTTATTTAGTTACATGAGGAATCAACGTTGATTCCTGAATAAAAGATACAATTTATGTATGATACATTTAATATGAAGTGAGTATGATAACTGCTGGTACAAATGCTCGATAGTCTTATTTATAAGTTTTCAAATGATATGTCAGCCAAAGTTGAACAAAGGAAATGCAAGCTAGCTAATCAGCATAATGTTGTGAGAAGTTAAAATGAAATTTAATATCTAGATAAGCAATTCAAAGGAAGCTGTTATCTAATACTGTAATATGATGCTATCTGTAATGTCGCTTTATATCTTGATGATATAGCGTATAATTTTATATAACATATATATATTTTCACGAAGATTATGCATTTTTGAAATATTCCTCAAATTCTTTTAAATTATAAAAGCATTTTTCCAATAGTATTTTTTTTACTTTCTTTGTAAATAGCAATGACTTAATATTTTTTAATTCAGAGGATAGCATATTATAGTATGTATAACCGGCAAAGTATTGAAATTTTTTATAAAAGGTGTGATTAAATTTGTCGATGTAGATATTATTTTTATTTCTTGTAGAGTATGTATGGACATCTGCATGTTTTTTGTGACAGTCATTGTTTTGATGAATGAATGTTACTAATTTTAATAAATAAATACATGTAAGAGTTAACAGTTATTTTGTCATGAATGTATCCCTGCAAGATTCAGTTTGTGTTAGACCAAAAATTAGACGTATTATTCTTTTTTGAATAATGAATACACGTGAATGCTCAGTTGCTTGCCCTCAGACTATTATGTTGTTTGACATCACTGAATACACAGAGCCGTAGTAAAAATTTATTAGTGGGTCTTCAGTTAGAGTATTTTTAAGAGTTTTTAGTGCGAAAAAGGAACTGTTTAGTTTTGCACAGACGTGTTCAATCTGCTCGTTCCAGTTTAACGAGCCATCGAGCCAGGAATTTTGTTGAATTGTTTGATATTATTTGTTCAGTGGGACCGTTTAGATGTAAGTTTAATGATTTTTTTGTACATACCTGTAAACTCTAGATATACTGTCTTGTTTAGATTAATTATTAGGTGGTTTGGTACAAAAATCTGCAAATTGTTGAAATACTTTATCGAGTTTGTTAATTATCTCTTGCATTGTTCTTCCCGAGACAAGGACAGTACTATCATCTGCATACATGAAAACTCTACCTTCATGTATGTAGTTTGGTAAATCATTAATATATAATACGAACAATAGCGGTCCTAAAACACTACCTTGAGATGCCAAGATCCATATCAATTTTTACTACAAGCTGTCGTTGCGTTATATAAGACTCTTTTACATTTCCTCTTATTCCCATGTTATCTATTTTTTCTGCTAGAAATACTGAATTCAAGGTGTCGAAAGCTCTTGATAAGTCGAAGAAGACACCAACTACAGTCTCACCTATATCTATAGGTACCACTTAATATATACTGAATTAATTCAGTGGTGGCAGTCTCCGTCGAGTTTCCACTTCTGAAGCCGTGCTGATAGTTTGTTATTATTTTGTGTTTAGTTAGAAATTCGGTTAGGCGAATGTAAACTGCTTTCTCGATTATATTTGAGAAAGGACTTAGTGTTACTATTGCTCTGTAATTTTCGATCGATTCTGGTTTGCTATTTTTAATTTGCTAGGAAATTTACCACTGGTGACTGGATATTAACAATATTGTAATGTGTTACAACCCCTAGAATGATGTATTTGCACCTACTCGAAAAAGAACCTACCAGAAGATTCCAAAGTGACATCTGGAATTATCGAGAGAATGATGGCGTCATCACAGAACAATCGAGATCTGTCATTTTTAGGTATAAAGACCGACCGCATTCTCGGCGAGTAGTTCAGAAAGTTCAGAAAGTATAGAAAGTGAGGTTAAGAGTTCAAAGATAAACAAAGTAATAAACATTGTGATTTTAGTCAGTAAAGTGTATTTAAATTAATAATAGTATTGTGAAGTATCCAGTAAATATTTAATAAAGTGTGTTAGTGGACAATCTCTTGTTATAATTTTTGGAACCCACGGAATTTGCCAGGGGTAGTTTCCTAAAGGTGGAAACACGTCACAAATTGGTGTCAGAAAGCGGAATTTTATGACAAGAGGAGCACTGAAGTTGTGCAGGAGTGTTCGAGAAGTATTCTCGAGGTTTAGTGCTAACACAGTGGACTAATTTACTGGACATTGTTCGAGGGTTATTTTCGAACAGGAAAATAGTGTTAAGTGCATTTTTGAGACATTGTAGAACATTTTATTAGGACATTAGTGTGATAATTAAATCCTTTGAACTGAGAAGTGATAGAGACACTGAAAGACTCATTTAGTGCGTGAAAATTACTAGAACTTTTCTATTTGGACATTAGTGGAGATTATTAAATTCTCTGAACTGGATAGTGACAAAAGACTCTGGATAAGACTTTTTTTCGTGCTATTTCGAGATTTGTCTGGGAAGTTCCATTACCGATATTGACGTGACAGTTAAATTTATTTTATTTTAATTTCATCGTATGCCCGTAACAACAAGAAGTATGGCATCTGATAAACAAATACAGGACTTATTCGAACAATTCCAAAAAATGATGGCGCAGCAACGGCAGGAAGATAAAGAAGAGCAAGAAAGAAAACGCCAGGAGGAAGAAAAACGGCGTCAAGAAGAAAGGGACGAATTAAAGAAAATTATGGAAGATCAGGAAATCAGACGTCAGAAAGAAAAAGAGGATGAAGAAACAAGACGTCAGAAAGAAAAAGAGGATGAAGAAACAAGACGTCAGAAAGAAAAAGAGGATGAAGAAACAAGACGTCAGAAAGAAAAAGAGGATGAAGAAAGAAGACGTCAAGAACAAGAAAGACAACGTCAAGAGGAAAAAGACGAACTCAGAAAAATAATGGAAGACTTGGAAGAAAGACGCCAGGAGGAATTAAGGAAAATCCTGAGCGATCAAATAAGAATACAACAGGACGCAATCATTTCTGTCAAGGAAGAAGTTAAAGAGGAGATAAACAAGGTCGAAGACAAAGTAGGTGTGGTCGAGACAGAAGTGAGTCAAATTAAAGGAAAAATGAGTGAGGTCGAAGGAGAGGTAGAGCGCCTTAAACGTCAGTTGAGAGAAAAAGGAGGCCAGTTAGTAACTTCATCGGGTCCTCGGTTAAAACCTCCCTCCTTTGACGGCCAAAGCTCATGGACGACGTATAAAAGACAATTTGAGGCAGCAGCATCGGCAAATAACTGGTATAACGAGGAAAAGGCTATGGCATTAGTTCTGGCGTAAAGGGGCCAGGCCTCAGAATTACTTCAGACTATCCCAGTGGATAAACAAAGGGACTTCAAAGTCTTGGAAGCTGCATTAGACTTGAGGTATGGCGATCAACACCTTGCCCAATTATACCAGGCTCAGCTGAAATCCCGGATGCAAAAAGCTGGGGAAAGTTTACAAGAATTTGAAGCTGCGATAGAGAGACTGGCACACCTGGCGTATCCGAGTGCACCTAAAGAATTCCAGGAACAATTAGCCGTGGGGGCCTTTTTAGATGGCATAAGGGACGAAGAGGTCAGGCGAGTTTTGAGGCTAACGAGACACCAAAGTAGTAGCGAAGCTTTGGTGCATGCACTCGAAGTAGAAGCAGCTTACAGGGATAAGCCAAGGTCAAGAGTGCGAGCTGTGACTCTCGAAGAATCACAACCAGAAATGAACCAGAACCCCATGTTGACAGAAATACAGAAAATGTTCACCAAATTATGTGATAAATTGGATGGCCTCGGGAAGCAAGAAAAACAACAAAATAGAGGAAAGCCGAGCGGAGGTATTAAATGTTTCAACTGCGGCAAGGTAGGACATATGAAACGGGACTGTCGACAGCAGAACTCGGAGAGTCGAGTAAATGCTGTGAATGTAGAAGAGAAGCAGGAAAACTAAAGATAGCCAGCACCAAGGGGGCTGTGCTGGCTAGGGAATGCGGTGCCCCCAGAGAAGTAAAGGTTTCCCAGCTCCAAAGAATTCCAAGCAGTCTGTTGTTGCAAGGATATGTGAATGGAAGAAAATGCGTGTTTACTATTGACACCGGTGCTACGTCATCAATAGTGCGGCCACGGTTTATATCAGGCTTGCAGATTGACAAGAAGCAAAATGGAGTAATCATTCGGACAGCCACGGGAGACAGGGCTGCGGTCCATGGAGAGGTCAACTTGGAACTGCAGGTTGGACGGTTGAGGTTCAATTACAAGGTCATTGTGGCTGACATTATGGATGATTTCATTTTGGGTCTAGACATCATGGGAGAGCAGGGATTCATTGTTGACGTAGGGGAGCGAGTCTTAAAAATTGGAAATGAGGAATTTATTCTGGCAACCGCAGATGACCAATTCCATAAAACGAGATTGTTAACAACACAGACGATCAAGATTCCTGCTCATTCAGAACGAATGATCGATGCTGCCTTAGAAGGAAATCCTGGAGGGTACCGTGTTGGCCTAGTTGAAGATGACGAATCGATTAAGTCCCTACCCAATATTATTGTGGCGAGAACTTTAACCCGGACTAAAGACAAAATCCCAATTAGAGTCGTTAATTTAAATTCCCACTCGGTGACAATTAAGGAAGGCAAACCGATTGGCTCCTATGAACCGGTCACATGGGTAGCGAGGTGCGAGGAACAAACAGAGGGAAGTTCGTCTACGAAAATAGACCAGGAAGTTTTGACCTTGCTGAGTACCCAGTTGGAGCATTTATCTGAGGATGAACGAAGGGAGGCAATCAAGTTCCTAGAAAAGGAAAGTTCAGTATTTGCCAAGAATACAGAGGCCCTTACAAAAACAGACATAGTCCAGCATCGGATAAATACTGGCGACTCACCCGCTATTCGACAACCACCTAGGAGGCTTCCATTAGCAAAACAAGAAGATGCCTCGGCAATGATAGACAAGATGCTACAAGATGGAGTCATTGAGGAGTCGACGAGTCCCTGGTCATCGCCAATAGTTTTGGTTGCCAAGAAGGATAGAACATTAAGATTTTGTGTCGATTATCGAAAATTAAACGATGTCACGAAGAAAGACAGTTACCCATTACCACGAATTGACGACACGTTAACCACGTTGGCAGGCTCACGATGGTTTTCTACGTTAGACCTTAGGAGTGGATACTGGCAAGTGGGGCTTCATCCTGATGATAAAGAAAAGACAGCGTTTTCAGCAGGCAGTGGTCTTTATCAATTTACCGTGATGCCTTTTGGACTTTGCAATGCGCCAGCTACCTTTGAAAGACTGATGGAGTTCGTGCTGCGAGGGCTAACCTGGAGGACGTGCCTGGTTTACCTTGACGACGTGCTTGTTATGGGACAGGACTTTACAGAACATTTGAAAAATCTTCAAGAAGTATTTGGGCGAGTCAGGAATGCCCATCTGAAGTTGAACCCGAAGAAGTGCCTGCTATTCCAGAAAAAAGTCAAATTTCTTGGTCACGTGGTGTCTTCGGATGGAATACAAACAGACCCCGACAAAATTTCTGCTGTACGAGATTGGCCAAGACCATCTAACGTTCATGAAGTACGGAGCTTCCTTGGCCTCTGCACTTATTATAGGCGCTTTGTGGAAGGGTTTGCAGAAATTGCGAAGCCATTACACCGGCTGACAGAAGAGAAAGTGCAGTACCAATGGACACCGGAATGTGAAACGGCATGGAGAAAATTGAAGGCAGCTCTATGCACTGGTCCTGTGCTAGCGTACCCACAACGGGAAGGACTTTTTATTTTAGACACGGGTGCCAGCAATTCTTCGGTCGGTTGTGTACTGTCCCAAATCCAGAATGGGCAGGAAAGAGTGATCGAATATTTCAGCAAGGTGCTGTCCAAACCGGAAAGAAATTATTGTGTAACCCGGAAAGAGTTACTGGCCATCGTTAAATCAGTGGACCATTTTCATAAATATCTTTATGGAAGACATTTTAAGATTCGCACCGACCATGCTGCATTAAAATGGCTGTTGCAGTTGAAAACCCCTGAAGGTCAACTGGCTCGTTGGATAGAACGGCTGCAACAGTATGATTTCAAAATCGAACATCGACCTGGAAGATCTCATAAGAACGCAGACGCTCTATCTAGAAGACCATGCAAGGAAGATTGCAAGCACTGCCACCACGTTGAGAAATTTCACGGTACGGTGGCCGTCAACACTATTAAAATAGAGGTTCCGGATGATTGGACAACTGAAGCCCTTAGACAAGAACAACTGAATGATACAGAGATTGGGGTTATATTGAGAGCAAAAGAGAAAGGAATTCGACCAGAGTGGAAGGATGTTTCGGACAAGGCAGTTGGATTGAAGGCTTTGTGGGCCCAATGGGATTCACTCAAAGTTATGAACAGGCTGCTAAAGAGAGCTTGGGAAAGCCCGGATGGCAAGGAAGTTGTTATGCGTCTAGTGATTCCCAGGTGTCGAGTACCGAAAGTACTTCAGGAAGTGCATAATGGAGCATCCGGTGGACACTTCGGCGTTAATAAGACCCTAAATAAAGTACGAGAACGATTTTATTGGGTAAATAGTCGTCAGGATGTGGAAGCTTGGTGTCGCAATTGCAAAATTTGTGCAGCAAGTAAGGGACCGCAGACTAGAAGTAGGGGTGCAATGAAACAATATAACGTCGGAGCTCCTTTCGAGAGGATTGCGATCGATATAGCCGGCCCATTCCCAGTAACCAAGGACGGTAACAAGTATATACTGGTTGCCATGGACTATTTTAGTAAGTGGCCAGAGGCCTATGCAATTCCAAACCAAGAAGCAGTCACTGTTGCCAAAGTCTTGGTAAATAATTTGATATGTCGGTTTGGTGTACCCCTGGAGCTGCACTCAGATCAAGGGAGGAACTTTGAGTCAGGGGTGTTTCAGCAAATCTGCAAGTTATTGGGGATACACAAAACACGGACAACAGCCCTTCACCCGCAATCAGATGGAATGGTGGAACGACATAACAAGACCATGAAAGAACATCTCTCTAAAGTGGTTCATAAGAATCAACGTGATTGGGATCTCCACATACCGTTCTTCCTCATGGCATACAGAGCTGCTATCCACGAGTCTACGAAACAAACACCAGCCCGTGTAGTATTTGGACATGAGATCAGACTGCCATGTGATTTGATTTTCGGAACACCAGGCGGAGAACAGCTTCCTGTGAACAGCTATGTGGATGAAATGAGTGAACGGCTAAGAAATGTTCATGAGCTGGTTAGAGACCAAATCACCATAGCCAGTGACCGAATGAAGGCTCGATACGACCGTAAGGGTAGTTCAGAAGGGTTCAAGGCAGGAGATCTGGTTTGGCTGTATAACCCACAGCGAAAGAAAGGGAAGTCACCGAAACTTCAACCTCCTTGGGAAGGACCTTATACTGTTATTACCCGAATTAATGATGTCGTCTATCGGATTCAACGAAACAAAAAGTCCAAGATGAAGATCGTACACTTGGATAGACTGGCGAAGTACGTGAAAGAGGCTGAACTGCCTGACCGGGACGTTCAGGCTTAAGGAGGGGGCAGTGTAATGTGTTACAACCCCTAGAATGATGTATTTGCACCTACTCGAAAAAGAACCTACCAGAAGATTCCAAAGTGACATCTGGAATTATCGAGAGAATGGTGGCGTCATCACAGAACAATCGAGATCTGTCATTTTTAGGTATAAAGACCGACCGCATTCTCGGCGAGTAGTTCAGAAAGTTCAGAAAGTATAGAAAGTGAGGTTAAGACTTCAAAGATAAACAAAGTAATAAACATTGTGATTTTAGTCAGTAAAGTGTATTTAAATTAATAATAGTATTGTGAAGTATCCAGTAAATATTTAATAAAGTGTGTTAGTGGACAATCTCTTGTTATAATTTTTGGAACCCACGGAATTTGCCAGGGGTAGTTTCCTAAGGGTGGAAACACGTCACAATATTCATTAGGTGGATACTTAGTTCTTTATTACACTCTTTTATTATTCGAATGGGTACTTCGTCGAGACCTACAGAGGGTCTATTTTTTAATTGTGCAATAAGTTTTTGGATGTCCTCGACTGAAAAGGTTTAAAAAACTGTAAACTTATTTTTTTCCTGTAAAGTACAGTTTGTAATATTTTGGGAAAATATTATGTGTACTTGTTCTACGACAGAGTATGCAAAATGTTTGCCAAACTCATTTGCTATTTGTTTGTTATCTCTCAGTGTGTTATTATTTATGTTTTGGCTAATTCGGGTAGTTTGAAATTTTCTTCGATTTAATTTAATGTTTACAAATTCCCACGACTTTTTTTGGCTTATTTTCTGCGTTTTCTATTACCGAGTCATAATAAACTGCTTTTCTGTTTCGATTTTTTTATTTAGTTGTCTTTTTAGGGTTTTATAGTTGTTATGCATTATATTATCAGTAGATAATTTTCTGTACCAGTTAAGCTCTCTTAAGTGGTTTGACTTATACCTAAATTCATTGCTGAAAGTAAATTTATTGATATTTTTAGGGTAAGTTTTTAATGTTTTTATTGTTTTTAAAGGATGCGACACTTTAAAGCACCAGTCAAAATCCGTCCAGAATCGATCAAATATTACGTCGATATCAGGATTTTCTTCGATTTTTTGGTGAACAGATTCTTTGTTAAATAATGTTTTAATTAATCAATGCTTTGAAAATACCTGTGAAGGATCAGTTTCCAAAAAAACCACCTAACTCCCATGCTATTATCTAGTTAATCACATAATGGATGCAACCTGCATTTCAAAGATATTCGTAGCTGCTCTTAGTGTTGCCTATTCAACAGGATAGGAAACACGAAAAAGGATTTATAACTGATCTATAAGACAGTCTACTAAAGAAACCTATCTGAATCCACCACGGTCCATAGGGACCGTGACCTGAATCAACATTTTGTAATACCTACCTATTAATAAATTTTGAAAAAACAAAAGATCAATGAAAAATTTTGATGGAAAACTATTTTAGTTATTGCGAGTTGTGACTAAAATATGTAGAGACCATATTGTTGATAATCAACGAGTAATTAGTAAGCGATATTAAAAATATAGGTACTGGTTCTTACCTAAATTATTATTGTTTATCCATTCGAGAAAATTACAAATATTTCGTTTCCTCTTAATTTCATTATTATATACTGAATGTATATAAAAAACCTTGTATCTAAACAAGGATAGAACAAGCAAGTATAGTCCAGGAGCTCTGTTGCTATTTCGGCAGGTCATCGTTTTATGCTTATCGTTTTATGAATTATAACGTTCCTCAAGATCGATTTCTGACAGGACATCCCAACCCCCACAAGCACGTCTGAATCGCCGTTTAAAAATTGATGGAATTATGTGAAATAGATGTTATACAAGACTCATTATTTGTGTACCCACACATTTTATATCCAAAATAAATACAATAAAAAAAGTACGCCATTAGGAAACGCAACCAGAAATGTCAATGTTGTAAAAAAATAGAGCACGTCTTCATTGTAAGCTTTACTTTCAGGTTGACTATATTTATTAAAACATTTGGAACACAGAAAACTATTCTCAGGATGAAAATCCTGCCAGTTTAATTTGTCAGATATGCTTTCAAATGTTGAAGAAATTTAGATTTTTTCGTATTTATTATCTCAGAACTTTAAAATCGGCGTTACGTGTTCTCTCGCTTTTATTATAACGTAAATATACATACCGGGTGGAACACCATTAAAAAACCAATAAAAAAAATACAAGTTGCGTCTATGTCTCGAAAACTGAGGCATGCATAATTTTCTTCTTATCAGCAACGAATTCTACTCAAAAAGGTGCCTTAAGAATGTATTACTCGATTCTCAATGCGACACTTGGTAATTGAGATATAGAGGTCACCCAAAAATGCCAATTTTCCAAAAACGCCCTGTAGCTCGGTAGTCGAAAAAGATAGACGATCGCCGTTTGAGCCATTGTTTGTTTCTCGAAAATCGAGCTCAGGACACCTACATTGGTTTTTGTATATCTATCATAGTTTTAGAGAAAACCCCAAATCCCATCTAATTTGGTCCACCCTGTACAAGAACCAAAGGCCTCAATTTTTTTTTTACTTCACTCACCCTCACTACCACTACCACTCCCTATCTAGGGTCTAGCAAGATAAAATGTTGTATGATGTCGTGTACTGGCACGTGGTACATGAAATAACAGTTTTTCCGTTATTTCAGGGCAATTGATTTTATTATTTATTAACTTGTGTAAAAATATGACTGCCTGTTTTTCCCTCCGAGTGTTCAAACTGTCAGTTGAAAATCTGCCCAAAAGTGCATCATGAGGATATCCAATAGGAGGATATATACCATCAATTTTGTAGGACAAAAATTTCAAAAAGCGCCTCTGGATACTTTCGAGCATATTGCTTTATGTGACATATCCCGGGTGCCGGGTGCCATATTAATGATGCATATTCTAATTTACACTTAAAAAATATGTTAAATAATGAGGTTAAGAAGTGAGTGTCAGTAAAACCTGACACGAAACTTCTATTTGCAGACAAAACTGTGTTTTCAACATGTCTATTAAATGCCAGTTTGTTGTCAAACATGACACCTAGGTAATTGAAGACTTCTGCTCTTTTTAGTGATGTGAAGTCAAGACTATAGTCATAGAGTAACGTTTCTTTTTTTCTAGAAAAATGATATCACGTTGCATTTATCGACGTTGAGGGGCAGATCATTATGGTCACACCAAGTAGTTTGTATTTTCAGAAGATTATCCTGAAGTTTTTTACAGTCAGCTAAAGTGTTTATGACAGAAAAGAGTTTGACGTCATCGGTATATAATAAGACATCGATATTCAGGTCAACCGCGATATCATTAATAAATAGTACGAACAACAGAGGTCCCAAGATAGAGCCCTGCGGCACTGCTGAGGTGGAATTAATAAAATCAATTGACCTATGACCACGGTATTCTACATATTGTGCTCTATTATCAAGATGTGATTTGAAGAAGTTGATAAGAAACTGAGAGAAGCCCACAGTTTGAAGCTTATTTGACAATATACAATGATCAAGCCTGTCAAAGGCTTTTGAGAAATCTGTATATAGTACGTCAACTTAGATGCCGGTGTCAAGATATTGTGAGATGTACTTCGTCATGCACATTAAATTAGTAACAGTGGATTTATTTTTACAAATCCATGTTGACTTGATATGATCTGTACCTCAGCATGGGGATATATGACTTTCATATATAGCAGTCTCCAGGACTTTAGCGAAATTACATATAATTGATATCGGGCGATGATTTTCTATTACCTGTCTATCACCCTTTTTGTGAACGGGACAAATTCGGGATCTCTTTCAGATGTTAGGAAATCTACAATTGTAAATTATTTTGAGAGGTTCCACAAGAACATCAGCGCAGTCTCTAATAATAAAGGCAGGTATCTCGTCTGGACCTTTTGTACATTTAGGTTTAAGTCGCCGTAAGGCAGTAAGAATATCGTTAGAGGAAAATTCGTTAAAGTTAAGATGAGGGGTATTTGTACAAATCGTTCACCAGCTCTGCGTTTAATATTTATAAAGTTGTTTTCAAAAGAGCCGCCTAACTCCCGGACTATTGTGAAATACCCTGTGTAAATATAGCTCCCTTTATAGTATAAATTCATCTGGAATGCCTAAAACTGTTATTTTGTACAGAGGGGGTGTGTGCAGCCCTTAATCGTAAGTAGTAGGAGGAATCCTCTGGTAATTCATAAGCGTCTACTGCAGCGTTCAGACAATACAGTACGTAGGTACAAGATCAATCGTAAACATGGCGGCAGTAGCTGAAGTCCCTATTTGTATAGAGTGTACAAAAGTAATTGATATTGAACTAGAGAAATCTTTTAAATGTTATAAAAAGTGTGGTAGCTGCATTCATGAACAATGCAGTTCATACAGTGCTTCGGAAATAAAGTTTATAAAAGAAAACTCTCTAAGCATAAAGTGGATATGTGACTTATGTAGCATTAAAGAAAATAAACTGGCGGAGTGTTTATCCGAAATATTAATCAAATTGAACAATTTAGAATGTAAAGTTAAGAAGAATGAAAATAAAAATGATAGAAATAAAGACATACATTCAGAAATTGTAAACGAGACAGGCAGTTTACAAACAGTGAATTGTACTAACTCTGTATCAAACAATTGTGAAAATGAAACGTTAATAGATGGTACATGGGTTGTAATTTCACCAGAAATTACTGAAATAAAAGAATCAATAGAAGAGAAAGAGACTCCAGAAAGTAAAAATGTTGTAACTAAAATAAATGCATCCATAAGGCAAGTCGAAGAGATTGAAAAACACAATAATAATATAGACAACAGTTCAGATATAACGGAGATAGCCAATATACACACGGAAGGTAGCATTTGCCCTGTATCAAAGTCAAGTGGAACACCAACACTTGACACGTCGGCTGTAACGTCTGCAGAAACACCTCAAAAAAAAGAATCACTTGAAAATAAAAGGATTCTAGAAACCAACCAAGATTCAGAGAGAGAAGTGGAAGAGAGAAGAAAGGCGATATTTGTCTCTGAACTAGATCCCTCTGTAACAGAGGAAGACATGAAGGAAGTTTTAGAAACGAATGGAATAGATGCCAAAATTTCATACAAAAGTGACATGTACGTACCTGGGAAATCTGTCACTATTAAATTACTGGTAGTCCAATCGCAGGTGAGGAAACTATATAACCCAGAATTATGGTCTCACTCGACACTAATTAGGTCACATCCACCATGTTATTATGTCAACAAAAGAAATGCTCGTCGAAGAAGACGCCAACAGCGAGCACTTGACGCTGCATTGAAATCTGTAATGTAAAAAAATAAACAATATAATACCTACGTAATTTCTGTAACAATAAGTGATGATTTGATTTTTGCAGAAATTTTAAATTAAACAGAAAAATATATTGTCCTATTTAAGGTAATGTAGTATATAACCACTGTTTAGAAGTCAAAGGAATAATTTCTTTAAGAATTTTCCATGATTTACTGAATATTATAATTATTAGTTGATCTAGTTAAGCTTAACTTTGATTTTACATGATAGTTTCGTTAAAAAAATTTTACAGTAAACGATAAGCAGAGTATTTCTGCGCAACAAACCATTTTCGGAAAAATGTTAAGGATAGAATTTTGCAGAGTGAAAGGGAAGTATGCGTTTATTTTCGATTTATTATAAATATTTAAAATACCAGACATAATATAATCTTTAAAACCGTTTTAAATATTTGTTATTATTCTTTTATTGGACATTTCTGTTGTACCTAAATATTGTAGTTTGTCACTGAAAATAGTTTTTCATTTCATTATTAGAGCAAAGCAATTATAGCCCAGTCAATGAACGTTCAATAAGGGGGTCTAGAGGGAAATGCCGAGATCACAATTTTTGACTTGAGAGCTGTGTTTGGACTATTTAGGAGGTAAACATACCAAAAGTCCTCGAACGTAGGAGGTGGGGGGGGGTGCAGGGGTACGAAGAAGGTCCAGGTTTTTGGTTTTTCGCCCATATCTAGAAAACGATTAGCCCTAATCAAAAAGTGGTTATACGCAAAATTAAAGCTGACTAAATTTTCTACAATACTGTTTCTATTATTTTTTTTCGTATCTGTTATGGTTTAGTAACGAATTGTATATCTTTTGACTGTATTCTAACTTTATTATAAATTTATTTTAAATTGAAAATAAATTTTAATAATCATCTTAGAAAAAAATTTCTTGTACAGATATCCGTTTCACAGCAGACTGAACTGAAATATCGAATAAAAAATGTCTTTGCGTCTGTAAGTGTGTGCGCGTATATATCTATGTGTACTTGTATACCGTTTCTTGTAAAAACGATAACTTCTGTTAGACTTAAAATATTTTATTTCAATTTGGAACATATGTAAAACAGCATATTACCATAATCCTTATTGAAATTGGGCCATATCTGTAATACATGGTGATAACCAGAAGCCTATAAACTATCATACGTAAAATACGTTTTATTTTTAATTTCAGAGCAAAATATTACTAAGCATACAAAATTAAGAAGATGTATAAGATTTCTAAACCGCAATATACCGGGTGTATGTTAGGCAAACCAACTTTATTTAAATTAGATGATATATCAGTGTTATCCTAAAATATGGAACATGGTATTTTTAATAACATTATTATGAAGTGAGAATTGTAGGCCTCTGGTTATCACCATGTATTACAGATATGGCCCAATTTCAATTGGGATTATTGTAATATGTTATTTTCCATATGTTCCAAATTGTAATCAAATATTTTAAGTCTTAACAGAAGTTATCGTGTTTACAAGAAGCGGTATATACGCACACATAGATATACACGCGCACGCACACACACTTACAGCACAGAAGAAGAAACAATCAGAATATACTCTCTCATTGGCGGGAAAAGTTCGCGCATCTACATCGCGCACTGTCAGTCTCGGACGGAATTGTAAAAAATCGTGCCAGGCCCGGATCACGGATTTCTTCTGTAACCGGATCGTCAGCGACAAATGGCGTGATCTCGTCTCGTGATACAGTTTGCATCATGATGCCGCCTAATTAGTTAAGAAACATTGAAAATCTAAAACAAATATTATTTGTCTTCATCTAATGTTTCACAGGTTTTCTGATTCTCTACCGGGCCGTTCCTAAAATGGGTAAAAAATATTGAGTACTCTCCTGAACTCGCCCAACAATAGTATGGCGGAGATTTACAACACGAGATCAAAGGATTTTTTGCCCACATTCCCTTCTGATTGATTCTTCTTCTGTGCTTACAGACGCAAAGACATTTTTTATTCGATATTTCAGTTCAGTCTGCTATGAAACGGATATCTGTACAAGAAATTTTTTTCTACGATGATTATTAAAATTTATTTTCAATTTATAATAAATTTATAGTTAGAATACAGATATATAATTCATTACTGAACCATAGCAGATACAAAAAAAAATAATAGAAACATTATTGTAGAAAATTTAGTCAGCTTTAATTTTGCATATATCCACTTTTTGATTAGGGCTAACCGTTTTCGAGATATGAGTGAAAAACCAAAAACCAGGACCTTCTTCGTGCCCCCCTGCATCCCCCCCACCTCCTACGTTCGGGAACTTTTGGTATGTTTACCTCCTAAATAGTCCACACACAGCCCTCTAGTTAAAAATTGTGATCTCAGCATTTCCCTCTAGAAACCATCCATTGACAGGATTATTAACTATATACAAAATATGTGATAAAAAAACTGTATTTCTTAGTGCAATGGGAAGTACCTGAAACTATTTTAAAGATTAAACCATTTATGATTTTTTAAATATTTATAGTAAATCGAAAATAAACGCATATTTTCCTCTCACTTTGCAAAATCCTATCCTTAATGAAAGAATCCTTGCTTGGAATGATGCAGTTTACAGACCTTTTACATGTCTAAACGTTTTAGAAATTAATTGTATGAATGAGGAAAAATAATGATCTGTGGTGGTCATGGAACAAGGTAGTAGACGTTAGAATAATTTATTTTTTTTTAAATGTTATAAATAGTTAATTTTAATAAGCATGAAAATTCTCAATAATTTTCTTTTTTTTTCAAAGACCATGGCAGGTTAAGGTAAGTGTCCATGCCTTTGAAACCTTTTTGCGTGTGGTTCCTCCCAGAGATGTATCTTTGCGTAAGATACTACCACAAAAAGTTTTGACTTCAAAAACTTCATATGTGGAAAAATTTTTTTTTCAAAAATCCGAATTTTTTTTCTTAATCAAGTGAACCAATATGTTTGTATTTCACATATATTGTAGATCTACTCAACACAATTTATTAATGATATTTTCAGGAAATCTTATCACGAAGAAAACAAAAATTGATGCTTTTGAATTGACCACCACCATTTCTTTTACTAATAATTGTACACCATACAATAAGTTAAGCCAATTTGACTATGTCACCCGAAGGGGTGACAGTCAAATTGGCAAAGATAATGTTACGTGCTTACACCCCCCCCCTTAGTAAACACCCTGTATCGTGGGTTCATAAATTGTAACACCAGGGTAAAACTAAACAATAATGTATTTACTTACGTACTAATTAAAACAAATAAAGAAAAAGAGTATAAATTGTTTAGAAACTCGATATATTAATAAGAATATAAATGAACAAGTGCTTGGATTACACGTATTGAAAAGTTTTTGGAGCAGCCTACGTATTTTTTTGAAATAATGAGATGTATTTTTCACAATACGTGCTCTACAAAACTCCATCGAAACAGTAATACATAAAAAATTATGTGTTTAATAATAAGAATACATAATTAAAAACCATGTTATGCTAATGATATCTGATAATATTAGTCGTATTCATCACTGTCCTCATTTATTGTAACACTGCTATCTGCGAATAATTGTATCGTCGAGAAACCTTGCATATGATAAATCCATCTATAAGTAACAGAAAACTAACTAACTTAGTTTTCTGTTACTTATACATGAATTTATCATATGCAAGGTTTCTTGACGATATTCTGAAACCATCAGTAAAACTGTCTGAATTATTCGCAGAAGATATCAGTGTTACAATAAATGAGGGCAGTGATGAAGACGACTAATATTATCATATACCGTGTGTGTAGTCGCGGGCTAGGCATGGGGAGAAGAATTACAACATCGCGCGTGCCAGCTGGCTGAAATGAAATAACAGAGCTGGAATGCTCCATCGACGGACGAATTTACGGCTGACGGTGTTGTCAAATCTCTCGCGCTACGTGAATGTACATGCCTAATGGGAAATTACACGCACCGTATCATTAGCATAACATGTTTTTCTATTATGTATTCCTATTAATTGTAGAAAATATAGGTATGTATCGTGAAAAATACTTCTCGTTCTTTCAAAAAAATATGTAGGCTGCTCCAAAAACTTTTCAGTACGTGTAATCCAAGCAGTTGTTGTTCATTTATATATTTATTAATATATCGAGTTTCTAACTAATTTATACTCTTTTTCTTTATTTGGTGTAATTAGTACGTAAGTAAATACATTATTGTTTAGTGTTAGGTACCCTGGTGTTATAATTTCTGAACCAACGATACTAGGGGGGGGGGTAAGCTCGTAACATTATCTTTGCCTCTATAGAGTTTTGTGAAAAATATATATTATAGCCTATTGTACGGTGGATAATTAGTAAAAAAATGGTGGTGGTCGCTAACGTGTAAGCACGTATTTAAATTTTTCAAAAAATTCAAAAACATCAATTTTTGTTTTCTTCTTGAGAAGATTTCCTAAAAATATCATTAATAAATTGTCTTGAGTAGATTTACAATATAAGTGAAATACAAACAAATTGGTTCACTTGATTAGGAAAAAAAAAATTCGGATTTTTGAAAAAAAATGTTTCCCAGATATGAAGTTTTTGAGGTCAAAACTTGTTGTGGTAGTATCTTACGTAAAGATTCATCACTGGAAGGAAGCACACGCAAAAAGGTTTCAAAGGCACGGACACTTGTCTTAACCTGCCATGGCCTTTGAGATAAAATGGTAATTTAATATCTTGCGTATTAGTAAGGTCATGTTTACATAAAATTGCAAGTGGAACTGAAATTATTAGTCAAAGTCAAATTATTTTCTTTGCGGCGAAAGGGTATATTCTCAATATAATATTACAAATAGTACAGTCAACGGGGGGTGGGGGGAGAGGGATGAAACTTGAGTGCTAATGAATGGATTTTTATGAAACCTTGTGCAATGTGTTTGTAATGACATGAATAAAAAAAGTTAAAAAGCAATTAGAGTAGAAAATGATTGGGTTTTATCACGGGTTCCGTAACTTGTAGAATTAGGTCAAAAATGAAAAACAAAGAATGCATTTACCTTTGTTGGTCTAAAATAAGATATTTTCACTCTTGTGAATTTTTTCGAAAAATGCATATTTTTAGAGATATGGCCACTCGAAAATTCCTAAAAATGGGCGAGGGGAAATGTAAAAGTTGAAAAAAATCTGACAAAATTCAAGTGAATGTATCATCGAAATACAAGACTTTTATTTATTTGCAACTTTTCTGTAAAGTGCGTTTTCACCGAGTTTTTCCGGAAAAATCTGAAAAACTACCATTATCTTTGACATTGCAGAGCTTTAAAAATATGTAATTTAAAAATTTGAAATAATTCAGATGTATGCACTAAGCTCTTCTAAACGTTTTTTGTCTCTTGGAGTTTTTTGTAACTTGCTAATTTTTCGAGTTACAGGCAGTTTTTCACGATAAATATTGTACTACATTTCTTGAATATTAAAAAACACATGAAAATTCGAAAAATGAGCGTGATTTTATATACGTTATTATAAGAAAGTGTGAAACCTATATGGTTATACCATTTTTAAGGATTCAATATAATTTTTAAATTGAAAATGTAAAAAATGTTTTCCGAAAAAATTTATAAAAATGTAATACATTATTTATCTTGAAAAACTGCCTGTAACTAAAAAAATTAGCAAGTTACAAAAAAATTCCAAGAGATAAAAAATGTTTAGAAGACCTCAATGCACACGTTTGAATATTTTCCAATTTTTAAATTACATATTTTTAAAGCGGTTTTTCATGTTTTTCCTGAAAAACTCGGTGAAAACGCACTTACAGAAAAGTTGAAAATAAAAAAAAGTCTTGTATTTCGATGATACATTCACCTGAATTTTTTCAGATTTTTGTTCAACTTTTACATTTCCCCTCCTCCACTTTTAGGAATTTTCGAGTGGCCATATCTCGAAAAATATGCATTTTTCGAAAAAATTCACAAGAGTAAAAACATCTTATATTGGGCCAAAAAAAGGTAAATACATTCTTTTTTTTTCATTTTTGACCTAATTCTACAAGTTACGGAACTTGTGATAAAAGGGGTGTTTTCTACCCCTTCCGATCATTTCCTACTCTAATATTTTTATTAACGTCTTTACAAACACATTGCACAAGGTTTCATCAAAATCCATTCATTAGCACTCAAGTTAGAGATTTTGGCCATTTTAGCGCTCTGTCGACTGGACTAAACTAGGGAAAAGTGCAATTAATGCACATTAATGTAATAGACCAAAAACGATGAATTTAGTCAGTTATATTTATTGCATCTATAAAGAGTTAAGAATAGATTATATTTTATACTTTATTATAAATTGTAGATAATAGTGTACGAGCCCTATAGATTTAGAATAGCCGAGGCCATGTGAAGATGACCACTTAAAAAACTTTGAAGGAATATTTATAGTAACTTTGTCCACCCAAAATACTTAGACTGAAATTGAAATCGAAATGTGTTTACTACTCAGGAAAATTTGGTCAATGCTCTGGCTATTCGGATATTCTGAATTTGCAGCACCCCCTAATTTCTAAATTAGAGGAAATTATTAACAACTTTTTTCTTAATGTAGTATAGTCTGTCGATATTAAATAACTACCTCATTAACATAGGACCAATATTGTGGCGCAATTTTAATAACTTCTCCGTCCTTTCACAATTTAGCTCAATAAAAAAAATGCAATATTTTATGATGCAATAATGTAAATTTTCTTGCACAAAAAATGCATCACGTTTGCACCCTGTGGAAGAGCCACAATCTTGAAGAAAATTGTGTAAAGTTCCTGTTTTTTGGGAATATCTTGAAAGTGTCACAGGCATATACATTTTTAATTCACTTTTTAGCTAATTAAGTTTATCACAGATACCAAAATGTTAAATTAAGTACTCTAACCAGGCAAATTAAAAATGTGTTATACTTAAGTTGTTTTTTGTAAAATGTGCTAAATTGATTGGCTCGAGAAACAAATAAAAACACACAAAAAATAAATTGTCTTTTCTTTTGTATTTTTGACATTATCTAAAAATCTATTGATTCTACAGAAATATTCACTTAAAAAAAAATGTTTTTAAAAATTGAACCGCCCCCAAAAAAGGTCGCTAAAAATTGCGAAATAAAATTTCAGCGACGCGACGTCCAGTTTATTGAACCTTATTACCTAATAACGATATTGAAGTCGGCTAAAAGTACGTTTGAATTCATTATTTGTTGACTTTTACACCGACCTCAATATCGATATTAGGTAATAAGGTTCAATAAACTGGACGGCGCGGCGGACGATGAAATTTTATTTCATAATCTTTAGTGACCTTTTTTGAAGGGGATTCATTTCAATTCAATTCAGTTCAATTTATTCACCTTTAAATGCCACAATGCACAGTGGTCCTAAATGGGGAAGATGCATGAAATTTTAAAATGCTTGAAAAAGTGATTTGCTCTTAATTTCCATTACGTAGAAAACGATTATAACAAAAGAAATTCAAAATAAAATTTATTTTCCGTAAAATTAATATTTAGATTATGCCGTAATTTGTAAACAAAACCACGTGACTGCAAACGGTTTCTTATTGGCGTGAAGTCAATGACGACATCCGTTAGTCGGATAATTTGTCCAAAGCAGACGCAGTGTCCTAACCTCTTGCTGACGTCTGTCTACGAACTAATTTTGGAGAATCTTGAATGTAAAATTACCATATTTGTAGTGATACTCTTAGTTTTACATTTGGGCATAATGCAATATTTGTAACTCATAAGTCATAATAATGTTGTTCACTAGCTTATTAACCAAATAACACAATAACACCACAAACAAGAACTTGGTAAACTGACTGTAAACAATAAACAGTAAACTGACATTTGACAAACCCATCGAAATTGCTTTATATATACGAAACTACTAAAGCATGTTTATACGGAAAAAGAAACTTCCGTTCACTATTCCGTCCTTGTCTGACAAGATCTGATTGGTTGAAGAAAACGTTCGATTGGCGCAACCGTCTGTACACAGACCGAGAAAAAGGATGGAATAGTGCACGCAAGTTTCTCTCTCTGTGTCACTTTCTTTAGTCGAGTGCACTTTCCAGTTTGTTATTAATTTCGATGGACAAATCATAACGGAAAACGTCACAGTTAATGGCGCCAAATAACTGCCGTTTTGAAATATTCAAATTCGTCACCGATGAAATTATTTATTTTCTCGCTGTACATTCAAAAAATCGTGAATTTTACATTTTTATAACTTTTTTTTGATGCTGTATCGATTTTCGTTATAAAAAAAAATCATGCAACTTCTCTACTGAGTTTATTGGTTCAAAAATGGCTAAAGAGCACAAATTTTGACGGAAATGAACTTTTTTTTTTTAATTAAAACTTACCGAAATTCCAACAAATCCTCGGGGCCCGAATTTAAAAAAAATCCTTTTTTATTTTATTAAGTTAAAGGCCCAAAAAAAAGTTTTTAAGTAATTACGTCCACATCCAGTGGAAGTATAGTAACGATAAAAAATTTTTAAAAATTTTAAAAAAATTTTATTGTTCAAATAGGCTTAAAATGTCATGAAACGTCGAGATTTTAAGTTTAAGCGAAAAAAAATTTCTGTCGGTCTGTCTGTAACTTTTTTGTGCGCACGTTTACTTTGAGACCGTTTAAGATATTGACTTGAAATTTTTTCCACATATGTACTTTAACGAGATCTGGAACTAGATTATATTTTCATCTTGTTCCGTGGAGGGTAAATCGGGGTAAATTTGAGGTAAATGGGTAAATCAAGCAGGTAAAAGTCCATAAAATTGGTATTTAGTATATACACGAGAAGCTAAGGTCTCAAAAAAACCTTTGGCATTACCCACCCCCATTACCACCCCCACCCCATTATTAATAGGGATGGAAAAAAATGTGATTTAGTGTATGTACAAGAACCAGAAACCTCAAAATATTTTTTTACTTCATCCACCCCCACTACCACCCCCCTATCACCACCCCCACCCCAATACCGATGTGGGGTATCGTTTAATGGGTTTTTGGAGTAGAGGATTTCAAATATTATATTATTAAATTTCCATAAACAATTGTTTCCACATACAAAGTTTTTTCGTTGTGAGTGACTTGGTTAGAGAATTTGAATGTGGAAGTAGCGATTCCTTGGGCAGCGGGTTTTTTTGATATAATATGCTAAATAACTTCATACGATAAAAATATCGAATCCTTGAAGCTGAGAATCGTAACTCGAGTATTGGTGATGTCACTAGGTCAAAATTTAAAGCCTATTTTGGTATAAAACATTTATTGACAGCTTGACAGCTGTCAAATAACTTTACAATTTTCAGACAAAAATAGTTGCTTCGAAGTTTTTTGAATAATTGAAGCTAGATAGAAAATAAAGTATATCAAAATCAGCCGTCAAATTAGGCAAAAAAGTGTGTCAATTGAGAGCTGCCAAATTGACATTTGACTTATATTACAAAATTTTTTCCCAAAACTTGTTGCTCTCAGGTTTTCTTTTTGTCACTAAATTCGAACAAGATGTCAAATTGGAAAAAAGATGTCAATGGAGAACCCAGCTAGGCTGTCAAATTTCCAAATGGTCGTCATTTTTTAATTTAAATGTAAAAAAAAAATTTGACGTAAGGTCTTTTAGGCTTCCTAGAACAAAATTCAATATTCTATGGCTTTTATTGTTGCTGGATTCAAATCATATGTCAAATTAAACTAATAGTGTAAACTGACAGTTGACTTATATGTAGTATTTTTACACAAAACTCATTCCTCTAAGAGGTGGCTAAATTAGAATCAGATGTCAATTTGAAGAAAAAAGTTAATTGTCAGTTCAATTATGCTACCGAATGACTGATTTTTTTTTAATATTAAATTTTAACGTGTAGAGGTTTTCGAGATTAGTAAAACTATATTGATGTTCTATCGCTAAATTAAGTTTGCTGGATTTAAATCAGTTATCAAATAAGGAAAAAAAATGCCTATTGGAAGTTTACTTCAGCTATGAAATTGGCATTTCACTTACATTCATTTTATTTACACAAAACTCTTTATCTCATGTTATTGGTATCACGGAACTCGTATTGATGGTAATTAGAAAATAAATACTAATTAGCAGTTTAGCTAGGCTGCAAAATTGACAATTGACTTATATTTTCCAAAAATAATAATTTTTTTTATTTGCGCTTTTTTGGGTACCTCTTAAAGTAACGAGTTTTGTGTAAAAATCACTACATATAAGTCAAATGCCAATTTGACAACTTAACTAAACTGTCAATTTACACTATTAGTTTAATTTGACATATGATTTGAATTCAGCAACAATAAAAGCCAAAGAATGTTGAATTTTGTTCTAGGAAGCCCACAAGCCTTTACGTCAAAAAAATTTTTATATTTAAATTAAAAAATGCAGGCCATTTGGAAATTTGACAACCTAGCTGAGTTCTCCATTGACATTTTTTGTCCAATTTGACATCTTTTTCTAATTTAGTGAGCCCAAAAACCTGAGACCAACAAGTTTTGTGAAAATATTTTGGAATATAAGTCAAATGTCAATTTGGCAGCTGTCAATTGTCACACTTTATTGTCTAACTTGACGGCTGATTTTGATTTACTTTATATTCTAACTAGCTTTAATTGTTCAAAAAACTTCGAAGCAACTATTTTTGTCTGAAAATTGTAAAGTATACGTCATATGTCATATGACAGCTGTCAAGCTGTCAATAAATGTCTAATGTCAAATTAAGCACTAAATCTTGACCTAGTGACATCACCAATACTCAAGTTATGATCTTCAGCTATTTAAAAACATTTTTTTGGGGCCTTTAACTTAGTATAATAAAAAAGGAATTTTTTTTTCAAACTTCGGGCCCCGAGGATTTATTGGATTTTCGGTAAGTTCAGTTTAAAAAAAATGTTCATTTCCGTCAAGATTTGCACTCTTTAGCTATTTTTGAACCAAAAAAACTCAATTTGGGACCACTGTGCAATGGTACAATTACAATTGTTGTACAATGGATAAGGTACGTCATAAAATTCATGAGAAACATACGAAAAAATATATAAATATAAAAAGTATATAAATTAATTGTAAATAACAGTTCTATATACCAATAGGTATATTCGTTATAAACAAATGTAGATAAGTGAAGTTCAATTTTTAAAAAAAAAATTGTTTCACCTTTTTTTTTTTAGTGGCCTCTTTATTTAGTTTCTACAGTAAAATATCCTCGTTGTAACTTTTTAAACTTTAATATTAGGCTCGTTATCAGAGAAACCTGAAAATATTATGTGTCAAATTTCATGTAAACTGCAAAAATATCACAATTATCGCAGACGCATTGAATTCACCATTTTGAATTCTTAACTTTTTACACCAGATCCATTGTCAGCTACTCTTAGAATACCTGACTACTAATTTTAATGGAATATTGATGAAATTTTCTACCACAAAATTAAATTTTGTATCTCTAGCGCATTCGCCAAATTATCGACTAACAAATCTTGTTTCCAATTTTGCCCACCTTACACTAGACCTAGCATGAAATTATTATGGGACCATCGCCAAGCTATCTAGAACTTATAGTTTGAGAAAGATTTCATAGCAATCACTTAAGCCAATCCAGAGTATAGAGTAACGGTTCACTTTCTTTAAAGACTGGTGTTTATATTCAATAAATTGTTAATTTAGCTTACGTCGCGCGAACGTTAGAACCTCAGATAACTTCATTATTTTTGAAGATACGTAAAAAGGTTTAAAGATAAAGGACAGGTCATTAAAAAAGCTTTTTAACGATATATAAAACATAGTATTTATCTTAAAAAAATTTTGTCTAATTTACTATAAATGTTTACAGTTTATCAAATTAGCCGTGGACAACAAAAGTATGTCATTTAAAGTAAACAATGCGTTAGTTCTGTTAAGATATTTGTTGGTAACTAATTTCACTTTGTTTTAAATAAAATGGAAAAGGCTATAGCGGGATAAGAAGATCAAAATTGCCCCCGCCTGGATTTTTATTTCGAATTGGCCATTCGAAAGGGCATATTTGAAAACCCTTTCAGCCAAATTTTCAGCCCCCTAGGTGCTAATAGGTTGCTCCTATCGTAAAAAACGTGTTTCTTCGAAAAAAATTTCTCCTGCTCGACTGTTTGCTCCAAAAGATCTGAAAAAATTCATGAACATGTGTTTTTGAGTAAGAAAATACTCTGATTTTTTTTGAGATTTTTCAGTTCAAAACTGGGGCCAGGCAAAATAGGCAATGAAGGCCTTATTTGGCTAACTTCTAAATAACAATTTTTTCTGTACTTTTTCCCGTACTTTCGAATACCGGTGTCAGAATTACCATTTTCAGACCGGAACATGTTCAAAATTCGAAAAATCGTTTTTTCCGCATTTTAACCTCCCCACAATAAAATTGTGGGAGGTTACATTGGTCCAAAATCAAAAATTGAGATAACTTTGTTGGGAGGGAAATGTCACTTTGACAGCTGTCAAAATTCTAGTTCTAAAACTTTCCTGGGGGAATTTATTTTTTGACAGTTGTCCAAAAATTTTAAGTCGGTATTGCACTTTGGTTTTAGGTTATGATTAACGGAAATGTTTCCGATGATGCGTCGGAAATAGGTTCAAAGTTTTTCGACTTTTAATGTCAATGTCACTTTTATTATGATTTAATGAAAAACTCACTCTGGATCCAGTTAAGGGCTGTCCGTAATCACGCAGTTAGCTTGACGTTCTTAAAAAAACGTGTATGGCAGTCTGCACGCTTTAACACACTAGTCTACCCAACGTCAGGTTAGACTATAAAATACAGATTCAGAAAGTGTTTTTTTTTTTGGTATTGCACTAGTTTCAACGATTTAACCGACTGCCCACAATAACGACTTCTACCAGTACTCTAGCAGAGGTAAAGAGCGACACGCCCCCTCTAGAGAATTATTGCTTGGTTAGCTCTCGCTTGCTGCTCTCACTTGCTCTTATTGTCATACCAAACCGAACACTTTCCCATTCTGTATATCTTACACAAGAAGCGTGTTATTTTGTTTTTTAATTTTTTTTACGGAAACCAAATCAAAAAGGTGCAAGTGTGATATATCGTTGAAATCGGAATTTTTACTGCTTTTCAGTGATTCTATTACAAATTGTTAGTAATCATAAAATAAACTATTTGTTGTGCCAAAATGGCACTAAACATAATCCGATCTCAACCAAAACCTTTTCAGATCTTCTGGAGCACTAAAGAAACCCTCATGCAAAGTTTCATCCAAATCCGTTTAGAAGTTTCGCCGCTATCGTGCTAATATACATACAGACATACGCACACACAGACATTTTTCAAAAACCATTTTTTTGGATTCCTGGGACCTCAAAACTTAAAGATTTGATGTTATCTCAATTTTCGGTTTTGGAGCAATTTTAGTAACCTCCCACAATTTTATTGTGGGAAGGATAAAATGCGGAAAAACGGTTTTTCCAAATTTTGGGCATGTTCGGGTCTGAAAATGGTAATTCTAACACCGGCATTCGAAAGTACGGGAAAAAGTACGCAAAAAATTGCTATTTAGAAGTTAGCCAAATATGACCTTCAAGGTAACGTTGTTAATCTAATTTACATAAAGTCGGTTCGAACCTCGTCTTTATATTTCTGTGCGCGTAATCAAAAACCTCAGTAACATTTTATTCCAAAATTATTAAAAACATAGTGTATACAAAAGATGAGAGTTTACATGCTTGTAACAACTACTATGATTCAATCTCAATAGGAAGTACTCTACCATGCTGTTTTATATATATATTCCAAATACTAAAGAAAAATATTAAACCCAACAGAGTTTATCGTATTTAATAAATATTCGCAGTCGACAGCGCCCGATTGCAACGTTATTTATTTCATAATAGTCTTACCAAAACTACCATATACCACATTTTTTAAGGTAAATTGATATATCATCTAATCTACATAAAGTTGGTTCGAGCCTGAGAAATACCCTGTATATTGCGGTTTAGAAATGTGCGTTTTCATATTTTTGTGTGTTTAATCAAAAACTTTAGTAACATTCTACAGTAAAATTAAAAATAAAACTTTCACATAAAAATAAGAGTTTGCAGACTTCTGTGTGTGTCTAGTGATCACCCTGTATGAGGGATATGGCCCAATTTCAATAGAGAGTATTCTACTATGCTGTTTTATATATAGGTTCCAAATTTGAATTATAAATTTTAATTCTAACAGAAATTATCGTGTTTACAAGGAACGGCCCTCACACTCATACAGAAATTTTTTATTCAATATTTGAATTCAATCTGTTATGAAACAGATTTCTCTACGATGATGAAATTTTACGAAATTTTTGTCGGGGTATAATATACCTATTTAACTAAATCAAATAGGTATAATATAATAATAACTGATCAAATTATTAATAAATAGTTATATACACTTCTAATATGACTTGTTTATCTGAATATGATGTGATCGATAATGAGGAGCATAAATTATTGATTGCCCACTTGAATACACGATCTCTTATCAGTAGCTTTAATGACATAAAGGACTATATCTTGATGCAAAATTTCGATATCGTAGGAATCACGGAAACATGGTTAAAACCTAATATACTGTCCAACGCAGTTTCAATTAACGGTTATACCCTTTTGAGGTCTGACAGAGATGATAGAAGAGGTGGTGGTGTCGCAATATACATAAAAAGTGGGATTAGTCATTTTTCTTTAATGGAGTATATCCCGGTTGGGCGTAGACAAGAAAATGAGCAGATTTGGGTGAAAGTCATGGTTAATAAAAGATCTTTCACGATAGGTGTGGTTTATAAACCACCTAATATTTCATACCAATCATTAACAGCGCTAGACGACAATCTGTCTATCTTATATCCGATATCCGACAACTTAATTTGTATGGGAGATATGAATATCAATTTTTTAAATAAAAATTCTGCAGATTGTAGTTTTATTACTGGCATGTTTGATGACTATAATTCAAGACAAATTGTGGAACATGAGACAAGAATAAGTGGAAACAGTAGATCGCTCACGGACATTGCAGCAGTAAGCGACCAAATTCAGATTTGTAAAACCGGCGTTGTTACGCTTCCTCCCGTGTCCGACCATTTACTTGTTTATTTTTGCATTGAATGCCTGCCAGCTAAAAAAAAGCCACCGCAATACATATGGTGTAGAAATATCAATAATATTGATCGCAATTTATTTAACACCGTTGCTTACTCACTCGATTGGACAATGGTAGAACACCTTGATACCATCGACTCAAAAATCGACTATCTAAATGAGCTGATAACATATGTTTTTGATGTTTGCGTACCGGAAAATTAAAATAAGTAAAAAACCTTCTCCGTGGATAACTCATAATATTAAATTTATGATGAGACTTCGTAACCGCGCTTTTTCTAACTATAAAAAATATATAAGACATGAGAATTTTAACTCGGATCTTGCAAATAATAAATGGATCTATTATAAGCAGCTAAGGAACTTAGTAACAGCATCAATAAGAGGTGAAAAAAAGGCATATACAGATTTTAAACTTAGAACGAATGCAAGTTCTCGTGATTGGTGGAAAACAATAAACCAGTTGGGTGTACATGATTCTAATTTAAACAGTGATGCTCTACATAATTTTGGTACTTCAAACATGTTTAACAACCATTTCATTAATTCTGTGCCGAGTACATCTGTTATCAATGAGGACATTATTTTTTATGAAAATAATAAACTCTCAACTATATTAGAAGAAATGTCTTTAACACTTGTGACCTCCGAAAATATTTTGAATGCAGTTAATAAAATTAAATCTAATGCTACTGGAGGAGATGGTTACTCTTTAAATATGATTAAAATGATGTTACCTGTTTGTTTGGATGCAGTTACACATATAATTAATTTCTCGCTACAATCTAAAACAGTTCCCTCTCAATGGAAAACGGCATGTGTTATACCTCTACCGAAAAAAAGTGAACCCGAAACTTTAAATGATTTCAGGCCTATTAGTATTTCGCCAGTTTTTTCGAAAATATTAGAGAGGATTATTTATGATCAGCTAAAACAACATGTACAAACTAACGATCTGCTTCCTCATACCCAATCTGGTTTTCGTCATGGTCATAGTACTGTTACAGCTCTGTTGGATATAAATGATGACTACTTAGCAGCTATAGATAAATCAATGGTAACTACAGCCGTTATGCTTGATCTTACAAAGGCCTTTGATTGTCTCAACCATGAGATGCTTTTAGCAAAACTGCACTATTTAGGCTTGGCATCAAACACTATAGCATGGTTTCGTAGCTACTTGTCACAGAGAATCCAAAAAGTTAAAGTACGTAACTTGCAAATTTCGGATAGTTTAGTTGTCAATTCGGAGTTCCTCAAGGCTCAATACTTGGACCAATACTGTTTTCCTTATACCTGTCAGATTTTCCGAAAGTTGTAAAGCACAGCAAAGTGCATTCGTACGCGGATGACACACAAATATACGTCCTACATTCGTTGAAGAATCCATGGCAAAAATTAACGAAGATCTTTTCAATATATCCATATGGTTAGATAGACAGGATTTAAAACTTAACTGTAATAAAACAGTTGCTATAATCTTGTGCAACTATTTATAGACGGTGAGCAAATTGATAATAAAAATACCGTGCGAAATCTTGGAGTTATTTTCGATAGCCATTTAACTTTCAAAGAACATGTAACCAAAATTGTGCAATCCTCTTTCGCTAAACTTAAATCTATTTATCAATTTAAACACGTTCTATCTACATCCACAAAGTTAAGACTTTCAAATTCGTTAATTTTGTCCAAAATTGAATATGCTTATGTCGTTTATGGCCCTTGTCTAACAGAAAGGGAGGCCTATCGATTACAAAAAGTTCAAAACTCATGTGTTCGTTTCTCGGTTGGTGTGCCCAGGCGTGAGCATATAACTCCTTATCTAAAAATGAATAATTTGCTTAATATGCATCAGAGATGGGAGCTCCATCTCATTTGCCTTGTTTGCTGTGTTTTAAATGATGCACCCTTATACCTCAGAGATAAACTTAATTTCCGAAATCAACATCACAATGCTCATCTCAGATTCGTGGCAAATACTTTGCATATTCCTAGACATGTAACTACTCTCTTTAAATCATCTTTCTCATACTTAGCAGCGGATTTGTATAATAAAGTTGCCCAGTCTTTTGTGTCATTATCCTACTCTACTTTGAAGAAAATAGTACAAATGTATTATCTTCAGAATTAAGATTAAGCTTGTTATCTTTCACCGACTTCATTATATTTACGTATGTACTAGTGATAGCTTCCTTTGTAATGTTCTTTCTTATCTTTTTTATCTTATAAGGTGTTTTTTTTTAGGTATTCTTTATAATAGTTAGGTTAGGTTAGGTTAGGTTAGGTTAGGTTATAGTCGGATATAAATATCATTTTATCCGTATTCTAGTTTTTATGGATTTTATGACGATTATGTTAATCAATTGATTATCTGTTAGGTAAGATAATGTACTGACCCTGGTTGGCATTTATAGCAGCTTTGTGAGCTGACACCCCTCCAGTTAAATAAAGGCATTTTTATTTATTTATTTATTTTATTTATTTATTTCCCTGTATTGAGATATGTTTTATATAAAAAAATCTAGAATAAAAACAGAAGTTTTTTGAGAGCAAGACTGATGAATATTCAGATATAAACTATTAAATCAGGTGTGAAGTGACAGATTTCAGAGAACTTAAATTTAAAATGGTCGATTAACAATTATAGGAAATTTATAAAATTGCTATTTTTTTAAACAAGACAAATTACTACAACAGAACATTTATAAAGTGTATTTATTTAAGGCCTTTTTTCTTCTACCTTTTCATTTTTATTTGATTTTCGTTTTGTCGTATGGCAATTTGTTTGCCATAAATCAATTCACAGGCCTGCGACAAGATCGCGTTTTTAAAAGCAGACGAAAGTATTTTTAAAAACCCCAGTTAATTTTGATGTGTAGAATACGAAAATAGCAGTTAATTTTTTCTATTATGTATAGTGTAAAATCTTTTGCAAAGTATAAGAAGCATTTGCAGCACTATAAAGCCAGCGAGCGGCACCGTCGCTATATTTTTAGCAACTTCTTTACGACAGTGACTAGTAAATAATAAAAAATAGTAAAAGAAACAAATATTTATTGTATTTTTAACAGACTTCTTAATATTCAGAAAATGAGGAGGTTCCCAATTCGACCTGTATCGTTTAAGAGATTTCTATGAAATCTTCTCAAACTATAAGGTAATGGCTAGGCAGTGGTCCCATTTTAATTTCATCCAGCTACGTCTAGTATAAGGTGAATAAAAATTGGAAATAAGATTATTATTGTCTTAATCGATAATTTGCCGAAGTCGCCGGTGCTAATTTCATTTCATTAGAGAGCACAGTGCCCCCCCCCCCCCCCGTATGGAAGGCCTAATAGGCACTGAATTTAGGGGCCTGGACTTCCGAGGAGCTCGCCTAAGATTTTGACAACATTTTTTTTTTCAAATTTCTAATGTTATGACTTTTGATGGCACAAACGCAGGAAAAAATTATTTGTCGGAAAAAAAATTTTTTTTGAAAATAAAAAAAAAATATGGGATGTTCTCGAGGTACACTCATCATATTTCAAATCAGTTTTTAAAACGATCGGAAGGGTAGAACGTATTCAAAAAATTGATAATCTTGAGCGTACTGCGGGCGGCCATTACACCTCTAACGTTCAAATCAGTATGAAACTTCAAGAAGTGTGGTGCAGATATTTTCAAATACTCTGACGTCAACTGATGAGTCAATCAAAATCTAGTTTGAAAATCTGGACATTTTGCAATGATAACGTTTGTAGTCAGCCTACGAAAGAACTGTAGTTTCCAAGGTCCACCACGTGGAGGTTACAGTACGATTTTTGATCCTTCATTATGAGGTGTTTGTTTATTGTGAGCCCCCTTGCCTTACACGAGTCGGGGTGCTTGATTATCGTGGATCCTCTTGGCTCTCACTAGCCGGGGTGTATGTTTTTTGTGAGTTCCCTTGCCTCTCATTAGTCGGGGTGCTTGTTTATTGTGAGTCCCCTTACCTCCCACAACTCGGGGTAACTTTTTTACGTGAGCCCTCTTGCCTCTCACGAATCAGGTTACTCTGTATTGATCAGACTTCTCTTAGTCTTTATTGCTATCGTCCTCAATTACAGGAATAATATTATTCCGAGTAATAATGTCGCTGAGAATTTCAGCTGGCTTGTAACGGTTTGTTGTCGGGTAGCTGGTTTGGAGATTAATCAGGGTCCAGATTAGTTAATAAGACAGCCCAATAAAAATATAAACAATTTATTTACTTCTTCAAACAGGCAGTGTTACATAACATACAGGTACAGGTTATATATCCGTATCTTTTACGGTTCTTAGCACAACATTTTCTATTATCTGAGAGAAAGAGAGTGTGTGTAACGATTGCGATGCGACGTTTGTTGTTGCTACTGGAGTGGCATCGGGCGTCGGGTAAATATCGTCGACTCCAGAAGTTTCCCAGTTCAACACGCTGCAGGAGGTCTCCAGGTCAGGCTCATTCGCTCTGGTTTTGGCGGCGAAACGGTGTCGGGGAATGACTAACGACTCGAGGGATCCCAGCTCAACACGCTGTAGGATTCCCAGGGTCAGATTGCATTCGCTCCGTCGTGTTTGTATCGGGAGATGTACAAAACTGTAATATGTCCAGCTCAGCACGCTGTAGACAGATTGTCAGAGTTGTTCACACTCTCCATTATGATTTGTGGCCGGGCTTTTATATCCGAGAATCCTCGCTTGCTGATGACGTAGAACTGCGTATAGTTTAGTGTCGTGTACAAATCCGTGCCTCTGGACGGGAGATGGATAGATTTGCGGGCCGTGTGCACATTGGTGTCGTGTGTAAATCTTAAACTTTAGTAATGGAACATGAATTTATGAATGCTTCATTACACTCCCCTCTTTCTTTACAAAAAAAAAAATCAAAAAATCCATCAATGAGAGAATGTAACAACTTTAAACAAAATCAAGAATGGCCAATTCTTTCTTATATACCTGGTATATAAATATATATATATATATATATATATATATATATATATATATATATATATATATATATATATATATATATATATATATATATATATAATGTCGCAATATTCTCTCCAAACAATATAATATATTGGAACAATTCACTTTAAACAATAAAATTAGTAATCTATATAAAATAAAACTCAGAAACGCCACTGATGGTGGTTACTTTATGCACGAGTGCTTGTGAGATGCAGAGGCACTCCAATCACATGCTGAAGGCAGGTTTATGTCGTTAAAATAAAGCACTGCAGTTGAACTTAGTAATAGTGTCTGAATTGTAAATAAATTTATTAATATATCTAGCAGTAAGAAAATAGTGCATACCTGTACATTGGAAGACTTTATTTGTAAATAACACCAAAACAAGGTATCGATAAAGTGCAACGATGCTTAAATAAACTTTTGTACACAGCCAAATGGTGGCAAACCAACAGGAACTCTTGACATACATGAGAGGGTGGTTTGAACCTAAAAACAATAAAAATTTATCAATAAATAAAAGGTGTAATCATAAATTTAACAATAAACAATTAAAAAGGTGATAATTTGTAAGCTTAAACAAGCACAAACTTATAATAAAAGGACTACATAAGCAGGGTAGAAAATAACAAAAAGTTTAAACGGGAGGTTACGCTTGGAACCAAACTTCACAGGTATTTCATAAAAATACCTATCGTAATAGGATAAAATGTGTCAAAACAGAAACAATATGGTTTATACTTACTCTACGACGTAAGTTCCCTTAAATTAAACTTCAAATGGGGCCCACAGTGAGAAAATCACATGGCTGTCAGATGAACTTTTCTTAAAAATGTGTAAAATAGTTTGTAAAAAGTTTTTTCTTAGAGTATTTCACTTTGTTGTTATAGAGTTTGGCTAGGTCCATAGATTTAGTGTAGTTTTGTCCAACACATCATGTAGTATTTTGTAGGGGGTGACAAGTTTCTCCTCAAACGACATGCTAAAATGCATAGTTCAGTATTAGTAAAAATAATAGAGTAAGGTGTTGAAATTGTGTTAATAAATGTTAAATGTATCTTAAACTATAAGCAGGAATATGGTTTGGTAGCTAAAATTAGGTATTAAGGGTAGAAATTGTTAAAATATGTCCGAGTTCACATAACCATGAAAAATTGCAATTGAGGCACAAATCAATATGTATTGCATATCAAAATACTCAGAAAAGCATGAGAAATAAAACTCAAGTAGTAAAATAAACATTTAATAAAACACAAAGCTAGAAAAAGTAAATTCATAAATTAAAATTTTCTTTCAAAAAAATCAAGGCGTAAAATCCTGTCAGATACTTCATTTTGGCCCAATAGAAAGCCAGAATTTACAATTCAGTCATTATTCAACAACGAAACTAACCGCACGCAAATTTTTAGCGGAAGACATAACCTAAAAATATTTAAAAGAAGAAAATTGAAATTTTGAAGTAAAGTAAATGTATTAAGTATTTAAATCGAAGTAAGAGTATTGTAATGACTCAAAAATAGTTTCCTTGGTTATATGAAAACGAGAATTGAGAAAATAAATCTAAAATTTAGTAATATTGTGAATTTGTAAACAAGGGCAGTTTCCCTACATGTAAAAGTCGTGTTCGAAAATATATTTTGGTACTCACCTCGGCACAAATTTAAGTGCAACGAAATAGTGCATCGTTTCAACAATAATAATAATAATAATCCAGAGAAGTTTTATTTGCAACAAAACAAGAACGAAACAGAAGGATCGTCCATATCACATCAGCTGTACTGTCGATTGTCAACACTGCAGCCAAGTTAGCAACAATTAGAAGCGGATTTCTCTCTACATCTTGGTGTTTGCGGTCGCGCGGTAGCTACCGATCGGATGTAAGGTAAAAAGTCTCACTAGTACGTAAGAATAAAATCACATCAGAGTTTTCCTTTTTCGTTTTGTAAACTAATTTCATGTCAGATTTTTAAATAATTATATGTTTTTAACGGCGCCCAACATTCATTTTTGTATAATTTATCACTGTAAAAATTCTTGCAAAACAACCATATTCCAGTAAATTTAAATAAAATCAAATCTATTCTCAACTACAGTGTTTTATTGATCGTATAATTCCTGATTTGTTTCTTTGAACCTACTTTAACCCTGAGAGGAGTGAGTCTGCAAGAACAGACACTCATGCTAAACAAATAAAATAAAAATTTATTATCGTTTTCCCCACAAAATATTGGGAAACATAATAATATATATATATTTTATATCACTTAGAACTGTGTTCACTTTTTAAAAACTTTTATTCTTGGTTTTACAAAATATTTTATATGATTATATATTTGTTACAATAGTTAAATGTTGTAGGTATAAAGATTAAATGTAGACTGACTGCAGATGCGTCTCTGGGTGATATTTATAACATACTGCTATCAACGTAGGCACATGCATTTCTCGGAATTATGCTATGCCAGCGTTTTACATGAGAAAGCTTTGTTTTAAAAGGAAGTTGTTATCGCTTTAGATAAGGTATATCAAATTATATCACGTACCGAGATAAGGATATAAAGTTACTTGTTGGATAAGATACTTATGCATTTGAATGAATTAATACAGTTTGTTTAGCATATAACAACTCCCTTTCTTTTTGAAAAGTCGGTGTTATTCACAGACTTTTGAGGGAAAATCGGTCATTTCTTCCTCTTCTGTAGGTAGATGAGGTCTTCTTCTCAGGAGGGTGCCAATTCTTTTCAGCATTTCATTAGGGGTGGTGTCCTTGGATTCCTTACAACCACAGCATCTTTTCTTGCATTTCCAGGTGATGAAGGCGGCTAGGAGACAGATGGACAGACCAATAACTATATACATGCTTAAGGAAAAATGTTTGGTTATAAACGGCTCGTTTATTAGTTTGTCTAGATCTCTAGAGTATTGCTCGAGTTTGTGGTTGGCTATGTCTAGATTTTCTACATTTAGGTGATCGAACTGGAGAGGTTCCAACTTGGGTAGCTGGAGTTTTTCGGGAATATCACTACAACAGTCATAGGGTATAACCACTGGATGGGAATTGTCTGTAATGTTGATGGTATTGCGGCTTTCTGCTTGCACTTTTGTTATACCGACAAACGCGTAACAGTCCGGATGTAGTTTTAATATGGAGTTCTTATTAACACTGGTAATTTTCGTGTCCATTTTATTACAGTTTATGGTGATATGAATGGGTTCAGAGACAATTATTAACCACACATTGCCTTGTAGTTTCTGAACGTTATAACCTTGTCCATAGACGAGGGAACTTACACAGTTTTCGGGGATTTTTCTGAAGTTTTTCAGTAGCTGGGCTTCGCATGCTGCACTGCTGTCGATCGGGTAGGCGTAGAGGTCTGAGCATAGTTTCTTATGGGAATCTAGTTGTTTGCATGTACTCAGGTCCTTGACGGGGATGTACATTAGTGAATCATCGTTACGCGCAATGAATTTTTGTGAGAATGACAAGACATGGTGAAGGCCAGTTCTGTTGTCTAGTATAGGGATAGGATACAAATGATACAGGCTATAGAGTTGCTGTTCTACTAGTGGTATTCTTAGAACGAAAACAAGATCTGATTTTGATTGAAAGGCTTCTAGTTCGATAATTTCTAGGTATTGGGGAATTTCTGAATATTTTACTGGTAGGGGTAGATTATTTTTTACTAAGTTTTGAGAGATTTCCTGAAGTGCAGTAATCAAACTTTCGGGTGAAATAATTGAAGAGTGTATTATTTTCAGGCGAGCGAATGTAATCGCGTTCAAAATGTCATCAAGGTTGCTCTGGAGGTACAAGTAACTTTCAGTCAATTTTTCACATGTTTCGATAAATTTTAGTTCGGCTTGAACCAGTGCAACTCTATCATTTACTTTATGCAGTCCGATTTGAATCTTTTTCATATCCTCGTTAAACGTTACTATATTAATTTGCATATTTTGGATCGTTTCGTTAAAGGTTTTTACGACGGTAGAGGTAACGGATATTTGATTTTTCAGGAGGTTTTCTATTTGATGTTGATCTTTGTTTAATTTGTTAATACTATCTGTGAAGAATTGTCCATCTTCAGCATCTAGATTGCCGGTAATTGCTTTAAATATACTACCTGCTCCATTTAATATTCCGCGCTTGAATCGTTTGGTGTTAACAAAGATTTCTTCAAATTTTACCTTAAGGGAATTTGATACTTGGTTTAGGAGTGTTATGTGTGTTTTGACTTTGACTAGGAATTCTTTCGTTTCGCGTGTATCGGGGGTGAATATATTGACAATTGATTCTAAAATTTTGTTGTTGTTGATAAAGGCTTCTTCGAGGCTTGATAGATTTTTATGGACTAGCAGAGTCCATTTATTATTGGAAATAATTATCCTCGTTTCGTCGTGGTAATAGACTCCGACGGTGTTATTGATGGGTGTTATTTGGTACTGGGACATGGCTGCTCCGATCAGCAAGGTGAACCTGTAAGGCAATTTAGGCTTCAATATATGGTTTTAACCTGTCAAAGTTAGCTTTAGTTTTTTGTTTTGTTTTTTTATTAAGGAGGGTGGCTGAGTTTTTGTGAAGTTCCAAAATCTCAAATGGCCCGTTATATTTATTACGTAACTTATCGGTGATTTGGGATTCTTTTAAATACACCTTTTGACCAATCTGATATTCGGGGGTTTCCTTTGAAACGTGGGCGTCAAACCGAACTTTCGCTTTTTGTTTCTGTGTTTCAGTTCTGGCGCGCGCGACTTTATAATAATAAGAGAGGCGATTATTTAAGTCTCTGACGTATTTCGTGACTAGTTCTTCCTGATTATATAGCGTTTCTGGTGGTCTACTGGACGTGTGTCCGAAAACTAACTCGTAGGGTGTAAATCCGTGAGTTTTATTAGTAGAGGTATTATAGCATATTATCGCGTAGGGTAATATGTTGAAGGGGTGTTCGTCAGGGTGTTCTGCCACGTGTGCTCGGATCATTTCCAACAAGGTAGCGTGGAACCTTTCTAAGGAACCATTAGATTGGGGGTGTCCGACACTAGACTGCGTTACTTTGATGTCATAGAGGAGACATAAATCTTTTAGGATGGCGTTATCGAATTCTCGGCCATAATCGCAATGAATTCGAAGGGGTGTTCCGAAGTGCTGGAAGTAAACGAGTAGAGTGTTTGCGATTGATTTTGCTGATTTATCTTTGATAGGATACGCTTGAGTGAATTTTGTAAGTTCGTCGCGTATAGTAAGCGCGTAATTTTTCGTTGGGACTTCTAGGACGTCTATGTTTATACGTTCAAAAGGGGATTTAGGCGTCTCCGTAATTACGAGAGGGTTATCTAAATTTTTGCGACAGATTTTTGTTTCTTGGCAGATTTTGCAGGCTTTTATGAAATTTTCGACGTCCTTTGTCAATCCTTTCCAATTGTATTTCTCTCGAATACGACGAATAGTCTCATTTATTCCGCGGTGGAGATGAGCTTTGCCAGTATGATGCTGGTCGATAATAATTGGGATTTCGTCGTCACTGGGTGTTCTAGTAACGTTTTGACATATTTTAAGTTTCACGTCTTTTTCCGATAAAAGAAATGACAAAATTTCGAGAATAGGAAGTTCGACATTGTTTTCGATACAATACGTTTTGGAGTCGTCGAACTCTTCACGACCATTGTATAGCGAGATGAATAGATTTTGGATTATGGTTTCGGGGTCGTATGGTAGAGCCACGATAAAATAGTTTCTATGTCGCACCGACTTACTCGATAATTTATTTAATTCTAAATCTCGGAAGTCTGCGTTTTCTTCGAACAAGTCTTCAAGGATTTTATAATGAAAATCTTTGAGATTGTTTTGTTGGAAAAAGGTCACTATATTTTTGTTGGTTTTGTCCAGGAGTTGCCCGTTCGAAAATTCAATTTTAGAATAGTCGATAAGTGACTTTGTTTTATACAATTTTACGAAAGTTTCGAATTCGTTCAGGACACCTTGTTCGTTTGTTTCCGTCGTGTCGCTTGTCGTGTCCTGACTATCAGGATCGGGTTCTATTGGAGTCGAGGGACTTTGAATGGGGTACGTTACTAATTTTGATTCTGCTTGAAAGTTAGAGGAATCTTGAATGTGATTTATCTTTATGCGGGAAAGAGCGTCTGCATTTTTATTAATGCGGCCGGGTTTATATTCGATTTCGTATTCGTACTCTTCAAGCTTCAGTCGCCAGCGTGCTAGGCGGCTACCGGGGTCTTTTATCGAAAAGAGCCACGTTAAAGGCCTATGGTCAGTTATTAGTTTGAACTTTCGACCAAATATGTACGGACGGAAGTGTTTCACGGCCCATACTATAGCTAAAAGTTCACGCTCTATGGTTGAGTATTTGGTTTCGGCTTTACAGAGGGTCCTTGAGGCGAAAGCTCATGGTAAGTCTTTGCCAATTGGGCCTTGTGAGAGCACGGCGCCGATGGCGAACGCGCTTGCATCAGTGGTGAGTAGAAACGTTTCGTCGAAGTTTGGGTAGATAAGTACTGGGGTCGAAGTGAGGGCTTGTTTCAATTCCTCGAAGGATTTGTGACATTCTGAGTCGAAAGCAAAAGGGACATCCTTTTGTAACAATTTGGTGAGGGGCTTGGATAGTTTCGCGAAATTACTTATAAATCTGCGATAATAACCTGCCAACCCGAGGAAGGATTTGATTTCCTTCTGGTTAGTGGGTTGCGGAAAGTTTTGGATGCACTGTACCTTATCGGGGTTTGGTTTTACTCCTTCTTTAGTTATGAGGTGACCCAGGTATGCGACTTCTTTACGAAGGAACTCGCATTTATCAGGTTGGATTTTTAAGTTAGCATTTCGAAGGCGTTTGAACACTTCTGTGAGACGAGAAATGTGTTCGTGAACTGTCGGGGAATATATGATAATATCATCCATATATACCAGACATCTCTCGTTCTGAATGCCCATGAGGATGTTGTCCATAACCCTTTGGAAGGTGGAAGGGGCGTTTTTAAGGCCAAAGGGCATACGAACGAATTCATAGTGCCCGTTGTCTACGCTAAATGCACTTTTCGGGATGTCTTTCGGGTCTATCTCGATCTGGTGGAACCCAGAGGCCAAGTCCAATGTTGTGAAGTACTGGCACTTGCCTAATTGATCCAGGAGATCTGAGATGTTGGGTAGAGGGTATTTATCTCCTACAGTTAACTCATTGAGTTTTCTGTAGTCTACAACTACACGCCATTTTGGCTTACCCGAAGCATCAAGTTTCTTAGGGACAACCCACACTGGAGATGACCAGGGGGAGTTAGAGGGACGAATAATATTTTGTTCTAACATTTTGGATACCTGCGTTTTGACTTCTTCTTTGTGTATCTGGGGGTATCGATACGATTTTGTAAATACCGGTTTCGCGTCATTGGTATCTATCGCGTGTTTAATTTCATTGGTGAAGGTTAGTTGGTCACCTTCAAGATAAAAAATATCCGCATATTCTAGACAAAGTTGAGTTATTAGTTCATTTTCTTCCATGTTTAGGTGGTCTAGACGGAGTTGGTTTTTTATTTCATAATGTCTGTCTACGAAAGTTTGGGAGGTTTCTTCGTCTATATAATTCAGTGAGAAATTTTGGATTGGTTCTACTAGTTTTAAATTTGAAAAATTAACGGTTTTGGTTACCGCGTTTACGTTTAATATAGAGGTAATAAATTCACCTTTATCGTCTATCTGAACTATCGCGTTAGGAAGTCTTACCTTGTCTACTTCGGTAGCTAGCAGTATAGCTTCCGTATTGGACAAGTGACATTTAAGTTTGGTAATTTGTTCTATACGTGGTTCAACTGAAATTATATTTGATATATTACGGGTGGTCTCACGATTATCTGGATTTGGGTAATTTTGTATGTTTGGCAGACCCTGGTCCGTGACTTTGAGGATCGGGATTGTTTTGAAATTTGTTACAAGTTTTTTGTTTTTTATATCCACTATACAGTTGTAATGTTCTAAGAAATCAGACCCTAGGAGTCCATCGAATTCTATGTCAAGATCGCATACATAAATTTTAAATGGTTCAGTGTTGTCAAACGGGATAAAGACGGCTTCGTTAATATTTATTTTTTGGTCAGTTATGCCTTGGATCGTAATGTTTTCCGGACATCTCCTACTATAATTTTCACAAATTTTGGGTTTGAATATGGATAGTCCTGCGCCCGTGTCGATTAATAATCTATGCGTGTTAGTAATGTCATAGATATAATACAAATTTTTGGATTTGACAGACAATAAGGGGCTTATAGGAACTGTTGTTCCGGGAAGTTGAGATTTGGGTTGAAATTGTCCAAGTTCATTTTGCCGAATTGGGTTTGCAGTACTGTCATCTCGGGGTCTCCGGTTTTGTGATAAGGCGGGTCCGACTGGGCATGTGGGCCTGATCGAAAATCCCGATTATATACAGGTGTTGTATCGAAAGTCGATTCGTCCGTGTAATAATTTTCGGAGGGACTATTAGCAGTATAATAGTCTTCGTTGCTGTTGTCGTATTCCGAAGTATTAGCTGTATAATAGTTCGGACTTGCGTAGGGGTTATTATCAGTGTAATATCCCTCGTTAATATTTTCGTAAGGGTTATCGTAAGCGTAATAACTTTGATTTTGTTGCTCTAGATTTTCGGGTTCAGTATTTTGATTGAGATGAAGCGTTTTTCTATTTGAATTTGGTCTATAATAATTAGGGTTAGGTTGAATCGCAGGTGGTCTTGCATTATTGAAATTTGGGTTTGGTGCAATGACGGGTGGTCTTTGTTGCTGGAAGTTTTGTGAGCTTCCAGGATTTTGGTTATAGTAGTTAGGTCTTTGTTGTTGGAAATTTTGCGAATTTCCAGGATTTTGGTTATAGTAATTAGGCCTAGGATAGATTTGGGGAGTACCAAAATTTGGGGGTCGAGAACTTTGTTGTCTCTGACGACATTCATTAGCGACGTGTCCCGTACGTTTGCAAAATGAACAATGTCTTGCAGGTAAGGGGAAGTTTTGGTTACGCGTGGGAGTGATTGCACTATTGTTGCGATTGGTTTTTTGCGTTTCAAAGTAATTTAATTGGAGTTCTTTTCGAACTCTCGTTATTGCTTTTAGCATATTCTCAGGGTCGCTTGCCCTAACAACATGTGCAAGTTTGGGTTCTAGTCCCGTGAGTAGGGTGTTCAAAACCATGCCCTCAGTTAATTGCGTTTGGGCTTGTTTTTGTGCCGCTGTTAACCGCTGTTTATGAACAGAAGCATGCATTTTTGCTTCGTGGGTTTGCAAGCGCGCAATAAACGTGAGTGGAGATTCACCGGGAAGTTGTCGCATTCTTTGCAAGTCTTGTATTAAGGAGGTTAGGTCTCTACTATCACCGAAATGATTCTCTAAAAGAGTTTTAATTTCTTCCCAATGAGTGGGATTTCTAGAGTTCACTAGTTCAGCTGCACGGCCTTTTAATTTGTTTTTTATGTGAACAGTTAAAAGTACCACCTGATTACCAATTGCCATGCCAAAAGCAGTTCTACATGAATTTAAAAATGTATTTAAATTTATTTGATTACCGTCATATTCAGGAATAATTGAAAATATTTCGCTTAATTTATATGGTTCAATAGCGTCTGGTTGATGGTGAGGTTGAGGTTGAGGTTGAATTAGTGGTTGTGGCTCTTGTTGTTGTTGGTTTTGTTGCTGTTGATGAGCCATATTTCTGGTAGTTACTGGCATAAACTAATTTTAATTTTGGGATACTTAGACGTATTTTACTTATAACAAAGGACAACAGAACTGTTCTTTCCACGGCAATACGCACAAGAAATGGTGCGATTATTAATTCTAATTTAATTTGCACTTAAAACGAGATGATTCAATAAGTACTTACAAGTAATAAATCTTCATTTATAGAAGTAGGTCCTTTTTTGATTGAGGGATTGGAATCCGCCGCCCGTCGTCAAAGGTCTCCTTGTTCCGGCGATCCTTTCCTGAAGTTAGGCCCTTTTTGGGGTGTTCCTTGTTCTTCTGGGAGGTTTTCGTTGGTTAGGCTCTTCTTCCAGGCGTTATTACCAATCCTATCGACTGCGCCACTTTTATATCACTTAGAACTGTGTTCACTTTTTAAAAACTTTTATTCTTGGTTTTACAAAATATTTTATATGATTATATATTTGTTACAATAGTTAAATGTTGTAGGTATAAAGATTAAATGTAGACTGACTGCAGATGCGTCTCTGGGTGATATTTATAACATACTGCTATCAACGTAGGCACATGCATTTCTCGGAATTATGCTATGCCAGCGTTTTACATGAGAAAGCTTTGTTTTAAAAGGAAGTTGTTATCGCTTTAGATAAGGTATATCAAATTATATCACGTACCGAGATAAAGGATATAAAGTTACTTGTTGGATAAGATACTTATGCATTTGAATGAATTAATACAGTTTGTTTAGCATATAACATATATATATATATATATATATATATATATATATATATATATATATATATATATATATATATATATATGTTAGATCACGGTTCACATGAATGACTTTTTAAAAACTTTTATTTAGTTACATGGAGCCAACGTTGGCTCTTGGAGAAGGAATATGAATAATAATTAGAAGTGTTTCATTCTAAATGAGTTTAATAACTGATCCAACAAAGCGTGTTTAGTCATATTTATAACATACAGAACCTGAGTAAGCAAAATATATAACAAAGGAATTGCAGTTCTGCAGTCTGCACAAGTTATGAGAAACAAAGGTGTAATATGATATCTTGAAGATAAGCAATTAATAAGAGAAGCTGTTATCGTGAAATACGATATACCTGTGAAGGTTTATTATGGCTAAGTCGCAATAAGATAGCGTGTAATATTATATAACAACTTCCCCCTTAATAAAAAAGTTGATGTTATGCAGCAACTTTTGAAAATTGTTAAAACGTTAAATGAATATAATGCAAAAATAAATTGAAACAATGTTGAATGAATACAAAGCAAAATAATAAAATAATGTAAAAGTTAAAATTGGTAAGCGATAATAAAACATTACATAACGTAATAAGGATAAAATACAATAGTCTAAATTAATAGACAAGGGTAAAACTCCACATGAAAGTCTATGTTAACTCGATGTCCTCTTCTTCTTGAGGTCTAATACCGGGTCGCTTTCTTGGAGGGATCAGTCTAGGAAATTTGGTAAATACTCTGCTTCGCTCTGAAGGAGGTGAAGGAGGGTTATCCGTTGAGGGTTGGATTCGCAATGCTCCACATCTTCTTCTTCTGCATTTACAAGTTATGTAAAGTAGAACTAATAGAATGATGAGAGTGATTATGAAATATGTGAACCAAGATATGTGTTTGGTCACAAAAGGTTCATTTATGAGGTCATCCAAGTCTTTGGAATATTGGTCCAATTTGTTTTTAGCAATATCTAGGTCTTCTACGTCGAGATTGTTTAATTTGAGAGGTTTTAATTTTGGAATTTCGATTTTGTCGGGCATGTGATTACAGCATTCAAAAGGAATTTGGATAGGATGTGAATTGTCCTTAATTTCGGAAAAGTCTTTGGCACTGGCTTGTATTCTAGTAATGCCTGCATAGGCGTAACATCCTGGTTGTAGTTTGATGATGGAATTTTTGTTGATTAACTCTGTTGTGGATTCTCTCTTTGGACAGTTGATGGTAATGTGAAGTGGTTCGGAATTAATTACTAGCCATGTGTTGTCTTCAAGTTCTTGGACGTTGTATCCCTGACTAATAATGAAGGAAGTTTGACAGTTCTCTGGAAGTTTTGGCAATGGTTTTAGTATTCTGGCTTCACATATGGCATTTTGGTCGATAGGATAGGCAAACAGGTTCGAACATAGTTTGGTTCCAAAATAAAGTGGTTTGCATTCTTTCAAATTTTGTATAGGTATGTACATCAAAGAATCATCATCTCTCGCGATATATTTTTGTGAAATAGATAAAATGTGATGTAGACCAGTTCTGTTATCAAGTATCGGGATAGGATATAGGCGATAGGTGTTATAATTTTGGGGTTCAACAAGTGGTATTGTTAAAACAAATACTAAGTTAGAATCCATTTGAAACGCTTGTAATTCAATAATATCCAAATACTTAGCAACTGCCGATAATTTAATGGGGAGAGGCAAATTGTTCCTTCGTAAGCTCTGTGAAATTTCTTGTAATGCTGTTACCAAATGATTAGGGGTTATGATTGACGTGTGAATGATTCCTAGTCTGGCAAATGTTATTGAATTTAGAATGTCGTTTAAATTATCTTCGATATACAAATAGCTTGCCATTAATTGTTCGGAAATGTATAAAAATTTTAGTTTTATGTGAGCAGCCTCGATAGCTTGAGTCATTGTTTGAATTGTGTGTTCTATTTCTTCGAGATCTTTGTTAAAGGTTTCCTCGTCAATTTGTAATTTTTGTATAGTCGAGTTGAAGTTTTTAATAACAGAAGTTGTAACTGAAATTTGATTTTTGATTAAGTTTTCCAATTGATGTTCGTCATTATTTAGTTTATTTATACAATTAGTATAGTACTGGCCATCTTCAGCATCTAGGTTACCAGTTATGGATTTGAATATTGTACCGATACCGTTAAGTATTCCTCGTTTATATCTTTTTGTATCTGAAAAGATTTCGTCAAATTTCATTTTTATAGAGTTGGATATTTGTGTTAAAAGGTTAAAGTCTGTTTTAATTTCACTCGTAAAAATAATTGACTTATGATCACCATTATGGAGAGTGTACAGGATTCTGTCTAAGATATTTTGATTTTTTTCAAAAGCTAGTTTGAGGGATGAAATGTTTTTATGCACTAGTAGAGTCCATTTGTCATTTGTCACCACGATGTCCGTGTCTTGGTGATAGTATACACCAACGGTGTTATTGATTGGGATAATTTTGTATTGACAGAGTGCTGATCCGAACAGCAGGAGAAACCTGAAAATAAATTTAATTTTCAGTATATGGTTTCATTCTATCAAAATTTACTTTGGTTTCTTGTTTCGTTTCGAGGTTTAATAAGGTAGCAGAATTTTGAAAAATTTCTTTTATTTTAAAAGGACCGTTAAATTTGTTTTGCAATTTGTTTTTGATTTGTGATTCTTTTACGTAAACTAAGTCACCTATTTTGTATTCGGGTCGTTTTTGGGGAACATTTCTATCAAAGCGAACTTTCGCTTTCTCCTTTTGAGCTTGCGTTCGACTACGGGCTATTTTATAGTAGTGAGATATTCTGTTGTTTAAATCCCTAACGTATTTGGTTATTAACTCTTTTTGGTTATACAAAGTTTCAGGTGGTCTGTTGGACGTATGTCCAAATACAAGTTCGTATGGGGTGAAACCGTGTGTTTTATTTACTGAATTGTTATAGCATATTACTGCATATGGTAAAATTGTGAAAGGATGTTCGTTCGGATTTTCAGTTTTATGAATTCTTATCATTTCAGCTAGAATAGCATGAAATCTTTCTATGGATCCGTTCGATTGGGGATGTCCTACGCTTGAATACGTCAGTTTTATGTCGTAGAGGGTGCAGAGATCTTTGAGCAAACGGTTGTCAAATTCGCCACCGTAATCGCAATGGATTCTTAGCGGGGTGCCGTAATGTTGAAAGTATAACAACAAGGTATTTACGACGGATTTTGCGGATTTATCCGGGACTGCATAGGCTTGTGTAAATTTAGTTAACTCGTCGCTAATAGTTAAAGCGTAATTTCGAGTTGGGAATTCAAATAAATCGATATTAATTCTTTCGAATGGTGTTCTTGGGGTTTCTGTGACTACTAGAGGGTTGTTAAGGTTTTTCCGGCATACTTTAGTCTTTTGGCAAGTTTCGCAATTTTTTATAAAATTTTCAACGTCTTTAGTTAGACCTTGCCAAGTGTATTTTTCTCTAATTCTTCGAATCGTTTCATTTATTCCACGGTGTAGATTATTTTTACCAAAATGATTTTGCTCCAATATAATTGGAATTTCATCTTCGTCGGCAGTTCTGACGATATCTTGACAAATTACTACTTTTAAGTCTTTTTCCGCAAAAATGAATGATAGGATTTCAAGAATGGGGAGGTCTAAGTTATTTTCGACAAAGTATGTCTTAGAGAGATCTAGAACATCTTGGTTTTTAAATAATACCAAAAATAAATGTTCAATTACAGATTCGATATCAAACGGTAGGGGAATGATAAAATATCTCCTATGTCTGACTGTTTTGCTCGATACAATATTGATTTTATCGTTATGAAATTCGGGGTTTTCTTCGAATATGTCCTCAATAATTTTGTGATGTAGGTCTTGTAAGTTATTTTGTTGGAAGAAGGTTATAATATCTTTATGTTCTCGATACAAAAGTTGTTTGTTCGAGGCTTTGATTTTCGAATAGTCAATTAAAGATGTTGTTTTATATAGGTTGGTGAAAGTTTCAAATTCTCGGGAAATTTGTTCGTTAGTGATTTCGTTGTTATCGTCTGGGTTTTCGTCGTCGTCTGACTCTTCGTCATTCGCGGCTAGAACTTTTGAATAGAATTTGGAACATTCGGAAAAATGATTAATTTTGATTCTGGAAAGTGCGTCCGCGTTCTTATTGATTTTACCGGGTTTATAAATTATTTCATAGTCGTACTCTTCTAATTTGAGTCGCCAACGGGCAAGTCTACTTCCTGGATCTTTTATAGAGAATAGCCAGGTGAGTGGTCTATGGTCGGTGACAAGCTTGAACTTTCTACCATACAGATATGGTCTAAAGTGCTTTACACTCCATACTATCGATAAAAGCTCGCGTTCAATCGTTGAATATTTAGTTTCTGCACTGCACAAGGTTCTAGAAGCATAGGCAATGGGTAAATCTTTGCCAATAGGCCCCTGGCTCAGCACCGAGCCGACGGCAAATGCGCTCGCATCAGTGGTTAGAACGAAAGGTTCATCAAAGTTGGGATAGATTAATATCGGAGTGGTCGTTAATGTTTGTTTTAAATTTTGAAAAGAATTTATACAATCATTGTCGAAGAGAAATGGTATGTCTTTTTGTAGTAGTTTTGTTAAGGGCTTGGTAATCTTGGAGAAATTGGGGATAAAGCGCCTATAATATCCGGCTAAGCCTAGAAATGATTTAATTTCTTTTTGATTTTTCGGTTGAGGGAAATTTAGAATAGCGTCAACTTTCGAAGGGTTCGGTTTTACGCCGTCTTTTGTAATGAGATGTCCTAAATAAGCGACTTCCTTGCGGAGAAACTCGCATTTGTCGGGTTGAATTTTTAGATTGGCTTTCTGTAATCGTTTGAAAACTTCCGTTAATCGAGAAATATGCTCGTGAATAGTAGGGGAGTAAACAATAATATCGTCCATATAGACGAGACATCGTTCATTTTGGATACCTAATAAAATGTTATCCATCACTCTTTGAAATGTTGATGGAGCATTCTTAAGTCCAAAAGGCATTCTTACGAATTCAAAATGACCATTTTCAACTGTGAAAGCAGTTTTTTGAATATCTTTCGCATCAATCTCGATTTGGTGAAATCCGGAGGCTAAGTCCAAAGTTGTAAAATATTGACATTTGCCTAATTGATCGAGGAGGTCGGAAATATTGGGTAGCGGGTATTTATCGTCAATAGTCAGTTCGTTGAGTTTTCTGTAGTCCACTACAACTCGCCATTTTTGTTTACCGGAGGCGTCGAGTTTTTTTGGTACAACCCAAACCGGAGAGGACCAGGGAGAAATCGAAGGTCTAATGATGCCTTGATCAAGCATATTAGAGACTTGTGTTTTGACTTCCTCTTTATGGATATGAGGGTAGCGATATGACTTTGTGAAAACCGGTTTTGAATCGTTCGTATCAATGGAATGCTTAATTTCGTTAGTAAAAGTTAAATTGTCTCCTTCCAAATAGAATATATCTTGAAAGTCTAAACAAAGCTGCGTTACTATTTCGGCCTCTTCTTCGTTTAGATGATCCAAGCGCAATTCGTTCCTAATTTCGAAGGATCTGTCCGTCTGTAGGTGTGAGTCAGAATTTTGAGTGTTTAAATTGAAAATTTATTTGAATTTTTGTACTGGCTCTAGTTTTATGTTAGAAAAATTTACCGTTTTTGGTATTGCATTCGCATTTATAATTGAGGTTAAAAATTCTCCATTGTTATCGATTTTGACAATAGCATTTGGTAAGCGTACTTTCTCGTTTTCCTGGGCTAACAGTATAGCCTCGGTATTTCGCAGGTTACATTTTAGTTTACAAATTTTTTCCATGCGAGGTTCGATAGAAATTAAATTTTTGATATTGCCTAAATTTGGATTTTGGTTTTTGATGTTAGAGTTACTAGTTGGTTGTACAGGTAAATTTACTGTAGTTTCTTCAGTGACTTTAAATAATGGTACGGTTTTAAAATTTGTGACTAGTTGTTTATTTTTAAAGTCTACTTGGCATTCGTAATGTTCTAAAAAGTCTGCGCCTAATAATCCATCGAAATCTATATCTAGATTATAGATATAAACTTTGTGTGACTCATTTGAAAAGGGGATGAGAACAGATTCGTTGATATAAATTTTTTGATCAGTGATACCCTGTATGATTACATTTTCAGGAGATCTACGTCTGTAATTTTCAGCTGTTTTAGGTTTAAAAATTGATATGCCTGCGCCTGTGTCAATTAGAATTTTAAATTTACCAGTTGCATCCTTCATATAATAGAGATTTTTTGAGTTTACAGTTAGTAGGGTATGGGAAAGCGTATTTACATGAACGTTTGTTCTGGGAAATTCAGCATTGGGTCGAAACTGTCGTTGAGGTTCATAGTTTGTATTTGAGTTTCTAGTTCCGCAATTGGTTCGAATTGTTCTGTTTGTTGTGTTGGAGTATCCGTGGGGTACTCCGGATCTAAGCGAAAATCCTGAGGATTAGCAGTATAATCCTTGTATTGCTCGTTCTGAGAATTAGCGGTATAATTCTCCTGGATATTTTGATTGGTTTCAAAATTATAATTTTCATACGATTCATTTTGACTTTGGCAATTTTGATAATTGTCGAAAGAGTAGTCGTCGTATTGGTTATAATCACATTGGTTTTCGTAAGGTTCATAATTTAGATGACGAGCCTTTTGTTGATTGAAACGGTTGAAATTCGGGTTAGGCTGAATAGCGGGTGGTCGTTGTTGTGTGAAGTTAGGGTTCGGTCTTATGGCTGAGGGCCTGTTTTGCTGTGGTTGATTTAGTTGGCCGTTTTGAGGGAATGTCCTCTGGATAAATTGATTGTTTTGTGAAAAGTTTTGGAAACTTGAATTTCCTGGGTAATTTGGTCGTTGGAAATTTTGCGAAGTTGACGGCATTGTTTGCGATTGTTGCCTTGTGCGGCATTCGCTTATGACATGTCCATTGCGTTTGCAAAATGAACAGAATTTTTGTTGGAAATTTGAAATGGGTCGTTTTTGTTGTAAAGTGGGATTTTTGACCGGACTATTTTTCGGAAATTTCTGTTGTTCGAAATAGGAGAGTTGTAGCTCTCTACGAATTCTGCTTACGGCTTTCAGTATGCTAGGAGGATTGCTAGCACGTATGATGCGGCCTAAATTCGGTTCTAAGCCTGTTAATAAATTGTTTAAGGTCATCGTTTCGATGAGATCTGATTGTGCAGCTCTTTGCGTTGTGGTTAAATTTTGCTTTTGCACTGCGGCGTGCATTTTAGCATTGTGCGTTTGTAAACGCGAAATAAATGTTAGAGCGGATTCACCTGGCAATTGGTGAATGCGCTGCAGGTCCTGAATCAGGGCCGTTAGATCTCTGGAATCCCCAAAGTGGGTTTCCAATAGTGCTTTGATTTCTGGCCAGGTGCCAGGGTTGCGAGAATTTATTAATTCGGCAGCTTTGCCTTTCAATTTATTTTTTATGTGGACGGTCAAAAGAATTTTTTGATCTCCAATTGCCATGCTTTGGGCGCAATGACAGGAGTTGAGGAATGTTTGTAAATTAATGGCATTGCCATCGAATTCAGGTATTAGAGAAAATATCTCAGAGAGCTTGTAAGGCTCAATTTGCTCTGGTTGAGGTTGTTGTTGTTGTTGTTGTTGTTGTAGTTGTTGCTGTTGTAGCTGTTGTTCGGTTGGTGCCGGTGGCACTGGTTGAACTGGCTCTGGTTGAGCTCTATCTGGCATTTTGCTTTTTGTATTTAAATATTATTTGGACAAAAATTGGTTGCGTATCAGCAGTATGATACGATCTTAAATTAAATTAAAATTAGCTTGTTACGTTGCGTGCGTAAATGGATTGTATATTAGCTGTATAATACACAATGTTTCGTATTAGCAGTATAATACGAAAATAAATAAACTTAAAATTAAATGAACTTGTTTCGTTGCGTTTGTAAAGGAATGGATTTCACTTTGACAATAGAACTGGCTTTGTGCGCCGAGTGTATTAGCAGTATAATACACTTTTAATAAAATAAGTTGCGAAAAATAATAAAATAATAAAATGGTACGAGATGATTCTTATGACTTACGTTAGTTTCGTTTCCATGGGTAGGTTCTTCGTCCGTCAAGGGATTGGGATCCGCCACCACCAGTGAGGAAGGTCTCCTTGTTCTCGTAGATGTACACGTACTAGTTAGGCACCTTCTGCAGATGTTCTCCTTGTTCTCTTACGCTTCACTACCAGTTAGGCTTCTTGTTCTGATGATGTTTACGGATCCTACCGACTGCGCCAATGTTAGATCACGGTTCACATGAATGACTTTTTAAAAACTTTTATTTAGTTACATGGAGCCAACGTTGGCTCTTGGAGAAGGAATATGAATAATAATTAGAAGTGTTTCATTCTAAGTGAGTTTAATAACTGATCCAACAAAGCGTGTTTAGTCATATTTATAACATACAGAACCTGAGTAAGCAAAATATATAACAAAGGAATTGCAGTTCTGCAGTCTGCACAAGTTATGAGAAACAAAGGTGTAATATGATATCTTGAAGATAAGCAATTAATAAGAGAAGCTGTTATCGTGAAATACGATATACCTGTGAAGGTTTATTATGGCTAAGTCGCAATAAGATAGCGTGTAATATTATATAACATATATATATATATATATATATATATATATAGAGATATGCACGGTCATATACAGGCCCGTTTCATAAACTGAACGGTTGTAGTGCAGCCCGATTTGACCCTGTGAAGCCCGGGGTCGGGCTCATCAACGTACCCCCGTGTATATCATCACTAAATGGTCGCAAATCATGTTAGTTTCCTCCCTGCAAAATTTTGAGGTGGGCTTCAAAAAGTCATATTTTCATGTTCCGAGATACACTTTTAGTTCAGCACTTCTGAGTCAGGCGGCGCTGTTCCTGTATATCCAAGACTCTTATACAGTTGATATCCATCGCTCGTTATATAGCCCGATATTTGGCATCGTTGCAGTGGCTCGATAGCGTTCGATTCTTATTTCCTCTTAAATACTTTCTTTATGAAGTCACAATCGTTGAATGAAAGTTCTTTCTTCATATTCGAATAATTTTTCTAAATTCAAAAATTTGTATATACGTTCTAAGAATTATAAATTATGTGGTACGGTGCTATGAAAGCAAAATAGTAGCATCTTAAACATCTTAAAACGTTTTTTGAATTGTAATACATAATTTCAAATAGAGCGATAAAAGGTAGCATTTATATCAAAAGAGAAAAATTATAATAACAAAATATAAAATCGAGTATAAAATGCATTGGCTTTGTCCATTTGTTGTACTAAATTAATGTTTCCATGTCCCTAAATTAGGTTTGTGGTTTTTTGCATTCATGATTCAATAATATTCCTCATTTTTATTAATTTTGGTGCTAAAATTTTCATGGAGAAATATCGGGACATTAAACAATAATTATGCAGAATGACGTTTTACGTACCTATTATAAGGATAGATAGGCATTGTCCATGACGACTTCCACATCCCCGTAGTTTAGTGGATAGTAACAGTAAAAAAACATGTTTTTTTTTAAATAGTCTTAGAATGTCATGAAACATCGATATTTTCAGCTTGAACGAAAAAAATTTCGTCTGCAAATTGTTTTTGTGCAAACGATTCGTTCATGATGTTGACTCAAAATTTGGTATACTTGTGTATTACAACGGGATCTGGAAATAGATTATGCGTTGATCTTATTCCGTTGAAGGGTTGTTGCAGAGTCGATAAAATTGGGTTTTAGGGTATAAAATATTAGTCTGTAGCATTAAATCGCTTATAAATTTTGAATGGAACTGTAGCTATTTTATTGTTTTAATTTGTTTTATGTATAAGTGCTATAGGCAGTTTTGTTTCTTGTATAATTTTAAAAATTTATTTTTCAACAGTGAAATTTTCTGCTATTATCCTTATTATCTCTGATCCTAGTAATCGTGCCACAAAAATAAAAATAGGGCATTGAGTTTTGAATAGGACTAGGTCTATGAAAAATCTTTCTGATAATTTGTTAATTTAAAAATAAATAAATAAAAATCACAAAAAAGTACTTTTTTTGGCTATTTAAGAAACAACGTAATAATGAATCAATTTTATTTTATTGAACTAAACTCTCGTGCGAAATTTTAACCAAAATATGTTTTCAAACGGCTAAAAGTCAATAATAAATTCGAAATTTCCATCGCTTACTGCTTAAGGGCATCGACTCGTAGGAGAAAATTTTTTTTTTTTCAAAATGTAGATTTTTGTATGTTTTTTGCAATGGTATTAAGAAAAAATTATATCTTCATTTAAACCGTTTATTTGAAATTTGTTTATGATTTTCAAAATTGTAGTAGTAAATAAATTCAAATAACCCTGTGATCTTTTTTATCAAACTAAAAGCGGCAAACGAATTATGAAAATACGTGAAATATATAGCATTTCTTAAAAAAAAAATAATGGTCTGCTTGCATTTGAGGTCGAGAGTCGAGATACGTCAGTTTTTGCATTAAAGTCACTTATAAATAAACCAAAAAACTATTTCTTTTTGAAATTTGGAGTGGTTGTTTTTTAAAGCTTACATCTTTGTCTCTGATATTTGAAAATAATCTAAAATTACAATTTTTGAAATAACATTGAATAGAACGGTTATTTTCTTAATTTTTGTCGCGAAAAGGAGGAACTAATCTAATCTGAACGAATATCCTTATGTCCATGGACACAGCTTTGTAAAATTTTTAATATCACCGATACAATAAAAAAAAAACAATATTCGCGGTCAGGAGTTGAACCCTAGACGTCCGCATCCTGGTAAAAAGTGCTATCGTCTAAAATATTAAAGTCTAATTTGTAAAACAGTAATATACCGTTTAGAGCTAATTGACAATTATCGGATCTCTAACATAAGTTCCAAAGGCCCGACTTTCGGGCCTCTATACATTATCTTTTAAACATTGTGCTTCTGGTTTGTTTTCAACTAGATAAGACAAAAATATAGGTATTGAAAGAATAACAGGGCTCAATTTTAAGAAGAAATATTAATTTGTTTATTTATAAGCGACTTAGTTACAAAAACTGACGTATCCTAGCTCCAAATGCAAGTAGATAATTATTTTTTTAGAAAAATGTCAAATGTTTCATCTATTTTCGTAATTCGTTTGCGTTTTTAGTTTTATAAAAAATCCACAGGATTATTTGAAGTTGTTTATAACTATAATTTTGAAAATTATAAACAAATTTCAAAAAAATAGTTTAAATGAAGATTTTTTTTCTTAATACCATTGTAAAATACATTTAAAAACCTACATTTTTAAAAATAAATTGATTCATTATTACGTTATATTTCTTAAATAACCAAAAAAGGCAATTTTTTGGTGATTATTATTTTTTTATAAATTAACAAATTATCAGAAAGTGTTTCATAGGCCTAGCCTTATTTAAAATTTTATTGCGAACAAATGGCTCTTTTTATTATTGCGATACGATTTCTAGGACCGGAGATAATAAAGAAAATAGCAGAAAATTTCACTGTTTAAAAATAAATTGTTAAAATTTTACCAGCAATGGACCGATTTAATGCAAAACTTCACATACACTTTCTGTTATATATACTGGCAACAAATTCAAACAATAAGACTGCTGCAGCCAGATAATTCCTTATTCACCTATTTTGATACTTAATTTGACTCCGCCATTAGGGGTAATCAAAAATACCAATATTTCGAAAAGAATTTATATCTTTTGAACGGCTGGGCCGATTTAAATTCGAAAAAATGTGCATTAGATATAATAGCTACACCCTTATTAGAGAATTGAAAAAGACATTTGATAATGGGAACATTAAAATAAAAAATGAATATATTTTTATCTTTTCATATCACATTGTTCTGACACACTCACTGCATGTCTTTAGTACAATCTTTAACTACTATATCATATTATCACAACATATATTTTTTGGAATCAATAAAATAGATACATCATCAAAAATATGATATACTTATATTTCTCGATTTATCTTGTCCCCATATTTTCTTGTTGCTATTTCCGTAGTTTCTTTTATAAATCTTTAGGCACTGGTTTACAAAATATAATTTTTTGGTGCATATTGGCATATTTCTTCCTACCGTTAGGTACTATACTGTCATATAACTCCATCGTGCTTCAAACAGGCCAATAATTTCAATAATTCTTTTGACACTTGAGACGCTTTGATTGTTTTATTGGGCTGTATTGTAAGATGTATTTAAGTTGAATGTAGAAAGATACCAGAGAAAAGGCACCCGCTTAACTCAGCGGGGCGTACGGCAATAAATATAAAACAGATCGCTTGAAGCGTATGACCACGTGCTCACCGAAATGTAAACAATTTTTTAACATCATTGTAACTATTTTTCATGTGAAAATAAAAATTCTGCCAGTTCCAATTTCATATCAAAAGCTCTATTTGTTAATTGACGAATGCATAAACTTATCAGCTAGTAAATTCGTGGATTTTTTTTTTGGATTGTTCATAATTTTATGACCCCGTTACGTGAGTAAAAATTTTTATTTTTATAAATTGATGGTTAAAAATATATTTCTATAAGATTATATCAAGACCCGAAAACCTCAAAATGCGGTGACAATAGGAAACATTTTTTTTTAATTTAAATAGCAACATAGTTTTAAAAAATCCGTTGTGTTTTGAAAAATGTTTTCTGGAACCTACAGATGATGTGTGCTTTTTCAGATTTTTAATTGCATTTTAAATGACTGAGGAGAGTATAAAAAAAATGACAAGCGTCTCTGTACCTCATTTTTGATAATTTGGCGGCCGGTACAATTTTAAGTAAATAAAATAAATAAATGAACGTTTATTGTGTACAAAAGAATTTACACACAAAAGGAAAAGGTTAGCCTAAACTATCTTCGACCTCCCATATGCATTAGGAAAAAATATTATTACTATAGCAGTATTACATTAAACTAAGAAAACCTATTAAACTAAATTTTTAACTTAAAACTAATTATTTATATTGTATTACTTATAATAATAATAATAATTTAACTATCAAATGTGCCGTTTTTTTATTATGACCATTATACTAGGGAATTTTATGCTCTGACAAAAAGGTACATATACAGTGTGTCGCACTTTTCATGGAGCCACCCTCATATCTCGCTCATTTGATATCCGAATATTTTGAAATTTTAATGGTGACTATATACCTATAGAGTAAGTCTTTAGACGTAATCACATTTAATTTTAGACGGAGGCGTTCGATTCTAGAATGGAAAGAGGAGGTCGATTTTCAAAAAATATATATTAGCGATTTTTTCAGAAAAGAACTAGTAAGATATTCTTAATTAGCACCTTTGTACAAAATGTCATCATAGTGGGTTCAAAGATGTTGGAGATAGGGGCCGTCAAAAACAGTAATTTTTATCTATAAAACGGATATAATTATTATTATGCATAATGATGTTTTACGTATTACAAGGATAGATAGGCATTGTCCATAATCACTATAAGCTGGTACTACTTCCACATCCACATAGTGGAGTGAACGTATAATAAAGGTAAAAAAAATGTTTTTTTAAACAGGCTTGGAATGTCACGAAAGGTATTTTAAGTTTGAGCAAAAAAAATCTGTCTGTAATTTTTTTTGTGCGCACGATTACTCTGGAACCGTTTATGATGTTAACTCAAAATTTGGGACACCTGTGTATTATAACGAGATCTGGAAATAGATTATGTTTTGATCTTATTCCGTTGAAGTTTGGGATGGGGGGATAAATAGGCAAAGCAAGCAAGTGAGAGTTTATAAAATTGGGATTTAGTGTATGTACGAGAAGCCAAGTACCTAGTCAAATTTTTTTTGACATCAGCCACTTAAACTATCACCCCCATTACCATCCCTACCCCATTATTAAAGGACGAGAAAAAAATAAAATTGTGATTTTGTGTGTGTATAAGTACCAAAGGCCTAATTTTTTTTTGCATCAGCTATATCCCCCACTACCATCCCCACTGTCGATATGGCATTTTGTTTTATGGGCTTTTGTGGTAGACGATTGCAAATATTATATTATTAAAGTTCTATGATCAGTTATTTCCACATAATGGACTGCAAATACAGTATCAACTTTTTCTCTTTGTAAAAGACTTGGATGTTGAAATAGTGATTCTTTAGGAAGCGGTTTTTTAAGTCAGGTTCCCTTTACTGTATGGTGCATCTAACTGCATGACGTGATCTGTCTTGGTTCCCTGTTAAGCCTACACGGTCTCTAAAAACACAATTTAGATGGGCTAACTTGAATCGTTTTATTCCATTTGGACGTGCAAAAGAGAACAACGTCATAACTGCGGAATACTTATTACTTACACATCCACGTAGTGGAGTTGAAGTATAGTAATCGTAAAAAAAATTTTTTTGCTCAAATTATTGAAGGTGACTATGGAAGGGAATAAAAAGATAAAATTGTGATTTAGTGTGTATAAAGGAACAAAAGGCCTGAATACTTTTTTGGCACTCGCCACCACCTCTACCACATTATTAAAGGGAATAAAAAAATAAAATTATGATTTATGTGTACAAGAGCCTCTAAATTTTTTGCCAACAGCTTCCCCCTCTACTACCTCCACTACCATGTTGCACATCGTTTTATGGGTTTTTGGGATAGACCATTTCAAATATTATATTATCAAAGTTCTATGAACAATTATTTTTACACAGTGGATTGCAAATATAGTATCGACATTTTTTTGCTGTAAAAGGCTTGGGCAGGAAAATCTAGATGTGGAAGTAGTGATTTTTTAGGCAGCGGTTTTTTTATTAATGAACACATATATTTTTATGATGGTTATTTGAATTTATATTTCTAGTCGGTCTCCCTGCATGGTGCATCTGACGTCATGCACCTACCTTGATTGCATTGGATTCGGAATGACGTCTAGAAAAATGTGCAAAAGTTTTAAACCCGCACATAAATAATTGCAAAAGTTATAAACTAATGAAAATTGAAAAAATAACGAGTTCCGTTTTTTGCAAATAACTCGAAAACTATTAAAAATTTTAAAGAAAGAAAGATTCTTAAAGAGGAAGAAATTCCCAATAAAAAAGTCCCGACTCCCGAAACTCTACATCTATTATTAACAAGATTATTAATGATTTTAATTTAATGTTGAAAATAGACCTCCGCGCAGCGAACACTAAGGCGTTACGATGCTCTGGAACCGTCCGAAACAAGTAAAAATATTTTTTGTTATTAAATATTAATTTTAAAATTCATAAAAATTATGTTATTATATTTAAACACTTAAAGGAACAATATCCCGATGGAAAAATTTTTTTTTATTAATTTTAATTACTCTTACTGTTTTTATATTCAAAAATACTATAATATTACATAAACTTAAAATTTTTATTGCTACTTGTTTAAACAAATTTTATAAACAAATATATAAATTACGTATTTTTGAAAAATATTTTTCTGCCATTTTATTTGTTATAGAATATTATAATTAAAAAAAATTCTTAAAAATTGTTTTTAATTGTTTATAATCACTTTTGTCTTTTTTCATTATTTAAACATGTTATTAAGAAAAAATTTTATTCCTAAATTTATTATTTGCAATTATCCAAAAGGTGGAAAAAAGATTTTTTTTTGTTGTGAATTTATTTGTTTATTTAATAAACAATTTGTTATTAATAATCGCCGAATGTGTTTATATTTTTTTTTAGATAGAAAAAAATAACAAAAACAACCGTATACATAAACATGAAAATTCTTTTGAGAATAATAATTCAAAAATCGAGAAAATACTCGTATCAAGTATGCCGTGGAAATTGACAAAAACTAGATTCAAAACATTAATTTTGTCTGCATAACCAAAGCGTTCTGTCCGAAATGTCCATTTTATTTAACACATGTTAGAATCAAAACATAATAGCCTATTGCTATTCTTGTTTTATTATATGTAGGCAAATAATATACCTACATATTTAAATAAAAAAGGTATATTTTAATCACAGTTAGAAAACACTAACGAAAATATTAGTGGGAAAAGAGCAGAGCGTTTGCCCTAAACAACTTTATGACAGCATCAAAAAAGGTGATTAAGGAATTCTTTCTGCCGCGATATTATAATTTAGTTTGTTTTTGGTTTTGGTGTGGTAACAAGTGCAATAAGAAGTCCTGAACTAAATCTAAGCATTGAATAAAAATAGACAAAAAACTTTCTGATAAATTGTTAACTAGCAAGAAAATAAAAACCATTAAAAAACCGCTGCCCAAGGAATCACTACTTCCATATCCAGATTTTCTATCCAAGTCACTCATGACGAAAAAATTTTGTATGTGGAAATAATTATTTACGGAACTTTAATAATCCTCTACCCCAGAAACCCATAAAACGATACCCCACATCGGTAGTGGGGCGGGGGTGGTAGTGGGGGGTGGATGAAGTAAAAAAATATTTTGAGGTTTCTGGTCCTTGTACACACACTAAATCGCATTTTTTTTATCCCCTTTAATAATGGGGTGGTGGTGGTAATGGAGGTGGCTAATGTCAATTTTTTTTTTGAGACCTTAGCTTCTCTTATATATACTAAATACCAATTTTATGGACTCTTACCTACTAGATTTACCTATTTACCCCAAATTTACCCCAATTTACTCCCCAACCCTTCGACGGAACAAGATGAAAATATAATCTAGTTCTAGATCTCGTTAAAGTACATATGTGTACCAAATTTCAAGTCAATATCTCAAACGTTTCATGACATTCTAAGCCTATTTGAACAAAAAAAATTTTTTAAATTTTTTTGTCGTTACTATACTTCTACTGGATGTGGAAGTAATTACTGTCTCTGTATAATTTAAGAAGTATAATGTAATAATGCATAAATCTGTAACGAAAGTGAGTGAAACTATATCTTTTATTGCTTTATTTTTCGAGTTGTTTATAAAATATTGAAGTTAAAAATATCACGTGTCTATTCAAAAAATAAAGAAAAAATTTGTACCTGCTACAAATAATTCTTTTCGTGAAGTATACGTCATTACCTCTAGGACTGCAGTTTTCGCCATGTATTTTTACGGAATTGAAAATTATTTTTTCTGTACTAAAGCACTTCTTATAAACAATGACTTTCATTTTATTTCAAATTTCCAACTGCTCAGTTAATTTGTTGTAATGTATTCTAATGTTTTGATTATTTAATTTTAACAAATTCTAACATAATTCTTTATACTTCATTTATACATTTTATTTTCGTCATAGTAATTTAGGACTAATAATTTTTTAGTTAGATTTATGGCTGAATACTGTAATATAACTCTATCTTGCTTTAAACAGTAGATTTTGTATACCATTGGCAACAGTTCTTTTGGCATTTGAGACGCTTTGTTTTATTGCTCTGTGCAAGAAAGCAACTGTCACCAGATTTAAGTTGAATGTAGGTAGAAGAATGTAAGAAAAAAAGGTGCACAAAAGAGTTTACGCACAAAAGGAAGAGGTCAGCCTAAACTAGCTTCCCCATATACATTAAGAAAACATATTATGACGATACGCAGTATTACATTAGATTGAGAAAACTATTAAACAAAATTTTTATATAATTATAAACAATTATATAAAATAAAATATAAATATTATACTACCTTTAATAACGATAATTTAACTATCAAATGTACCGTTTTTTATTATAACCATTATACGAGAGAATTTTATGCTCTACCGAAAAGTTACGTATATTGTTTTGCCTTATCTTGCTTAATTTTCAAAATATTGACGAAAAAGCATTGCATTTTGTTGCAATTATTGTTAGTAACTTTTGAACCCGAAAAGAAAGAAAAGAAAAGAATATCACACAAATTCCTTTTTAAGCGTATCTGCGAAGACTAATTAATGTCGGGCACAAGTATATTATATGCTTGCACTAATAGTACAGTGTAACTAGAGGTTTTAACTTCGGAATAATGTCATATTGAACGGATTTAGTTCATTTTTGGAGGTATAATAGTAAATGCTTGACAGAAAAGTTTCTATATTGTGCGGGGGCTTGCTAATTTATAGAGGGTGAATGCCACCCCCTTTCAGGGGGTGGCACTTAAAAAATATATATACATATATTCATTGGAGCTGAAATAGAATCAAACTTTAAGAAGAAAAGGTTCTATGCAAATTTTCACATAAATTGATAGTTTTTAAGTTATAACGAATTGCGATTTTAGCTTAAAAAAAAGGTATTTCCAAACGGCTTTCGTCAAGTATCTCGAAAAGTATTACTTTATCGAAAAAATGTGACAGACCAATTACAGAAAGTACAAACTGGGAAATAATTATATTTTTTGTTTATTGATGTAGGATTAATAATTTCGGAGATATTTAAGTTTATATTTGGTATCCAAGTGTTTTGAAATTACCTTTAAAGTTTAAAATGCATTTTTTTCTAAAGCAAGTGCTTTAAATGAGCAAACAAATTTGAACATCTAGGTAATGCTACATCCTAAACTGTATTTGAGATAATTTCTTTAAATTACTGGTTAATTAGAGTAACAAAATGGCGACCTTTTTATATAAAAAAATATAAATACGCTCATTTTTACATCATAACTTCTTTACTTCTTATGCTACAGGAGCGAGTAAAAAATAATTTGAAAGCGCAATTAATTGTCTTTAATTTCATTTCTTAGTATGCGTGACGTAGGTGTCTCAATTTCTGAGATATTTAACATTTAAAAACTGCATTTTACGACTTATAAACGTTCGGACTTTCATATCTCCGAAACTATTAAATCAATGTAAATAAATAAACAAGCTAAATTCATTATCAGTTTATGAGCTTTATTTCTGGTCTCTACCCATTTTTCAATAAAACTAATATTTATTGAGACACCCATTTGGACAAGGAAAACAAAATATCGTTTTATCGAAAATACCTTTATAGTTTAAACTGTATTTTTTTCTAAAGCAAGTGCTGTATACAAACCAAAAAATTTGACATCTACGTCATGCTATATATTAATGAGAAACAGTGTTTGAAATTCCTTTTTTTAATTACTGGCTAATTACAGGAACAAAATGGCGACGTTGTTTAAAAAAAAATGTGTAGACGCACATTGCTTCGGTCATAACTTCTTTGTTCTTTATGCTATAGAAACAAATAAAAAAACAGTTGAAAGCTTAATTAATAACCTATTATTCTACCTACTAGCATCCTTGACGTATGTGTCACAGTTTCTGAGATATTTAACTCTCACTCTAAATAATTATCTTATGAACCCTTGGATGCCAAATGTAAACTTAAATATCTCCGAAATTATTAATCCTACACCAATAAACAAAAAATATAATTAATTCCCAGTTTGTACTTTATGTAATTGGTCTGTAACATTTTTTCGATAAAGTAATACTTCTCGAGATACCTGACCAAAGCCGTTTGGAAAACTTTTTTTTAAGCTAAAATCGCAATTTTGAAGTTATAACTTAAAATAGTAAAAACTATCAATTTGTGTGAAAAATTGCATAGAACCTTTTCTTCTTAAAATTTGATTATACTTCAGCTCTAATAAATATATATATTTTTTAAGTGCCACCCCCTGAGAGGGGGTGGCACTTACCCCCTAATTAGCAAGCCCCCGCACAATATAGAAACTTTTGTGTGAAGCTTATACTTCCAAAATGAACGAAATCCATTCAATATGACATTATTCCGAAGTTTTGCATATTTTCACCTCTAGGTACTAGACTATAATAATAATAATTATTTTTATTATTGCAAGCATATAACATATAAGCAATAAAAGAAAATATTAAATTTTTGCTTGCCATACTTAAAAGGGAACTTTGTGCTTGATAGTACGTCGGGTACATGGCTATATAAGCCAATAATCTGCACTTTTTGATTGGGATGTGTCACTTTCTGTGGTCATAGTTGATGCCAAAAGGTAACTTTCCAGATAGGGAGCCACTTTAAAATCCGTGCAACACCAAAATGGCGACCATTAAAGATGGCTGCCATTAGCCACAATGAATGTTTTTTTATCTCAGCTCCTAATGGTTCGATTTCTATTTTCTTTTTTTTTTGTTTGAGAGCTCTTGTAAAGAAGACACTTTTTTGTCCCTATACGTTTATCTGTACACTTTAAGGGTTCTGCGCAATTTAAGAAAATATATATTTTTTAATTTTTAAAGATATTTCTTTGCACAGTGGGACAAACTGAATCTGAAAACTTATTTCATATAATGCAACTTTCAATTGATGTTAACTTGGGACAGCTGGTACTTAGTAAAGGTCATTGTAATAACTTTTTCAAAATTAAGCCTATAAGTATTATAGTGACAGTGAAATAAAATTAAATAAAAACTTATAAATACTTCAAAGAGAACTTCATGCTTTGTTGTTATTTGATGGCAATCATTTTTTGCTCATATTTGACCCATGTACTCGGAAACACAAAGGTCACTTGCTGTCTCAAAATAAGTACATTTTCAAAAGAAAAATTGCATCAAGGGATTCTTTTACTATTATACCTGATGTTACTGTACCATTAAAACAATTCGTTTGATATATCTATGTTAGGTAAATAAACGTAATTTAATTTCTACCCCTTTGCATCTTTTTATTTTACTGTTAATAAGGCAATACTTTAAAAGTGGAAAACAAAAAATGAGGACAAATTCAAAATATTTAAATACTTATAGGCCTATCACGGAGTAATTACATTATCAGTTATTAATAATTAATGTCTATTTGGATAAAAAAATTACCTAATATTTTATTAGGTTCTTCTAATATATCTTCAAATTCGTAACAATGAATAATAAAAAACGTAACTGTTATATTATTTTGGCGATCAAAGAATGAATGCATTTGCTTTAATAGCTGGCCCTCCATTAGCGTCTCTACTGTAAACAGTAATGGTAGTGGCGCGGTATAGCAAGTACTCCTATTATGTTGTGCTTCGTGACGATGCATGCATCAAAGAAATATATATTATAAAAATATAACCTACTGAGGCCCGATTACATTGGCAACATCGCTGGGACGGAGAACGAACGCTAGCTATATTCTTATATACAGCGGGCTTTGAAAGGATCAGTAAATATATCCGGGCTCTGAAATATGCCATGTTTATATAATTGAAAGAAAAATAATAATTAGCTACCCCTAGTGGCTTCCTATTAGAAAAGATTCATAACAATCGCCATATTTAATAAATTTGTTAATTTATACACTCGGGAAATGCCGGGCTAATGAACGACCTGTCGATATATCGGGCTACACAATATACCGTCTATACCTATATATATATATATATATATATATATATATATATATGTGTGTATATGTAGAGAAAACTAAATTTTTAACTAACATAATCAGTATGTAAAACATCTTAGAGCCATGGTACAGGTAAAATAGTTAAAATAAATGAGCACAAAAAAAATTACAAGAAACAGGTATACAAATGCAAATATGGTTCTTCCGGACGTCTACTGCAGGGGGCGATGGCGGACAGAGGGGACGGTGCCAGGGATCCTGGAAGCGGGGCCATCTTGGTTGTGGCGCCTGAACTGTCGCTTCCGTTGCGGAGCTGGGACCGGGAGGGCTGCATCGTCGTCCTGGAAAAACACCTGGAGACAGGCAATTGGCCTACCTGGGGTCGGTGGCATTGGGGCTGGGGCTGTCTCCGAACTGGGGACGGCATCGGGGACGGTACGTCTCGGACTGGGAACGGCATCGGGGATGGTACGTCTCGGACTTGGGACGGCATTGACGATGGTACGTGTCGGACTGGGGGCGGCATCGGGGATGGTGCGGCTCGAACTGGGGGCGGCATCGGGGACGGTACGTCTCGGACTGGGTTGGAACCAGGGACGGCATCTGGGATGATACGTTTCGAACTGGGGACGGCATCGGGGATGTAACATAATATGTAAGTTGGTAACAATTGTAAGGTTGGCAACAAAGCCATATAAAAGGAATGTGCGCCGCTGTGGCCGCCCTCTCTCTTGTCTGACTTGTTATGATGTACACTGACATAATAAGTATTAATAAAGAAGTTATAATAAAGCTACGTTACGTGTTTAAATAATAAGAAGGTCCAAACGTTACATGGTGTCATGTGAAAAACTAAGTTAATAATAATAGAATAAGAAGATAATAATATAATAAGAAGATTAATACAATTAATACGGCGATGGATAATAATTTACGACTGCCTCCTGTGATGGAATTTATGGGTAATGTAGCAAAAAATTGGACCACGTGGCTACAAAAGTTTAACATTTATTTAACGGCATCTTGCCAAGGCGAATCCTCTGATAACATTAAAATAGCAATCTTTTTTATTATTGGAGATGAAGGAGTTCAAATATTTAATACGTTTAAAATGAAAGAAAAACCCAAGCTGGAAGATGTTATAAAAAAATTCGACAAATACTGTGAACCGAAGAAAAATATAATATATGAGCGATACAAGTTTTTACAATGCATGCAAAAACAAAATCAAACAATGGTGCAGTACATAACCGAGTTAAAATCGCCATCCTCGACGTGCGAATACCAAGAATGTGACAATATGGTCCGAGACAAGCTGGTGATGGGAATACTGGATAATACGCTTCGTGAGAAATTGTTGCAGAATGAGAGCCTCACCCTCGCCAAAGCAGAAGAAAAATGCCAAATTTATGAGCAGAGTAAGAAACAGACAGCCGAGATGGAGAACAATGGACAACTAGAGCCCAGTGTGTTCGAAAAGATCCTGCTTATAAAAAGTTAAGTAGAAATTATAATAATTATGCCAATAAGCCTTCAACTAGTAAAAAATTTGAGCATGATAAAAAAGGTTTAAAAACAAAAATGATAACTATAATTTTTTATATGATTGTTTTAAGTGCAATACAAGGCATGCTGCTAGAAATTGTCCCGCATTTGGTAAGATCTGTCGATATTGTAATAAACCTAATCATTATGAATCTGGTTGTTTAATAAAAAATTCTAGTAAAAATAATAAATTCAAAAAAACTAAAAGGAATGTCAATTATATTGATAAGAAGAGTTCAGACAGTTTACATGAAAAGAAGGAAAGCATTCGTTGGGACAATTGTCACATTAATCCGTCGAATAATCAGGTCAGCTATGCAAACAATAAAATAAATTGTTTACAATGACAATAGTCATTTTCCTGAAGTATTTATAATGGTCGTCGTCATACGTAAAATTTGACACAGCTCGGGAAATTTCCCAATCATGATAATAATATGGTGATAAAAAGCAATCAACAAAACCCTATCAAATTGCCACAACTGTCGTAGATAGCGATGTTTCGAAGCGTAGTGTTGTTGTTGTTGTTTTGGCTAGTTACAATTGCACTTGGCCGAGACCAAAATTGGTCCCATTTCGTTGTATCGTTGTTATTTGTATCTAGATGAAGTGACAACCAACAAAATCTTGTGCTTGCCTTTCAAAATTAAAACTGATAAAAAAAAGAGCTGTGTTCAAATCTTATCATATGTAAATGATAACTTGGTGAGGTATAAATGCAGAGATGGCAATTATGAATCCTTAAAAGCAAATGCTGAAGACTAATAATTGCAAAGTCTGCAATAGACCATTCGCGACTGTACTAAATATTATTTACATAGCTGAGCGGAATATTAAAACAACAATCATTGTAATAACATTTTAAAACCCAACGAAACTTTCCATTAATTAAATTACTAAAATAGTTGCAAATCACAATCGTGAGTTAATCAATTTGAATACTGAAAATGCATACTTTTAAATAAATAAACTATTATCAAAGTACCACAATGAAAACCTAAACACAAATTACTTTTGAGTTGACTTCGCAGATTATAGAGTCGTAAATTTTAATTAGGAGAAGAAAAAAACGATTAACGTTGTCATTAAGTTAAATTTAGTAAATTTATAAAAATAAAAATTCGAGTTTAATTTCATATTAAAGTTAATGGACAAACCAAAAATGACAACGTCTCGCATATGATTAAATAATTTTTTTATACTTATTGTTTGATATACTGTGAGGTCTCCAGTTAAATCTCCCCCAGCTCCCATAGTAGCGTCGGCGTCGTGTGCGTCGCCCATCTTAAGAGCGAACTTGAAAGTACACAGTGCTAACGAAGTTAACTAACATTTGCCTTCTCCCACAGGACGGGCGAGTGACCCACGGTAGGCACCTCACGGTCTAGCCAAGAGCAACCCCAGGGGGTTACACTCGGACAGACAATGAATTACCTACTCAAAGCACTCGTCGCTCTGTGCGGAGATTGAAAAAGCCAGTAAACCTTTTTATTTCAACGGTCCCTGCTTCGTCGTTCAGCTTTCACAGATTCCTAAGAAAATCTGTATAAATACGAAATCATATAGGATGACTCGCACTACGAAACTATCCACGGATAGCCCGCACTACGTACCATCTGACGATGGTCGCACTACGTACCACCTTTGGGGGTGGCCGCACGGCTGAACTCAAACAAAAGCAGATACCGGAGTAATTAATACTGCCAGCAAGTGTACTCTCGAAGAGCAGGTCAATAAAAGACAAATTTCTTTCCCCGGAACCGCGCTTATATAGGATTTTAAAATAGAGACAAAAATTCTCAAACTGAAAGGGTGAGAAGGACAGTAAACCAAGCGAGCTTCGCGATCTACGCAATATTTGTCACGTATGCACCTAACGCTCGGCTAACACTTCTGTTATCTAAATGACACATTAATAAGAAATTTAGAACTTAAGTCTTTAATGAATATGGCTTTCTATCGTTTACGTTGATGATCTTTCTGTTTATGTAACACATTCTTTTAGCCGATACGTTTGTGAGAACCTCAACTTTTGCGTCGAAATAAACCCTGTTAAAACTGAACATAATATTATAAAGAAAATAATATTTCTGAATATAAGTAAATTATGCATGAAATCGATTTAATTGTTATCTTGATATATTTAATTTTGATTTGCATTGTTTGAAAATTCTAAAATACGTAAATTCTATTTTAAATTTAGGAAATTAATTTGTAAATACACGACCTAGGTACAGGGTGTTACATTCTCCCCCTCGTTGTTTAGGCTATAAGTGCAAAGTCAATTATTGCATGAACTACGAAACGCGTGAATTTTGATAACTGTGGTACAATGATTTAACAAGTAGTCCCTAACTCTGGAAATAAAATTGATTAAACACCTAACATGATACTATCTGTGCAAGTTAATTTGCATTTGAAAACATAACAGTGAATTTTAAGATGATTTGTAGTTATCTAACTTAATTGATGAAAAACTAAACTTTTCCTAACTAATTTTACAATTCTATTTAACTCATATTTAAAACTAGATACACCAGAATATTTATGTCGATATTATCTAACGACAAGTAAACAGGACACGAGAAAAAAAATACTTTCTCCAGAATTATCTCAATGTAAAACTAAAATCGCTCGAATATCTCCAGGGCAAAAACTGTGACCCCTAGTTAAATCTGAATTTATCCCCATATTCCAGTTATTATCCCTCGATGCGGAATATACATGATAACCCTTGAAGGTCTTAGGACAAAAATCTGTAACCAGGCCAGTAACAGGATTCTATCCAGGAGAAAAACTTTTACACGAAGTGACAATAAAGTGACATACCAACTTTATGTGGTAGAAGATACCCCTGGAGAAAAATGTTTTGTCAAGTATGCAAGAATCTACGTTATTCGGATTAATATTTCTGGTGTATGAAAAATGCAAATGAAGCAAATAAATCCAAACAAACTTTTAAGTTACTCTAAATTTTATGACTGTAGAATAAAAAAAAATTATTGACTAACGTGAAAATTATTGTAAAGTAAAAATATTACCCCTAACTTAAATCAAAATTGAAATTGAAAAATAAAAACTAATTTTGAATGGATACGCGACCCTGACCCATGCCCTGTTGCCCCTTCCGAGTACCCGCCCCTGCAGAGACTTCTTTCTTCGGACCACTTTTAGGGCCACGTCGCGCTCTCCCCCAGATTCCAAGTTCCCAGTACGCCTCGGTGGTGATATCCATTTACGACTGCTCGAAGAAACACTTGCCATCGTTGATACTCGCCCGACGTCGTACCTCTTCGTATTCGTAGTTATCATCGTTAATGTGTAGCCAATTTATCCCAGAGGTACATGGTAGGATAACATGTACATCGATGTCGTGTTCAGCGAGTTATATTTGTTTTTCCAGGATTATTTGTTGAGCAATGTCTTTGTTAAAACAAAAATAGTGGAAGTTTGAGTAGCTGAAAATTGGTTGAATTTCGTTGAGGTATATTGGCAATATTATGATGCAGGATGCCTCGGTTTTGGCAGTGAGAATTTGTTATGTCACCCAGCTTATATGTTGCCTGATGTGCCAGTTTGTGGGATTGGCTGGTTGACTGGTTGAAGAAGGTTGAGATTAACAATTGTCTGGATTCGGCCTGTACTCAATTCCAAGTCTGGGATTATTCTGGTTACGTTCTTCTCCGTTGTTCCTGTTTCCATGGTCCCATCGGTATCGTTTGTCAGGACTCGAGAGCGCCTGTTGTGTGTAAAGCGGCCCCGAGGAAGTAGATGGCGTCAAAATGTTCTCCTGGTGGCGGAGAAATTCGGCAGCACTGGCAATAGATTTGGTGTTTTTCAATTGCCATAGGGATTGAATATTGGCAGGGAAATGTTTCATTAGCTCGGACACTAGGGTAGCTTCCGGTATTGGATCAGTTAGCAAGCGTGCCATCCCTATGTAGTAGGCAAAATGTGATTCCATGTTACGTCCACCTTTGCGTGACCAGCGATCGGTAGTTATGAGCCGACGAAGTTTATCTTGTTCTTCCTCGGACCAGAAATAAGTTAAGAAGTCTGCCTTAAAATCATCGAATATTTCCCAGGAAATTTTATAAATGGCTGACCAATCTTGCGCCTCATCGATTAGGGATTCATGTACCACGTTCAGTTTATTTTCTTCAGGTACATGGATTTTGTTCATATAAATTTCCAGCTCGTTCAGATATTTTACAGGGTGTTTGTTTTTACCCTGGAACTTAGGCATTGTCGGGCTTGGTGTGATATACATGGGACGGCTGTCGTTGACTGGGAACGCCGAGACACGAGGGCTAGTTGTGTCTCTGGCAGCGGCAATTTCTTGGACTTGCCGTCGGAGGTTTGCGATGTCAGCTTTTTGTTCTTTATGCATGGCTACCAGACTTTTCCCCAATTGACCATGTAGACGACGTTGGCTTTCTTGTAGTTCTCGTACTGATTCGAGAAGGAGGTTGAGACTGTCTTCAAGGGTTGGCGGCGGCGGAGGTGGCACGACGTGGTCGGTTTCCATGGTTGGGATGCTGTTGTCTCCAATGGACTCGTCGGTACCTGTTTGATAAAACATACGCAGTATCAGAAATTAAAGAAACACAAAAATAATATCAATTTACGACTCTATATCCTGGTCACGGCACCAGTGAAACACCCCATACCCCAGTCGTATATTTATCTCTCTCTTTTGAGTGAGACAGAAAAATATACAAAGTTGGCCATTTACGTGATCGTCTAGATTTTTAAAAAAGTAGGACCCAAATTTGCGTTGTGATTGTATTTTTGTTTAACCATAGATTCTTTTTATGAAGTTTGATATTACTTGTTTCTATTTACTGATCAAATTTATTTATTTTAATTTTAACAACACTCATTTATTAGTTGATTTTATTTTGTTACCTTTTTATTTGACTGTACTCTATTTAATACTGATTTCACTGTAATTACAAATTGCATTTGTAATTGATTTATTTTGTCTAAAGAATTATATTTATTTATTTAATCTCACTTATTCCTGAAAAGTAGAATATGGAAGGAAAACAGAGAAAACGTTTTAATACGTTTATTTTAGACAATTGTCATATTCATTTGAAACATTGTATTATATAATTGTTGGGGCAATTGCCACAGTTTACATGAAAAGAAGGAAAGCATTCGTTGGGACAATTGTCACATTAATCCGTCGAATAATCAGGTCAGCTATGCACACAATAAAATAAATTGTTTACAATGACAATAGTCATTTTCCTGAAGTATTTATAATGGTCGTCGTCATACGTAAAATTTGACACAGCTCGGGAAATTTCCCAATCATGATAATAATATGGTGATAAAAAGCAATCAACAAAACCCTATCAAATTGCCACAACTGTCGTAGATAGCGATGTTTCGAAGCGTAGTGTTGTTGTTGTTGTTTTGGCTAGTTACAATTGCACTTGGCCGAGACCAAAATTGGTCCCATTTCGTTGTATCGTTGTTATTTGTATCTAGATGAAGTGACAACCAACAAAATCTTGTGCTTGCCTTTCAAAATTAAAACTGATAAAAAAAAGAGCTGTGTTCAAATCTTATCATATGTAAATGATAACTTGGTGAGGTATAAATGCAGAGATGGCAATTATGAATCCTTAAAAGCAAATGCTGAAGACTAATAATTGCAAAGTCTGCAATAGACCATTCGCGACTGTACTAAATATTATTTACATAGCTGAGCGGAATATTAAAACAACAATCATTGTAATAACATTTTAAAAACCCAACGAAACTTTCCATTAATTAAATTATTAAAATAGTTGCAAATCACAATCGTGAGTTAATCAATTTGAATACTGAAAATGCATACTTTTAAATAAATAAACTATTATCAAAGTACCACAATGAAAACCTAAACACAAATTACTTTTGAGTTGACTTCGCAGATTATAGAGTCGTAAATTTTAATTAGGAGAAGAAAAACGATTAACGTTGTCATTAAGTTAAATTTAGTAAATTTAGAAAAATAAAAATTCGAGTTTAATTTCATATTAAAGTTAATGGACAAACCAAAAATGACAACGTCTCGCATATGATTAAATAATTTTTTATACTTATTGTTTGATATACTGTGAGGTCTCCAGTTAAATCTCCCCCAGCTCCCATAGTAGCGTCGGCGTCGTGTGCGTCGCCCATCTTAAGAGCGAACTTGAAAGTACACAGTGCTAACGAAGTTAACTAACATTTGCCTTCTCCCGTAGGACGGGCGAGTGATCCACGGTAGGCACCTCACGGTCTAGCCAAGAGCAACCCCAGAGGGTTACACTCGGACAGACAATGAATTACCCACTCAAAACACTCGTCGCTCTGTGCGGAGATTGAAAAAGCCAGTAAACCTTTTTTATTTCAACGGTCCCTGCTTCGTCGTTCAGCTTTCACAGATTCCTAAGAAAATCTGTATAAATACGAAATCATATAGGATGACTCGCACTACGAAACTATCCACGGATAGCCCGCACTACGTACCATCTGACGATGGTCGCACTACGTACCACCTTTGGGGGTGGCCGCACGGCTGAACTCAAACAAAAGCAGATACCGGAGTAATTAATACTGCCAGCAAGTGTACTCTCGAAGAGCAGGTCAATAAAAGACAAATTTCTTTCCCCGGAACCGCGCTTATATAGGATTTTAAAATAGAGACAAAAATTCTCAAACTGAAAGGGTGAGAAGGACAGTAAACCAAGCGAGCTTCGCGATCTACGCAATATTTGTCACGTATGCACCTAACGCTCGGCTAACCCTTCTGTTATCTAAATGACACATTAATAAGAAATTTAGAACTTAAGTCTTTAATGAATATGGCTTTCTATCGTTTACGTTGATGATCTTTCTGTTTATGTAACACATTCTTTTAGCCGATACGTTTGTGAGAACCTCAACTTTTGCGTCGAAATAAACCCTGTTAAAACTGAACATAATATTATAAAGAAAATAATATTTCTGAATATAAGTAAATTATGCATGAAATCGATTTAATTGTTATCTTGATATATTTAATTTTGATTTGCATTGTTTGAAAATTCTAAAATACGTAAATTCTATTTTAAATTTAGGAAATTAATTTGTAAATACACGACCTAGGTACAGGGTGTTACAATAAGAAGAGTTCAGATGATGAGTTTTTTGTAGACTGCTTAACAATTGATAATAACAATTTAAAAAATTCTGAAACGAACTACCAAAACATTAGAAATAGTAGAGAATGTTTATATTAATAACAAATTTGTATGTTTTAAGGTTGATACTGGTGCAGAGTGCAACATTCTACCTGGCAAGATTTTTAAAGAAGTGGCTCCTAATGCAGAGAAAATGGACGTAGACGTTAATCTAACAGCCTATGGAGGAAATAGGATTGAGGTTGCAGGATCTACAGTATTAAATTGTGAGACCTGTCTAATAGAATTTATAATTGTTAAAGCTGATGGTAAACCCATATTAGGGCTGGAAACATGCTTAAAATTTAATTTAATAAAAAAAGTTGGTTTTATAGATAACAAAATTAACGATCATAATATTAATAATGTACATTTCAGTAGTAAAAATGAAATTTTAAAAATATATAATAAAGTATTTACGGGTTTAGGTAAATTTCCAGGGGAACCTTACAAATTTTCTTTAAAAAATGATGTTAAATCTTGTGTATATCCTGCTAGGAGGATACCTAAAACTTTATCAATATAGTTATTACTGAAAAACCTAATAACAAATTAAGAATATGTCTTAATTCTTCTGTTTTAAATCAGTATATTAAAAGAGAACATTATCAAATACCGTCTCCTGAAGAAATTATGTCAGATTTAGTGGGTAAAAAATATTTCTCATTGTTAGACTTAAACGATTCATTTTATCAAATAGAATTAGTCGAAACATCGTCGAAATTATGTACTTTTGCGACCCCGCTGGGTAGATATAGGTTTCTAAGAATGCCATTTGGTATCAATACAGCAGCGGAGGTATTTCAAAGAAAAAATACACAAATTTTTGGGAATATACTAGGTAACAAAGTTTATATTGATGACCTAATTATCTCAGGTAATATTGAATTAGAATATGATAGAATTTTAAAAGATGTGTTAGATACAGCTAAAAAACATGGAATTACTTTTAATAAGGACAAGTTTCAATATAAAAAAAAGGAAATTAAAATGCTTGGTTTTAAAGTATCTGAAAAGGGTATCGAAGTTGATAATGACAGAGTAGAAGCTATTTTGAAAGTAGAAAATCCTAAAAATAAAAAAGAACTTTTAAGATTCTTAGGTTTAGTAAAATATTTGGGTAAATCTATTCCAAATTTGTCAAAAATGTCAGCACCACTACGAGAGTTGACGCATAATAATGTAATATGGAATTGGGAAAAAATTCACACTGACAGTGTAAATACATTAAAAAATATTTTAACATCACCACCCGTATTAACACACTATGATATTAATAAATCCTTAGTTATACAGTGTGATTCCTCTTCTAAAGGAATGGGTGCTTGTTTATTACAAAACAATAAACCAATAGCATTTGCATCTAGGGCATTGACTGATTGTGAAAAATGATATGCAACGATAAAGCGCGAAATGGGTGCTATTTTGTTTGCTGCAGAACGTTTCAATTACTTTATTTACGGAAAAAATGTTCAAGTTCATACCGATCATAAACCTCTAGTAAATATCTTTAAAAAAGAAATTAATAAAGTTCCTAATAGACTACAAAGAATGCTTTTCAGGTTAATGAAATATGAACTGACAGTTTCTTATTTACCTGGTAAAAAAATGTATATTGCAGATTTTCTATCAAGAGCAAGTTTAAAAAATCATATGGTTAATCCTAACTTTGAAAACAACTTAATAATTCATAATATAAAGAAAAGATCACCTCCGTCAGATATTCGAAAACAAGAATTAATAACTGAAACAAAAAAAGATCCAATACTGTCCTTGTTAAAAAAAAAACATATTAACGGAAATTGGCCGAAAAAATCAAAAAAGTTGCAACCTGAATTATTGAAATACTAATATTAGAGATGAGCTGAGCATATATGATGAATTAATTGTTTTCTCAGACAGAGTAATAATTCCTAATAAGCTTAGAAATTTTATGTTAAAGGCATTACACGAAGGTCATCTTGGCATAAACAAATGTAGATCTAGAGCTAGAGAAAGCATTTATTGGCCGAATATTAGTAATGATATAGAAAATTTTATTTCAAATTGTGATATTTGCAGTAGATTTAGTAAAAACAATGCCAAACTACCTATAATTCAGCCTGTTTTCCACCCCGCCTCATAATTTTTTTCAATGTTTTCCAGTCGTCTACTGCTACTCATCGTTGCTCGAACAGTTCGAGCAACGAGGAGCAGCAGTAAACAGCTTTCAGCGAGAACCTGAAGATGGCAGATGGGGTTCTGTCGAGGCGTCGCACAGTGGGGCAGGAATTGAAAAACGTGGCATTTAATCGTAAAATGAAACGAGCCTAATGACTATATGTTGTTGACGTATGTAAAGAGAACATATCAGTGCATTATTTACGCCACTATCTAACTTTAACTACATTCAGATATAGAGGGTGCCTTTGTTAACATCTCCTATGAATCTATACAAAGAGCCGCGGAAAAAAGGGGAATACAGTCCCCACCAATCAAATGGATACAATCCATGCTAAGAAGCAGAATAATTACCACAGATGTGGGGAGCGAGTCGGCCACCGTGACTGCAGTTAGGGGCTGTCCACAAGGTGGAGTCTTATCGCCCTTGCTGTGGTCAATGGTGGTCGACGATCTCCTCCATAATGCTGACGACTGGTCGTTTCTGTCAGAGGTAGGCATGAGGTTATGATCTCAAACCACATGCAAATTGCCTTAAACATAATATCTAAATGGTGCTCGTCAGAGTGTCTTAGTGTCAATCCGAGCAAAACAGTTATTGTTCCATTCACCAAAAGGAGAAAACTCAACTTAAGAGCTCCCATGTTGAATGAAACAGTACTGAATTTTTCCAGTGAAATCAAGTATCTAGGAGTAATCCTGGATCAAAAACTTGCCTGGAACTAACACTTAGAAAGGACACTTACCAAAGCAACAACGGCTATTTGGACGTGCCGTAGGCTGTTTGGTAAGACTTGGGGTCTGAAGCCGAAAATGATACATTGGTCCTACCTTTCGGTTGTGACACCCATGGTTACCTACGCATCATGTGTATGGTGGCCAAAAACAGAGGAGAAATAGCATAAGGAAAGTTGCAGAAATTGCAACGCCTTGCCTATCTAGGGACTACAGGAGCAATGCGCTCCTGTCCCACAGCAGCTATGGAGGCAATGCTGGACTTACTTCCACTTCATTTACATGTAAGGAAGGAGGCAGCACTTAGTGCCTTAAGGCTGCATCAGGCACTCAAATTCAGACCAGGCGACCTAGTTGGTCACTTAAGGATTCTGGAGTTAATCCAATTCGAATCCATGACCAAACCCACTGACTAAATGCCAATCAAGCATGACTTCGACTGCCCGTTTGATGTGCTGATTGAAAACCGTCAGGCAGGCAGGGTCGAAGCACTGTGGTTGGAGAAATCATCTGGTACACAGATGGATCCAAGATGGATGAAGGGGTTGGTGTGGGCGTAGCAGGGCCTAAATGCAGGCTATCTAAAGTCCTTGGTAGCACTCCAACCATCTTCCAATCAGAAATTTATGCTATAGATCTATGTGCCCAGGAATGCCTAAATAGAGGCACTCGAAGGGCAAAGATCTATATACTTTCAGATAGTCAAGCAGCATTAAAGGCTCTCAGTCAAAAATTGCCTGGGAATGCAGATAATCCCTGAAGCAACTGGCAAAAAACAACAAGGTTACCTTGATGTGGGTGCCAGGGCATGAGGGGATAGAAGGCAACGAATTGGCTGATAGCCTCGCAAGAAAAGGGGCTGAAGCCCCGTTTTTTGGACCCGAACCGTTCTGTGGCTTATCCAAGGGACACATAATGGAGGAGGTCCTAAAATGGGAAAAGGAACAAAAGGAGTCCTACTGGAGGAACACTCCAGGTCAAAGACAAGCAAAAAGGTTTATAACCTATTCAACAAAGAATGTCACAAGGCTTCTCGAACTTGAAAAGTCCGAGCTAAGGCTGATCACAGGCCTTCTAACTGGCCATTGCCCCTTGAGATATCATCTCAAGAACATGGGCATGGCAGAAGATGACAAATGCAGATACTGTGAAGCTGCAATTGAAACTGCGGAACATATACTTTGTGAATGCAAGGTGCTAATCCGCATTAGGCTAAAGTACCTAGAACAGGCGGAATTAACGCCTGAACACAGGGAAATTAGCTCCCAGGAAAATCGCAAGCTTTGCAAAAAGTCTTGGAATCCTGGGCAACAACTAGATGCAGGGTAACTCACAAAAGACCTTTTAGGTCGAGGTGAAGAAAGGCCTACCCAGGGCCAAGCGACCTCTTAAACAATCTACAATCTACAACTTTATTCAAGGTCATCTCGCATACTACTATCTCCATGAAACTGGCGTTTCTAAGTAGTATTTGTGTATGATCGATGCTCTAAATTTGACAGAACTTTTAAGTGGAAAAACTCATTTATATCTGAAGCTTTTGACTTAATTAAGTATGGATCCAATACAGTCAGGTATGTACTCAATATATTACGTTATTTTACTATAATTGTTTAAGTTATATAGTAATTATGGCTTCAAAAACAAACCTATGCAAATATATCAACAAACTACAATATATTTTTTAAATATAGGTAAAGTTTAGTTTCTCACACATCCACATCATGAATTAGATGTATTATTGTAGATGAACTATTCTAGTTTAAAAATTAAAGTTAAACTGGTACTCTGTACTCCTTAAAATTTAAATTGAATTTCTGAAAGTGTATTTCATGAGTATTTTTGAAACTTGTATAGTATAGTAGAATTGATTTAATTCAATATCTTTCAGCGTCAACATTTCACTAAAAATTTTTCGTTGATTCTTGTGTATTATGATCTGATTACGAAAAAAGTATTTGCTCCCAAAAATTCCTAATGCGTCAAAAGTTATATGCACTTTTTGACGCACTTTCGCGGATTTTCTTCTTATCTGCTTAATATATCTTGCTCTAGTAATCGAATGGGAATTTTAAAAATACTGACTTATTTGAAATAAAAGTCTTAAAAATTATAGACTTATCCGATATGGATAGGTCAATCCGCCATCTTGGAAAAAATATAAAACACCAAAAATATCTGAAAAATTCAAAATTGAATCTTTTTTTGATAGAAGGAGTAATTTCACCAAAGCTGGCAAAAACAAAACTCATCTATGGTCAAACATAATGCACCAAACCAGGACGCTCCAAGTCAAATAGAACGTTCAAAGATGGCAGACGAAATATATTTTTTTTTAATTCTTCGTCAAGTACCAAGGAGGCTTTATGCATAACTTTTTTGTCGATTGTAGAGATAAAGGATAAAGTTCAAATTTTTTTTTAATTTTGCATAAAAGTGCATTTTCTACAATTTCTAAAAATGCACTTTCTTTGACCTTCCTTTTTTTTCATATTATTATTACAATGCGTATGCTCAATAAATTTCGTTATCAAATTAATGGAGTTTCATTTTGTATTAAATTTTTGAAGTTATACTAGACTTTCTATAGTATATTTCATTTTGTTTCGATGAAAATTGGGTAAAAAAAGAAGGGTCAGGGAAAATGCATTTTTGAAAATTGTAAAAAAAGCATTTTTTTGAAAATAAAAAACTGAACTTTCTCCCCTTTATGTACCTAAAAGAACCTACGATACAAAAAAAAACAAAAAATAGCGCACAACACCTCCCTGATACTTGACGAAGAATTAAAGAATTTTATTTCGTCCGCCATCTTTGACCTTTCTCTTTAACTTACAGCATCCGGGTTTAGTGCATTATATTTGACCATAGATGAGTTTTGTTTTTGCCAAATTTGGTGAAATTTCTTCTTCTTATCGAAAAGATATTCTATTTTGATTTTTTCGGCCATTTTTTGTGTTTTTTATTTTTCCAAGATGGCAGATTGACCTTTACGTATCGTACAGGTCTATATTTTTACATTTCAGCGTCAGATTTAAAATATACACCCTAAAAAACCCGTATAAATGATTTTTAGTGATTGTTCCGGAAATTAGAATTATTGCCACGTTTTCGAATTCCTGCCCCACTGTGCGTCGTTTAGATTACCGTTGCTCTTGTAGGAGCCTATCAACTACGCGGGAAAACACTCAGAAGTACAACAACACTGCATTCAACACCCGTGAAAACCTAAGAAACAACATATATTAGCGCATAGGAAAAAGCGGCCTAATAATTTTTGCATGCCTAGAAACGGCACTGCGTTTAGCCACTATTATTTATTTTTTATATTATGGATGTTACTTGTCTAAAATTTCACGTCCTGGGGATTAATTAAGTTATCTATTTAAAAAAGAAAATTGCATCACAGTCATTTAAGAAGAAAGCGATGATGACTGAATCAAATGTTCATAAATTTATATTACCTTAATACTGATCATGGGCGCAGCCAGGGGGGGAGCCATGGGGCCCGGGCCCCCCCAAGCCGTCTTCCATGAGCCAAAAAATAAAGAAGCATAATCTCTATCAGTACAAAGCAGTATCCAAATTATCCCTTGAAATAAATATTTTGTAATTAATGCCAATATTATCTAATAGAGGAATCTACTACTCATCCTCTGGGGAGGCCGGTTCTATTGCCCCCCCCCCAGATGAATTTTCTGGCTGCGCCACTGATACTGATGTGTCGTTATAATGAATCTAAATATTTAAATAAACACATTTTCCAATAAATAATATATTAAGTACCTATCTGTATTATTAAGAAGTTTAGACCTGACTTGACCGGCTCTATTTACTACCATTTTTTTCAAAATTTTTGTAAGGGTGTAACTTACAAAAGTTTAAAAAATATATATAGAGTGTGTCCCAGGATAGGTGTAACAAGAGGTGTAATGGACCAGACATTTTGGAATTTTGGAATGGTGTTTGGGAATTGAGTCCTGCTTGTTGTAAAACTAAAGTATTCCAAAAATGACTTGATTTGGTGTTCTACAGGATGTTTTATAAGCAAAGTTGTAAAAGTCACCACTAATAAAGTACCTTTATTTTTCAAAATATGAAAAAATTCCACTAAGAAGAGTTATTTATAATACAATTTTATACCTCTATACCAAAATTTAGGAATATAAAATTATTTTTTTGAAACTTCCCATTTTTTCAATAAATTAGTATTTTATTTTAAACCATTCAATTAAAACTGCATAGAAATTAAAGAAGCATAATCTCTATCAGTACAAAGCAGTATCCAAATTATCCCTGGAAATAAATATTTTGTAATTAATGCTAATATTATCTAGTAGAGGAATCTACTACTCATCCTCTGGGGAGGCCGGTTCTATTGCCCCCCCCAAATGAACTTTCTGGCTGCGCCACTGCTGTGTAATCAATGACCAGTAAACCTAATAAAGATTCATCAACATAAAAGATGTTAAATAAAAAATAATAAATGCATAATAAAAATAATAAACGCTCAGTAATAATTTGAAATACTTAGTAATGTAGTAGGTGTTTAGTAAAATTCATATATGAAAAGTAAAACAAAGTTGGGCGTCCGGTAAAATGATAGGTGTTCTGTTAAATAATGTAACTGTTAGTAATAATAACACCGGCACACAAAAAAAAACGTCGAGTGCGGGAAGGCAGACCTATGTATTCCCATGCATTTTGACCTGCCATTGAACTATATCTAACGAACTGGAACGGCAACGCTCATTTAAAGTTGCATGGCAGGCGCCGTAGCCGGGAGAGACAGACTATAGTAAGGATCTCCATCTTTATCTGTTGTGCGTTGTTATGAGTGGTTTGTTTATGTGTGTAATAAGGCCAGTCGTTTAATGGACTTTGTGTGTATTAGACAAGGATAGGTATACTTACTTAGCGCGGGTTGCATAACTGAACGAGACTACGCGATTTACACAAGGCATTGCCTTCCAGTTCGTTAGATATACCTGCACGAGGCTGGTCCTCGGTCTACAGCGATGTATTGGGGTAAAGGGCAATAGTCCTGCCCGACCGCAGTCATCCGAGACTGACATCTATAGCCAAGAATATTGGCGTCGTTAGATATAGTTCAATGTGACCTGCTGAACACGAATCTGATGTCCGTTTTGCCCGATTGGCTCTTGCATTTTTCCTAACCTCAGAAAACACCTTAAGAATGCCCAAAAAATCTCAAACAAGTAAATAAAAAGCTTAAATGGGCTCACCACCATTTCCATACGTATTTTGAGGCGCTAAGACCGAATCTGAGGTCAGAATTGGCCGATCAGTTAGGAATTTTGACATAACAAAAACACCTAAAAAATGCCCGAAAATCCCAAACAGGTAAATAAAAAGCTTACATGAACTGATCATTATATCTATAGGTAATTTGGGGCACTGAAACCGAATCCAAGGTCAGAATTTATGCGCGACAATCGAATACCTTGTAAAATCTATATTTAGGATGAAAACGTACCCAAAAATGACTGAATCATAGCCCGAAATTGACTTTGCTCTAATATCTGAACATATAATTTCCGACATATTTTCCCGAGCTGAACACAATACCGTAGTCAGAATTAATGCGCAATCTGCAAACTTCATAGAGAAATATAATTTCAGCATATATTCTCATCAACCCTAGTAAGCGGAGATGGGTAACTTTTAAATTTTCAAGTATCTAAACTCTGTTGAGAGAGGAATATCGTTTGAACTTAACATTTACCTCCCTTGGTGATTTTTTACTTTTTTTCTTAGAGCTGTTTAGAATTGTATAGTTTTCTTTATTCTGTTTGATTGTTATATGCTATTTGTTTCTTTTTCTATTTTTGCGACTAGGACACCTACCAAGTTCCTAGGTAAGAAAAATGCCGTCATGCAAAAGTAGAGGAAGAGTTTACGATGCAGTATCGGCGGCCGGTCAATTTGGGAAAACCGGACCGCGGACGTCGTCATCATACAACCGCAGCTCTAGTGAAGTGGAAAACTTGACTTCCTATGAGTATAGGGTTACAAGAAATTTGCACAACTGCGTAAATAATGGGAATTCCTTCTGTTTTGTTTGTAGTAAATTGGAGGTTCCGAAAATTCGAAAAAGAAATCAACAATAGAATAAAAAATATTTATCTAAAATCTGTATATGATCGGTTTAAGTATATTCATCAACCTTTGTTCATTATGGCAATATAAGAGCAAGTGTTCTTGTCCTTGTGTAAAATATTTTCTGAAGTCTTTTTCTCTTTTTCTGTATGAACTAGAACGAACATCACTTGATACTAAATTGTCTTTTTCTATAATCCCTGCTAAATATTCTTCCCTACCATTAGATAGACCAAGATTTCTAATAACATTATTAAGTTTATCATTTTACCAAATATTGGGAGTTTTAGTTCTTATCGAACACTCACATTCACTATCTTCATATTCACTGTCATCTTCTTGACTTTCGGAACAATCGGTTTCCATTAACATTTTTTTAGCATTAATTCCGGAAACATTTGTATTGCTAAAAAATAACACTCTTCACGGATTCCAGGCTCCTTCCATATTGTTGGATTTTTATATTTTACTTTTTAACATTCTTTCCATTTGTCTAACATCTTATAACATATGATGTAAGGTACCATGGAAAACCTTTATCCACTATTTCCATACTATAACATTTTAGATAAATATTTTTTATTTTATCGTTTTTTTTTTTTTTTTTTCGATATTTCGGAACGTCGAATTTACTAAAAACAATGCAAAAATTTTACACAAAGAACTTTAAACCAAGAACTCTAAATCTAACAAAACTTAAGACAAGAACTTTGCACCAAGAACTCTAAATGTAACATATTCTAAGACAGGAAATTTACACAAAGAACTTTAAACTTTAATAGTTCTTGCCTTAGGAACTTAACAGTTCTTGTCTTAATTTATAATATGTTTAAGTTTTTGGTTTAAAGTTCTTGTCTTTGGTTATGTTGGCTTAAAGATTCTTAATTTAAAGTTCTTGGTTTAAAGCTCTTGCCTTAGGTTATGTTAGGTTTAGAGTTTTTGGTTCAAAGTTTTTGGTTCAAAGTTCTTGGTGTAATGCTCTTGCCTTAGGTTATGTTACTTTTAAAGTTCTTGGTTTAAGCCTTTAATTTATTTGTTTTGGATTTTTGGGCATTTTTTGAAGTTATGTAAAAATTCCTAACTGATCGGCTAATTCTGACCTCATATTCACTTTCAGCGCCCCAAATTACGTATAGATATAGTGATCAGCTCATTTAAGCTTTTTATTTACTTGTTTGGGATTTTTCGGGCATTTTTAAGGTGTTTTTTTGAGGTTAGCAAAAATGTAAGAGCCAGTCGGGCAAAACGGACATCAGATTCGTGTTCAGCGGGTGAAAATGCATGAGAATATACTGCCTTCTCGCACTCTACTTTTTTTTTGTGTGCCTGTGTAATCATAGGTGAACGGTATATGTACTGTATGAACAATAGTTTTTTAGTAAAAGCCATAAATGTTCAGTAAAATCATATATGTTCAATACAAAAATAATTAGAGGAAACGATATACTTATCACCGATTTATTATATAATTGTTACACATTCTTTAGGACACTCTTCGCAGTTTCTTGTAAATGTTAGTTTTAGACATTTTTAATTGTATCACACGAACTTAATTGGTAAAACACTCAGCATAAAATAAAGTAAAAAGAAGACCTACATCTTAAACCTACGTGGGTTTCGAACCCGGGACTTTGGGTTCAATTCAATTCAATTCAATTCAAAAAGGATTTATTAGCAATTGGGTGAATACATTAAAGTCACTCAAAATATTTCACCAGATTTCTATTCAATTACTAAAACATAAAAATTAAAAAAAAATCAAAATTAAATAATCAATAACTTTTTTATTCACAATAAAGTTCTTTCTCTAGCTAACACTAACTTACTGTCCAAATTTCAATATAATTGAACTTTTCTTTCTTAAGTTATCATTCTTACAAGAAACGTGACGGACAGATAGATAGACATTTTGAAAGTTGTTCATAATTCGTTCACTAACACAATGGTATGATTTTTTTTTCTATGAGCGATATATCCATTTTTATAAATGTGCAGTCAAATGCAATATACTCTTCGTTTTCGTATTTGTGAAGAGTATACCTAATACCTAAATGGTCATGCACTACATTAGTAAATGTTCAAAATTACGACAGAACTTGCATGTCCGCCAAGTGTCATTGTAGATAACCTGAGTTGTGTGTATAATGCCTAAAATTATAAAAGTGAAAGACACATTGGGGAAAAAGAAAATCGGATGCGAAAGGTTTATTTGCGCCATAAAGTAAAAAAAAATAAAAATCGTTTTTACTGAACGTTTATTATTTTTGCTGGGCAAATTCGAATAAAATAGGTAAGTACTGTGAATTTTTTTTACTGCGCACTTCATACTGTACTAAATTTAAAAAGTGCATGTGTTACTGCATTGGTCATTTTCACTATTTAACCCTGCAACATGTAACATCTAAATAAAATGGAATTGTTTATATCCTTTTAAAAATTGGATACATTGTACTTGGAAATAACATTGCAATTCTTATGTTCTGAGTCAATTTCAAATTTGTTATTTCAATTTTCATTGTAGAACTGTACCTACTTAAATAGGTAAGGGATTTCTTTAGTGAAATCCCCTATTTCGCCCCCTATAATAAACACAATTGGCAGAACAGTATTTTTAAAGAATCCAGAGGGTGTTTGTAGCTCCTAATAGATAAATATGGCGGCAGCAGCGAAAATGATAGCAGCACACGGGTGTGTTAAGTGCTTAAAATATGTTAATTTAAATACCGAAAAAGCCCTTCCGTGCTATAAAAAGTGCAATAGACATATTCACTATAAATGCTTCTCCTACACTGGTTCTGAAATAAAATTCCTGGAAGAAAACCATTTAAATCTAAAGTGGGTGTGCCATGTATGCAGTATACTTGAAGAAGATAATATTTCGGCAAGTATAGAGAAAATTTTACATAAATTAAGTGATTTAGAATGTCAGATTAACAAAAATAAATCGATTAGCAAGGAAGTGGATACTAAAGTCAGCATAATATCAGAATCTGCAGAAGATAAACAAACTGAAATAGTTAAAAAAAGGCCCTTGTCCACTTTAAGACCTGATAGTACAACTCTGCTGTTGTCAGCGCAGGAAAATAAACCAGAAACTAACAAAAATATAGAGATAGATCAAAAGGACCGTAAGCCTATTTTTGTGTCTAAATTAAGTATGTCCACAACATTAGAAGATATCGAAAAAATACTAAAGGACAATAAAATTGACGCAATTATTTCATACAAACAAACTATGTTTGATCTGAATTCTGTTACTTTTAAATTATATGTACATCCAGCACAAGAAGAAGAAGTGCTTGAGTCGAAAATATGGCCAGAAAATGCAGTAGCTAGACCACATGCCCCAATTTATTATCTCATTATGAGACGGAAATATTATCAGAAGAAAATTGCAGAAGAATTGGCAATCCTTAATTAGTTAAAATTATAAAAACTATGAACGTGTGAAATGTTAGATGAATTCAACAATGAAATAGCTACTATTTTATAGAACTATTTTTATTATTGCTTCTCCAAAATTTAGTAACCTAGTTAAACACGTGCTCCATTGTACGATCGTGTTGTGAGACAGAAATATTATGAGAAGAAAATTACAGAAAACTTGGCACTTCTTGATTAAAAGTGTAAAAAAGTAAGTGTGAAGGTATATATTATATAAAAATGTTTTTCATTACTTGTTCGTTGCTTTTTATTTGGATAGATGCGGTAAATCTAGTACCTATGAAAATAGTATCACACCTATAGCACAACTAGGTATATAGTTTATAACTTATCTTCTGGCAATTTTATAATTTAGACACATGGTTAAATTTATAATATAGATGTACAAATTTCTATTTACGTCTCATTAATAGTATTTAAAAGATTATTTCATGTCTGAAATTAGTAAATATTTCACAGGTACATTCGGAATGAATTTATTTGGTCACTAAGTCATGATAGTTTGTTTATATTAAAAGCAGCCAACAAATTACCCAAATAATTCTGAGTACCTAATACCTGAGTACCTAAGCAGTAAACGATTTCCTACCTTCATTATTTAGCTAGAAAAGAGAGAGTAAGTAATAAAAGTGCCAAAATATTCTTTAAGGATAGGATTTTGCAGAGTGAGAGGGAAATAAGCGTTTATTTTTGATTTATTATAAATATTTACCAAACCAAACATAATGTAATTTTTAAAACTGTTTCAGATACTTGCTATTGTTCTAACGAATACGATTATATATATTTTTTTTATTGGAAATTCCTGTTGAACTTGAATATTGTAGATTGTCAATGAAAATAGTTCCTAATTTCATTATTAGAGCATGTCATTTAACTATATACAAAATTTATGATAAAAATTCCTTGAAGCAATGTGTAGTACCTGAAACTACTTTAAAGATTATACCATTTATGATTATTTAAATATTTATAACAAACAGAAAATAAACGCATATTTCCCTGTCACTCAGCAAGATCCTATCCTTAAGCAGGTGGGACCCTAAATATCAGGTATATTTTTAGGTCTAATGCGTTTTGTATGTACGTATCTGAAATAATTATGTATCTCTTGTACTGAAAAGAACTAAAAACTTACATAAACCTTTGAAATTGCCAAAGAAAACAAGATTAAAACCTTATATAAACATAAACTTTTTCAAAAACAAGAAGTTAAAAATTTGTTTGAATGTGCTTTGTGTATTTTTTATTTTGTTACGGAACTGCCTGTTTTACATTCAACTTTACCATATGAGTGAGTGCCTCAAAACTCACTTGAAGTATGCATTTTTGCTCAATTTAACTTGTTGTAAGTGCGAGAATAACATTTTTTATAGGTGTCTTAAGTGTGTTTGATTATAATAGTGCTAAATGTTGTAATTAAATTCAGTGTTTAACCAACATTAACATTACAATTTAAATTTACTCAAAAATAGATTGTGTTAAATACTTAAGAGGCGAGCAGTTTTTTTTATATGCCTTTACAACTCCCTCAAAATAAATAGGATACTCTTTTTATGCTAATCAAAACATATTTCAATATTTAACAGATAAACACATTCTCAAAAGTATCTCTTTAAACTTGTCTTTGAAAAAGATAATAATAGATTAATTTTTTTGTATAATTTACAAATAACACAGGACCACAAAAAAGAAAAGTTGTCTGCGCCGAGGTATTGACCATTCCTATCCCTTGTATTTTGACCCGCTGAACACGAATCTGACCTTAATTTTTCCCCTATACGTCAGGTTTTTTTTTAAAGCAAAAAAGTCTAATATTTATATATTTATTTGCTGTTAAAAGAAAAACCTGACGTGCTGGGGAAAAACTAAAGTCAGATTCGTGTTCAGCGGCCCAAAATACAAGGGATAGGTGTGGTTAGTACCCCCGCGCAGATGACTTTTTTTGTGTGGGATTGTGCCACACTGAGTGTGGCACAGTGGCAACGAAAAAAAGTGGTCTGCGCGGGGGTACTGACCCCTTGTATTTTGAGCCGCTGAATACGAATTTGACCTTAGTTTTTCCCCAACACGTCAGGTTTTTTTTTTTAACAGGAAAAAAAGTCTGTTGAATCGTAATATTTATATATTTATTTGCTGTTAAAAAAACCTGACGTCCTGGGGAAAGACTAAGGTCAGATTCGTTTTCAGTGGCTCAAAATACAAGGGATAGGTATGGTCAGTACCCCGGTGCTGACAACTTTTTTTTTGTGGGCCTGTGTAATTATTTCAATCAATAAGTAATGAAAATCATTTCTAAGGTGGTTCTAATTTTTAATGTTGAAATATATATGATTATTTCTGTGAAAATTAATAATATAAATCTAGCTCACTAGTTCATAGCGTAGAAATTAATACTGTGTTGTGACCTTACATGTACTTGAGTGTCTTAAATTAATTTTTGTCGTCCTGTTACTATTATTCTGTTTTCCCACTTATATCCCTGTTTTGTAAATATAATTCTTTATGTACAGAGATATTCAGATTAACCAACTGATGATAAAAATGTTTCTTTAACCCACAAACAAAAGATCCCGCACATTTTTTATGTAAATTGGCGTACAGTCAAATTGACTGAATTATTTAATATGTTGTAAATTTCGACTTTCTGATCAAATGCTCTCACGGGCCCAACTCGATCCTATGGCTTGTGTCCGAGATACAGCTGGAGAAATATACAAGAATGGCCTCTTGTACAATTAAAAAAAATTGAATTCATGATTTTTTGCATACATTTTATATTGTGATACGTTCTAATAACTCTTTATAATATTTTGCACTAAAACATTTATTTGTTGTTTTAATAAAAATAGCGTAGAAAAAAGTTAGTTTGAAAAATGTTGGCGAAGGCGCCGGGAGATCTAGAAAAAAAAATTAATAGCGAAAAAAATATTCGGTCAAATTGGCTAAAACATTTTTTTCATCAAGTATGTGTCTTCCTGATCAAAAAACTTTAATTGAAAAATTTTCGGAAATTGCTCCTATTACCTCTAATACCCCATCGATAAATTAAAAGTTCGACAAGATACAGCATTTTAAAAGAATTTATAGTTGTACCTCGGAAACTAGACATAGAATAGAGTTGGGCCCCACGACATTTTTTGATCAGAAAGTCGAAATCAACAACATATTAAAAATCCAGCTAATTTGACTGTACGCCAATTTACATAAGAAATGTGCAGGTTCCTTTGCTAATTCTGATATGGCAATTCATAATCTCTGGCATTTGCGTTTGTTTTTTAACATTTCTATGCAATTATTTTATCATTATTTTTATTTACGCCGAAACTTACTAAGTTGATAAGAAATTATAAATCCCCACTAGAGCTACAAAACAAAATGCTTGTTGACCAGGACAAAATTAAATCTTTTGATGCTCCAAACGATGATTTTTTAAAATTTCAATAAAATGATTTCGAAAATAGTCATTTTAATGTTCTTATCCAATAAAAATATTTTTTAAATTTTACCCGCAACTCTTGTATTCTGCCTTGAAAGGCAAATATTTTTGTTATTATTAGTTTTCAACAAATAAAATTATTGAAGTTTGCCTTTTCGCTGAAGTAGGTAGTACCATTAAAAGAATGTAAATTTTTGGCAGAAATAAAAAAATATCGTTATTATGAAAGCAACTGAAACACATCAAACTAAATATAACGAAATTAAACGATCGCCAGTTAAATTGTATTTAATTTGGAATGCTTGATCGGAAGAAATACATTTTAATAGAATTGAAATAAGCATTGATCATTTTGATGTCATGCTTAGCTAATGTCATCATTATTTAGTCTAGATCTCTCTGTATAAGCTAATATACCCTTAAGACTGAAACAATTTTCAAGACTGAATCTAATATTAAGTAAATTTTAACTGTAGCAAAATGTTAAGTATACCTATCTTATATTATACGTAAAGTGTCTACCAAAAAGTTCACATCATACGAAAATATCTTAATACTGATCAATTTTCACTTGACTTCTGGTATATGGCTGTTATAATCCAACAACGACGCAGACGATAATTTAGAGGTGATTGAAAAAATTGTTTAATGAAATAGTACAAAGTTTAAAATTCGACCGACTTAGAATATTAAAATTAAATAATAACACAAAATCCGTCTGTCTGTCTGTCTGACCGTCCCACAATGGGTCATTTGCAACTTCTAGGTGGATAAAATTCTAGAAATTTCTAAATGAGCTTAAAATAGTTATTAGAAGACGGGAAAAATAGTTAAAAAATTCTAGGCATTAAGGGGGTGGTTTTTGAGGGGTTGAAAAATAAATTTGCTCCTAGAGTCTCGAAAATATGTGAGTATGATACTATGATATCTGTGAATATATTAAAAATAGTTAAAAAATTATAAATAGTAAGGGGTTGTTTTTGAGGGGGTTGAAAGATAAATATTATTTTAAAATTCTGAAACTTTGTGGACATGAAAATATTAGATCCGTGAATTCGCTGAAAATAATAAATTATAACAATGTTTAGTTTACATTCGAAAAATAAAGCTAACGCTTCTTCTGGACAATATTCTCGTTGATTTTTTAAATCGTGTTCCTGCAAAATTTTGTTCACGTCGTGTGGGCAATTTTCTACATCTAGGTGAACAAAATTCTGAAACTTTATAAACTAATATAAAATATTCCTTAGTAAACCAGAAAAATATTGAAAAAACTCTAAGCACAGAAGGTTTAAAAAATAAATTTCGCTTTAAAATTTTAAAACTTTGTACATATATGATAATATTGTACCTGTGAATACACCTGAAATAGCTAAAAAAATCTAAGGACCAAGGGGTTGCCTTTTGAAGGGGTTGAAAATTAAATAACATTTTAAAATTATGCGAATCAACGAAAAAATATAAAGTAAAGTAAAATATAAGGTAGTAAAATAAATGTAAACTTTTAGGGGGTTGTTTTTGAGAGGACGCGCAGTTAATCGTTTTCTGATTAGGCTATGACTATTAAATTTATGAAATAGTGATATTGGAAATAGTGAAAATAAAACTTCACTTAAAGTAATTCATTTACTGACCAATATACGTATAACTAAGTAAAAAATTTTTAATCGCCATCAGATAAATCGCTTTCTGATTCAGATTCAGAGGAGTCTTCTGCAGTATATATATCATCCTCATATTCCGTATCATTGTCGTCGATATCCTACCTGAGGAGGCATTGGAACCTTTGGATTTTTTAAAAGGTTTATGACATCAGCTTCAAATTTGTCAATACTTTTACGGGTTGCTTCTCTAAGACTATTTACAACTGGATCTGATGTAATCAGCAGCATCGACAGTAAGTTTGTATTTGTGGCAACACGGGAAGTCTTTCGTGTATGACGTTCCCTAAAACAACGACAATCTTTATTTCGTGCCTCTTGGGCCTCTTCAGAAAGTTGTCCAATGAGCAGGAGACTCGACTTTATAATTTCACTGCTATGAGTCAGTTTATATGAATAAGATGTACATTTAGATTCAACATAATATGCTAAGGCTTCGTTACTTGTTAAGGGGCGTTTGTCGTTCTGCCGCATGCGTAATTTTTTTATTTTGCTTGCTCTTTTTGGTGATGAGGACGTCACCTCGCGAATAAGGTTAACTGCATCCCTTTTACCCGATGAACGCATAGCTGCTTCTAATGCTACAGCCAATTCGTTTGTGCTCTTTGACTCTACCAAATTTTGAACGCGTCTCTTCGTTGTCTTGAAAGACGACTTCTCAAATTCCACTCTGGGTCTCCCTGCTGCGGTCCATCCTTCCCTCGATGTGCCGGGTTGTGGTTCCATAGTATCAAAGGCGAAATTGATATTTTCTCCCATTCTTGATTTTTTCTTAAGAAATCTTCCAATTTTTTGCCGCTTTTATCCCAACGAGTGCTTAATTTTAAGGAATATAGTTTAAGTTTGTTTTTTATATCACTCTCACATTCTTTAATGATGGTTCTAATTTGGAATTTATTTATGATATGGTCATAAAGAAAAGTCAATCGGTCACTTTTTTGACAACTTCTCCAAAGTTCAAAAAATTCCACCCTCGAAATGTTATCTGAAAAAAAATTTTTTTATATACTTCCGAACATTTCCGAAATTATCGTTTCACATTTCTTAAATCTACATTAGTTAGTGAATAACATATTAAAAAATTAGACTTGTACTATTTGGTACTCATAAGTAGAATGTCCAATAAACTTTGGAAAGTCAATATTTTTTTAGTGTAAAACATTCACACATTATATATCAAATATAACATTCAAGAATACATTAAATCGAGATAATTTATATGGCGTAAATTAGTACATACCTTCATATAACATATTCATAATATCTCACTTTAACACAGTACAGCACGTTAATACAAGTCTTATTGCTAGAAGCGACAAATTTAAACTAATTTTATACGATGCATTCGTTTATCGCGACGACTGACTTTGGGTACTTACCACTTTTCGTAGAATCAAATTAGGACTACGCAGTAATCTATTTCGTGTTACCTTGTTATTTGTCTATAACAAGAAATAAAGAAATTCTGCTATTTTTGTCATGAATTTTGTTCACCTAGATGTTGCAAATGACCCACTGTCCGCGTTCGTCCGTCACATTTCTTGTAAATGACTGTATTGAAAGGAGGGATATCGATAAGCTAAGAAAATTGACCTGAATATGACAAAAAATGTAACTATATTTTTTTTATATTTCTCATTATTTTAGTAAAATACAGGACACTAACTTAACGCTACAATAAATTAAAAGTAAAAATGACTACGTTTTCTTCACGAGAAAAATCGACAAACTGAGGTCGAAATCTTATTTTGGAAAATTGTACCCTTTTTTTTACTATATCGAATTTTTTTAGACATGAGCGCATTGTTTTAGCAGTTTAATTCCTGTATTTTTATGTTTATTGACGTCTAAAGAACAACATGTAAAAAAATCACCAAACTAAAAAACACTAAAAAAATGCGCTCATGTCTAAAAAAACTCGATATAATTTTTTTGTCATATATTGGGGACAATTTTCTTAGCTTATCGATACCCCCTTTAGACACTACGTTAGTGTTAGCTGAAGGAACCATGCTGTCTTTGAACAAAATCGAACAATAGGTAAAACAGTTATTAACCTTTTAAATTAAAAAAAATGCTTTGTGTACTCACAAAGACAATTTTCAATTTTCAACTCCCTTCAATTCTTTTCATCGTTTTTTTTTTGTTATTTTTGTTTATTTTTTTCTCTCCGAGTTAAATTTTTCTTTGAATATCAAAATCTTTAGAAAAACAAACGTTTCAAACCATAAATAAGTTGTGTGGTCTCGCATAGCCGCTCGCTCTTGCTGAATTTTTTGGAACAACATATATCTGTGATATTTTATTTACAGTCGCGTATTTTGCATTGGCATTGTTTTTTTATATGTTTTAGCTACACTTTTTAATTCGTCGATCCTGAGAAAGCAGACAGTAGTATGTTTTATTTTCTTTTTAATCCGTCTAGCCCTTCAATTGTCATGGCGCACAGTGGTCCCAAATTGAGTTTTTTGGTTAAAGAATAGCTAGAGAGCTCAAATCTTGTCGGAAATGAACAATTTTGTTTTTAAATTAAAGCTTATCGAAATGTTAACAAATCCTCGGAGCCCGAAATTTGAAAGAAAAAATTCCTTTTTTATTATATTAAGTATTTGTGAAAAATTTCTTGTATTTTTCGGAAACTGAATATCAAATTACGAAAAATTGTTTGCAAATAATATTAAAAGGTGAAGAAAGAAATTAGAAAAATAATTTTTTGTAACAAATCATGTAATTTATAAATATAAAAATATACAAGAAAATATATTTTTAAAAAATCGGAAAATTTCATTTTTTTCACAAATATTAGGATTATCAAAAAGGAGGGAGGTCCCTACAATTTTTAGGAAAAATTCTTGAAAGCAAGTTCTTTGGACTTCCTGAGCAAAAATAAGTTATTTCCAGGTGAAACGGGAAATACCCCCCCCCCTTTCTTTAATTAGAGCAGGTAAATAAACTATTATTTATTAAAAATGAATGGAGTGATCTCTGAATAAATGGAGGTAGTAAAATACACAATGACGTAAAAATGGCGTTAACAGAATTATAACAAATAATTAAAATCGTGTCCAGACATTTTAGGTTGATAAAATACACCACGATACTTAACCCCTCCCCCTCCCCCCTTTAAAAAAGGTAAAAGTTACAATGTAAAAATTCGAAAAATATAATATGTTTATAACATTTGCCATCAACTCGTCAAACGAGTTGACAGAATTTACTATACTTAAACAATTTCTGAAAATGGTACTTGTGTTTGGTTGTGAATTTTCCGTTGACAAACATTTTACACACTATTTTTCTTACGATACGATCAAATATCTTATATTTAATTCTGTCGAAATGACTGTGAATTTGAGAAAAACATTTTTTTTTCGCGGAGTTACCAAAACTCGAATTTGTAGTCAAAAATATGTTTTTATTACAGTAAATTACTCGACAGTGCGGTGTGCAGAACGTCCATGAATTTTTTAAACTCAAGTCTATATTATAAAATATAAATAATACATTGAGAACAACAATGCGGCTACGCCACGGTTTTCGTCGCGCCATTTTGATTGTAGCTCGCGGCTAAGCTAATAAAGATAAATGTACATTGTCGTGAACTTTTTTTAGAGAATATTACCCTCTATAACTTTGATCCTATGCACTTTTAACGCATCTGTCATAGTTCCTTCAGCGTTTTGTATCAGGGCGGATCCAGAAAGGTTAGTGGGGGGGGGGGGGCACTAACATTTTCAAGGATATCCTTTCGGACTCCGCTATCACTACTTTTTATCGCCTCATGGGGGGGGGGGGTGCAAATAGAAATTCAAAAAAAAAAAATTGTCACCTTGAAAAAGTAACGAATACTTTTTTGCCCGCTGGCGCCCCTGCGAGCCAACGCCCGGATTGCCCGGCCCTTAAGCCGCACCTGCTCGGGGGGCAATTGCCCTTAGTGCCCCCCCCCTGGATCCGCCCTTGTTTTGTAAAAACATAAATAAAAATTTTCGATCGATTCTGACATTTTGGATTATTATTAGTTTTAGTTTTTAATTTTGAACATTACCAAATATTTTCAGTCACCATCGAATTATCGTCAAATTAACATGAGAAAATCGTCTGTTTTTCTGAACTATTATTGTTTGATAAAGTCTCATTGACAAAAATATTTGTATTAGTGATAAATTTCAACAGAAAATAGTTTTTGACAAAATCAGTCACTACATTTTCTTCTATCTTGATATGTATTATGTATATTCCACTTTTCTCTGTATTACACTTAATATCACATTATAATACATTTTTTCGAAAACTAATTTGTGCAACGGTGTTTTGTATACAACAAGAATTTTCTACGAATTTCACAAAATTTCACTAATTTAGGGTATACCAGAAGTCACTTGGAAAATTCTTGTGTATTAGCCTTATCATATCTCTTTAATCTTAACACAAAAACCAATACCAACATTTATTTTGCAAAAATTATTCCCTATGATGAATTTGTTTCTTAGTTACTCTACATAGATTTAATACTTGTTATATGTATAAAGATTATGGAAGGTATTATAATAGCGCTATATGTTTGTTATTTGTTAATTTCCGGTTCACAACAATTAATTCTGCCGATTCGTCTGCTTTTCATGCTGATATAGTAATGATAGTAGGTACCTATATTTATATATTTATGAATTTATTATAGATACATTTGTAAGTTTTTTTTGTAACTGAGTATTTTTAGCAAAAGTAATGCAGAAATTATTGATACATTTTAATTCTATTGTTTTATCAACTGTTGTAACACTTCGAACTCTAATTATCTAGATCTACATAAATAAAGTTATTACAATATTTCGATATCGAAAAAGTCCTGGAAAATACCGTTGAAGTACAAGTTTTGCTAAGATGGTATTAAACCTTATATTAGTTGAAAAACAAACATTATAAACAAGATATGTAATACATGTCCTTATAATTTTCATACTAATCATACGTATTAAAACATGTTTATTCATTTTTATTGTCAGCCAAAGTAAAACAAAATAACTAGCATTGCAAACTTAACTTCCATGATATTTACTATACAAAATGTAGGTATTTTTCATATCCTTCTATGCTGAAAATAATTATATAAAAATGTATTTAATTATGTAATTTTTTTTATATTCTAGAAAGAAATATAGCTTTAATTTAATTAATATAAAATGTTTGATATACAGGGTGCGCCACTTAAAACTCCCCAGACTTGTAACTTTCTTATTTTTTAAACGAACACCATGTTGGACACATAAAATTGTAGATATTTTTAAGGCATTTAAACATGCGTACAGAGTGACTTAAAAATTTTTTTTTTTAAAGTTGTTAAAAAAGAAAATTTAATTTCCTTGAATATTTTTTTACCTCACCCGGTACATGAACTCCGTTAATGTTTTCTTATAAAGGTTTTAATTAGTTTCAATTTATGTTATTACGTCATATTCGAAATTCTTTTTGGTTTTAGAGAAAGAAATTAAAAACATTCTTTCCGATTCCAAACTGATTTTTTTAAAAATAACTTTGAAAAGAATGTAAATAATAATTTTATGCTTTATTTAAAAAAGATATATCACAAACAATATTCAACGTAACAAAACAGCAAAGAGAAACAAAAGAAATAAATATTTTTTTAAACAAACTTATATTAAAATGTACTAAATAGGAAATTGCAAAATTTTTATTTTTCAAAATTTTTTATCTTAATATAAATTGAAGCTAATTAAAATCTTTATAAGAAAATATTAACACAGTTCATCTACAGGGTGAGGTAAAAAATATTCAAAGCAATTAAGTTTCCTTTCTTAACAATTTTTTCAAAAACATTTTATTTAAACCACTCTGTATGCATGTTTAAAACCCATTAATGCCCAGATTAATATACTTCCTTGGACTTTTCTAATATTCAGAAATATAACGACCCCTTAGGCTCTAGAAATTATTGAAACAGATAACTATGAAATACTTTATTTATTATTTAAAAAAATCTAAAAAACGGAATTCAAGATTGTCTTTACTAATCCCGTATTGACGAGCTAGCAACCACGCATTTGTTGCACTCACATCGAAGAGCCAAAAGACAATTGGTATGTACATTTTTTTCCATTAAATCCTATCCTATCCTACATACATCTATCGATATATTGGATTGAATGGCTCCGTACTTTAGAAACTGTTTATTGATATCGTTTTTAAAGGGAAGATTTTTACCCAATTTGTCATTTTGTGGCAAATCATTGTTGTCTGTCACATGAAAAACTCTACATATTTCCTCGAATCTATTACCTCTCATGGATTCGGCCTCTAGTGTATTATGTACCTCCTCACTGTCTTCCCAGTACATTCTTCTACTCGGCAAGGGATCACATCCACTCAAGAGGATAATACCGATAAAGACATACATCTCATGTATTGACATCTCAAATCCAGGTTTGTTGTGGTCCATGGTTACATAAATAGATGTTGAGTCCACAAAATTTTGCACAATTTCTTGTGTTAAAAATAATTCAAAATATTCAAGCGGATGACTTGTTGCCCTCAGAGTGAGTGGCGGAAGTAAATGCAAGACCCTCTCCTGAGATGGTTCCAGATCTCCTTTCGTTCACTTGGTCTTCTCATATATACCAGTAGATGTAGGTACAGTTCTACATCTTTTCGCCAACAAAGCTAGTGGGATATTATATTCCTCATTCTCTTCAGGTTCTATTTAACCAATAGATTCAATGTCATCGTTATTCTCATGCTCTACTTCAACATCATTCTCAGTATTTTGGATTGGCGGGAGTTCATCTAGATTGTCATTATTGTCAAAGTAAAATTCTGCCTCGGCAGCTAGCTGTTTGCCATTGAACATATCTTGATCATTACACTCTTCATCCCCTAAATCACAATCTGTAACATTCCCAAAATCATCCAGAAGAGTAATTACCATTGCGTCAGGTACAATGACATGTTCATCTAACATTTCAATTTTCTCCAATAATTCAGATGTAATAAGAAGTCGTTTCCTGCAAACTAAAAAAAAATATCTTGAACAATGTAGTAAGCCCAAAGGGTCGTTAACGACCCAGCATTATTTTAGGTTATATAGCAGCTTTATTTCCCATTATTAGGGCATATAAATTGTAGGGACGATCGAGTACATGCTATTTTTGAATAGTATCTCAATGCAGTTTGAAAAACAGTAATACATTTGTACTTACCAGTAACTAAACTGTGCCATGTCACATACAAATAATTGTTGAAATATTTTACACCAAATCTCGCAAGTAAACAATGTCAGTTTGTAAGGTTATTGTTATAATATAAAGTGAATAACTATACTAAGACGCTGGACACATACTTAATGTTAGTTTCATAATCAGTAAGGACAGCAGAAATTAAAATTGTCTCTGGGTCGTTATCGACCCCTTGGGCATTAATGGGTTAAAGGGTTTAAAAATGTCTTCAATTTGATGTGCCCAACATGGTCGTCACTTCAAATATAAAAAAGTTACAAGTCTGGGGAGTTTTAAGTGGCGCACCCTGTATATAGGTAAGGTTCTTTAGTTCCAATAATAAGTATACCTATTATATGGAAAATTTTCGGTTTCAGTTTTATTATGGCATCGTATTCAGGTATTGTTTAAATCAAAAATTTGTTTCAACTCTTTTAAGATAAAAAAATTATCAAATTGCTTTTGCAGAGGTTATTGGATGTACAAAAAGTAATGTATGTTAACTGTTTAAACAGTTTTGATTTAAACAATACGTAGCCAGGTTTGGGGCAGTCAACATTCACTTTGATAGATAGTGCGTAAGCTTCAGTCAGAACATGGATCCCATAAAAAATTCAATCAGAAATATTTTCGATACTGTGCTCAATATTTAATGTGTGTCCTTTGAAGTGGTTCGGATTCCACTATAAACTGCAGGGCCTCGTCTCATTTACTCAGACAAATCTAGATCTCCTAGACTTAAGAATAGAATATTGCAGAGTGAGAGGGAAATGTGCGTTTATTTTCGATTTATTATAAATATTTAAAAAATCAAACATAGTATAATCTTTAAAACCGTTTCGGATACTTGCTATTCTTCTAACAATATATTTTTATCATAAATTTCTGTTGTACTTGAATATTGTAGTTTGTCAATGAAAATAGTTCCTAATTTCATTATTATAGCATGGCTCTTAACTACATACAAAATTTATGATAAAAACTGTATATGGTTGTATTCCTCAGAGTAATGGGAAGTACCTGAAATTATTTTAAAGATTATATAATTTTTGATTTTTTAAATATTTATAATAAATCGAAAATAAACGCATTCTGCAAAATCTACCTTTAAGAGGGTTATTGAGGTGACACACAAGGCGGTTAAAACACACATTTTTTTTACATACCTCCAAATATGTTGCCTCCTTCCATAAAGTTACTTTTATGATGTAAGGTGTTGTATTACCTGTGCGTGATGTTAATATTAGTAATATTACTACCTCATGAAATGGTTAAAAGTATATATGAATTTCCTATAATAGAATTATGTTTTATGGATCTACTTAGGAAAATATACTTATTCTAAGATTTTGCATCTGATATATGTAAGAGATAAAATATTAATTCTAATTTCTTTAATACACCATGTACAACAGGAGTATTTGTTTCTTTACACCCTATATAATTGAATTTTGTTTTGATATATCATCATAGTCATATACAGTGTGTCCCACTTTGAACGGTAAAACCCTCATCGTATCCCAGTTATTTAGTCATCCAATTTCAACGAAATTCGGATCATTATCAAAGACTTTAATCATATCTTTTTTCAGCAAAACAAAACTTATTTTACTCATTGGGGTGTATTTTTATTAAGAAAATAGGGTTGACTTTTCTCGAATTCATATTAGGCATTTTTTTATTCAGAAACTAATACAATATATTGATCAGCATGCAGACTGAGATAAGTTTTGTTTTATTCAAAGATATAGTAAAAAAGGTCTTTGATACCGATTCAGAGGTTGAAATTGGATGACTAATAACTGAGCTACGAAGGCGTTACCATGAACAATAGGTACTATAAGTTGCAGTTCTTAAAATGATAAAAGTGAACAAAAAGAATATACCGCCGAAGTTTAGTTAAGCACATTAAAACTCATAAAGGTATTACTAAATTCCTCGTACTTACAGCTTCAACACAAAAAATATATTTAACTGTCTGGTATTTAATTTTAGTATTAATTTAATAAAGTAACTTTCGTTGATATCACAGCCTGTAGAGCAAAAAGACGGTGGGCACCCGTGAATAAATGTTGCAAGGATTTTTTTATAAAATGTAATTGTTGCAATGTAAATGTAATGCAATTGTTAATTAATGTTTTCCACGAATATATAACGGCCGCCATGTTGAAAAAATTACGGTTAAAATAGATTTTTCTCATTATCTCCTTTCTTGTTAGTTCGATTATAAAATATGCTACAAATTTTGATAAACGTTGAAACAGTAGTTTTGAGAAATTTTATAATTTACGATATTGATAACTGATTACTACATTAGAGCAACGAGGGCAGAGATAATTGCAAAAATCTTCAGCGAGGCACAAATTTTCATCATTTTGACGGCTGTAGCAAAATAGTTTGAATAAAGTATCTTTTTATTGTATACAATAATGGCAATACCGAATTTTAGAGTAAAACTAACAAGCAAGGAGATGATTGAAGAAAACTTGTTTTGACGTAATTTGTTCAACATGGTGGTTGGTACTCCCCCTACATTATATAAACAAAAAGCTCCTTGTAGGAATTATTCTACAGACTGTAGTATTTACTGTTCATAATATAAATAGAAACTATATTTTAGTCCTATTCGCTTTATTGACAAAGCTCCGTTTGTACTTAGTATGTACTTGTACATACTAAGTACAAACTATGTGTATTTAGTATGTAGATACTAAGTACAAACTGTGTTATGTGGGCTAGCTCATAGAAAAATTCTCATTTATCGTTTAGTCCAATTAATAAGCCGGAGAATGTGGAAAAGTGGTGGAACAGCACCGATTTGAAAAATTTCCACGTGTTCCCTAGACCACCAGGAACATTCATCAGCATTGACCTCTGGATTAACTCCGAGAATAAAAAAGTTAGGGGGGCTTGAAGTGCCCCAAAAAATATTTCGCCTCAGAAATGGGCTCTAGGAGGTTTTTTGATTCGCTGATCACGAATCCGAGGTCCAAATTCCATATTCCAGTATGGAATTCGTGCCATTTTTTGTTGAAAATTCCACTTTTTCGGGCGGAAACTTAAATATGAATATTGTGCTGCGGAAGTGTGCTATATGGGGTTTTTTGGCTCGTTGATCACGAATCTGAGATCCAAATTAAGAAATTCCACATTCCGGTATGGAATTCGTGCCATTTTTTTATGAAAATTCCACTATTTCGGGCGAAAATTTAAATATGAACATTGTGCTGCGAAAGTATGCTCTAGGGGTTTTTTTGGCTCGAATCCGAGGTCCAAATTGAGAAATTCCATATTCCAGTATGGAATTCGTGCCATTATTTGATGAAAATTCCACTCTTTCGGGCGGAAATTTAAATATGAATATTGTGCTGCGGAAGCGTGCTATAGGGGGTTTTTTGGCTCGCTGATCACGAATCGGAGGTCCAAATTGAGAAATTCCATATTCCAGTATGGAATTCGTGCCATTTTTTTTAATGAAAATTCCAGTTTTTCTGGCGGAAATTTAAATATGAATATTGCGCTGCGGAAGTGTGCTCTAGGAAGTTTTTTGGGTCGCTGATCACAATTCCTAGGTCCAAATTGAGAAATCCGTATTCCAGTATGGAATTCGTGCCAGTCTTAAAATTCCACTTTTTCGGGCGGAAATTTAAATATGAAAATTGTGCTGCGGAAGTGTGCTCTAGGGGGTTTTTTGAGTCGCTGATCACGATTCCGAGGTCCAAATTGAGCAATTCTATATTCCAGCGGGAATACGCCATTTTTCGTGTCGAATTTCACTTTGAAGAAAAAAATTATGTATGAATATTACGAGTATTTCAAAATAATTTTTCAAGTCAATATTACTTTGAAGGTAAAAGTTATATGTGAATATTACGAGCATTTCAAATTAATATACACGGCAATTTTACATTGTGTTGGTACAAAAGGTGGTATTCTGCAGTGGCGGCTGGTGAAATTTCAATATTTTTTTTCTCGTCTGTGGCGCGTGGGACCCATACGAAATATGGGAAATAACATCTAGAGAAGTACTTCTCTAATGACCTCTAAATCCTAAAAAATTTTGAAAAAAAAATTTTGACAGTTTGTGAAAAAAATTTTGAAAATTCGGTAGCCTCCCCTGGGTGCTAGGGACTCCTGTTTATTTTTATTTTTTATTTGTCATATGCGTTTGACTTTTCATAAAAATACAACAATAGATTTTGGAGTTTATGAAAATATTTTCATTACTAATTGAGATACAACGAATTGAAATATTGTAATTTGTTAAATTGTAAATTACAAAATTTAAGTTCATTGTATTTCAGTTAGTAATGAAAATATTTTCACAAACTGCAAAATCTATTGTATTTTTATGAAAATGCATATGACAAAAAAAATAAAAATAAACAGGAGTCCCTAGACACCCAGGGGAGGCTAACGAATTTTTAAAAATGTTTTCGCAAACTGCTTTTTCAAAATTTTTCAGGGGTCATTAGAGAAGTGCTTCTCTAGATGTTATTTCCCATATTTCGTATGGGTCCCATGCGCCACAGACGAGAAAAAAAATATTGAAATTTCACCAGCCGCCACTGGTATTCTGTGTGATAAAGTAGTTCTTAATTTATTATTATTTTTTTATATAATTTACACCAACTAAATCAATCATAATCTGAATTATATTCGATAACTGGTAATTCAGGATTTGTTGGTTCTTCTTGTGTCACCGTCATCTTCCTGTTCATCCGATATTTCAGCCGGACAAGTCGATTCATTTTTCGTTACGTCTGCAGCTCCAGGTGCCTCGCAATTATTGCAGTTGTTTCCATGACAAAATTTACAAGTTTAAGAGCAATATACGCCATTCTTGCGACAACCACAAGCTGCTCCGCGTCCAGTGTGGCAGCCACACATTATAGCATCTATAATCTTTTTTGATGCACAGGAGCGCCTTAAGGGCCGGGCAACCCGGGCGACTGATCGGGGCGCCAGCTCGGAGTGGCGCCAAACTGAGGGCAAAAATTCTTAACTTTTTTTATGTACCTTTTTAATTTAACAGTAATTTTCCTTGGAAAATAATACCAAATAATAGAATCTATATCAGTTTAAATTGTAATATTGCAGAACAGTCGAATAACATTAAAACCGTCTAAATAATTCAAAAATGTAATGCAAATATGTTTGTTTAGTTATGAAACACCTCACTACTCATACCTCAAGCTTCCTGTCCTATTATCGACTGACACGGAGTTGATCATCGAAGATGTTGCATAATTGAAGCCAGGCAACGTGCACTTTTCATTCAGAAAAAATTTAGAATATTCAGAAAGTTGTTGTGTGTATTTCATATCTTATATAATTTACAGTTTATAAATAAATAAATGGCAATTTGTTTTATATGAAATATTAAAACAATAAAAAGGAACCTTCCTCTAAGTAAACTCGAGGGTCCTCTCATAATAGTGTTCAGATGGTGTAGACAAAAAAAATTTATACTTATTACAAATTAGTTGTTATTAATAATATGTTGTAAATGTACATTGATGTGTAAACATGAATTACTTGAGAATGGTTTAAAGAAATGCAACAAGAATATCTTTTTATTTCTAGTGATATGAAAATATTTTTTTACAAGAATTTTTATAAATATGTAAAAATAAAAAAGGCAGGGGTAAAATATTGATAGCCACCCGCTAAAATTGCCCCTTAAGCAGAGGAGAGGGTTTGACTGGTACTATAAATTGATGCCTATACCTAAATTTAAAGCGATCGGAAGTTATTTCCAAAAAACTGATACTTTTAATCCCTTCCTTATTATCTACTTAGAGTACCTTTATTTTTAAATATACTGTCAGCCACATAAATATCCAGAGAAAATTTTGGACCACCGTGTTTACACGGTCATGTTGTATTAAGTTGTAAAAAGTAGAGTGTTCGCGGGGTCCGAAAGGATATCCTTGCACTTTAGTACGTAGTACATCCGTAAAAATTTCTTTGATTATCTCAAGGAGGGGCGCCAAAAAGTTCTCTCGCACGGATGGAAAATTTACCTTGAGCCACCCCTGCGTAGTGTAATTGGTGGAAGCATGCTAGAGGACTCTTTGTTGGGAATACCTTGGGAATACCAGTCTATAAGTTACAATACCTATGGTTTAACGTATGTTGATTGTTATTGATGGCAGTGAGCATTTATACCTACTTTGTTTTTTATTACATGAGTTTTGGAAATGCATTTTTATGTGCTTTATGTGTTCGCAAGGTCCGAAAGGATATCCTTGCACTTTAGTACGAGGTACATTCGTAAAATTTCTTTGATTATTTCAAGGAGGGGCGCCAAAAAGTGCTCCCGCCGGGGTGGAAAATTTACCTTGAGCCGCCCCTGTAATGGTGCAGGCGGTTCGGTCATCCTTACGGGATGCAAGACGCCGTCTCAGGATGTCACAATTCACTCTTACCATTATCCTTGATCAGCATCCTCGAAAATGGAGGTAAACGTCTTTAACAATAAAAAAAAAGGAAACAATTTTATACCCCCTGACAGGGTAGATTCAACTCCAAGGACGGTTGCGGTCTACTACCTGATATCACCTTTCACCATCTGTTATGTCCTCATGAAAAAACAAAGAATCCCTGCAAAATAGTCGATGGCAAGTTGTCATCAGAAATAAGCAAAAAGAGGTGGTTTTTGGCTGTTTCAGGGGGTGCGCATGACTAAACACTTTTTTTACCTTATTATTCGTGTTCAGCACCCTCGAAAACGAGGGGAGGAATAGGTTTCATAACTTTAAATTTAATTATATATTATATACACACACACATATAATTGTATCATCGCATTGCTCAGTCAGATATCCATCTCCATTATATTTTTCATTATCGGTGAATTCAGTGTCATGATGTTCTTGAGTTTGTTCGTATTTTGAATGATCAATTTCTCTTTGAATAGCCACAACTTGTTTTTCACAGGTATCATTCGATAACTTATCTGCATTTTTATCTTTATTTCGACTTGGTACAGTGTAATTATCAACTACTTACTTTTCAGTTTCAATAGTGTCAATTTCGGTTTTGCTTGGACCGTATGACATATCACTATTTAACTCTTCAAATTTCACTCGGTGAACAGGTTTAAGGTGTTCAGAAAAATTTGTCGTAGAATCTTTAGATTCGTTATCCTTTTCTTTATTTCTGTATTCCATGCTTTTAACTGACGGGTCCGCTTGGCTTTGAACTCGATTGGTTTTTAGATAATTACTTGTAAAATCTACGGTTCGGTAATCTTTAAGTAATGGATCTACTTGTCTTTGATTTTGATTAGATTTAGGGTATTCAGAATCATTTTTGGTATAATTGTTAGTTTCGTAATGCTCATTTTTACTTCTGGTATTTGTGCTGTTAACTGATGGAGCTACATCACACACACACACACACATATAAACACATAAATATGTGCACGGATATAGAGAAACACCTATACATATAAAAAAACATAGACAAATCTAATCAACAGTACTTCTGATGAGATATTTGGAATTACTTGAATTAGACCGCGAATTCGTATTCAGTGACCCAAACGATATGGCAGAGCACATTTTCCAGGAAAAACGTTCATATTTAATTTTTTTCTGAAAAAATGGAATTTTCCATGGCCAGAATTCCATACTGGAGTATGGAATTTCTCAATTTGGACCTCGGAATCGTGATCAACGACCCAAAAAAACCTCTACAGCACACTTCCGCAGCACAATATTCATATTTAAATTTCTGCCCGAAAAAGTGGAATTTTCATCAAAAATGGCACGAATTCCATACTGGAATATGGAATTGCTCAATTTGGACCTAGGATTCGTAATCAGCGAGCCAAAAAATCTCCTAGAGCCCATTTCTGAGGCGAAATATTAATTTATAATTTTTTTTTTAAGACGGGCACTTCAAACTCCCCTAACTTTTTTATCCTCGGAGTTAATGCAGAGGTCAATGCTAATGAATGTTCCTGATGGTCTAGGGAACACGCGAAAAAAGGAATTATTCAAATCGGTGCTGTTCCACCACTTTTTCGCATTTTACACTTTTTTCCGGCTTATTAATTGAACTAGTTATCACTATATTATTCGAAAACTGGTTGTGCGTAGGTTGTTTTCAAATATGTAGCCACCTTACTACTCCTTATTGTCCTGTAGTTACTTCCACTACACTGAAATAATCTAGGATAAAGGGGAAAGAGAAATAAAAAACATATACATATTAACCATATGTATTTATTAACATATAATAACGTGCATAAGAATTGTTAAATTTGAACATATTAATATTACATGATTTTCATTAAACAGATGAAATAATCTTAAATTGGAAATAATATTCACATTCAAGTGGTAGCTTAGCCATTACTAAAATCAAAGTCGCTATCATTTGAAATTTTGCTTGTACTTTGCTTTACGCTTTCTGTATCTGTATCTAACATATCCAACACATTCTTCTGTTTTGCAGGTTGACTTTCATTATTTTCTATGACCATAGGTGAGTTAATATCTTCTTTGACAGTACTTTTAGACGAATCTGTGTTTGATTTCTCTTCTTCCAAATTCTCATCATTTCGGTCAAGTGTTTGATTCATATTAGTATTCTCTGGAGGTTCTTCCACTTGTTTATCATATGCTTCTAATATTGGAACACCTTGGGATAGCTCAACATTTTCACCGTGTTGTTGGATAGGTTGGCTCTGTTCAACATATTCTGCAGGTGGCTGATCATTTTCATTATATTGGTGTAAAGTGCTTTCATCATAATGATGTATTAGTTGTCCGTTTTCGTCGTATTGTTGGATCGGCTGAACATTTTCATCGTATTGGTAGATTGGTTGGCCGTTTTCATCGTACTGTTGAATTAGTTGCCCATTTGCATCATATTGTTGAAACGATTGTTCATATTCTTGGACTAATTGATTGCCTTCATTATATTGTTCAACTGGTTGTTCATGTTCATGTTGAAGTGGTTGTTCATGTTCTGGAACTGATTGTATATCTTGATTATATTGTTCAATTAGCTGTTCGTTTTCTTGAATCGGATGACTGTTTTCATCATACTCTGTACGTTGGTCGCTTTGGCCATACAAATGTATTGGCTGTCCGCTGTCATCGTACTGTTCTATTAATTGGCCATTTTCATCGTATTGAGGCATTAGACCACCATTTTCATCATACTGTACTGGATGTGAGTTTTGATCGTAAGAAGGAATTGGTTGGCCACTTTGATCGTACTGCTGAAACACTTGGCCATTTTCGTCATATAATTGCTGAACCGGTTGGCCACTAGTATCGTATTGTTGGTCATAGAGAATCGGCTGCCCATCTGCGGCATATTGTTGATCATAAGGGGGAACAAATTGCCCGTTTTCATTGTATTGTACGTCTAGTCTATTTTCATCATAGAGTTGCTGTCCAGCTTCGTCATAAGATTCGCTTTGATTATACAGTTGTCCATTTTCATCATACTGTGACGGCGGTACTTGACCACTTTCATCATAAATAATTTGATTGCCAAATTGGTCATACTGCATTGGTTCTTCTAGTTGATTATATTGGATCGGTGCTTTGTTTTCACTTTGAATTTCCTCACTATTTTGTACATCATTGTTCAATTCATATTTTGGAATATTCTGTACATCTGCAACTAACTCTTTTATATCACCTTCATTGTCGTACATAGGTTCATTGTCATCGAACTGCTGATTCGGTATAATAGTATCTACTTCACGTTCATTATTTATAAGAGAACTTGAATCGTTTTCTTGCTTTGTATTATAAAGTTCTTCAGGATTTTGTGAATTAATAATTGTATCATCGCATTGCTCAGTCAGATATCCATCTCCATTATATTTTTCATTATCGGTGAATTCAGTGTCATGGTGTTCTTGAGTTTGTTCGTATTTTGAATGATCAATTTCTCTTTGAATAGCCACAACTTGTTTTTCACAGGTATCATTCGATAACTTATCTGCATCTTTATCTCTATTTCGACTTGGTACAATGTAATTATCAACTACTTGCTTTTCAGTTTCAATAGTGTCAGTTTCAGCTTTGCTTGGACCGTATGCCATATCACTATTCTCTTCAAATTTCACTCTGTGAACAGGTTTAAGGTGTTCAGAATCATTTGTCGTAAAATCTTTAGATTCGTGATCCTTTTCTTTATTTCTGTATTCCATGCTTTTAAGTGATGGATCTACTTGGCTTTGAACTTGATTGGTTTTTAGATAATCATTACTTGCAAAGTCTATGGTTCGGTAATCTGTAAGCGATGGATCTACTTGTCTTTGATTTTGATTAGATTTAGGGTATTCAGAATCATTTTTTGTATAATTGTTAGTTTCGTATTGCTCATTTTTACTTCTGTAATCTGTACTTTTACCAAATGGAGCTGCTTCGATATAGTAATCTTTGCTTTTAGATAACGTATTCACCCCATTTTCCAATATTTGTTTTCGAGCTTTATCACGCTCTATTTCCTCATTGTCTACTTGTTTGTCATACATACGTAAACTTTTTGGAATATTGTCTCTTAGTGAATAGTTGTTTTTATTTGATCTGTCAAATTCTGATTTATTTCGAATTACACCGATATTATCTTCATAATTTGAAGTGGGACGATTTCTATAGGTCTCATCAACCGACAAGTCTTTTCCAATTGTTCCGTTATTACCTAAATTCTCTAAAGCAGATTTGGTGGGGTAAGAATCGTTAAAATCAGAGCTGTTTTGTTTTAAAGGAATATCATTATTCAGGTAATTTGGTGTGGTAAATTTGCTTGCTTTCATTGTTTCATCATTAAATAAATCTTTCTTGTAATGCCGAGAATATATAGAATTCATAATATCCTCAGCAATAGAATTGGCCTGGTTGGAGTTAAAACCATCTTCCATTTTTTTACTGATATTATCTAGGTATCTTAGTTGACTTAAATCAGACTGGGGTTCTTTCTCTTCATTTTCTACTGTATCTTTACGCTTCTGAGTCGCTAAGTTTTGCAAATATTTATCCAATATTTCAATTTTTTCTTCGTTACTTTTTCCCATAGCTTTCTTGAGCGATGAGTGATCAGGTATATTTGCATGGTGTTCTAAAATGTCACGTTTTCGTTGTTCATGAGGTGTATCCTCCTCAATTTTTGGTGGATGTTCGGTTTTGTCGATAGGTTTCATATGAGAAATTCTTTGTAAGTAACTTTGATATTGACGTTTTAACATCTTGAAACGATCAGTTCTTGAAGTCAGCATATTAACTCGAGCTTCTATTCTTTCTAAAGTTCGAACTATTCTCTCATTTCGTTCTTGGCGTTTCTTATCTTCTTCCAGGAATTTTTTATATTGAGCACGCAATTTTCTATAGTGCGCCTGTTCCCTGAAAAGAAAAGTTTTTTTGAATTTCATGAATATTACGTGTTTCGTAACGAGATTATAATGCTTAAAAAGTATTGCTAACTCTAGATCGATTTGAGTATGCTTTGCGTTTGTGAATTGCAAATTTTATTGACTTGATCTTCAATTGATAAAAACTTTTGAATGCGAGGAATATAATATACAGGGTGTTGAACTAAAGTGTGATATTAACCTAAAATTTCGGGAAAGTAACATTACTGGTGCACATTTTTTATATTTAGATCTTTTGTATGTCGGTCTGTATGTATGTCTGTCTGAGACTTCATATCTCACCTCAACGGGTGATCCGAATTTGATGCGATTTTCTTTATTTGAAAGAGTATTTTGTCGAGGTTTTTAGCAAAGTTTCATCTCGGTAGCCCTTCAAGGAGCTGCACATTATTAATAAAGAGTTAATTATTGTTACCAGCATATACGCTAATTTGGCGAATGCGCTAGTGATTTGAATTAAAAACTAAATTTTCGATTTATTAAAAGAGTAGTTTGCCGATATGGTTTTTAGCAATGTTTCATCTTGGTAATAACATTTAGAGCACATCATCGATAAAGAGTTAATTATTCTCAGTTTCAGCTGATATCAATGTGGTTTTCTTTATTCTGCTGGAGGAGCTTCGAAATTATCGAAAACTAGAGATAAAAATAAGGGACTCGTATGTTTACTTCCCTCGTCTACCGAAAGGAAGTATTTTAATCGTGAAAAAAATCACTTTTAGAGATTTCAAACTCCGAATATGTAGATTACGAATAAGGTTTTTCAATTCCGTTGATACATCTGTCTGTCTATTGGAGCTATATCTATAAAACCCTTTGACGCTGAAAAATAATATTTGGAAGGTAGTTGACTGTTGACTTTATTCCCAACGAAGAAATGGAATATAATTTTAGTAAAAAAAAATGTACAGGACGGACAAACTAAAAGAAGTATTAACAAAAAAAATATATAATGGAGGGCAATATTATTTGGCATGTGATTAACACGTTATAAATGAAACCTGGTATTCTTTTAGTGAAGAATATATAAAGTGGACAATATCAAAAAAAAATTAAACGAACAAAATGTGATGGAAGGCAATAATATTTGGCATGTGGTTAACACAACTGTCATGGACGAAACCTACACTCACTAAATTTTTAGTGAGAAATATACAGAGTGGTCATTCAAAAATAAATAAATAAGAAACGATGGAGGAAAATAATATTTGAAATGAGGTTGTTATTATTGCCAGACAACTTATATACTTTTTTTTAATATACAGGAAGATAATCCTACAGAAAATGTAATAAATAAATGGTGGCAAATAGTAAGAGAACTTTTATTTAAAGTACATTACAGATTCTTTCAATATTTGGATAAAACAACGTTATATTATGACAAAAAAACGTTTGTCCACGACTATTAAAGAATGTACTCATTATGTATGTGTTTCCTCAAGGATAATGCTATCCATTATTCCCTGGAGTGAATAATGGGGAGAGTCAGTTGTTTATAAGAAATCACGGGCAGGTACTTCTTCAATTCGAGTGCAATCTCGCAACTTCTTAGTAGAATTTATGGCCAGTTCTGAAACGTTAAATGGAATTATTCGTCAACTGTCATAGCTACAATTGTGTGAACAATTTTACTGTCATTATCAAATTTATGAATAGATAACTTTATTTAACGTTTCGGAAAGAGGCCCTTTTTTATCATGCAATTTCGTTTTTAAATTTTATTGAGTAGGCCGTGCCAAAGGAATGACTTGTCAAATTAAATTTAAACGCCAACGTTATTTTCAATAATTTTATACAGTGTGTCCCGCTTTTCATAAATCCACCCTAATATCTCAGTTATTAATAATGCGATTTTCTTCAAATTTGGGTGGTAATTATATGTTCGAAAAATGAATTATTTGGCATAGTAACCATTTTCATTTTTCATTGGCGTGCGGTTTTAGGGGGTAAAAAGAGGTCGATTTTTCGGCAAAAGGATATTAAGGCTTACTTTAGACAAATTTTTCTATCATATTTGGATTTAGCATGTCCAAAAACTTTTTAATCCATATTCTCCATGATCTCAAAAACGGATTATGGCAGAAACGAGAAATTAATTAATTTCTTAATATATCTGTTATTAACAATACGATTTTCTTCAAATTTGGGTGGTAATTATATGTCGGAAAAATGAATTATTTGGCATTGTAAAAATTTTCATTGTTCATTGGCGTGCGGTTTTAGAGGGTAAAATAGGATATTAGGGCTTATTTTAGACAAATTTTTCTATCATATTTGGATTCAGCATGTCCAAAAACTCTTTAATCCATATTCTTCATGATCTCAAAAACGGATTATGGCAGAAACGAAATATTAATTAATTTCTTAAAAAACATTTTTTAATTTTTTGCTATAACAAACCTAAAAACAATTTTTTTTTATAAATTCTGGTCTCTTCAACATAACCACCTTCCAATGATACCACACCGTTTGTCGTAAATGTTGCCTCGTCTCTAAACATTATGTTCTTTAAAAAAATCTGTCTTTAAGATAGTTACCTTGCAACCATAGGCATTAATCAAAAGTGCTTTGAAAGTTTTTATTTGATATTTAGAGATTCATAAGAATTGTCAAAAGTTAAATAGTGTTATGTAATTTATCAATCTTATTGATAATGGCAGAAAATCGGAGAGTAATTCTTACAATTGAAGAAAAAGTTGAAATTATCTGCTTAATTGGTGATAATGAAAGATCTACGCGTCAGGTTGCTCGAATATTTAATCAACGTCATCGTGATCGAACACCAATTTGGCACAAAATTATTGGTGACGTCAACAAACTGTTTGGAAGAACCGGAGCCGTTTTCAAGACAAGACGAAGAAGGTACAATTTAAATTTACGACAATATCCAGACAACGAACGCATTTTAACAGAATTTCGGAACAATCCAAATGGTAGTTATAAGGGCAGTTGCGAGAACACTAAATTTAACCAAAAATAAAATATGGATGTGTTTGAAACGCAGTAGAATTAGGGCCTTTAAACCAAAATGTGCATACTCCCTTAGGAGGTGATTTTGAACGGCGGTTTGAATTTTGCCTATGGTTGCAAGGTAACTATCTTAACGACAGATTTTTTTTAAAGGACACACTGTTTATTGACGAGGCAACATTTACGATAAACAGTGTGGTATTAGTCAAAATTGTAGATATTAGGCAGCCGAAAATCCCAACTTTGTAATTAACTGTAAAAACCAATACAGTGAAAAAGTTAACGTGTGGTGTGGCATATTAAACGAACAAATTGTTTTCCCTTTTTCCTGGATAACCTCAATGCAGAAAATTTTCTAAATTTTTTACAAAATGATTTAGATGATTTTTTTATGGAAATGCCGTTAGCACAGAGAGAAAATGTATACTTTCAGTTAGATGGTGCCTCGGCGCGCAATTCTCTGAGAAATTTTTTTAATGCAAATTTCCCTATGAAGTGGATAGGTAGAAATAGCCCTTTAGAACCGTGGCCCCCTAGATCGCCTGATATTACCCCTCGTGACTTTTTTCTATGGGGGGGATTTGAAAAATAAAGTGTATGCTACTCAGCCGCGTAACAGACAAGAGCTTTGCCGTAGGATTAGGCAAGCGTGTCAAGAAATTACTCTCCAAACTTTAAGAAAAGTGATTGAACGGTTAAGAAGGGTTGTTGAAAAATGTATTTTATTGGAAGGTGGTTATGTTGAAGAGACCAGAATTTAAAAAAAAAGTTGTTTTTAGGTTTATTATAGCAATTAAATAAAGTTACAAACAATTAAAAGAGTGTTTTTTAAGAAATTAATTAATATCTCGTTTCTGCCATAATCCGTTTTTGAGATCATGAAGAATATGGATTAAGGGGTTTTTGGGCATGCTGAATCCAAATATGATAGAAAACTTTGTCTAAAATGAACCCTAATATCCTTTTGCCAAAAAACCTACCCTATTTACCCTCTAAAACCGCACGACAATGAAGAATGAAAATTTTTGCTATGCCAAATAATTCATTTTTCCTACATATAATTACCACCCAAATTTGAAGAAAATCGCATTATTAATAACTGAAATATTAAGGTGGATTTATGAAAAGCGGGACACTGTATATTACTCAAAAAGAATAATACAATTAATTCATTAATTAATTTCTTCAGTAAACAATTTAACCAAAAATATTTAATAGTCGTGGACAAAGTATAGTATTCTACTCGCATATAATGGTTACTATTCACTCTGGTGATTTACTACACCCGCCTACGGCTCGTATCTTAAACTTCACCCTCGTGAATTATAGCCATCATTATATGCTCGTTGAATAATATACTATTATTTCATCCTTCAATATAAAACACATGACCGTTTTTAATATTTCACTAAATTCAATCGCTATACCGGGTGTTAACGGAATCATTAGACAAACCATATTTTCCAGAGTTTTCATGATATAAGCCTTAAATTTGACAGAGGTAATAAATACCAAAAAGCGACACTTGACACTTTTCCATCACTTCCCATTTCCCCGGAAATGACTCCAACTTTGAAAGGAGGAGGGTCGATTTGGGCGGTTTTTGCCCCAAATTATTTTTGGATGAAGAAATCAGAAAACATTTTTTTTTAATGTCTACTAACAATAATAAGTGGATTTTACCCTAAACGGACGATCCCCCACCCCCCTAGCTCCCCCCCTCAATACTGAAAATGCCATCACTTGCTAACAGCGTTCGTGTGAAGATATATCGCGTTCAAACTTATATTTGCTTGATAAAATACCACACTACCACACTAACTCCCTTTTAACTGTACCCGCTCTCATTTAGCATTTTTTCCCTTTTGCTCAGCGACCCCAAAAACCCCAGGATACCCTGGCCAAGTCTGGTCAGCAAGCTTGGATATTTTGCACTTATATTTCTCGCAAACGAATAAATAGTTAAACCACCCTCTCCACCCCCCTAGGGGGGGGGAGGCAAAAAGGGAAAAACGATAAATGAGAGCGGATACAGTTAAAAGGGAGTTAGTTGGTAGTGTGGTATTTTATCAAGCAAATATAAGTTTGAAAGCGATCTATCTCCCCAAGAACGCTGTTAGCAAGTGATGGCATATTCAGGATTGAGGGAGGGGCTAGGGGGTTGGGGGGGACCGTCCGTTTAGGGTAAAATCGACTTATTATTGTTAGCAGACATAAAAAAAATGTTTTCAGATTTTCTCATCCAAAAATAATTTGGAGCCGAAATCGACCCTCCTCCTTTTAAATGGAATACCCTGCATATTTTTACATTTTCGGATTCCTGAGACGATTTTAAGTACTACTGCGTAGTTTTAAATATTTTTTGATACTACTTGATTTTATTAAGGCTGTTTTTAGTAGTTAAATACTAATTTTCACAACAAATCCACTGATACCTTCAAATCGAAGATCGGTTTGATATTAATCCAAATACACAACTTCTTTGGTGGATAATAACTAAAATATCGAGAAAATACACTTATGAAGTAAGTATGCAGTGGAAAACAAATAAAACTAGATTCAAAACATTCATTTTGTCAACAAAACAACGCTGCTAATAAAAGAAAGAAGTGTGCGGTCCGAAACGATTTATTTTAACAATAAAAAACATTAAAAGATTAATTAACTGATAGCAAATGCTCAAAGTGCACCCCCCCTTCTTCTTGACATTTTCTGGCTCGGTCAGTGATGTTTCGTATAACATTTTACAGCATAGCAGGAATTATATTTGCAAAAACTTCGCGGATATGATTTTGTAAAATTTGAAGTGTTCGAGGGGGTGTATAAAAACTCGTTCTTTCACATAACCCCACACAAAAAAATCTAAAATTTTTAGATCTGATCACTCACTGGGAATCGAGAAGTTCCAAAATCGAGAAGTTTCCATGGAGTCGCTGAGAAACAAAAAGGAAAACTTGATCCAAAATGGAGAAGTTTCCATGGAGTCGCTAAGGAAAAAAGAAAAACATTCGAAAAAATATATAATAACATATATACTCAAAAAATATAAAATCACATTAAAATATGAACGTGTACCAACAAAAACAAATATACGTATATTTACTTCATTTTTAATTTTATTTATAGCGACAACGCTATAAACTTGGTGACCCCGACGTGATAATTTTATGTCCAACGTGATAAATATATACCAGAAGCGATCGATATATATATATATATATCCGACGTTATTCTATGACTTACATGAAGAAATCTACGTTATCCAATTAATTTGAAGAAGAGATAAAATCATTTCCACTTCAGAAAATAAAAGAATATCTCAGATATAATTACCGAAGTACAACACTTCCCTGTTTTGGAACAATTTTTATCAATAATTTCAAGAAGAGATTCAATATATCCACTACCGTTATAAATTGACCAAGATGATTTTTATCGTTTTATGAAGAGAAGAATTTTCCTGATGAATTTTGAATAGAGGTTCCAAATTTGAATAGATGTTTCTATAATTTATGGTAATTTCCTAATTCCATCAATTGAAATTGTACATTACAAGTACTGTCATCTGTTGGTGAGTGAGTGTAAGTATATTCCCTTTTTATCTAAGAAAGTAGTCAATTAATCAATCACAATCGATTAATTATGCCAAGACAACCTTCAGACGAGGATTTTCCTCAAACCCATTATGTCACGTCTGTCAAACTACCTCCATTTTGGAAATCAAAACCAGAAATTTGGTTTACCCAAATCGAATCACAGTTTTCTGTTGCAAAAATTGTCAATGACAAGAAAAAGTATGATCAGGTTATAGCTAATTTACCATTAGATGTGATAGATAATATATACTATATAATATCTAATCCCCCGGAAACGGATCTCTATATTAATTTAAAGAAAATTCTAATTTCACGTTTATTATCGAGTGAGGCAAAACGCCTCAATGATCTGTTATCAGGTTCCCAAATGGGCGATCTGAAACCTTCAGATTTCTATAGGTCCATGCTAAATATGGTTGGAGGATTCAGCATGGTTAGTCAAGATTTATTGATAAAGCTATGGAAAAGACGTTTGCCTCAAACTGTATATATCGCTATTACAGCTTCCGGGAAAACAGACATAAAAGAGATACTAAATATTGCGGATCGGATATGGGAGTCCTGTCAAAATTCAATGGTTACATCGTACTCCAAAAATTCTCTTGACTCTGAATCAACCCCGTTATCAGATTTAACTACCACTATCAAAAATGTTTCAATCACTTTCCATGATTCAATTAATCAAGTCTTACAAAAACAAGAAATTTTTAATTCTCGATTAAACTCCTTAGAATCTAAATTACCTGATCAATCTTTCGAGCCTCAACCTTCTACTTCTTTCTGTAGTAATTGTAGAAGTAGAAACGTTTCACAAACTCGTATTTCTAATCGCAATCGTTCACCCAGCCGTAATAATTTTCCCAAAAAGTTTGATCGTACAGACAATACAGACATTTGTTACTACCATCAACTTTATGGTGCCAATGCCTATCGTTGTGGAGGTGAATGGTGCAAATTCAGTAAGAATTGTAAAAAATCTGATAATCCTCAAAAATGACTGAAGTTTGATAATTTTATGACGTCTGATTCTGACATTTCTAACAGCAAACGTCTACTTTTTATTTACGATAGATCTAACAACCTGAACTTCCTAATCGACACTGGCGCCGATTTATCTGTGGTGCCACGTAATGTTTTCACAGATTTAAAAAAGAATTTTGATACGATATTAACCGCGGCTAACGGTTCAACCATTTTTACATACGGTAAAAAATTGTTAAAAGTCAATCTAAACTTAAGTAGATTATTTCCTTTCGTTTTCAATATCGCAGACATTGGCATTCCAATCGTCGGAGCAGATTTCTTGTCTCATTTCGGTTTAGTTGTCGATCTTAGAGGAGCTCGAATAATTGATAACAAGACTAATTTGTCAATTAATTGTTTTATTAAAAATAGTCCTTTGGACAATTATAGATTAGATACACTTAAACTATTTCCTTTGACAGATAAATATAACAAATTACTTTTAGAATTTCCTAATTTAATTAGTTCAGCAGATTACAATTTACCTATTAAACATTCTATTGTACATCATATAGTTACTGAAGGTCATTTACCTTTTTCACGACCTCGTAGATTAGACAATCTTAAAGTTAAAATAGCTCAAACAGAATTTAACAACATGGTAGAATTAGGTATCTGCAAACCATCATCTTCTCAAGTTTCCTCTCCTCTCCATCTAGTGGCAAAAAAAGAGAAGAATGACTGGAGACCTTGTGGAGATTATCGACAACTAAATACAATTACCATTCCAGACAGATATCCATTACCTCATATCCACGACTTTAGCTCTCAGCTGCACGGCTGCACTATTTTCTCCAAGATTGATTTAGTGCGAGCGTACCATCAGATACCTGTCGCTGAAAATGACGTTTATAAGACAGCTATAACAACTCCTTTCGGACTGTTTGAATTTTCCCGCATGCCTTTTGGTCTACGCAATGCCGGTCAAACTTTCCAACGTTTTATGAATGAAGTACTTGTCAATTTACCATTCGTTTTCATCTATTTGGATGATATATTAATCGCAAGTCAATCAGATGTACAACATTTGGAACATTTGGAAATAGTTTTCAAAATATTAGACACATACGGAATAAACATTAAACCATCTAAATGTATCTTAGGAGTTGACAATTTAACCTTTTTAGGTCATCACATCTCTTCATCAGGTATTTTACCATCAACTGAGAGAGTCGAAGTCGTTAATAATTTCCCTTTACCGACAACTCTCAAACAACTACAACGTTTCATAGGTATGGTGAATTTCTATCATCGTTTCATACTTCATTTTGCTGAAATTTTACTTCCCCTATATTCTCTTTGTAACAGTTTATCTCATGATAAAATTACAAAGATAAATAGTTGGCCTGATGAATGTTTAGATGGATTTTCGAAAGCCAAATAGGCTATAAGTAATGCAGTTGTTTTAGCTCATCCTTGCAATAATGACGATACTATCTTATCTCTCTCAGTCGATTGTTCTAACCTTGCCATGGGTGCAGTTTTAGAGCAAAAAGATAATAAGGGATTTCTTGCTCCTTTAGCATTCTTTTCCCGTAAATTAACTACAGTAGAAACCAATTATTCGGTTTTCGACAAAGAGCTTTTAGCATTATATACTGCAATTAAACGTTTTAAATTTATACTTGAAGGTCGAAAGTTTAATTGTTTTACAGATCACAAACCTTTAATCAACGCTTTATTCACAAAAGCAGAAAGATGTCCTCGTCAAATACGTTATTTAGAATACATAGCACAGTTTTCTTGTAAAATACAACATGTTAAAGGAAAACATAATGTAATAGCTGACAGCTTGTCACGTATTTACGACACTTCTTCCTTAAAACAAGATATTTTACCACTTCAACTTAAAAATTCTCCCTTCCTTAATGTTAACTTTGACCTAAAGTTGCTTAGTGAAGCTCAGGAGAAAGATTCAAATCTCAACTATTTATTGTCAGATAAATCATCACTAACTAAAACCAATTTCATTTTAAAAAAGATACAAATTCCAGATTGAAATGATTTTATTTGGTGTGATGTTTCTCGTGCAAAAATTAGACCTTTTGTTCCACTTGTTTACAGACGAACGATATTCGATATTTTCCACAACTTATCTCATCCTGGTATTAAAGCCACTAGACTGTTGATTTCAAATAACTATTTTTGGCCGAAAATGAACACAGATTGCAATCTATGGTCAAAATCGTGCATTAACTGTCAAGCTGTCAAAGTCAGTCGACATACGCGAAGTCCTCTTGGGAACTTCACCACCCCGAAAATCAGATTCGACCACATCCACATAGATTTGGTAGGACCATTACCTCCATCCAAAGGTAACTCTTAGTCCAGTGGCGGCTGGTGAAATTTCAATATTTTTTTTCTCATCTATGGCGCATGGGACCCATACGAAATTTGGGAAATAACATCTAGAGAAGCACTTCTCTAATGACCCCTAAAAAATTTTGAAAAAGCAGTTTGCGAAAAAAATTTTGAAAATTCGTTAGCCTCCCCTGGGTCTAGGAGCTCCTGTTTATTTTTATTTTTTTTTGTCATATGCATTTGACTTTTCATAAAAATACAACAACAGATTTTGGAGTTTATGAAAATATTTTCATTACTAACTGAAATACAATGAACTGAAATTTTGTAATTTACTATTTAACAAATTACAATATTTCAATTCGTTGTACCTCAGTTAGTAATGAAAATATTTTCATAAACTCCAAAATCTGTAGTCGTATTTTTGTGGAAAGTCAAATGCATATGACAAAAAAAATAAAAATAAACAGGAGCTCCTAGACCCAGGGGAGGCTAACGAATTTTCAAAAATTTTTTCGCAAACTGCTCTTTCAAAATTTTTTAGGAGTCATTAGAGAAGTGCTTCTCTAGATGTTATTTCCCAAATTTTGTATGGGTCCCATGCGCCATAGACGAGAAAAAAAATATTGAAATTTCACCAGCCGTCGCTGACTCTTACATTCTCACGGTGATTGAACGATTCACTAGGTGGCCGGAAGCGTACCCTCTTCGCGACATCACAGCAGAAACAGTTGCGCGTACTTTATTTCAAAACTTTGTTTGTCGATTCGGTGTTCCCTTGTCGGTAACGACTGATCAAGGAGTACAATTGGAGTCAAGATTATTTAATGAATTTGCAAAGTTTTTAGGTTTTCATAGAATACGTACAACTGCATATCACCTTTTAGTTGAAAGATTTCATCGCTCACTTAAAACTTCCTTGTTAACTAAAGCCAATACATCACATTGGACACATGAATTACCCATCATTTTATTAGCATTTAGAACAACTCCCAAGGAAGATCTGCAATGTTCACCTGCTGAACTCATTTATGGTCAAACCCTTCGTTTACCTGGCGAATTTTTCATTGAATCGTACAATTCCCCAGATATTCCTTATTTCATTGACAAATTACGCATTTATTTTAGTAATTTAAAATTTGTTCCTCCAACTTCGCATGGCAATTACAAAACTTTTGTTAGTTCAGATCTTGCCTTTTGCGATTTTATTTTCGTTCGCATTGAACGTTTAAAAAGTTCATTTACTCCTTTATATGAAGGACCGTTTAAAGTTTTATCTCGTTCAGATAAGTTATTTACCTTTAAGAAAGGAACCGAAGTCAGAACTGTCAATATTGATAGAGTTAAACCAGTTTTTGTATTAGTTGACAGATGTGACACCTTGCCTACCCCGATTAAAAAAGTAAGTTTTGCAATCGATACGTTGATTGATTGACTCTTTTCTTTTTTAACGAGGGGGTGTATATAGCGACTATAGCTACTCACTCACTGGGAATCGAGAAGTTCCAAAATCGAGAAGTTTCCATGGAGTCGATGAGAAACAAAAAGGAAAACTTGATCCAAAATGGAGAAGTTTCCATGGAGTCGCTAAGGAAAAAAGAAAAACATTCGAAAAAATATATAATAACATATATACTCAAAAAATATAAAATCACATTAAAATATGAACGTGTACCAACAAAAACAAATATACGTATGGAGCCTTCACATATTCACCGCACATCCAGGGCCGGCCAGATGAGCAGGTCGCCTGGGGCGCTGGATCCTGGGGGGCGCCAAAGCGCAAAAGGCAAGTAACTTGCTGCAAGTCGGTTGAGGTTTCCAAACAATTAAACGTAAAATTTTAAACAAAAGCATGCACTCCAAATAAGTCCGCTCATATCCGCCTACAGGTAAGCACGCTGCATAATTGTGATTACAAAAAATCAAAGTATAGTTGAAGCAATCGCATTTGTGAGCGACGTTGAGAGGCAAGAAGTATAGAACGTAGAGCCGGATTTAACTATATGTTCGCTCATTTATTTTTTATAATATTACACTTAGAATATCCCCCCAAAGCACTGCTATGAGTTGGTAACAAAACTTATTAAAATTATTTTCAAAAACACATTGCCGAATAAAGAAATATAAAGTAATTGTCGAATTGTATAAGCTCGACTGCGGTGTCTCTAATTGCGGTCTTGGGTTAAACAACACACTCATAAGCTTACGCCCACAGGCCACGTCAGATAGTCGACATCGAATGGCCGATATCTTCTCTCTCACTTAATGTAAAGGTGGAGTAAAGACGGGAGATCTAGTTGCCGCCTATTTCATTCCTCTCGCCCCTCATAACGGCTCACTATAGGCCTTTTCATCATAAGAGCGCGCATGTGCTGCCTCTACGTTGGTTTGCGGGAACTATGAAATGTTCGGACACTTGGTTGTCAAAATGGCTGGACCGGTATCATTTTTTCACATTAATTTAGACGAAAGTGTGATTGACGGTGCAAAATTAGTACACAACATTGTGGAAGAACACACTTGCGCTTAATTAAGGCGCTGGCTCAAGTATCCTGGCCGTAAAATGAGTGGAAGCAAGAATAAAGAACTGGTTGCAAGGTTAGAATTCAACTATCAACTTATCAATTTATATACAAGTGCATTAAAAGAAAACAAATGTGTTTAGTCTACAATATGCTTAATGATATTCTTTGTGCAGTAATTGATAATGCAGTAAAAATATTTTCTGTTTTTTTACGAAAATGTATATAGGGTCAAAAATATAATTGAAAATGAGGTTTTTTTATCGATCCTTCCTGTGGATAAAGCTGGCTTCTTTTTTTCTAATTCTTTCAAACAGGTAAACTATAGATATGGCACTACCTATTTTCAAAAAATTGGTAACAGATTCATCATTATTTGTTTAAAAAACGCCGAGTTCCATGTTTGTTCGGACAGTTTTCGCATGTCAATATTGGATTTGACATAAACATTACGTTTTTTAACCAAATAATGATGAATTTGTTACCAATTTTCTGAAAATATGTAGTGCCATAGGTATCGTATAGTTTACCTATTTGAAAAAATTAGAAAAAAAAAGAGCCAGCTTTATCCACAGAAAGATCGACAAAAAACCTCATTTTCAATTGCATTTTTGACTGTACCTAACCTTTTCGTAAAAAAACAGAAAATATTTTTACTGCATTATCAATTACTGCACGAAGAATGTTATTAAGCATATTGTAGACCAAACACATTTGTTTTCCTTTAATGCACTTGTATATAAATTGATAAGTTGATAGTTGAATTCTAACCTTGCAACCAGTTCTTTATTCTTGCTTCCACTCATTTTACGGCCAGGATACTTGAGCCAGCGCCTTAATTGAGCGCAAGTGTGTTCTTCCACAATGTTGTGTACTAATTTTGCACCGTCAATCACGCTTTCGTCTAAATTAATGTGAAAAAATGATTCCGGTCCAACCATTACGACAATCCAAGTGTCCGAACATTTCATAGTTCCCGCAAACCAACGTAGAGGCAGCACATGCGCGCTTCTATGATGAAAAGGTCTATTAAGATTACTTCAACTATAATACCACAGAGTACCGCACGGCCGACGGTCGACGCAGTGGTGTAACTAGACGTCATGGGGACCCAGGGCAAAAAATTGTTGAGGGCCCCCTATTATATTATTTTCTTAATACCTATTCTTAATCCGAAAAAAAATGATCTCAACATACATTTTTCATCCCAACATTTTTTTAATGAGCAGGGAGAGAAATCCAAAAAAAAATTTGTTTCGTCCCAACATTTTTTTGATGAGCGAGGGGGGGGGGGGAGAAATAAAAAAAAAATTATTTTTTTGATGGGCAGAGAAGAGAAATTCAAAACAAACTTTTTTCATACCAACATTTTTTTTTTATGAGCAGAGAGAGAAATCCGAAATACCAGGCGCCGGCTGGGGCCTCTGGTCTCACAGGGCCCCAGGGCGCCGGCTGGGGGGGCTTGATTTTCCGGGGCCCCGGTTTGCCCTGCCATAGTTACGCCTCTGGGCGGAGTACAAAAATTGCGACGTGTCTTCTTGTCTATGATATTTGCATTTTATCGTTTTTACATGGGGCGCCGATGTCGCCGATGCCGCCGACTGCCGGACTTTTTGATCTTCAATGACTCAAGATCGGTTAACTTCACTAGTTATGATTTCCATAGAAAATGAACTTTTACATTCGATGAATTTTAGTGAACTCATTAACCAGTTTGCATTACAGAAAGCTAGACGAGAGCAGTTCTTATGAACAGGTACATTTTTCTTAGTAATTTATTTTCATTTCTATGATAGAGGGTGTATACTAATTCACAATTTTGAAATTTCTTGACTTTTCCAGTTTTTTCAGGACCAGAAAATTTTCTGCTCGACAATGAAAATTAATGTTGAGCTGGGGTAGGGGCAAGATGGGAACAACTTTGGATATAAGTAGTTTTAATAAATGTTTCCTGACTTTTTTTTTATAAATTTATAATTTCCCTGACTTTTCCAGGTTTTCCCTGTTTTCCAGAAAGTATACACCCTGATGATAATATTAATTTTAAAGACATGTTACTAAAATTTGTATAATTTACCTAAGAAAGTATTGAAAATTGGGAAAGAAGGGCGCAAAACTCAGAACTGGCCTGTGGCAAGAAATTTCATTGAGCCGGCCCTGCGCACATCGCGCATTCTCGATCGACCCTCACCCCCATGTTGGGTAGATCTTTATTTAATGTACAGTGACATGTGACATGTCAAAATGCATATTGTACATCACAGCTGATTTTTCTGCAGTTTTAGCAATTCGTTGGTCTCTGATTTGGATGGTATTATATTCATTGCCTAAACCTGTAATTGTGATAAATGGATGCCACCATAGGCGCCGGTTGTTTTCAAAAACCGCAGAGGAGCTCAGCTTTCTTAAGTAAGTTTGCATAGTAACTAAAACATACTTCGCCATTTTCCCAACTGGCTAGTAAGATAGAAAAATATCTATGACTTCACTGAATGAAATTAAAATGTACTACATGTAACTTATTTTGGAAGGTATAGTTCCTTCCATTTAACTTTATCTGGTAACACCTTAAGCACTGAAATATTTCTATTTGGTCGTATGAGATTATGTTTCACATATTTGTCATGTATTTTAACATTTTTCGTTTTTTGATGAAGATGGATGGTAATATAAAATTTGATACCATCGTAGAACTCGGTACTGCCATTAAAAATAGCATATTATTCAACGAGCGGTACTGTAGGTAATAACTCACGCAGATGAAAGTTTACAGCACGAGACGTAGGCGAGTGCTGTAATTCATCAAGTGAGTTATTACCATTACCGCAAGTTGAATACTATACTTTATCTACGATTATAACAATAAATATTAAATTGAGATAATTTTGTTTAAATTACTCAGTTTGTTTATTAATAAAATTAACTGTCAAATTTAATTTTTGTTCACCCTTTTATATTCGTTGTCTTCAAAGATTTAGCCACCTTTAAGCGGAGGTAGAATGTGATTTTTAATCGAAATAGTGCATAAACTGCTTGTAGACAAAAAAATCAGCTTTGTAGATTAATATTACGCGGCGGAAAATGCAAAACTTCTCCGCGAACTGCAATAGCCCGGAGCGCATATTCGGTCAAAAGTCTTGTTTTTTATGTTACAGAAAAAATTAAAAAAGCGTCGGAAAGCCCAATCAATTCTCTTTACATAAGCTGTCTACAAATTTTTCGAAAAAAAACGATAATTATCGAGATATTCGAGGAAATGTAAGAAATTACACGTTTTCCTATAGTACATGTAAATCTTAAAAAAATAATTATTCTCAGAAACCTTTGTTTTGAAGGGCCAAAATTAACGGAGCGTCAAAGTAGTACGTGATATTAAGTGAACATCGTATATGAGATCGATTTCAGTTAATTACCGATTAATTACGGCGATAAAATGGAGAAATTTTACCGAAAAAAAAAAAGTCCCAAATCCTGCCCCCTCTAATTCCTTCATTTTTGTCGGAATTCAAAAAATAGAAAACGGGGTTTTAGCAAATTTAATTCTATTTGAGTTAACTAAAGTAGTCTGTTGGCGTAGGAGCCAAGATTAAAAAGTTGCCAACTGTAGAAGCTCAAAATTTGCGATTTTTTGCCGTACATGGCCAACATTTCAGTAGTTATCTCCGAAACGAAAAAAAAAAAATCAAAATTCTTATGGAAGCAAAAGATTCGTAGCGGAAAATACTCGTTTGACCTTATTTTTTATTTCGAGCTAACTGCCACCGTTTCGGAGATATCTGCGAATAATTAAGAAAAACAGCTTACATTTCGGAGTCAAAAAAATTGCAAAAACATGCAATCTTGACACGTTCATATTTTTCGAAAAACACCATTGGGATGGCCGTACGATGTCGCGACATTTTGTGACATTTATAATAACTCACGCTGTTTGGTTATGGATACTAATAATTGATCAAAAGCAGTTCATTAATTAGTATATAACCTAATAAGAGTAGATAAATATATTTATCTACTCTTATTAGGTTATATACTAATTAATGAACCGCTTTTGATCAATTAATAGTATCCATAAACAAACAGCGTGAATTATAATGCGTGTGTTATTATAACTCACTAGGTACAAAGCCAATCACCTTTATCTTCATGCCTAGCCTATCCAATCAACGTAGCGCGCAACACACAAAGGTGGTGCCAGGGAGGACAGATTATTCGCGTTAATATCTATAAAGATTTTCTGAAATGTCACAAAATGCTACTTTTGATTCGTTCGTGCCGAGCCAAATTTTCGAATATCGCCGTACAATTTACGATCAGGTTTATCTGGAAGACTTCCTCTTTACGTCGCGACATCGTACGGCCGTCCCAATAGTGTTTTTCTAAAAATATGAAAGTGTCAAGATTGCATGTTTTTGCAATTTTTTCGACTCCGAAATGTAAGCTGTTTTTGTTATTTCTCGCAGATATCTCCGAAACGGTGGGAGTTAGCTCGAAATAAAAAAACAAGGTCAAAAGTATTTTCCATTATGAATCTTTTGCTACTATCAGAATTTTGATTTTTTTTTCGTTTCGGAGATAACTATTGAAGTGTTGGCTATGTACGGCAAAAAATCGCGAATTTTGAGCTTCTACAGTTGACAACTTTTTAATCTTGGCTCCTACGCCAAAAGACTACTCTAGTTAACTTAAACAGGATTAAATTTGCTAAAACTGTTTTTTTTATTTTTTGAATTCCGACAAAAATTAAGGAATTGGAGGGGCGGGATTTGGGACTTTTTTTTTCGGTAAAATTTTTCCGTTTTGTCACCGTAATTAATCGGTAATTAACTGAAATCGATCTCATATACGATGTTCACTTAATATCATGTACTACTTTAAGCCTCCGTTAATCTTGGCCCTTCGAAACAAAGGTTTCTGAGAAAAATTATTTTTTTACGATTTACATACACTCTATAGGAGAACGTGTACTTTCTTACATTTCCTCGAATATCTCGATAATTATTGGGTTTTTTTTTTCGAAAAATTTGTAGATAGCTTATGTAAAGAGAATTGATTGAGCTTTCCGACGCTTTTTAATTTTTTCTCTAACATAAAAAACAAGACTTTTGACCGAATATGGGCTCCGGGCTATTGCAGTTCGCGGAGAAGTTTTGCATTTTCCGCCGCGTAATATTGATCTACAAAGCTGATTTTTTGTCTACAAGCAGTTTATGCACTATTTCGATTACAAATCACATTCTACCTCTGCTTAAAGGTGGCTAAATCTTTGAAGACAACAAATATAAAAGGGTGAACAAAAATTAAATTTTACAGTTAATTTTATTAATAAACAAACTGAGTAATTCAAACAAAATTTTCTCAACCTAATATTTATGGTTATAATCGTAGATAAAGTATAGTATTCAACTTGCGGTAATGGTAATAACTCACGCAGATGAAAGTTTACAGCACGAGCCGTAGGCGAGTGCTGTAATTCATCAAGTTACCGCTCGTTGAATAATATACTATTATCTACAATCGCCATATAAAGTAGGCTTTTTTGCTCACATTTTGAACGCGCAGAGTTTGCCGATGAGTTGAATAATGTCACTTTTCTGATCGTCTCCCATGACAACGAACAACAATAGTAATTTACGTTACAGACCGGAAAGAGGTGTTTTTCGGTCGTGTAACGTATGATTTTTTTTTGTCGGCTGACACTCATACAAAATCAATTTTGTATTATTTTTTTAAATATAACGACAAACAATTCTAACGAACTAAATAAAATATTTTACGATCGACGCTACTATACAACTTCAATTTATGCTTGTAACGCTTCAAAATCTGAATTCATATTTTCCAAAACTTATTAATTGACTTCTGAAAACTAATAAAAGTTAAGTGTATTTATCTATTTGACACTTATCTCAACAATTAACACAAATTAGTTTCCATAGCAACTAGAATAACAGGGATCGGAAAATCTTTTGCCGATCTCTAATGTCACTTTCCGGTCTAGTCCTGGAAAACGTTACTTTCTGGAGGATAGAAAGAATGGGTGTAAGGCCGAAAAAGAAGTATTTTTACGCTCGCTCGAGTGCATCTGTCCTTACACAAGTTTGGTTGGAACATTGACAATATATTTTTATGAAATAATAATGCCCCAAAAATGTTGTTAATATAATGAGAGTTGACGTAAGAGTAATAATTAATTACCCACTTAATATGTCACAAAATGCTACTATATAAATATGCATTTGATAGTAATATTAAGAATTTAATAGTATGATTAAAGCTCTAAAATATGTACATATTGCCCGTCGCTTTCATTCCAAAGTGAAATAAGTCGTAACAAAGTAGGCTTACTGGAAAGTGAGCCTAGAAAGAACAAATTAGAGCTTTATAATAAGTAGTTTATTTACATTAAAAAGTTAATTGTTAAATCAATTTAATTTGAATGATGCAAATTATTAGTAAGTTAAAATTGGGTAATTTATAAAATAAGAAAATTAAATTTAATTATTATTTAAGAAAAAAAAATTAATAATAGTTTATTAGTATTGTGAAAGAAATTTTTATTTATTTTTTTAAGAAAAATTATTTTTTTGTACGTTGTGTATCATGGTTAATTAAAAATATATACCTACGAAGAATACGAACTTTATAATTAATCCAATAAAGATATCATTTTTCAAACAAATTTCTCTCGGCAAGCTGATTTTTTCAGGGCCGAGTATCCAGTCCACACCCTTGTAGGGACTTTTTGTTTTTTTTTGAAATTTTCTTTTTCCAGCTTGTATATAGTAATATTCTCTACAACTTTGCCTAATAAATTTTTTTTGTAATTTTGATTTTGACTGTCCCATTATATGGGAAAACATTCACCATATTTATTTATTATGGTTCAGAAAATACAAACAAAAGGCTGAATAGCTGGTTTTTGCAGGGTTGATTGAGAACTGTCTCCTGAATCTCCAACCAATTTTTTTTTTTTGTTGGAGACTCAGGAGACAGTTCTCAATCAACCCTGCAAAAATCAGCTATTCAGCCTTTTGTTTGTATGTTTCCTGAACCATAGTAAATAAATATGGTGAATGTTTTCCCATATAATGGGCGCTGGACCGTCAAAAATCATAGTTATAAAAAAATTTTATTAGGCAAAGTTGTAGAGACTATTATTATGTACAAGCTGGAAAAAGAAGATTTCAAAAAAAACAAAACATAAGAAACCACCCCCATTGCAACACCCTACAAGGGGTGCGGACTGTGACTTTTTGGTCGGATACTCGGGAGACTCCCTCCATCGACCCTGAAAAAATCAGCTTGCCGGGAATTATTTGTGAGCACCCCCTATAGAGAAGGTCGACTTTTACTGTACTAATAAGTGCTTAATAAAACTTAAATAAACTGACAGAGATTGTGTTTTGTTTGTCTGTATATTTTAATCACATATGCAAAGTATCCTCACAATATGTTGATGAATCGCCGTTTTCAGCCAAAATTGAACTTAATTATTCCTTTTATTTTGATGTTTTCAAATGATGTAGATAAAATCATGGGTGTAATTCGAGCGTAAAGAGTCATTGTCGCTATCAAGTGTTTGACGCGTTCCGCTTCGCGTCGCGCAACCCGAGTATCGAGCGACAATGAGGCACTTAATACACAAATAGTTATTTTTAATAGGAACAATTTTTCGATCAGAGTATTTCAAAACTGAAAACACACATCACTAATAAACTACCTGCCTTCACTTTATCATTGGGAAAGTACTGGTAAGGAACGCTAAATTATTGAATAAAGTGCAGCGCTGGCCAACGCTCGGCCATCATACACACTTTACCAATAATAATGGCGGTATACTAAATTTTTAGCATTAACTTATTTTCCACGTGCAGTTATAATGAAAAGTATAATTATTTTACTATTGACTTGATATATATTATGATAGCATACTGATATACGGGGATTGTAGATATAGTTCGAAAGATGCAGAGAATGATGAATGTATCCACTACATAATACGGTAATGTATACTATTTTAGAAAATTTTATCAACATAATTTATGCATCATCGTAGATTTTAGACTTGAAATATGTTTGTACAGCCAGTTTTACTGTACACCTATATAAAATAGTCACAGAAAACAAAGGAGCTTCATGAAATATCTGAATTTTATGAACGGGTAAGAGAATTTAATCTGAATAATTATTTGTTTGCAAACTTTCTAGATGGCAGGGTCATCAACAGTAATCATTAGTACTTAATACACTGATTTAGTGAGTTAAAATTTGACTTTGGACAAGCATTTAAGAAAATATTTATAAATTTTACTAGATCTACTGTTCGATCAAATGGAAACAAGGATGCCTCCCATCTTGTCCTAAAGGTCTCAACGAAAGTTATAATGACTGCAGACAAGTAATTTGTATTCGCTTTTCAGGCAAAAAAATGCTTTTATATATTTAATATACCAGTCATGGTTAAATATTTCCAAATACACAATAACAAAAGGGCGTCTTAAACACATTACAACACGGGAGCTATAGCTTAGCTTTTTTGGTATTGACAAAAGAGTGGTTTTATATATTTAACGTACCAACGATGAAATAATTCCAAGTATGCAATAACCAAACGACGTATTAAATACATAGAGCCATCAACTTACCATTACAGTACAGATGATATAACGTTAAACAGTACTTTGTATTCGCTTTTCGGGTATTGGCAAAAGTTGCCAACACTTTACCAGTCATAAATCTAATGGCCCATTACTTTGCCACCCATAGTTGGTTTGCTAGATTTCTAAGATTCATGTACTAACTGTTATAGCTAACCGCAATGTTTTCGCATCTACATATATCTACTAATGATAATAAAGTAAAGAACTTACTAGTGACTTACTACATCATACTTTTTGGTTAGTTAAAGTTACTCGCCAAAAAAACATTATAGTCATGTCGTCTTTCGTATCCAGTATTGTAGTAAGGAGTGGGTTCAGTCGATTTCAAGAAGGTATAAAAAATTTGCAAGTAAAGAAAAATATATAGATTTTTCACTACAAAGAGGCGTTACATGATGGGAGGCAGGGGGGGGGGGGGTAGAGTGCCCCTGTAGCCTCCCCCTTAGACACGCCGCTGCTCTTATCTCAATCTCACCTCAGCACGAAACATGGGCGAACATTTGACGATTTGGTCTGTTTAATTCTTTATTCGCATGCATAGAAAAATAAGAGTTCAGCAAGTTAAGTTTAGTAAGGGGGACCAGGCCCCGTAGCCGCCGTACTACCGGCGTCTATGGTAAAGTAGCATTTAATAGTTATTTGTGTATCTATACGCACTAAAGTTAAACTTTGGATTGGAATTTAGTTAGAGGCAAATAAACTACATACCTAAGTGATAAAAAGAAAGTTTAGTATCAAGGCGCATATTAAGTTTTTTTTTTGAAATCCAGAAATTTTGAAATTAAAGTTAATCAACTCGATTTTAACCTCCCCACAATAAAATTGTGGGAGGTTACTACAATTAGTCCAAAATCGAAAATTGAGATAACATCAAATCTTTACGTTTTGAGGTCCCAGGAACCCAAAAAAGTTGTTTTTGAAAAATGTCTGTGTGTGTGTATGTGTGTGTGTGTGTGTGTGTGTGTGTGTGTGTGTGTGTGTGTGTGTGTGTGTGTGTGTGTGTGTGTGTGTATGTCTGTTAGCACGATAGCGGCGAAGCCACTAAACGGATTTGGATGAAACTTTGCATGAGGGTTTCTTTAGTGCTCCAGAAGATCTGAAAAGGTTTTGGTTGAGATCGGATTACGTTTGTTGCTGTTTTGGCACAACAAGTTGTTTATTTTATGATTACTTACAATTTGTAATCGAACCATTGAAAAGCAGTAAAAATTCCGATTTCAACGATATATAACACTTGCACTCTTTAGCTTTGGTTTCCGTGAAAAAAATTAAAAACCAAATAACACGCTTCTTGTGTAAAATATATTTTATAGTGGAACCACAGAATACAGTAACTGCACAGAGGCGAAGTCTTTGGCGGTTCCTTTCAGTTTTGATGGCTCGTTTTCTGTGACCTTGCGTACCAGTTGCGTCTACACCACGGTGTATTAAATAGGTGGTCCGGCACTTTCCTATTATAATAATGGCTTCGTAAGTGCATGGTTTCTATTTACTTTAATAGATGGCGCGAGCAATACGGTCCTACAATTACCTGGGCATGTGCATCGTATAACTAACATAACCTCAAATTTTAAGGTGTTTTCGTTTATTCTCATATTCAATGTTTGTATAGGCATTTTTAGCTTGAAGCCATACTGGCTCCAAGCAAATATTTAAAAATTCACGCAAATAATTCTTCAATATTGTTGATTAATAAAAATAGACTGCTAATTATAGGTTAGATTCCTAACCTGCAAAAGTGTCTTATTTTATTGTAACAAACTATTTAAAACTTCATACATATTACGTTGAACTTGACTTTGGTTGAAAGTACAGGAACCAGGCAGAAATTTTAATAATAGTTACGTAATACCTGTAAATCTTAAGAAATATATATTTTTGTGGTTAGCTGTGACGACACGTGCAATACTGCATGTAGTGTTACATATATTCTTTCAATGTTTTAATTTAGCTACTTAATGTCAGATGTCACTGGACTCTTGTCAAAAACAAGAAGCCGGGAATGTATGCAACACTGTATGTACGTATGCACAGAACCTATAAAATTATCTATCTATGCGTAAGTAATGAGAGAACTTAGTTGAGCCATCTTTTACAATATGTACGAAGTAAGCACTTATTAAGACACTGTGAGGGTTGTCGTCGCATCACCTATTTAATACACCCTGGTCTACACTGAGAGATATGTTGTTTATTTCTTTTAATAGGTTAGATTTCTAACCTGCAAAATGCGTTTTATTTTATTGTGACAAACTAGATATTGGTCGAAAGTATGGGAACCAGGCAGAAAATTTAATAATAGCTACGTAGTACTTTTAAATTTTAAGAAATATATATTTTTGAGGCTAGCTATGACGTCATGTGCAGATCCCCATTTAAGGATACACTGAAAAGACAGTGTATTTCGAGTTGGATTGAAAAATATTACGATTTGAATTGCTTATAATTGGCGCCTATTTTCAATTGAGTTGTACACGAGGTTTTATTTATGAGAATTTTAATTCTCGGTTAATGTTTTCAATATCCCAAAATGATTGGAAAAAAAAATTCACAAATCCAAACTTAACACGATAAACATCAACAGTGTCAAGATAAAAGTGAGGTTGATTGTTAAACAATTAAGAAATGGCGATGAGTATACAAATTTGGTTTTGGCGGGAAGGCTAGCCTTCGCCTCTGTATAGTTACTGTACTCTGTGGTTTAACCTAACGTTCAATAGACTAGTGTGTTAAAGCGTGCAGACTGTATGCTGAGTAAATTTGAGTGTCAAGTGCATCGAGATATTACAAGTTTTTTCGACGTTCATAAAGCCCACGGAAGGTGTGAGAAGCCTTCGTGAACCGCTCACAAGCCCTACAAGTATAAGCAATCTCACCGGAACGTTTTCGGTGAGTTTTTTCCAATAAAACTTTAAAAGTGACATTATATTTTAAAAACTATTTCCGCTACTTCCGCCATCCCGCCGGAAATTCTTCCGGCAACATAACCTAAAAATAGTGCTACATAACTTAAAAATAATTTAAGACATTGGTACCAACCTAAAATATTTTTTCGAAAACTGTCAAAAACCAAATTCCCCCAGAAAAATTTGACAGCTTACTTCCCCGACCGATTTAGTGAAAAATCGGCCGAGGCCAGAAGATAAAACAAAATATATCAACTCAAACTTAAACGATACACCATGAACACTACTCCGGCCACATCTGGCAGGGAAGCTGTCCACCAAGAGTTATATGGTTTTTCCAAAAGATGGCTATCCCTACCACCCATTACCAACATTAACATAACATAACATAAACACACCACAGATAGTAGACAATCCCCAAATCCAAAGCCAAGGCTGTCCGGAAGGGGGCTACACATTCGGAAAAACGTAGACATACATCCACACCACAACGAACGGATGTTTTCGTTTAGTTGTTTCCCGTATCAATAATCAAAATTATTAAGTGCTCTTGCCTACGAACTTAGTTTTTATAGTGTTGTGTTTATTAACCTCCTCACAATAATTGTGGGAGGTTACTACAATTAATCCAAAATCGAAAATTGAGATAACATCAAATCTTTACGATTTCGAGGTCCCGGAAACCCAAAAAAGTGGTTTGTGACTAATGCCTGTGTGTTAGCACGATAGCTACGAAGCTACTAACCTGATTTGGATGAAACTTTTACATGAGGGTTTCTTTAGTGCTCCAGAAGATCTGAAAAGGTTCTGGTTGAGATCGGATTACGTTTAGTGCCATTTTGGCACAAGTTGTTTATTTTATGATTACTTAGAATTTATAATTGAACCATTAAAAAGCAGTATAAATTCCAATTTCAACGATATATCACACTTGCACCCTTTCGATTTGGTTTCCGTTAAAAAAATTAAAAATAATTCGTTATATGTGCACATATGACAGCATCCAAAAAATTGGTATTATTGTTAGGGGAAAACGTATTTTGCCATCTGTCAAAAATATTTGGGTTGGTAACCTTTGTGAATGTTAATTTATAGCTTATGGTACGTGACGTCACAGCTAACCTCAAAAATATATATTTCTTAAGATTTAAGAATATTACGTAGCTATTATTAAAATTTCTGCCTGGTTCCCGTACTTTCAACTAAAATCTAGTACAGTGTAATGTTTATGAAGTCCTAAATACTTTGTCCTAATAAAATAGGACTCTTTTTGTGGGTTAGAAATCTAACCTGTAATTAGCAATATATTTTTTTATTAATCAACCATTTTTAGGTCACATGGTTTTGACAATTTTGACATTTTGCTTGAGGGACAACAAAACGCAGTTTGCGTGGTTTTATATATTTTTTTCTGATTTTCTTGAGAAACTGTGTGTGTTTTCGTAATAATGTCATATAGTGAATATTATCCAACCCTTATGGGTGATGTAAAGTGTCGCTACGATGAGAAAATCAAAATAATAGACAATATTGACCCATACACCCTTGGAGTGGAGACTGGAGACCTTTCTGCAGATTTGTCTATTTTACCTTGTGTGTCCGTAAATAATATGGTAAATTACTTAGTATCGACTCACAGCTTCTTCGCAGATCAGCAGTTAAAGGCATACAAATCTTTACAAGCATATAAATATTATGAGGCCGGATTTGTGCAAGAAGTTTGTGCAAGAAAGATAAACTCAAATGTATTCATTGTTATGGGCAAGGCAAGTTTACATTTAAATAACTAAGTAGATTTCAGTGATAAGTACGAAGGCGTAGAAGGGCCAGGTAATACATATTTTATTTTTTACGGTAATTTCCGACTTTAAACTCGGAATTTTACTAAATTCCGACTTTGAACTCGGAATATTATTAATTTCCGACTTTAAACTCGGAATTTAACTAAATTCCGACTTTGAACTCGGAATATTATTAATTTCCGACTTTAAACTCGGAATTTAACTAAATTCCGACTATAAACTCGGAATATTATTAATTTCCGACTTTAAACTCGGAATTTAACTATTTCCGACTTTAAACTCGGAATTTTACTAAATTCCGACTATGAACTCGGAATATTATTAATTTCCGACTTTAAACTCGGAATTTAACTAAATTCCGACTTTAAAGTCGGAATTTTATTAATTTCTGACTTTAAACTCGGAATTTTACTAATTTCCTAGTTAGACCCTGGATTTTTCTCACTTATCAGTTATACGCCTTCGTACCTTCGTACGTGTGAATGTGGATATCCAGTAGTTCACTGTTTAAAAATGGAGGTAAGTAAAAATTATTTTGTTATATTATTTATATGTAAGGTAGTGATGGAAGACTTATCAAGAATTAAAACCTTAACATCCTGTACCTTCGAAAGTATCAAGACAAGAATATTTTTGTATAAAACATCCTAAAATCTTCCAAGGAATCCATCATTAAAATATTTAGTCATTTCAGTTACACCTTGTATATAACGAGGCAAGATTCGACAATTGATCAACATAAACATGAGTATTAAATAGTAAAGTAATTGAAACACCTCAGTCTGCAGCGAATTTATATATTAAACTTATTAAAGGCAAGCGACGTTTGATCGGTGCCGCCTTCAAAAGTACCGAGGCGGCATAAATCAAGCGACAATGTTTCAATTGACTTTGAAAATACTAAAAACTGTAACTGCATTTTAAGTGTCAGTTATTTAGGTTGTATAGTATAATACCGAAAAATCCCGAGAAGATGTCGACATTGCTGGGAGTAGCGTTTTTGCAAGAAATAACTTGTAGGAAGAGTACGCAGAGTTCTGATATTGCTTGTTTGCTAGGTAAATGTTTTACCTATTTATTCCAAAATTATTTTTCTTTATTATTTAAGCAGTTCTATGAAACTATTAGCTGTCTCTTTTAATTTGAGCATTTGTATGGCTTGTGTAAACTTATGAGAAATATCGTCGAATAAAATAGCTTTGTGTGGATACAGTTTTGTTTATATAAAACTATGTGATGTGTATAGCTTGTAGTGTTTTAATTTTAATCTCAATTTCAGGAGGAAAATATGAAAATGAGTTTGGAACATTTCTTAGAAAGAAGAAATATTGACCAAGAAACTATCGATTATTTTAAGAATGAAAAAGTATCTAATTATACCTTGGTAAATGTTTATAGTCTAGGCATATTAGGATTCTCAGAGGAAAGTTTTGCTATAATTTTTGTGTTGTTTTTGTGTTTTCTCACCCTCTATGTTTTTTGGATCGCTGAACACGAATTTGAAGTTTGCAGGCAAAAATTTGGCCCGGAACTTTGTTTTTTTGGCACTTTTTGCCCAAATTTTGGCACTTTTCTCAGTTTTTGGCCTATATCTCAGAAAGGAAGCGTTTTTTCGACAAGCCCATTCCATACAAAATTAAAGTAGACAAAATTTCCTGCATTTTTCATATATCACTTCTTTTTGTAAGACTAACCATTCCACCACTAGAGCGCGCCAAAAAAAAAACATATTCGCGGACCCAGTATACCTTACATGAATAATGAATGGAGGGAAAGTAATTGGAAAAATGGTGACAAATGAATGAAATGCAGTTATTGCTAAAGTAGTTATGTACAGTGTATTATAGTCAGTAGTATAATATATACTCATATCATTATAATGATGAATGTTGCGAATGATGAATTAGCCCAGGAGTTTTAGTCAATATATCGCTTCTACCCGGAATTAATTATTGTAAAGCTGAAAATTTCCAGGATTGTAGTTTTGGTCCAGGACAACACGTACCAAAAAGTCCCCTACTCTCCCCCGTCGGCTTCCCTGTTTTTGCGGAACAACAAGGGCTTAAGTCGCAAAAATTGTAGAGCTGGCTATAAAGTGCAACAGGAAGGTTGTTACTGGTCCGATTTGGGTCGAAATGATCATAAAAGATTAGGAGAAGCATATCCGTTCATATTTTAGATGTTCCATGCATATTTTTGTTCATCATTTTCCGTTCTAGTTCTGTAAACATTTCAAAAATTTCAAAATTTAAAAAAAAAATAGAAAAATTCCGAGATGGCGCCATTGCGGACCAATCAAGACACGGAGGGGAAAACGTACCTCAGTAAACATTTCTCTTCATACTTTGGGCTTTCCATTGGTATGTCTACCTTCTCTGTAGCGTCACCCGTTACGGAGCTACGCAACTTTGAGTGTCAGCGCGCTGCGGCCGCGCTCGTCATGTGAGCGGTGGAACTGCCCTGGCTGCGCTGATGAGACCAGTTGCGAATTCCTGTTTATATATTATTAGTGTTTTATAAGATTTATTGAATGAAATTTAACTTCTCAGACTCAGAAAATGACTTTATTTGGTTAAACAATTGACATTATTGATCTACTGGGAAGTGGGGTTATCTGGATCATCATCCATATCCACGACTGGCTGTTTGTGAAGCTGGATTCGCTACAGCTTCGGCGCATGATGCTGCAGTTCAGACCAGAGTTTCTGCACTCGCACCAGGCACCGCAGCCTTCTTGCATTCACAAGAAATTATAAAGAACTTTATTATATTCAGCAATCATGACAACCCATACAAAACACGAGTTCATTATAATAATCATTTACGATCAACAGTTAAGTATCATAGCAAGGGCGATTTCCGCGAAAACGGTGAATTTCACCAGATATGGGAATATGGCCCTATTTTGGCGCGCTCTAGCGGCGGAACGGTTAGTCTTCCAAAAAAACGTTATATATGAAAAATGTAGGAAATTTTGTCTACTTTAATTTTGTATAGAATGGGCTTGTCGAAAAAACGCTTCCTTTCTGATATTTAGGCCAAAAACTGAAAAAAGTGCTAACATTTGGGCAAAAAGTGCCAAAAAATCAAAGTTCCGGGCCAAATTTTTGCCTGCAAACTTCAAATTCATGTTCAGTTACCCAAAAAACATAGAGGGTGAGAAAATCAAAACTATAGCAAAACTTTCCTCTGAACCCCCATTTTTTTCCTAATATGCCTAGCTTATTAGGCTTTTTGATAATTATGTGATAAAATTATGCTTTTATAGAAAATACAATATTACTGTTTGTTAAAGATTTTACGTACGGCAAATTCTCCTTTTAAAAAATTCAGTTTTGAAAAACATATAATCAGTCTCAAGCTGGATTCATAGTGCAAAACATAACATAAGACATAAGACTTAGAGTGAAATTACTTAGAGAAGATAACATCAGCACAAACCGATATCGCTAGCACGTGCCGATTGTCTAGGTCGTGTTCGGTATTTATTATATATTTATAGTGAATATTCAACCGTTTTTATACCGTATGCCGTATCAGAAATGAATATACGTAAATCCTCATGGACATTCATAGTTGCCATAACATAACATATGCCGTAAGCATGAGAAAGTGAATTATTTTTATTTCTTATCGCTTATCGCTACGTAATCGGTTAAAGACGTAAGTGATCGGCTTATTCGGATAGACCACAGACTACGGATATGACATATTCAGAACAGAATTTTATTATTTTCGACTGCAGAAGTTATTGGTTTTAAACTGTGGATTTTTATTTGATGAAAATAGTACATGCAAGTCTATAGATAAAATGTTGACTAGAAATCCATCTCCGTCTAATGTCACATTCCTACAGTCTATTGTACATGCGTATAACTTATGTTTTCCATACTATGAATACTCTTTCTTTAAATTAAGTCATACGGCATACAGTTATGTCTTATATCATATGTTACGTGCACTATGAATCCAGCTTCACTCATGTTCATATAATCGTATTCATTAACTAGTGTTATGCCAAGATAATACAGTATACAGTGAGCGGCTAAATTATGGAATAAATTCGATATAAAATCAGGTAATAGGTTTTAAGAAAATCGCTCGGACCCTTCAACTTTGCTTTTCAATTGCGTACTTTCTGACATAAAATCAACATATACAAGTCGAACAACGTAATAGTTATGATATCATAGGTGAATATTTTAAATGGATCACCCGTATATTTTTGAGTTTTTGAATTCCTCGGAAAATTCTGAACATATTTTATGAAACATTCCATATGGCTAAATTCAACAGTTTTCGAAATATTGATGTTTTGAAGTTGACATTTTTCGAACATTTAATTTAAATTAATTATTCTTTCGGGACTTAATGACTTAAAAAACATAATTTTTTGCTTCTATTAGTAGGTAAAATGCCAACTTTAAAACATCAATATTTCGAAAACTGTTGAATTTAGACATGAATTTTTCATTAAATATATGTTCAGAATTTTCCAAGGAATCCAAAAATTTAAAACAATACGGGGTGATCCATTTAAAATATTCACTTATGACATCATAACTATTACGTTGATCACCCTGTATAGGTTGATTTTATGTCAAAAAGTGTGCAATTGAAAATAAAAATTGACGGGTCCGAGAGATGTTCTCAAAACCTATTACCTGATTTTATATCGAATTAGCTGTTCGCGCACCCGCGCGTTGAAACACAACCATTTACAATAGCCCGCTTGCACGTTCTGAGCCCGCGCCACAGACTAAAACAAATCAGATGTTTCACTCAATAGTATTCCCTATGTTACCAGTTTCATTTTTTGTGACGTGACGTATACCTGCCAGAATTTTGCGCAGAAGACATAAACAGAGAAATCTTGCGGTTGACATGGAAGTTAAGACCAGCGAGTATAATCTCACAGGAGCGAGTATTTAGTACTGAAATCTCAGAGACGGAAGTAGTCAACAGCTCCACCGGTGATATTAATTATTTTGGAATGTGGTGTATTGTATTGAAGGTTAGAGTTGTTACTGCTATACATTTAAGTGGTTTTTTGAGTATTTATTAGGTTACTTTACGCATCATAAGGTCCCTCCTGTGACTATACTCGCTGGTTAAGACTGATTGGACAATGCGCAGATCACGACACAAATTGGTACCTGCTGGGAGTTGATTTATTATCTAAACCATGATACGTCATAAGTGAAATATCTGATTTGTTTTAGTCTGTGCCCGCGCGACAGGCAGCCTTTGTGATATTAAGTCGCAGGAGGGGAAAGCGGTGGGAGACGCCTTTCGATGCGGCGGCGGCATGCGCGTGGGGAGCGCGCGGTACTGGACACTTCTACTTTAGTTTATTTATTTATTTAATTTAATTATTATATATTATATTATTTTTTTTAAAAGTAGCCGAAGTTACTCCTTATAATATCAGCTATCTGCCTGTGAAAGTCCCGTCAGAATCGGTCCAGCCGTTTCGGAGATTAACCGGAACAAACAGACAGACAAAAATTTTAAAAATCGATTTTTTGTTATAAGTACCGTATATACTTTCATAATACATTTAGTAAAAGCAGTTATTTTGACATTACAAACAGACACTTCAATTTTATTTATATGTATGAATTTATTCCATAATTTAGCCGCTCACTGTATTTGTATAGGTTTTTACTTCGGAAAAATGAGATAAAGGTAAAATTTAAATTTATTTGCTGATTTCACTACTACTTTTCTGTATTATGGAGGGCTCGCTTATTTATTGTGAGTAGGTGGCACCTTATCTCAGAGAGGGTGGAATTCAAGAAAAAATAAAAAAAATACCTCTTAAATACAATAAACGCAGTTTTAAAATTTTCAAAATTAATTATCTCAGTTGTTAGTGCACCAAATTTAAAAAACGTTATATTGCTAAATAGAGATTCAAAATCGCTTTCAAATGACATACGTACGAAATGACATACGTACGACCCCTTTCTAATTTAAAACTTTCGGGGGCTAGTTGTAATTCAGAGGGGGGCAAAATTCGGGGGTAATCTGTCAATGCCAAAAATTGACAATTTAAAAATAAAAGTCGACCTGTTTTAGGACTTTCTTTAAAAATTAACAATAACGCTTAAAATTTATTTATTCCATACATATGGACTTAATATAAAAGTAAAAATTATTACCTAAATGGAGGAACCGAAAACCGAAGTCCGTTAACATACAATTATTTACTGATACCCCGGTATCTTTGTTAATGTTGAATGTACACTGTAGGTTCTTTGGAACTTTTTATACTGATTTATGAACGGTTTAATAACGACCGGAAATATTAACCTCCCCACAATAAAATTGTGGGAGGTTACTACAATTAGTCCAAAATCGAAAATTGAGATAACATCAAATCTTTACGTTTTGAGGTCCCAGGAACCCAAAAAAGTTGTTTTTGAAAAATGTCTGTGTGTGTGTATGTCTGTTAGCACGATAGCGGCGAAGCCACTAAACGGATTTGGATGAAACTTTGCATGAGGGTTTCTTTAGTGCTCCAGAAGATCTGAAAAGGTTTTGGTTGAGATCGGATTACGTTTGTTGCTGTTTTGGCACAACAAGTTGTTTATTTTATGATTACTTACAATTTATAATCGAACCATTGAAAAGCAGTAAAAATTCCGATTTCAACGATATATAACACTTGCACTCTTTAGCTTTGGTTTCCGTGAAAAAAATTAAAAACCAAATAACACGCTTCTTGTGTAAAATATATTTTATACTGGAACCACAGAATACAGTAACTGCACAGAGGCGAAGTCTTTGGCGGTTCCTTTCAGTTTTGATGGCTCGTTTTATGTGACCTTGCGTACCAGTTGCGTCTACACCACGGTGTATTAAATAGGTGGTCCGGCACTTTCCTATTATAATAATGGCGTCGTAAGTGCATGGTTTCTATTTACTTTAATAGATGGCGCGAGCAATACGGTCCTACAATTACCCGGGCATGTGCATCGTATAACTAACATAACCTCAAATTTTAAGGTGTTTTCGTTTATTCTCATATTTAATGTTTGTATAGGCATTTTTAGCTTGGAGCCATACTGGCTCCAAGCAAATATTTAAAAATTCACGCAAATAATTTTTCAATATTGTTGATTAATAAAAATAGACTGCTAATTATAGGTTAGATTCCTAACCTGCAAAAGTGTCTTATTTTATTGTGACAAACTATTTAAAACTTCATACATATTACGTTGAACTTGACTTTGGTTGAAAGTACAGGAACCAGGCAGAAATTTTAATAATAGTTGCGTAATACCTGTAAATCTTAAGAAATATATATTTTTGAGGTTAATTGTGATGACACGTGCAATACTGCATGTAGTGTTACATATATTCTTTCAATGTTTTAATTTAGCTACTTAATATCAGATGTCACTGGACTCTTGTCAAAAACAAGAAGCCGGGAATGTATGCAACATTGTATGTACGTATGCACAGAACCTATAAAATTATCTATCTATGCGTAAGTAATGAGAGAACTTAGTTGAGCCATCTTTTACAATATGTACGAAGTAAACACTTATTAAGCCACTGTGAGGGTTGTCGTCGCATCACCGATTTAATGCACCCTGGTCTACACTGAGAGATATGTTGTTTATTTCTTTTAATAGGTTAGATTTCTAACCTGCAAAATGCGTTTTATATTATTGTGACAAACTAGATTTTGGTCGAAAGTACGGGAACCAGGCAGAAATTTTAATAATAGCTACGTAGTACTTTTAAATTTTAAGAAATATATATTTTTGAGGTTAGCTATGACGTCATGTGCAGATCCCCATTTAAGGATACACTGAAAAGACAGTGTATTTCGAGTTGGATTGAAAAATATTACGATTTGAATTGCTTATAATTGGCGCCTATTTTCAATTGAGTTGTACACTAGGTTTTATTTATGAGAATTTTAATTCTCGGTTAATGTTTTCAATATTTCAAAATGAGTGGAAAAAAAAATTCACAAATCCAAACTTAACACGATAAACATCAACAGTGTCAAGATAAAAGTGAGATTGATTGTTAAACAATTAAGAAATGGCGATGAGTATACAAATTTGGTTTTGGCGGGAAGGCTAGCCTTCGCCTCTGTATAGTTATTGTACTCTGTGGTCTAACCTAATGTTCAATAGACTAGTGTGTTAAAGCGTGCAGACTGTATGCTTAGTAAATTTGAGTGTCAAGTGCATCGAGACATTACAAGTTTTTTCGACGTTCATAAAGCCCACGGAAGGTGTGAGAAGCCTTCGTGAACCGCTCACAAGCCCTACAAGTATAAGCAATCTCACCGGAACGTTTTCGGTGAGTTTTTCCAATAAAACTTTAAAAGTGACATTATATTTTAAAAACTATTTCCGCTACTTCCGCCATCCCGCCGGAAATTCTTCCGGCAACATAACCTAAAAATAGTGCTACATAACTTAAAAATAATTTAAGACATTGGTACCAACCTAAAATATTTTTTCGAAAACTGTCAAGAACCAAATTCCCCCAGAAAAACATTGAAACCAAAAATTTGACAGCTTACTTCCCCGACCGATTTAGTGAAAAATCGGCCGAGGCCAGAAGATAAAACAAAATATATCAACTCAAACTTAAACGATCCACCATGAACACTACTCCGGCCACATCTGGCAGGGAAGCTGCCCACCAAGAGTTATATGGTTTTTCCAAAAGATGGCCATCCCTACCACCCATTACCAACGAACGGATGTTTTCGTTTAGTTGTTTCCCGTATCAATAATCAAAATTATTAAGTGCTCTTGCCTACGAACTTAATTTTTATAGTGTTGTGTTTATTAACCTCCCCACAATAATTGTGGGAGGTTACTACAATTAATCCAAAATCGAAAATTGAGATAACATCAAATCTTTACGATTTCGAGGTCCCGGAAACCCAAAAAAGTGGTTTGTGACTAATGCCTGTGTATTAGCACGATAGCTACGAAGCTACTAAACAGATTTGGATGAAACTTTTACATGAGGATTTCTTTAGTGCTCCAGAAGATCTGAAAAGGTTTTGGTTGAGATCGGATTACGTTTAGTGCCATTTTGGCACAAGTTGTTTATTTTATGATTACTTAGAATTTGTAATTGAACCATTAAAAAGCAGTATAAATTCCAATTTCAACGATATATCACACTTGCACCCTTTCGATTTGGTTTCCGTTAAAAAAATTAAAAATAATTCGTTATATGTGCACATATGACAGCATCCAAAAAATTGGTATTATTGTTAGGGGAAAACGTATTTTGCCATCTGTCAAAAATATTTGGGTTGGTAACCTTTGTGAATGTTGATTTATAGCTTATGGTACGTGACGTCACAGCTAACCTCAAAAATATATATTTCTTAAGATTTAAGAATATTACGTAGCTATTATTAAAATTTCTGCCTGGTTCCCGTACTTTCAACTAAAATCTAGTACAGTGTAATGTTTATGAAGTCCTAAATACTTTGTCCTAATAAAATAGGACTCTTTTTGTGGGTTAGAAATTTAACCTGTAATTAGCAATATATTTTTTTATTAATCAACCATTTTTAGGTCACATGGTTTTGACAATTTTGACATTTTGCTTGAGGGACAACAAAACGCAGTTTGCGTGGTTTTATATATTTTTTTCTGATTTTCTTGAGAAACTGTGTGTGTTTTCGTAATAATGTCATATAGTGAATATTATCCAACCCTTATGGGTGATGTAAAGTGTCGCTACGATGAGAAAATCAAAATAATAGACAATATTGACCCATACACCCTTGGAGTGGAGACTGGAGACCTTTCTGCAGATTTGTCTATTTTACCTTGTGTGTCCGTAATTAATATGGTAAATTACTTAGTGTCGACTCACAGCTTCTTCGCAGATCAGCAGTTAAAGGCATACAAATCTTTACAAGCATATAAATATTATGAGGCCGGATTTGTGCAAGAAGTTTGTGCAAGAAAGATAAACTCAAATGTATTCATTGTTATGGGCAAGGCAAGTTTACATTTAAATAACTAAGTGCTAGATTTCAGTGATAAGCTTGTTATATTATCCGTATGTAGTATTCAATAGACTCTGCCAGAAAGTGATTTCTTTACCTTTCTTCTAATCTTTTTTATATTCAAAATAAACCTTATCTCACAATCGCACCTTGTCGCAAAAAAAGATGGTGTTTTATTTTTATTTCACATTTAAAACTGAGATTACTTCTTTGTTTACATTGGAATAAAAAGTTTGGTTATCCCTCAGGCAATATGGTCGACTTATCGTGACGTCATCCTAAGATGGTCTATATAGAAAAATTATTTGCATGAGTTTTTTAACTATCTGCTTGGAGTCACTGTGGCTCCAAGCTGAAAATGCGTAGTCAAACATTAAAAATGTGAATAAACTTGAAAAACTTAAACATGTTATGTCCCTAAATATATTTCATAACCTAAAAATCAACAGTCGTAAAGGTTACCAACCCAAATATTTTTGACAATGTCAAAACTTATTTTAGTTGTTTTTTTTTTAAGGTAATAATTGTTTATAGCCGTGTTCGGATATTACGTCTGATTGATGGGACACGTCACAATCGTTCATTGCAAATCGAGTTAACTGAGCTAAATCTTAAACGTTAGAATATTACAAAATAAAGGCCTCGGACGAAGATCGACTTGCTCGACCTTTTTGATCGAGCAGGAAGATTTTAATTTGACGCATGCGTAGTCTGCTTGAACAGTCCATAATGTTATTGACTTGTTGGTTAGAGCGTCATTTGGGCTAAATCTCCGATTAAAGAACTTATATCTAGATACATAATGGCATTGATTTATTTGTCGCTGAAAGACTCCCATTCTAAGGCACTTCTTCCCATAAGTTGCTGATTGGCCCATCGGCGTATTCGCGGCCGCTCGTGCACAATCGGCTTCAGTTCGATTATCATAATATCAGTTGACAGTTCGGCCATTAATGTCAATAAATGTTTTTCGTGTTCTCCGACCAAAAACTGGTGAAAAAGTAATTTTATTTTAAGTTGTGATTTGCTTAATACCTAAATAATATTCTCTATTCATATTTACACAGTTTAGTGACAATATATTTTGTGCATATAAATAGTGTAGTGCTGTGCCGTTTGCAGAAATCAGTTTAGAAAAGAAGAAAATCGATCGTTCCATAGTCGTAACATGATGAAGTTCAGTTTACAGTTATAAAGTAAATAGCAATTAAATTTTAATATCCTTTCAATACATATTTATCTTACTGTTTTATCTTACTGTAATATCGTATGCCTACATCACGTTATATAAAGAGCCGGTAATGCAGGAATTGCAATAATTCATTTTAATGAAAATATTTACCATTCTACACATTTTCTACACACACAACGCCACTGTTGCCTATGGGATGTGATGTTCATCTATCCATTTTAATGGACATATAATGTGACTATGTTAGGAGCAAACAAGGTATATAGTGAAAAGATAGCCTGTTATGTATCTAGATATAAGTTCTTTAATCGGAGGGCTAAATTCTGTGTTATTATTTTTTTTTCATTATCCAATATTTTACAAAATCTTCGAAACGTTATCTGTTAATACCCTTATAATATCCGGCAATTGATTAACATGCAACATGAACAAACATGAGAGGTTGTGTTTTAACAGATTTCTTGTAGTCCGCTTCAGTTCGTTCGATATTTGTTGATGAAATAAATGGCTCCAAAGTCACGTGTAATTTATCTGTTTGCTCAGTGCTCTGATTTCCGATGTAATATCCAAATACAGCTGATAAGGATCCACCGTGTGGGGAGGTTCCAGCCGCTTCCAGTAGCTGCCGATTTTTATTTTTAATCACTTTCGGTTTCACCCAAAATTGCTTTAAGTTTCGAAATTTAAATAACGCCTGTATGCATTAAGCATTTATAAATGAAAATTTTTAAATATAATTGTAATTTTTGATTTTAGAGATATGGTTCAATTTACGAAATTATTTACAGTTGATTGGTCCACGACATTGTATGAAAAAATGTCTTAAATCCTATTTAAAATTCGAAAGTTAAGGTCACCTTCGGTGAAGCCGGAAGTGTTGAGATATGTCCGCTTGTTATTAAATATTTTATAAATCACTGTAAAATAAGTTCCAAATAGCCTATAATGTTCAGCCAATATTAACAAAGATTCAGATGTGCTTCGCTTTAAGAAAATCACCCGCTATACAATACTATACATATTATGGCAATATGTTTGTTATAGATCGACCTTACCACAATTCTGATGTTATCTGAAGACGAGTTAAAAAACTTGCTACCTAGGTATGCAGACAGAATTGCGATTGTCAATTTTTGTAAAAAATCCAATAATGGTAAGAAGCAAAGTTTGATTGAGAAATTGAAAAGTAAGATGGTACAGAAGAAGAAAGTATATGAAAACAGTGAAAACGGAAGAGAGCGAAGCGAAAACCTTACAAAAATGAGAAAAAAGAAAGAAACAAGAATAATAGAGGTTGGATGGCTTTGTATGCATGAAAAAGATAAAGTACTTCGCCAAGTAAGAACAAAATTTGGAGGTGGTACAAGACGGATACAGGTTGATAGAAATATAAAGTGCAAAGAAATACTTGAAAGAGCGAAAGATTTATTCTTTCCAGCAGGTATTTCTACCAAAGGCCGGCTAGAAGATTTTGAGTTAGAACTCCTTGATTATAAGAGTCATAAGACTGACCTTAACTTGACAGTTAGCGACATGTATGATCTCTCTGCCCTAACTACCCTAAGGGGTTGTAATTTCCACTAACGACGAGGATCATTTTATTCCTGCTACTTTAACAAGTGGGGAATCTAATGAAGATGGACAATCTGAAGACACAACACCTCTACCAACTACTATTTCCGTTTTGGGAAATAATGAAGATTTGGATTTTGAACTTTCTTTTCCTGCAACTGAATTGCGTCGGTCATCAAGGTTAATGGAGAATCGTTCTATAGTTACCTACATCGAGGATTTTAACGATAATGTAAGTTTGTCGAAATTATTGCATATTTTTATTCGATTTTTAAGATAGTTTTCAAGGTTTCTTGAAATACAACTAAATGATAATATTCTGCTAATACCCATAGTGTAAGGCATAGTAGTACCCCAAGTAACAATTTTAGTTTTAAAATGCTCTGTAAGATATTCTCAAAGCTTATTTCTAAGACAACTTATAAACGTAAATAGTCTGGAAGAACTGTAAAAACTGATATAAAACCATTATGAGTACAGGGGCCCATCTAGAGAAGGGCCTTCTTGCCTCTTTAAAACCATCATTAAATCTTTTAATCTTTTAGTAAATTATCCAAATATTTACTTGTAGAATATCTGAAGAGTATTATAAAACCACACTTGGTTTAATATGAACGACATATCAAAACTTAAAAGGCAAATGCAAATGCTTTTAACGGACGTTTTTTATTTGATGAAGTAAACATAAATGCAAATAAATCTAGTGCTACCACTTCCCTTGATTCACACATGTATATGGGTGACATGTATGAATATAAAATGAACGGATGTCCATCAGTGAATATGATTCACCTTATAAATGGGATAATTGAGTGTTATAACTCCTCATTGTGGACTAAATCTTTCAACGACACTAAGTTTATTGAAAAACATGGATTAGATAGTTATTAAATATTCGCGCGCCCCTTTAAAACACAAATTTAAAAAATGTACAAGTAATTTATTATCTTTTTTGATGACTTAAAAATTATTAAATCGGTAGCATCCCATACAGCACACCAAATAACGATTACGATGTGTTCGCATTGTGACGATGTATCTAAATGCAGACACAATGTTACACAATTTGTGTAACCTTGTGTCTGCATCTAGATACATCGTCACAATGCGAACACATCGTAATCGTTATTTGGTGTGCTGTATGGGATATCTCCATAATATGATTCAGTGTTCGTAAATTGTTTTTAGATACAATTTCTATTATGTGCAAATTGCATTTTTGTGTTTAATACTAAATATTTTCAATATGGCTGACTGTTATACATTGCTTGACCTCTAGAAATAATGGCGGCTGCACGTATAAACCCTACTAGTTCTGAAAAATTCTACCTTAAACTTGTTTTGTTTGAAAATATCTATTAAATTACTAATTGGTCTTTAAATATGTCCATTTCCTCCTGTAAGAGTATGTTTTAAACATCATTGGCTTTATTGTGTTTTTTAAAACTGGTAGGCTTATCTTAAAACCTATTTAAGACCCTTTGGGCACATAAAACAATAATTTTAAAATCCACGAGAATTATTGTGCCCGGACATAACCTAAAAATTTAGTTAGCTGTAACACTATTAGTGTTGGAGCAAACAGTGATTTTAGCATCACACATTGCGCCCGTTCTTCTTTGTAGCAGTGATTATAACCCTGTTTAGATCACTTGGCAGTGCTCAACATAAGCCGCTCTGCGCGCATCCGAATCGTTTTAAATCATGTCTGGAGATATTGGCTGGCATGAGCAACCGTGATCGACCCATCCATGCATGAATTAATGGTAATTATGTACCTAGTCATTCACGAGCCTTTAACCCCTACGTACAAGGGTATTGTTCTAAATGTAATAAACTGAAGGACAAAATAGTTTCGCTATTGTAAATAAAATTGATTAACTATAACAAGCAAAAGACAAAACAGATCAGAGCAGAACATATTACTGTCAAAGTAAATGATGACGGTATTCTTCCAGAGAAAAGAGTGATTTAATCACCGATTCACTTTTTGCTAATCACTGTTAGCGATTGCTCTATAAAGAGCAGGTTATAAGTAGCAGTGATGGTGATCACTGTCATATCACTAAACTAGTGATGGGCATAATCGGATGATTTCAATAATCGGATTCTCTGTATTCGAATGATTCTAAAAATCGAATGATTATTCGAATTATATCATTTGAATGTTTGTCGGTGTTTTCACTCGTATTGCCACATTTAAATGTTTCATTCAATACGCATCTTAACTTGTTTAGAGGTTAGACCGGGTTCAGGTTTTTCATTCGAATTCTCGTCGACAATAATCGAATGACACCGATTATTTCAATAATCGGATAATCAGGTTATTTTTCATTTGGATGCGCCCATCACTACACTAAACGCAATACGTGTATATATGGCGTTTTAACATTTTCTCACTTTTGGAAAACATTATAGTACCTCTACTAATTGACATTATGAAGGTTACACCCGAAACTTAGTGATCCCAAACCATATTAGATTTACAGTCCGGCATTATCAACCATTGCCATTATTGTAAATCTACCCACACAAAGGCTTTTCACAAACACAGAAATGGTGACAAATATTTTCTTGTCACAGTTATATGAAATAACCCACTTAGGTGTTTTAAAACGCTATAATCTGGAAAAAGAGAAACCAAATCCTTTTACGCTTAAGACTGATTTATTGGGGATTTTTGCTGCTTCATTAAAACTAACAAGTAGTTGGTTTTATGAAGGTTTTACCTGAAACTGAATGATCTCGAGGGTAGATTTATAGTCCAGCATTAACAACTACCCCAAGATCATTTCATAAAGCAATCATAAAACCACAACATTTTCTAAATTATCTATATAACTTTATCCTTCTGACTTGGACTTAACAGCTATAGAATTTTATTAAAGGTTTCACAAATACCTTGATAAGTCAGTCATAAGCTAATAAAGACTTAAAGATAATTTAGTTTTAATATAAATTTCTAAGGACCTTTTTAAAACTTTTCTTAAGACAAAACTGTCTTGAAGACCATTAGGCATTTAATAAATCTGGCATAAAACCACTGGTTTATGATGTGGCCATTATAAAACACTGATAAAACGTAAATAAATCTGAAAAGCATTTAAATTGTTACTTGGGACAGTTGTTCGGAAAACTATGCCGATTAAATTTTGTTTAATCTTGTCGGGGAGGTTAAACTGATTATAAAACTGCAAGATACGCATTGGACAATGTTTAAACGACAGTAATTTTAACTAAACGCAAAAAGAATTGTTTTTAACAAAACCATTTTTTTATATAATCTTTTTGCGTTTTTACATAAAAAATATCCTTAAGCACATTAATGTATCTTTACTCGTTTATTTCTTATAAATGTTTAAAGTTCATGAAACTCGGAAATTAGGTATTTTCAACCATGAAAAGGTATACTTTAAAACTAATGCTGCCACACTTTATAATTCTATATTTAGGGCGTTTAAAAAAATATGTGCAATCTCTTAAGCGGAAATTTCTCACTCTAAAATAAGACAAATCGTTCCTATTATGAGTTCACTATTGCTTCGTTTCTGAGATATAGGGTGTAAAAGTTTAATTATTTTCGAATCTAGTAGGAACAGGGTTTTCTTTAAATTTCTTTTTTATTATATTATATTTGTACATACATGTAGAACCATAAAGTTGCAGGACTGTTGTCTCATCACTGTTTTTTTACGAATTTATGTGAAGCTCGATATTTAGCAGAGTTTAAAAATTGCATAAATCTACTAAACGAAGCCGAAATCGAAAAAACATTAAGAGGTAAATTTTCTTAGACTTTTAACTGTCTACATAACTGTTCTACCAAAGGGCAAAAAAGTCAGTGGCGTACATATTTTTCATATAAAATTATTATAGTGCCAGCGCGTAGCACGATGAAATTGTCCACATCCCTTTAATGCTAAAATATGGACTATTTTAAGTACTTTTCAAAATGTAAGTTCTATTCAAATTGCTAAAGTTGTCTTGGAGATATTTTGATATATATAAATATATATATATATATATATATATATATATATATATATATATATATATATATATATATATCTCGCCCCACCTTCTAGCTGCTTGCATATCAGTGCAATCGTAGAAGCTATGCAAGATTTAGATGAGGCTTGTGTAATGGGTATGCCATCCTTCGAAATGGGATGTAAAGCAGTGGGTCCCTTGTGCGTTAAATGTCGCGCAAGTAAAAAAATCCCTACTCTTCGCTAGAGAAGAGGTTCCGCAAAATTTACAGGTTGGGGGTAGCCTGGTGTCGCTAATTGGCCTTAGTAGTGGAAATAGGCCGACGTTAAATAAATGAATACAAAACAAAAAAGAATTATGATAATTTTCAAAATCTTAAGCCTCAAAATTGCCGCGGACGGAAAGAGAAACTCGTGCCCGCGTGTACGTGGATATTTTCATATACTTTTCGCTTTTCAAAAACAGGAAATTGTGAAAGGGGCTTTGTAAAAGCAGATTCTTCTAAGCTTCCGGAGCTAGACTGGTAAACTCGCGTGAGGTGTTGCACAATAACCGTCTTAACTTCGTTGAAAATGATCGTATAAGTTTTTGAAGAAAGCAAATGAAAGATAAAAATCAATAGTTTGTGATGGTCTGATTTTGTATTGTTTTTTTTTGTGTATTGAGGTGCCATTTAAGTACATATAGTATTAATATTAAAAATCGAACGGTGCAAATAAAAAGTACTCTTAGGATTTTACTGTCTACATAGTGTAGAAATCTGTATATCTATAATTCATATAGTAAAATGCCATACGAATTTGGGGAATTAAAACGAGGAGACTTTATATCTTTCAATTTTGTGTAAAAAAATTGTTAACATGATCGAATTGACAGAATTTGCTAATTTTTGGTAGATCATCTTTTATTATTATATTAGCTGTAAAACATTTGTTTGTGCATTAATACCAATCACATTGTACTGAATTTCCTTATAATAGTTAACATGTGACCTAAATACCTCTTTATTTACTTTCTAGCAATGTGAGGAAAATGGAACTATTCCGGAAATTGATCTTAATTTGAATTCTTCTGTAACCCAGCTGCCTTCTATAAATTACGAATCTTATAATTTGTCTGCTATTCTTGGAACTAATTTAGCAGATAATATCCATCAATTACCACAATCAGAAATTTCTTCTGATTTACAGTCAGATACCAGTAGGACTTATAAAGAGAAAAATAAGATAATTTTACATAGAGGTAAGGTATTTGAGGAATTCATAGAAGCATTAAAAACACATTATATTTACGATTTCAAAACAATAACAATCGAAATGATTCTTCCTAATGGAGTTCCAGAGCCCGCTGAGGACTTGGGTGGCGTATTACGGGATACGATATCTGAGTTTTGGGAAGAATTTTACGACAAGTGCACTATTGGTACAGATTACAAAGTACCATTTCTGAGGCATGATTTTGGGGAACCAGAATGGAGAGCAATATCAAAGTTTCTCGTTAAAGGCTGGGAAAGTGAAAGTTATTTTCCCATAAGAATTGCTCCAATTTTTATCAAGCATTGTCTTGAACAAACCATAGAAGCTGATGATATTTTAAACAACTTTTTAAGGTACGTGTGTGAAACAGATGCAGGCATTTTGAAAGAAGCTCTTGAGGATTTTGACAGTGTTGAGTACGATGACTTGTTAGAATGCGTTGGAAATTACGATTCTAAGTGGTTGCCAACCAAAAATAATTTTCGCAGATTACTGACCGATATTGCTCATAAGGAAATTATTCAAAAGCCGGCATTTGTTGCCCAGTGTTTTTCTCAGGAATTACGCGGATCAATATGTAACTGCAACTTGGAGACTATTTATAAACAACTAAAACCAACTGTTAAAAACGTACTTTCTAAATTAGAAATAAACGAGACAAATTTAACACCCAAAAAAATCACAACATATGGATATCTAAAAAAATTTATCAAAGAACTAGATGAGAAATCACGGTCGGCTTTCTTAAGATTTTCTACAGGATCTGATCTGGTGATTAAAAGGGTGCAAGTTCATTTTGTTGATACCGAGGGCATTACAAGATCTCCTATTGCCCATACTTGTACGGGCATACTTGAACTACCAACATCCTATGAGAATTTTGTTGTTTTTAGAACCGAATTTAATAACCTCCTAAATTCAAAAATATGGGTAATGGATCTTGTATAACTCGTATAAATTTTTTATTTTGATGCAGCATTATGTTAGTTACAGAACTCATGTAAAGTAATACACAATTTTTTTCAAAAAGCACACAACAAATTTTTATTTTTGTTTCCAAAAAAAATTCCATTACGCCAATGAGTTTTGCATGTCTTGGAGCAAAAAATATGTGACAAAAATTGGTCACCTGACAGTGACACCTATCAAATTTGACGTTTTTTAAAAAAAAATCACGAAAAGTCGCCTAGCTTGTATTTTTGTCAAAAAAAATTATTAAGAAAAGTTGTTTATGATCACATTTTACGTATGTACAGTATGTACACCAACTTTCAGTTCAAAAGAAAATTTTTCATTTTCTAGCTAGCATAACACATTGTTTCATATTAAAACTCATAGAAACATTGCTTTAAAAAAATTATAGCGAACTGATTTAAACTTAAATGTGCATTATTCGAAATTTGAGAAGATTTAAATAAAAAAATACCTAGTAAGTTTGGATCAGTGCGAATATTTTAATGAGGATATTTTCCTCTAAAACGTAGATTATAAAAGTGCTTCAGCTACAAAATATTGAATCAGAAAGGAATTTGATGTATTTTTAAGTAGATTATAAGTAAAAAAGTTACACAAAAATTATTCATTTAGCATTTGCAAAAAAATAGCTAAAAAATAGAAGTCTTCCTATTGAACTAAAAGTTGGTGTACAGTGCAAACGTAAAATATAATTTTAAACTTTTCTTAATAAATTTTTTTGAAAAAGAAATACTAACAAAGCGAATTAATGATTTTTTTTAAATGTCAATTTTGACAGGTGATGATGGTCACGTTACTAATTCTTTTCATGTCCTTTTTTGTTTTAAGTTAAGCATAACTTAATGGCACAATAAAATTTCCTTGGAAACAAAAATATTTTTTTTCCAATAGGAACTTTTTGAAAAATACTGCGTATATTTTTCTTAAGTTAAAAGTTAAGTTTTATTTGATTTGTTTGCTTTTATAAAATCTTCGAACTATTTTAATTTATATTTTATATATGTATGTTGAATGTATAAATAAAAGATTAGGACTGAATTTATTTGCCTTTTATTCAATTTCAATAGTCTAGTACATAATATTTATTACAATAATATAAAAATTAACCAGCAAGTACTTAACTAATTAGAATATGCTCAATATTTCTTTTCTTAGAGTAATTTTAGTAATATAAGTTCTCTACGATTAACAGCAGCAAAGTGTTATTTTAGCACAACCTAATTTCATGTATTCAGCAAAAAGGTAGATATTCAGTAATTCAAATATTAGGAAAAGATTATTTATTGGTGGTCACATGAATCACTTAAAAAACCTAACAACTATATTTTTAATTTATTTCTCACCAGAAATTTAATTTTTACTTAAATATAACCAAATAAATTCTGCAACAATTTTCGTAAATTACAATATAAATCCACTGATTTATAGGGATCATTTTCATGCGAGTAACCATTTTCGGCCATCAAGATATTACATAGCTTGTAAAAATCTTCATCACAAGGATAATCATGAAATATACATTCTGATGCTAACGGTTCTATCGCAAAGTTAGGAACGTTGATAATATAATTTTGAGTGTGGTACATACTCGGCATCTCAAACATAATCACGGGTCTACCAGTTGGGCAATTACTATTTCTTGATCTGCTTATTTTATGGACATTCCACTCTAAAGCAACTTGGTCCAGGTCGTTCTAAAATTAAACCAATAATATAATTACCCACCTACAAATTACAACAAATAAAGTAAAAAATATAAATGATAAGAATGTAAGCTGGAAAGTATTGAATCAGAAAGATATTATGTACCTACGAAAAAAAAATTCATCTCGGTAGAACTTCAAAAAATAGCTTAAAAAATACAAAAATTTCCTTTTGAACTGAAAGTTGGTGTACAGACGTAAAATGTGATTCTAAACAACTTTTCTTAACTCTTGGAAAAAAGTACAAACAAAGGGACTTTTTGTGATTTTTTTTTTATATCAAATTTGATAGGTGACGGCTGTCACGTGACGAATTCTTTTCAAGTCTTTTTTTATTCCAAGACAAGCAGAACTTATTGGCGTAACCGAATTTTTCTTGAAAACAAAAATAAAACTTTTTCCCATATGATACATACTTTTTGAAAAGCACTGTATATGAATAAAGTATAATTTATAAAAAATATGGGAGTTCCTTATTGTTACAAAAAAATTACGTTTACCAAAAACATGTAATTTTAAGAATATCTCTTAAATATTCAATATCATTATTTTGTGCATATCATTTTCAATTTTGAAAAATAAATATATAGTTGTTAAGTTTTGCTTTATTCTTGTAAAAATTAAACAATGCAACTGGGATTAAATTCTAAAAATTAAATATAGGTCATCCCCTTTGCCTACAAATGTCGAAATAAACATGAGAAAAAATATAGGTCCTGTAACATTTCGATTTCATTTCCGTAAAAGCCTATTGCTTTCTAGTAATGTAAGATTAACTCAGTCAAAAATAATAATCGATTAGGAAATGACAACTTACCTGAACAAGCCCCATAAAACAATACTGAATTAACGATTTATCCAAGAAAGATCCATCGAAAAGGTCATCATCTTTCAACATCTGAAATAAATTCATCCAAAATTGTGAATTATGCTTACGCAAAATTGACCACCAGCTCTCTATTCTTTGGTTATGAGTACTTTTGCCATATAAAAATGGTGGTTTAGTAGACAACCGTTCATTGAACAATTCGTGGAGAGCTTTCTGAATTTTTTCCACTATCTTATTTTCAGTACCCATGTCACATCTAAGAGATTTAGGACAACCTCCAACCAGTTCTACACTTTTTAAATAATAGCCTGCAATGACCTAAAAGTAAATTAATAATAATAAGTTGTTGTTATACAGGGTATTTCAAAAGAAAAAATTCGAATGTAGATTTGTGCAGTCTGAGAAATTAATATTTTTCTTTCAAATTTTGTCTGTAGGTGACCCTCTAAGCGAGTTATAGCCCATTGAAGGCGTTGCCATGCAACCAATTTTCTTCCTCATAACTTTCGAACGGCTTAACGTAAGATGTTCAAATTTTGAATTTGGTTCTTCGTTTTGATGAGCTACATGCCTATTAGAGCAAACCGATATTAGCATGCAGGGTGTGTCCTCTACAGGATGTCGTGATAAAAGTGAATATCAAATATTAATTGTCTTGCTTGAAATTAATTTTTTTTTATAAAGTCGTCAAATAAATTATCCAATTTAGCTACTTTTTGTCTCTTGCGATTTTGGTAGACGCCATCTTTGTTTTTCAATAAAATTTTCACTAAAATTTGTTGTATATGTCTATGGTTTTTTAAATTGTCCCGAAAACGGTCCAGAAAATCGAAAAACGAAAAAGTAGCTAAATTAAATATGTTATTCGACAATTTATAAAAAAAAATATATCATGGAAGACAAAAAAAAATGACCTTGAACTTCATCTCGCCATCCTGTATAGAAGATACCCTACATTTCAAAACCGGTTTCCTCCAATGAGGATGTAGTACATCGATATAAAGGGTCAAATTTATTATTTGTGCATCATACGTTAAGCCGTTCGAAAGTTATTAGGAGAGAACTGGCTGCTCGGCAACCCATTTAAGGGGCTATAACGCTAGGAAATAAATTTTAAGTGAAATATTCCTCTCTCAGACTCCCCAATCTACAGTAGAATTTAACGCACTTTCTTTTGTCACACTCTGTATACCGGGAGACAACGGATTCGTTTTATAAGGCGCAAATTGTCTTTTAAGCTACAAGCTTGAAATTTCGTTTTTAGATGTTGCTCATTGGAGTTCATATTTTCCATAAAAAAAAAAAACAATTGAATACCACTTCCGGTTTTTCCGAAAGTTGATCTAATTTAAGTCAACGACATATAACATATGACATGTAACCAATTTTTTTCGAAATGGCGGCGTAGGGGCCATTTTTTTCTAAAGGTAATATGGTGGCAGAGCCTGGCGTTATTAATAAAACTGATTCCAAACAACTTGTTAAGATAACAAGCAAAATGTGTTTTCTTGTTAGTTGTTAATTAAATTTGCCAAAATTTTAATTTGTCACAAAATGTGATACATTTTAGGTATTGTTTAAAATATCAATATTTTTTCCAAAATTTTGAATGGGATGGAACCACTTCCTTTTAAATGGTAATATTAAAGTGTGTCTTGTTACCTACAGAAAAATGTATAACACATAACACAATACACTTTTATTTTTGGTTTTAGTTTTTATTAATTATTTTTTTGTAATGAAAAATGTAAATCTGGGTTTTTCTTTTTTTTTTATAAAACCAAACACAAAAGTGCATTCATTGTATTATACATTTTTTTGTAGGTAATAAGACACAGTTTAATGTTAGCATTTCTTAAGTAGTGGTTCCTTAAAAATTTTCGAGAAAATTTATGAAAAATACTGATATTTTAAACAACACCTAAAATGTATTCCATTTTGTGACAACCTAAAAATTTGGCAAATTTTATCAATAACCAATAAGAAAACACATTTTGTTTGTTACCTTAACACGTTGTTGGGAATGGGGGTGGTGAGGGGGATGGAAAATATTATTAAAAAATCTGAGGCCTTCGCTTCTAGTATATACAGCAAATATCCCAAATTTCTGTACTCTTATCAGCTTGCTTTACTTATTTTCTCCTATTTACCCCCATTTAACCCCCAGCAAATATCCCAAATTTCTGTACTCTTATCAGCTTGCTTTACTTATTTTCTCCTATTTACCCCCATTTAACCCCCAACCTTCAACGAAATCATCTCAATCTAATATAATCTAATTCCAGATGTCGTTGCAATACATACGTGTACCAAATTTCAAGTGAATGTCTCAATTTTATTTTATCAACCCCTTTAATAATAGAGTGGGGGATGGGGGGGGGGTGATGTAAAATATTATAAAAAAATTTGAGGCCATCGCTTCTAGTATATACACCAAGTCCTAAGCTTCTGTACTCTTACCAGCTTGCTTTACTAATTTTCCCCTATTTACCCCCCCTTCACCGGATATGTTCAAAAAAAATCCAGTTCCAGATTTCGTTTTAATACATACGTGTACAAAAGTCATTATCTTAAACCGTTCCAGAGAAAACGTGCGGACAAAAAAGTTACAGAGAGACAGAAAATTTCGTTTCGCTCAAATTTAAAATCTCGACGTTTCATGACATTTTAAAACCTATTTCAACAATAAAAATGTTTGAAATTTTTTTTACGATTACTAAGTTACTTCCACTCCACTACGTGGATGTGGAGTAATACAAAACCTAATGGTCACCTCGATTTTTTATCCAATTACACCTTATGAGAAAAACTTTAAAATCATCTAAATGGTTTTATACTAGGTCCATTTCAAACGGAACTCATTTATAGCTGTTTTAAACATACCTTGGGGTCGCTAGAAGTAAATCCAGCACGGAGCCATATAATATGTCTTGAAAATCCATCGATACAGCCATTTATACAGATTCCAAATGGTTTAAGCTTATCATAAGAATCCATATGCCAAAGATAATTGGGTCCTTTGTTAAAATATTGTCTTCGTCTTAATCGTTTTCTTTTTCTCATTGCAACCCCGTCAGGATCTAAATGACAAAGTATTTCCCTAACTACATCTTGCGTAACGACTAAATTGTGTTGTAAACATTTTAAATGCATCCATTTATATCCATGAAGTTGACCAGATTTTTGAATTTCATTTTCAATATATGTTACAAATCTTCGATTTTTGAATATTTTTTTCTTCTGTATAAATGAAGTTTGCACATGATTCGTTTTATTGTTCGAAGGGAAATGAATTTTTTATGCAATATATGTAAAAAAGCAAGTATTTCTTTGTGGTGAAAGCCATAACAGAAGTATTTTTGTATCAGTTGTTCTGTAGTTTCTACCTGTAATTTGAAACTCATTTTATGCAATGCAGATGCAGATTGGTTCGTCTAACTATAGGGTGAAATATGGAGGGGATTAATACATTATTTGCTTTTTCAGTTAAGTTTCGATGAAAAGTATATATTTATGTACTTACCTCTAACGAATTATCCATTTTTAATCACTATAACACATCACTATATATCGAAGTCAAGTGAACAACGTCATGTGCATAGTTAAAGCAGGAAATTTCTAAAATTCCGACTTCGAACTCGGAATATTGTTTAATTCCGACTTTGAACTCGGAATTATGTTAAATTCCGACTTTAAACTCGGAATTTTGTTAAATTCCGACTTTGAACTCGGAATTATGTTATATTCCGACTTTAAACTCGGAATTTTGTTAAATTCCGACTAACTCGGAATTTTGTTAATTTCCGACTTTGAACTCAGAATTATGTTATATTCCGACTTTAAACTCGGAATTTTGTTAAATTCCTACTTTGAACTCGGAATTTTGTTAAATTCCGAGTTTAAAGTCGGAATTTAAGAAAAAAAATATTTAAAATTTATTGTGGCCCTTCTACGCCTTCGTAGATAAGCTTGTTATATTATCCGTATGTAGTATTCAATAGACTCTGCCAGAAAGTGATTTCTTTACCTTTCTTCTAATCTTTTTTACATTCAAAATAAACCTTATCTCACAATCGCACCTTGTCGCAAAAAAAGATTGTGTTTTATTTTTATTTCACATTTAAAACTGAGATTACTTCATTGTTTACATTGGAATAAAAAGTTTGGTTATCCCTCAGGCAATATGGTCGACTTATCGTGACGTTATCCTAAGATGGTCTATATAGAAAAATTATTTGCATGAGTTTTTTAACTATCTGCTTGGAGTCACTGTGGCTCCAAGCTAAAAATGCGTAGTCAAACATTAAAAATGTGAATAAACTTGAAAAACTTAAACTGTTATGTCCCTAAATATATTTCATAACCTAAAAATCAACATTCGTAAAGGTTACCAACCCAAATATTTTTGACAATGTCAAAACTTATTTTAGTTGTTTTTTTTTAAGGTAATAATTGTTTATAGCCGTGTTCGGATATTACGTCTGATTGATGGGACACGTCACAATCATTCATTGCAAATCGAGTTAACTGAGCTAAATCTTAAACGTTCGAATATTACAAAATAAAGGCCTCGGACGAAGCTCGACTTGCTCGACCTTTTTGATCGAGCAGGAAGATTTTAATGTGACGCATGCGTAGTCTGCTTGAACAGTCCATAATGTTATTGACTTGTTGGTTAGAGCGTCATTTGGGCTAAATTCTGTGTTATTATTTTTTTTCATTATCCAATATTTTACAAAATCTTCGAAACGTTATCTGTTAATACCCTTATAATATCCGGCAATTGATTAACATGCAACATAAACAAACATGAGAGGTTATGTTTTAACAGATTGCTTGTAGTCCGCTTCAGTTCGTTCGATATTTGTTGATGAAATAAATGGCTCCAAAGTCACGTGTAATTTATCTGTTTGCTCAGTGCTCTGATTTCCGATGTAATATCCAAATACAGCTGATAAGGATCCACCGTGTGGGGAGGTTCCAGCCGCTTCCAGTAGCTGCCGATTTTTTTAAATAATTTTAAGTGACATTAAGAAATGTCATAATTATTTAAATATCAAGTATGAATAATTCCTTCAAAAACCCATTATTTTTAGCAATACTAATAGTAATAGTACAATACTGAATATTAATTATTATATTACTCGCCTTATATGTATTTAAAACACAAAGCATTTTCTTTTCCGGCTTCGCCAGCGGCTCCCACTGGAACGATTTTAATGATTTCTTTTTTAAATAAAGCTCTTTCTTCACATATGTCATCACTAAATTTTGTTTTCTTAAATTTTTACTTTCATACATAAAAACGAAATAGAAGTTGAAATAATTAAATGAATCTCAGCGCTCGAACTATAACGTACTGATGGTCCCTACTACCTCAAACTGCACATGTAGAGGCCGCAGTTGACCGAAAAGATCCGAGCAAAGCAGCCAGCAATTGCCAGCGTGTATATCTCATATCGCATATTCAGTCGAGAACGAATTGGAACTAATTTTCACTTTTGTTTTATTCATTTCTAATTCTAAGATAAAGTATATTTTGGAGAATATCTCCTTTCATCATGTTATTCTCATTTTAGGTGACGGTAATTGTTTATCTTTAGTTCCACCTCCAGCGAAAGTATAGCAATGCAAAAAACAATTTGGAAAATTTTTATTGTTCAAATAGGCTTAGAACGTCATGAAACGTCGAGATTTTAAGTTTAAGCGAAAAAAATGTCTGTCTGTCTGTGTTATAATGAGATCTGGACTAGATTGTATTTGATCTTATTCCGCTGCAGGGCCAGCCCAATGAAATTTCTCGCCCCAGGCCAGTTCTAAGTTTTGCACCCCCCTCTCCCAATTTTTAATACTTATTTACAAGTTTTAGTAACTCGTCTTTAAAATTAGTATTATCATCAGGGTGTATACTTTCTGGAAAACTGGGAAATCCTGGAAAGAAATTAAAAATTTATAAAAAAAAAGTCAGGGAACATTTATTAAAACTACTTATATCCGAACTTTTTCAATTGTTCGAAAACCACAACCGATTTGCGGCACATCACTTGCCTTTTGCGTTTTGGCGTCCCCCAGGATCCAGCGCCCCAGGCGACCGCCTGGCTCGCCTGCCCATCGGGCCGGCCCTATTCCGCTGACATCAACATTTTTTTTACTTCATCCACAATTTATTTATTTATTTATCTGTCACCTCCGCCAACTATAAGAAATCGTACAATAATTGATTACTTTACTAAGTATTTCTAGCGCTTTAAGATGATTTTGATGTTCAGTAGCCGATTTAAAAAAACAATTTATTACACTTTAATACACCATGGAAATTTTGGACATTTCGTTTCATTAAACATTATTATTTTATAGCAAACTAAGAAGAAAGAACCTATTTTGTAAAAAATAGTGCTTTAAACCAAATATTATTAAAACAAAACTGCATATACTACGAAATTCCTCATCGAAAAAGCAATCAAGAAGATTCCATTCATTTTTTTTTTATTGGATGCATTATAAATGAGTACGTACCAACATTGAGTTTTCATGAACGTGCAATTTTTGAGAACTTTTAACATATCTTGACTAATTTCTATCGTAAGAAATTTAGCATATCTCAAATCTCAAAGCGATTGAATACATTTTCAACTTTGTATAAAGTATTTTTGCATTATTTTAGAGTAAATTGCCAAAATAGGGAGTAAAAATTTTAATTTTCAAAGATGTGAAAAAAAGTCCATAACTTCGAAACGCTGCATCACGGTCAATTATTATCGCAAATGGATATAGTAAGATTAAAATTAAAGGGAGTTATATAAATGTAAAAAAAATCTGCACACATATTTTTCGCTAAAATGCTTATTTTTCGAAATATTTGCAAAAAATGCATTTTCCTTCCCATCTCTTCAAAATTTGATCCTGAGGTAGGCTCGTCGGTTTCTGTGTATTGCAATATTTAAGACTATTTTTACTTCATTAAATTCTGACTGGTATATTTTTCATATTCATTTTACAGTGTGTTTCAGTTAACATTCCCACAGCCGATATTTCGGAAAGAAAGAAAGAAATATATTTTTACGCCTCTTTCGCCTCTTTCTAGACTCTATTCATTCCTATATTTTATTATTGACATCTCCTAACCACTTGGAATTTTTTTGTTGAAATAATGCTATCTGCATATGCATATATTGAAAAAATCCACCAAAATCACAATTATGGGTTTCAAGAAAAACTTATGTGAAAACTAGTTATGAGACATTTAATTAATGTTTTTGTATCATTTTCACTTTTCAAACATATACAGGGTGGCCAAAAATTATTTTTCACTTAAGAACTTTTCAAATTGAATTTTCTCAATGTTTTCAAATGGAACCCCCTGTATATTTTTCGACGATGTGATGTAGAAATGAAAAACGAACATTTTTGTAAGTACTTCTCTATGGCTAATTGCATCCATTTTCGTTTTATTGAGCCATAAGTACAAAATTCAAGAATAAATTTAAAAAATCGAGGATTCTTCAAATAATTCATTAGAACAAAATTATATATAAATTTAGGTAACACCGTAATAAAATAATTGATCTAAATGCAAAAAAACTGTAGATTTAGCAGGTCGGACTAAAAACTGGGAAGAAAACCAAAAAATGTAGATCTACTGAAAAAACAGTAGGGTTGGAAACCCTGGGCCAATGTCTCAATACTGAGATTTTGACTAACCAAAATTTCACCAGCTTTGCCGCTGGCAATAAATAATAATAAAAAGTGTGTGATGGTACATCTAATAGAAATCCTATAAGGATGTTCGTCAGTATCATTTATATTGGTAAGCGATAAAATACCCGAAAGATTACTACCGGAATTAAATCTGTTTGCAGGATTGATGCGGTATATCTAATAGAAATCCTATAAGGATATCACCGGTACCATTTATATTAGTAAGCGATAAGATGTCCTAAAGAGTATTACAGGGCTTCTAAGGTAGGCAAAAATCTGCTTATAGGATTTCTACACTAATACTTGTTTTGATTTTCTATGTTAGGTATTATTGGTTTATGACATTTGCCATTCATAGGGAGCTCTTATAGACCTCTAGAAGCTATATATTATTCCTAATATTTTTATCCTCGGGACATCTTGAGGAATTAAGTGTGCTACTTGGGGCGTACAAAAACTAAAGGCCTCAAAATTTATTTTGACATAAGCCATCCCCCCTACCACTCTCATCCATTATTAAAGGGGGTAAAAAATAAAATTGTGATTTAGTGTGTGCCAAAGGCCTCAATTTTTTTTGGCATCAGCCACCCCCACCACCACTCACACCAGAAATTTGGATGTGGAAGTAGTGATTCCTTACGCAGCAGTTTTATTTTTAGGTTTGTCTGATTTTTCGTTTTATTTTGTTGGTTAGCTTCTTCGGAATGTAAAATCATGCTGATTTTAAGTAAAAGTTATGTTTTCTTTAAATACAGAGCCTAACAAAACAGTTTCAAAAAAATTAAAACACTGCGGGAATCACCAGCAACAAAATTCAAATCCAGTTTAGACGAAATTATGGTCTCATCTTTTCTTAACATTTTCGTTTTTAGTAAAGTACCTTTGTTCTTAATGGAGGTATATTGAGTGTAAAAAAAATCCAAAATATTTTTTTTTGGCTGCGACTTTTTTTGCTAGGTACTTAATAAATTCGAATAACCTTGACGTCATTAGGTAGGCAATATAGCATTCTTCAAAGCGTATAGTTCAAAATGGCAGACATGAAAAAAAAAAACAAAATCGCACACACCTTTAAAAAACCGCTGCCCAAGGAATCACTACTTCTACATCCAGATTTTCTATCCAAGTCTCTCACAACGAAAAAAATTTGTATGTAGAAATAACTGTTTATGGAACTTTTAGAATATAATATTTGAAATCGTCTACCCCAAAAACACATAAAACGATATGCCACATCGGTAGTGGGGGTAGGGGTGGTGGAAGGGGGATGGTAGTGGGGGTGGATATCGGTTCTTGTACACACACTAAATGACAATTTTATTTTTTTCACCCCCTTTAATAATGGAGTGGGGGTTGGTAATAGAGGTGAGTAATGCCAAAAGATTTTTTGAGACCTTAGCTACTCTTATATATACTAAATATCAATTTTACGGACTCTTACTTGCTTGATTTACCTATCTACCCTCATTTACTCCTATTTACCCCCAACCCTTCAACGGAATAAGATCAAAATATAATCTAGTTCCAGACCTCGTCAAAGGGTTTAGCCGGATAAGCATGACGAGTCGGTCCCCAAATGGCAACCTATATCGAAATTTATGTTTTAATATCGACTTGATGTATGAACGCGATTTATATGTGTTTTGCCATACTCCGCTTTGACCATGGGATATGAAAAAAAATGAACGCATGCATGACTATCGTTCAAAGAGCCATATCTCGAAAACTAATTGAGCTAGAGAGGTAAAACCAACGGGAGGTTTCGGGTAACCTTAATGAGTATATTCTTTATTATTTTTGAATTTTTAGAATAAAAATATAAAGTATTACAACATATATTTTTTCAGTGATTGTAAGTCACAGAAAACACGGAAATATTAATTATTATATTTTTTATTTATTTTTTAATGATGTGCGTAATTATTCTAAAAATTCAAAAAATATATAAAATATACTCTTTAAGGTTACCTGAAACCTCCCGTTGGATTTACCTCTCTAGCTCAATTAGTTTTCGTGATATGTCTCTTTGAACGATAGTCATGCATGCGCTCATTTTTTTCCATATCTCAAGGAGAAAGCGAAGTACGGCGGCAAAACAGATATAAATCACGTTCATACATCAAGTCGATGTTAAAACATAAGTTTCGATATAGGTTGCCATTTGGGGGCCGACTCGTCATGCTTATCCGGCTAAACCCTTTCAAGTCAATATTTTAAACCGTTCCAGAGTAATCGTGCGCACAAAAAAAGTTACAGACAGACTGACAGACAGAATTTTTTCTTTGCTCAAACTTAAAATCTCGACGATTCATGACATTCTAAGCCTATTTGAACAATAACAATTTTCAAAATTTTTCTTGTCGATACTATAGTTCCACTCGATATGGAAGTAATTGGGATTTTTTCTATCTTCGTCTTTATGTTTTTTTTCTTGAAAATAAGCTGCAATGACATATTCTACAAGAATTACCATTTTTCTTTATTTTAAGACCTAATTGACATAAATCAGCCTATTTTAGTGACGCTAATTAAAAAAATCGGCAGCTACTGGAAGCGGCTGGAACCTCCCCACCTGGTGAATCTTTGAAGCCGAAAAGAGCACTAAACAATATGAACGATCTCACTTAATTATATTTATTAAGTTGAAATATTTTTTTCATATTAAATCAGAAAAAAAAGTCTTGCGTGGCGAGTGTGAGGCTGGACGGGGTAGTTCCGGTTTGGCTTGGAGAAAAATAGAAAAGTAGCTCCTGTCTTCTGAAGGCAGGGTTAAAAACTAGGTTAAAATTTTAATGTGTCCACATGGACATAAAATTAATATAAAAATAAACACAATACTATAAAAACCTTCGTAGGCAAGAGCACTTAACAATTTTGATTGTTGATACGGGAAACAACTAAACGAAAAAACCTGTTCGTTGGTAATGGGATGGTTGGCAGGGATGGCCATCTTTGGAAAAAACCATATAACTCTTGGTGGACAGCTTTTCTGCCAGATGTAGCCAGTAGTGTTCATGGTGGATCGTTTAAGTTTGAGTTGGTATATTTTGTTTTATCTTTTGGCCTCGACCGATTTTTCACTAAATCGGTCGGGGAAGTGATAGCTGTCAAATTTTTGCTTTCAATGTTTCTCTGGTGAATTTGGTTTTTGAAAAATGTTTATGTTGGTACAATGCCTTAAATTGTTTTTAGGTTATGTAGTACTATTTTTAGGTTATGTTGCCGGAAGAATTTCCGGCGGGATGCCGTAATTAGCGGAAATAGTTTTTAAAATATAATGTCACTGTCACTTTTAAAGTTTTATTGGAAAAACTCACAGAAAGCGTTCCGGTGAAGTTGCTTACACTTGTAGGGCTTGTAAGCGGTTCAGGATGGCCTCTCACACCATCCGTGGGCTTCATAAACGTCGAAAAAACTTGCAATCTCTCGATGCACTTGACACGTAAAAAATACTCAGCATACAGTCTGCACGCTTTAACACACTAGCAGAGAACTTATACCACAGATGGACCCGTAGTAGGAATTTTCCTTTGAGTCAATTTAATAAAATTTGACATTTTTCTGAAAAGTGACATTTTTCCAAAAATGTCATTTTCCTGAATTTTTGACATTTTTCTGAAAAGTGACATTTCTCCGAAAATTTGACAGTTTTTAAACATTTTCCCGAAAATTTGACATATTTCTGAAAAGTGACATTTCCCTGAAAATTTAACATTTTTCCGAAAATTTGACATTTCTCCGAAAATTTGATATTTTTCTTAAGTGACTACTCCGAAAATTTGACAGTTTTTAAACATTTGACATTTTTCTGAAAGGTGACATTTCTCCGAAAATTTGACATTTTTCTGAAGTGACATTACTCCGAAAATTTGACAATTTTCAAAAATTTGACATTTTTCTGAAAGGTGACATTTCTTCGAAAAAATGACGTTTTTTCGAAAATTTGACATTTTTCTGAAAACTGACGTTTTCCCGAAAATTTGACATATTTCTGAAAAGTGACATTTCCCTGAAAATTTAACATTTTTTCGAAAATTTGACATTTTTCTGAAAAGACATTTCTCCGAAAATTTGACGTTTTCCTGAAAATTTGACATTTTTTAAAAATTTGACATTTTTCTGAAAAGTGACATTTCTCTGAAAATTTGGTATTGGAATTTAAAAAAAAAAAATTTCGTGACGTCCTGTAGAAATATTTTTTTGATATCATCATCAGTTCGCCTGTTATAAGAATTTTATGTTTTTATGACGTCATCAGTGTATTTTTAATTCACTCGTATTCCATCCATCTACAATATTTCCACCTACGTTTCAAACTTTAATTGGATGTTTCCAATAGTTAAGTCGATATCTGCACCAGTTTCTAAGAATTTTTCTTATTTTTGACGTCGTGAACGTAGGTGTATTATTAATTCACTTGTATCCCGTCCGTCCACAATATCCACATTTCAAATTTTAATTGGATGTTTCCAATCGTTAAGTCAATATCTGTACCAGTTCGCCTGTTGTAAGAATTTGTCTTATTTGTGACGTCATGTAGATGTAGGTGTATTATTAATTCACTTTTATTCCGTCCATTTACAATATTTCCACCTATGTTTCAAATTTCAATTCAATAACTCCAACCGTTAAGTCGATATCTGTACCAGTTCGTCTATTGTAAAAATTTTTCATTTTTGTGACGCCATGTGACGTAGATGTAATATTAATTCACTCGTAATCCGCCCGTCAACAATATTTATACGTTTTAAATTTCAGTTCAATATCTTCAACCGTTCCCGAGTTATCAGCCGAAATCACTGAACACCTCTGTCATTATTAGAATATCACCCTGTACATTGCACTGCTTTGAGGACAAAAAACTATACATTTCACTTGGCGGAGATAGTATCAAATATAATTTGGGCATATGGGAAAATCGAAATTTTGTGTTGAAACGTATATAGCAGTGAAACCATTAATCCTACAGACATTTTTTGACAAAGCAAATTCATCATCATTTTTTTGTCTTTCTAATAGATCCCTACTATTTTTTTGCCAAAATCAATATTTATCTAGATATTCGCAAGAGAAGAGAAAAAAACACGTTTCCTTGGAAAATGTAAATTTCCACTTGTTTCGTTCCTAACGTCCTTATTTTTTGTCTTATGTCAAAAAATAAAAAATAATTTTTTGTAGCATTAAATTCTCTACATATTCGTTAGGGGAAGTATTTTGGCCTAGGGACCGCCGTTTAAGAGTTATGGAGGTTTAAAGAGAAAAACTTCGAGATTTTAGACGAATTTCAAAAAAGTCTCCACTTTGGCCGATCGTATCTCGGTAATTTTTGGAGCAGCATAAAAATCCAAAAAAAAACTTTTAGGTAATTCAATTCTCTACAATTTCGTTAGGTTAAAGTTTTTTGCAATAAGAGTCGCCGTTTAGAAGTTACGAACCATTTAATGAAAAAAGTGCATGACATCGTCATCTTGAAAGGCCCGCCGGACCCAAACGAAAAGTCCCATTAATATTTCGAGTGCAGCAAAACGTTCCTGACATTATGTGGTTTTCCTTAGGGAGTTTTTATTTTTGAGCTATCTGTCACAGTTTCCGAGTTACAGATGAAAAACCGTTTTCAGAGTTGCGGCATCCGAGGGTAAATTTTGGTCGAAAACACGACATCTAAATTTACTCGTATTTTAAAAAATACGATACCGCGACGGCCGTACTATGTAGCGATGGAAAGAGAAAGACTTGTAGTTGATCCGCATCGTAAATTGCATGTCGAAATTCGAAAATTCAGCTCGGCACGAATGAATCAAAAGTGACATTTTTGCAATTTTTCGTTTGACGTTTCTCGATCGCGAATTTGTGTTAGAAGAGTGTCCATCTTCCATCTCTATCCGCCGCAAAAAAAAGAGATAGACAGTCTTTGCGCGTTAATAACTAATTAACCGTAGATAATTAGTCGTTCGGAATGTCGCGTTGAGATGTAGAATTTCACTCTCGTCAGATCAGTACAGTTCCGATTCCGTCAATAGTCTCTAAAAAAAGCCTTTGCGGCTGCAAATTTGCAAAGAGTAAAGGGTACAGCCCTGTATTATTTTGTGGTATACGTTCTCTGACACGTCTATCGAACGTTAGGTTAGACAATTAAATTTATCTTACACAAGAAGCATGTTATTTTGTTTTTTAATTTTTTTCACGGAAACCAAATCGAAAAAGTGCAAGTATGATATATCATTGAAATCGGAATTTTTACTGCTTTTCAATGGTTTAATTACAAATTGTAAGTAATCATAAAATAAACAACTTGTTGTGCCAAAATGGCACTAAACGTAATCCGATCTCAACCAAAACCTTTTCAGATCTTCTGGAGCACTAAAGAAACCCTCATGCAAAGTTTCATCCAAATCCGTTTAGTAGCTTCGCCGCTATCGTGCTAACATACATACACACACACATACACACACACACACAGACATTTTTCAAAAACAACTTTTTTAGGTTCCTGGGACCTCAAAACGTAAAGATTTGATGTTATCTCAATTTTCTACTACTAAATGTAGTAACCTCCCACAATTTTATTGCGGGGAGGTTAAAATGCTAGCAAAAATGCTATTTTAAAGCATACATTAGAAATTATTGAGTAGGTAAATATGGAAAACAATTATAAAGTAAAATAAAATAAAATTTGTATCATTAATCTGTTATGTGTGTGTTTGAGGTCGATACAAAAATTGGCATCTGAAAATTTTTTAAAAAATTCCCACTTGGTATATATCTCATCTCCCTTAAAAGTAAAGATGAAAAAGTATTTCAAAAACGAAAATATTAAAAAAGCTACAACGGGGTTTAAATTGATTTTAATAATTTTGCTGCTGGTGATTCCAAAAAAGTGTTTGAAATTTTTGAAAAAAAAACAGGTTTATTGTTACGCTCCTTATCTAAAAAAACAGTAATTTTGAAATAAATCAGCATGAAAAAAAAAGAAAAATCGGACAAATATGATTTATTTATAAAAAAAAATCAACTTCAAAGTCATGGCAAATTTTGTGGTGGTGTGTTAATTTAGGTAATCAGGGTATTTGACAAAAAGTTGCAAATAATGTTTAGATGATACCAGAAATTCCAAAATTGGAAGAATACGTACTTACTTAACATTGTAGAAAATTTGAATTATAGTTATACTATTATGTTGAGTGCGCTGTGGCTCTCAGTCTGATATAGTGATGTAACATCTATGGAGACCTGGTTTACATATATTAAAAATAAACATGTATGTATGAACGAATTTCAAATTGTAGTGTTCGGAAAATATGTAGAAGCGTGGTAGAATTTTATAAATATTTCGTGGATCGGACGTCGGTTATATCAACCCCACCATGTCTATTAAAAATAATAAACCTACTATAACTTTCTCCTAGGGGCTCAGGGCTCACAATGCAGGACATATGCTGATAAATAAGGGAGAGTCATGTATTATAATACCTGGGTACTAAAATAGTGAGGGCCAAGAATGAATTAGTCTGAATGCACGTTGTATAAAAATATATTGCAAACTCATTTGTATGCCTTTCTAAATTAAAATGTATAATATACCTACATTTTTTTAAAATAGCTTTCTGTAGTACAGTACCTAGAGGTAATAGTCTAGGTGCCCGCGTACATAAATGCAATTTATACATATCCTCATATAACTTCTTGTAAGGCATAATTGCACCTAGTCTATCACTTTTTTCCTCCGCGAAAATTTTCGTAAACGCGACGTTCCTCCTCGGCATGAAGAAGTCAATTTCCACGCACCGGACTAGAAAATCGGCAAATATATTTTGTCGGACAATTTGAGAATTGGATTCTACATATATATTCTATATATTTCTACAAGCTGTCCGACAAAAATTTTGGAACGTTAAGGGTGTCTACCACCCTAAACATAACATAACATAACTTTAAAACATTTATTGATAACCAGCTGATTTTTTCAAGATTGCTTAATAAAAATATGTAGAATCCAATTTTCGAATTGTCGGAAAAAATATATTTGCCGATTTTCCAGTCCGACGTGTGGAAATCGTCTTTTCATGCCGAGGAGGAACGCCGCGTTTACGAAAATTTTCACAGAAGAGAGAAGTGATAGACTAGGCGCAATTATGCGTACAAGAACTTATACGAGGAAATGTATAAATTGCATTTATGTACGCGGGCACCTAGACTATAAAAAATATGCAAAACTTCGGAATAATGTCACATTGAACGGATTTCGTTCATTTTTGCTTGCTTCACAGAAAGTTTCTATATTGTGCGGGGGCTTGCTAATTTATAGGGGGTGGATGCCACCTCTCTCAGGGAGTGGCACTTCAAAATATATATATATATATATATTTATTGGAGCTGAAGTAGAATCAAATTTTAAGAAGGAAAGGTTCTATGCAATTTTTCACATAAATTGATAGTTTTTAAGTTATGACGACTTCAAAATTGCGAACTTAGCTTAAGAAAAAGGTATTTCCAAACGGCTTTCGTGAAGTACCTCGAAAGCATTAGGTACTTTATCGAAAAAATGTTACAGACCAATTACCGAAAGTACAAACTGGGAATTAATTATATTTTTTGTTTATTGATGTAGGATTAATAATTTCGGAGATATTTAAGTTTACATTTGGCATCTAAGTGTTCATAAGATAATTATTTAGAATGAGAGTTAAATATCTAGAACTGTGACACCTACGTCAAGGATGCCAATAGGTAGAATAATATAGGTTATTAACAGAGCCCGTATTTTGGATGACATTGACGTAAAATGCAGAGTCGGCATGGGAGGGTAGTACAAAATTATAATAATTCTTATCTCTTTTTGTAGTTAACTGCTCATCCAATTGGAAACATTAAATCAAACTGTTACATTGCAGATTAATACGACGTAATTAACAATAGATAATTAAATATGAGTCTAAATATTCGGCACGAAAAGAACGCCGCGCGCTGTTTCTCTAAGAATATCACTTGTAAATCCCTATTTTCCTGTTGATGGGAGTTAGATGACATGCCAAGTAATTAAAAACTTGCGCGATCATAACAGGGTAATATTGCACCTTTGATAGGTACTTGACCTTTGCATCATTTAATGTTAACCCGGCGTCTTTACAAATCCACGATTGTACCGTTTGTATTACGGTAATGGACGTGCCATTATTATACTAAACTGCCGAAATAGTCATTGGAAAGTTTCCCTTACCCATGTCTGGAAATAGAGTATATCAGTGGGTAATCGACGCATAGTGAATCACTGAATTTAATTATTATTGTTTCATGTTAAATTAATAAAGAAATACCAGCATAGAAACACGCCAAACACAGCGTATGCAATGACAATATTAGAGATGCAGGTAAACGAAAATATACATATGGAGAAGAAAATATAAAAGCTCTGAACATATTATGATTTAAAAAACAGCAAAAAGTCAGTACATAAAGTGGATGGCTCGAGATTTCTACAAAAATATTCAACTCTGGCAGCCCTTCATTTTTAAACTCGGTGTGCGTTAATCGAAAATATACACACGGGGAAGAAAATCAAACAGATTTGGATTATTATGATTAAAATAACAACTAAAAAGTGTATACATAAAGCCGATGACTCAAGATACCCACAATAATATTCAACTTCAATAATATATTCAACTACATTAGCGGTTGCGTTGCGATTTCATTACCTACTACCTCAATAACAGTTTAACAGCAGTTAGCAAAAACATTTTTACTACATCGTGTTTCTTATCTGTTGCTTTCTCACCTGTTATTTTCGAACAGAAATAACAGTCTGTTAATGCTATTTACAAATAACAGTTATAAAATAACAGGTTGTTAAATACAAGTATAACTACTAACGTTTTATATAATAATATTAAAATCCAATTTATATCTTTAAAATCTAGATATTGTCTAGGTCGATCAAAAAATAATATTTAGAACTTGCAATATTTAAGAATAATTACTTTACTGTGTAATGACACCATATAACATGACAAATAATTTTTTACCTGTCTGGAAGGTCAGGAACACTTTTTATCTGTTGAGAAACGTAAACATCTTTATAAGCGTTCGCCTGGACTTTCACTAAGGTTTATAAAATAAAAATTTTGTATTTAAAGATTTTTTGGTTTGTGTGGCAAAAATACTTATTGTTAGCGACCGATGTTTCTGATTGTAACTTTACAAAAGTATTAGATAGTATCGTGTAATTCAAAGTCCGTCTCTGGAATGTCATCCGAAATACGGGCTATGGTTATTAATTAAGCTTTCAACTGTTTTTATATTTGTTCCTGTAGCATAAAAAACAAAGAAGTTATGACCGAAGCAATGTGCGTTTACACATTTTTTTAATAACAACGTCGCCATTTTGTTACTGTAATTAGCCAGTAATTAAAAAAAAGGAATTTCAAACACTGTTTCTCATTACGTAGATGCTTAAATTTTTTGTTTTGTATATAGCACTTGCTTTAGAAAACAATACAGTTTAAACTAAGTATAAATAAGGTATTTTCGATAAAACGTAATTTTTTTTTTCTTTTCCAAACATCTCAATAAATATTAGTTTTAAATGGGTAGAGACCAAAAATAAGGCTCATAAACTGATAATGAATTTCGCTTGTTTATTTATTTACATAGATTTAATAGTTTCGGAGATATGAAAGTTTACAAATGGCGTCCGAACGTTTATAAGACGAAAAATGCAGTTTAAATGTAAAGAAATGTTAAAGAAATTGTGACACCCACGTCACGCATGCTAAGAAATGAAATTAAAGACAAGTAATTGCGCTTTCAAATTATTTTTTATCCGTTCCTGTAGCATAAGAAATAAAGAAGTTATGGCGGAAAAATGTACGTATTTATATTTTTTTATATAAAAAGGTCGCTATTTTGTTACTCTAATTAGCCAGTAATTTTAAATACAGTTTTTCATTAAGATGTAGCATTACCTAGATGCTCATTTAAAGCACTTGCTTTAGAAACAAATGCATTTTAAACTTTAAAGGTAATTTCGAAACACTTAGATACCAAATATAAACTTAAATATCTCCGAAATTATTAATCCTACATCAATAAACAAAATATATAATTAATTCCCAGTTTGTACTTTCTGTAATTGGTCTGTAACATTTTTTCGATAAAGTAATACTTTTCGAGATACTTGACGGAAGCGGTTTGGAAATACCTTTTTTTTTAAGCTAAAATCGCAATTTTGAAGTCGTTATAACTTGAAAACTATCAATTTATGTGAAAAATTGCATAGAACCTTTTCTTCTTAAAATATGATCCTATTTCAGCTATAATAATATATATATTTTTTAAGTGCCACCCCCTGAGAGGGGGTGGCATCCTATAAATTAGCAAGCCCCCGCACAATATAGAAACTTTTCTGTGAAGCATTTACTATTATACTGCCAAAAATTAACGAAATCCGTTCAATATGACATTATTCCGAAGTTAAGTTACTGTACTATCTACTTAGAATGCTGTTTTGTAATACAAATCAGTATAAAAAAATTATACTTTTAATTATTTATTGAAATAAAAAGTAAACTTACTCTTCCCTACTTGTCTGGAGCATTTCATTGAACTTCATCTCCAATTTCAAACGTTCTTCTTCACTGCAAAAGAATAAAAATAGTGTTTTAGACTATATTTCTAGTATATAAAAACTACAATACAAACAAATCACAATTAAGCAATATGAATAGGTAATAGAATCATCAGATACAATAAATTATCATACCTTTTTCGCAGTTTTTCTTGTAATTCAATAAATTTTTGATAATACGCTTCCATCTTTCCATTAAATGACAAGTCCATTCCCACCTTTACTAATTTAAAACAAAAGTTTGGTCGGCCACTATGTTGCTGAAAGGGTTGAAATAAAATGCGAAGCAAACATTGCCTGCATATGCTAATGATGCAACACACTTAACATGCGCGTTGTAACAATGGTTAGCCGTTACAAAAATGCAACAATCGGCGCCACAACCAATCAATCAAACATTTTAATTAGCAGAGAAAGATTTAATCACAGTAATTGGGGTTATCCACTACATGCACTTCACTATTATTTAAATTGTTTCCCATGTGAGGACTACATACACGCTACATATGATTATTGGGTGAATATAGAACGATATACATCTGAAACTGTCTGGACGTAAGGTATCAAAGAAGGAAAATGAATCATAATTTCGATACGCTTTGCGACTGTCTTCAGATTATGTCGTTTGGCAGTAGAAGTATTTTTTAAATAAAATTATATTTATAACAATCGATAACGTTGAATATTCACAAAATAAATTTATATGATAACAAGGACACACGCGATTGTTTGGTACCAGGATAACAAGGATACAAACTTGACCTTTACCTATAAAGCTCTCCTTTTATTTGTCTATCTTTAATATCATAACTAACATTAAATCGATTTTTTGTTCCAATGCAGTACCTGAAGTAAATTAGTCGCAGTTTTTAAGTGTATAGGGTATTATATACGTAAGGGCGAATGACTTCTTCTCCTTTGCTGCTTTATTTTCTTTATATATGATTAGTCGCGTCAAGATAGATATTTTCTGAAAACATTTCTGGCAAAGGATTAATCGGCCTAATTTTTTTTGTAAATTGTTTATTGAAGTCTAATAGTACGGGAGGCAGCGCTGATTTGAACAAGTTATTTCATACCGACTGAAAATCATAACAATAATAGTTTTCCCCTAATACATCAGCAATGAATGTCAGCTACTCTGATTCAGGGTACGGACGTCTCGGGTTCAAATCCAGCTCGCGAAATATTTTTTTTATTGTATCAGTGATATATTAAAAGTTTTACAAAGCTGTATATATGAACATGAGGGTAGTTGTTCAAGTTAGGTTGGTTTTTCGAGTATGAAAATACTCGTAGCATAATTTTTTTTTCAACTTTAACATGCTGTCACCTCTAGCTCCACTGCTGGTGCGGCGACTGACGCTCATTTTGCTGATTATTGAATATTATTCAACCGATAAAAATGAAATTTATTCGGTATAAAATTCCTCGAAAAAATGCAGCGCTGCCTCCCGTTCTGTCCTTTTGTTATTAATAAACAAACAATTTTAAGCACTAAACAGATTGATTAAATTTGTTATTTTGCTATCTCGGAAATTATTTGAGAAAACCGACTGAAAAATGTATGCTCGAGAGATTTTGAGGTCGCTGATTACAGTTTTGAAAATTGGAAAATTCAAGATGCCTGACTCAAAATGGCGGCTATGAAGGATAAAAATGAGATTTTCTGGTTTAACTTTACATTTAAATATATGATTTGTGAGTAAATCTCCTTCACCCCAATTGGGGGTTAACCTTAATTTATTTAAATAAAGTAACCATTTTTTAAAGCGTTTCGGGTAAATCACTCAAAATTATTTTAGTAAAAATATTTTAAATAGTTTTAATTTAATTACTCGTTACTGAATAATTTTACTGTTAATTAGTTCAAAGGACATACATTTTAAATACATCGCGCTTTCTTGATTCCGGGATTTACATACGGTAAAGAACCCTCCTTAGTACCTAATTAACATTAGTACCAAACTTTTCAATAGGAACCCACACAGCACAGGATGGCCACGGGATATCTTAAAATGATCCCGTATATCCAATTGTTCATTTGGGATGTCGATAGGAAGTCCACTATTTATCCCTTGGTCCTAATAACAGCCAAAATGGGGATATCCATTGGATAACCTACATGACTATCTATAGGGTAGCCTTTAGGGTTATTGATGCCCTATTTAAAACCTATTTAGGGATAACCAAAGGCTATCCCTAGGGCCATCCACAAGTTAACTTGTTGGGCTAATGTAGGTCCCAAATTCATGATAATTTATAAATTCACCTAAGGTACAAATGAGAATTTTTTTACTTTGTTTTTATTTGCCTTATATTTTCATTGTGACGAATGCATTTTATTGACGGAAGACATTAATTATAAAACATGGTCCTAATAACAGCCAGAATACGGTTATCCATTGGATAACCTATATGACTATCCATAGGATAGCCTTTTTAGGGTTATTTAAAACCTATATAGGGATAATCAAAGGCTATCCCTAGGGCCATCCATAGGTCAACTTGTTGGGCAAATGTAGGTCCCAAATTCATGATAATTGATAAAGTCACCTAAAGTACAAATGAGATTTTTTTTATTCAGTTTATATTTGCATTATACTTTCATTGTGACAAATGAATTTTATTGACGGAAGACATTACTTATAAAATGTGGTCCTAATAACAGCCAAAATGGGGATATGCTAGCTTGTTCTTAGCGCTAGTTTCAATAATTGATGTTAGATGGCTCTCCTTGCAAGGTGCAAATTACTTCTGTTGTGATACTCACCTAGTAAGCCTGAAACTACAGGTTGTGTAATCTATCCACTACGCAGGAAACGCACATATCTTGCAAATGCCTCTTTTAGGAGAGTTAATTTTTTTGCAATATGAGATTTATTTATTACGCAAGGAGGGTGAGTATACCTCAAATTTTAAATTGTCTATAGTAATCACGATTTTACACAAGATCAATTTTGATCTTGTGTAGATACTATGGGTAACCAGATGCAACTATGTGTGGATGTCTGTGGTTGTCCAGATTTTAACCTAAATTGGTCCCTTTTTCTTCCTATGGACAACCACGGGCTATCCCTATTGTGTACATCTGTAGGTCATTCCGATTTTAACTCATATTGGTCCCTTTTTCTTCTTATGGACGACCATGAAGTCATCGATGGGCAAACCCGATTTGCACCAAAAGGATATCCACAGGAGGTCCTAAATCGGGATTAACCCAGTTTAGGACGTCCTCAGAACACTTATCCTCCTAGTATGGCCAGTGGTTGTCCTAAGGCTATCGAGTGCTGTCTGGGAAGAGATGAGATTTATCTCAATAATATGTTGAATACATTATTTTACGATAATATGAAATCGACGATGTTCAAGAAGAAGAAAGAAATGAAGAACAAGAGGAGCAATATTTTCATTTATAAACAACTCAAATGAAATTGAAAAAAAATATTTTAAAGAATGGTGTTCAATTAAATTTATATTTTTATATATTTTTTAAGTAAACAATTTTTATAATTGTGTAGAAATAAATAATACTAACAATTCTTTCCTTACAATATTAAAAGACTTTTTACTTCTATAATTTCCACGTAAAATGCACGTAAACAAAGTTTAAATTGTATACTAAATATTTACTATTTTAAGACCATTATTTTCAATTTTAAAAATTAAGTATTAAATTAAAACAAAACCATAATAATTGCCTTAAAAAGTATTAAATAATAGGTTTGTTCCAACCACAGCACCGAACTAGTTTGGGAATCGTCCAGTACATGCGCAAAGTGAATTTAGAGCTCTAAATTCACTTTGCGCATGTACTGGACGATTCCTAAACTGGTTCGGTGCTGTGGTTGGAACAAACCTAATATATTGTTACGTGCTTACACCCTTTTTGTAAAGACCCTGTATCGTGGGTTCGGAAATTATAACACCAGGTAACACTAAACACTAATTTATTAACTTACTAATTACAACAATCAATTACTTTACTTTGTAGGATGAAAATTAATAAAACACTAATTACACCCAAACATACTTTAATTAATTAGTGTAATGAACACAAGAAAAAACAGAGGTAACAATTAGGAAAGAATATCAAGCACGTATTTTAGTGTCCCTCGCGTTCTAGTTTCTTAAGCAGTGCTGCCCTTGACAGCTGATCGGTAACGCGCACACTGGGCAAGCGTTAAGTCCACTTCACATAGGGGAATTAAACACACACTCCCCCTTTGGATCACACCGTCCCGGGTGTGATACAAAACGAAGGAAGGGGGTCAAACGTCCACGACACATTTGGCGCGGCGTACTCGCGAAGAACGGCGCGGCACGTCACTGTTGCACTGCGAACGAGGAGCTGCCGGTAAAGGCCTGGGGCCGTTGACTAGGCGTAGTTGAGATCCTGGATCCGGAGGTGGGCCTGGAATAGGCGCTGCTGAAACAGGTTGCTGAGACAACTGACGTCGAGGGCGTTCTCTACGACGTATGGAGTGAACGGGAACGGGACTTGAGGTGTCCTGGGTAGGCGGCGCATATTTGGTTATTGCCGACACGTGATAGATACCGAGAGGTACTGTGGGATTTGTTGGATCTTTTATTTCGTAGGAGGTAGGGCTCACAATTCTAGAGACCTGATAGGGACCATCTCTATGTGGTACAAATTTGGAAGTGATTCCAGCTTTTGCTTTGCTTAGCACATGAGTATTGACAAGTACGAAGTCTGATACTTTATAGGTCACATCATGGCGTTTGCTGTCAGCGTTTCTTTTTCGGCTGTCTTGTTCGCGTTCGTGAGTCTCTCGGGCCTGAGTGAGAGTGTACGCCATGGTACGCAGATAAGGAGTAATCTGAGGTACAAAATTGTCGCTTTCGATGATGGCTCTGAAGTCTCTTCACGTATCATCGGAGGTGGGTAACTCTCTACCGAAAGTTAGGTAGGCTGGAGTGAATCCTGCAGACTGCCACACGAATGTGTTCATGGCAAATCGCACCGAAGAGATTTTGTCCTTCCAGCTAGTGTGGTCATCTGCCGTGAGGATGGCAAGTTGCGTATTCTGATCTCGGTTCTTACGTTCCACCGGATTGGCGGCAAGATGGTAAGCAGGGATAAGGCTTTAGGTGAACCCCAGAGCTTGGGCTACATGCTGCATGACTTCGCTAATAAATTGACTTTCATTATCGCTGATAACTTTTCGGGGAGTTCCGTAACGAAGTATGATTTCATCAATTAGTCTCTGGAAGAGGTCCAAAAAGGCCAATTGCAATGACTTCAAATCTTTGTGCTAGCACTGAGGTCTGAAGTAAGCCAGATGGTGTCACAGCCTCCTTGGTGGCTGTAACTCAAAGCTCTATTAGAACGCCTTTTTCTTGGTACACTGCGTACACTTAGACGACGAGTATATTTGGTTGCATATCGGTGGCATCGATTTCGATTTCGACCGTTGAAGGAAGTGTGGTTACCGGGTGTGAGACGGCAACAGTGCTCATTTTTTCGGGGTCAAGGCAGAACGCCAGCTGGGTAGCGTGTAAGTTTGTGTGAATATTAGAAGACGTGGAAATCACGGATTTGTAAAACGCAGCCCTAATTTCGAGAGGTTTCCTGATTGTTTATTGTGTGATATCAGTTGGGATTTTGGATATTATCGTGTTGATGTGGAAACCTTCAACGAAACCAAATTATTGGGAAACGAAGCTGGCGTGGCCCCGCCATTTTGCCTTATCTTAATTTGTTGTGAAAAGAACCGGAGACGTCCGTGAGTACTACTTAATGGTTTGTCATTTTAACAAGGAACTAAGTTCTGCTCTTATTATATTTCAGGGTTCTTTTCTTTTCTTTTCTTTTCTTTGCTCCTTTTTTCTTGTCTGTTCTTTTCTTCTCCCTGGCGGATTTTCGCTGGAGACGTCTCACCCTTGGAGGTTCTTACCCTCTGGAAGCCTCCCCTCGATAGCTGTGAGGACTTGTGTCTGGTGCGTTCGGCCTTGCTATGATGTGTGCTGGTTCTATGGAATATGGGAACCTAGACGGCGAGAGGTAGTCTTGGGAGACATCGCTGTAGAGGCAGAGCTGGGGTGCTGCTACCCCATTGTCGGCGACCTACAATCGCGCAACCCACTTCAAGTGGCCAAAAAACCGGAGTGTTACATAAGCCTGTGAGGCCCCCGACTGTAAGTAATTTTTACACCTTTTACTTTCGCTGTCCCGCTGGAAGTTGAAGCCGAAGCCCAACCACCACTCACCCTTTGTGTGTGTTACCTTTTTATTATTCTTTCATGTGTAATTAAGACTCGTCGATTTATTAGTTTATTAACCTTGTTCGTGTGGTAGTCACTGGCCACCTTTTATCTGAATTTTTAATTCGTCCGTGGTAAGTTATATGTATTTACTCGTATACATTTATTCGTATCAATATTTTACATGTAAGGTACTGTAAGTTGGCTTAGAGGCCATGATTTTAGTACCTTTGTAAGTAGTGTAGGTCATATTAATACGGAATTTCCTTTTAAATAATTATTGGCAATTTGTACGGTTAGGCGAGTGCCATTTTAAATATTAGTATGTTGGCCATGATGGAGGTCCACATTTAGACATTCAATCTACTTTGTATAATATAATTGTACACACTCTTACCCTGTACAGCAAGGGAAAGGCCTTTTCTGCGTTATCATTGAGTGTATAGTTCGAGAGCCATTCGACTCTAGGTACTGTTTGTTCTAAAATAACCTCACTATTTGATATCGCTCGATTATCCTCGAGGGAGACCACCAGGTACATTTAGGCCACTGGGCACTCATTGTAGCTAAGTCATATCCTTTTTTTTGGTAAGGTGTACCGTAACCTTGCTTGAATAATTATTACTATAACTTTTGAATAATCGTCAACCTTTGCTTGAATAATTATTACTATAATCCTTGAATAATTGTTAAACTCATGAAACATACGCTTGTTAAGATATTTGTGTAGTTTAATTCCAGGTGATCATTACCACTGAAACCACGACCTCACCCCCAACCTTAACTGAGTTAGCCAGGTTTATAAATTTTTGTCGGAGCCCCTTAAAATTTAGAGTAGTAGTAACGTGCCTTGGACCTTTGATGTTTGGTTTAAATAACCGATTCATTTTTCCTAAATTTTCTTTGTAATTCTTTTTTTATAACATTCGCATTTTCTTTTAGATTTGCCTTGCTCATACTTAGCTATCCACCACTCATTAAATTACTAACTAATCAGTCAATTATTTTTTTGTTAACAGATATTTTTTGTTAACAATAATTAGTTTTTTTTTGTTAGCAAAATATTATTTTTTTTTTAATTTTCATTAATTATTTTATTTATTTTTTTTTTTGGGGGGGGGGGACCAACAATGGCTTCATGTTAGAAGCTTTATACCGTTGACAGTCTATACACCGAGAGACATGTGCGGTAACGTCTCTTCGCATACCTGTCCATTAATAACGAGGAATGATCTTTGGTGCGTTCCACACCATAGTGACAAGCAAGTGGAGAATCGTGAGTTTCCTTGAGTACATTTTGAATCTGACTCTTTGGTACGACTTGCTGCGCTTCTTCTTCATCATGATCTGGGGAGTAACGGTATAAAATACCGTTCATCATCAGATAACCGCGGTCACTCCATCTGTGAGTGTCTACCGTATTGGAGTCTGGAGACTCAAAACAGTTGATTATCCGAGCAACATTTGAATCGGTTAGTTGTTACTCTCTCAAGGCTCTAGCATCATCAACAGGAAGGTTGATGGTAACGAAGCAAACATCGCATGTTTCGGCTTGGCTGTCGTCATGGCAGATAGGGCGCGACAATGTGTCGACTAGAACGTTCTGACGGGCAGAAACATATTCTATGTTCAAGTTGTATGACTGTAGAGATAATGCCCACCGAGCGAGTCGACCTGTCGGGGATTTCAAGGACATCAGCCACTGAAGGGGTTGGTGATCACTTTTCACAGTAACGTTCGATGATTCAATGTACCCACGAAACTTGGAAAAAGCCCATATCAAGGCCAAGCCCTCACGTTCCGTTGTGTGGTAGTTTCTCTGCGCAGGCGTCAGTAAACAACTTGCGTATTCGATTGGTTTCTCGTCTGCTCCCTCCTCCTGGAGTAAAGCTGCTCCTAAAGCGTATGCGCTAGCATCAGTGCGTATGACAAACGGTTTGGAGGGATCGGCTTGACTCAAGATAGGCGTAGAAGTCAATAGCCTCTTCAGTTCATTGAAAGCCATTTCCTGGGAAGGTCCCCAGTCCCATTTGGCAGTTTTTCTGGTCAGGTTGGTCAAAGGTCTAGCTACCTCTGCAAAATTCGGGACAAACCTCCTGAACCATGAACAGGTCTGCAGGAAGCTAAGAATTTGTTTTACATTTTGTGATGCACGCATGTCCACTATTGCAGATATTTTGTCTGGACAAGGTTGGAATCCTTCCTTGCTGATGAGATGTCCAAGATACTTCACTTGGTCTGTGGAAAAGGTACACTTTTTGCGGTTAACCCGAAGTTTAAAAAACACTCAATTTATAAACTTGACGTTGCCGTTCCCGTTCGACAATGAAACAGAAAAAAACAATTGAAGACGTCCACGTGACGTCACGCCTTACCTGAAAAATATATATTTCTTAAAATTTGCGAATATTTCGTAGCTATTGTTAAAATTTCTGCCTGATTCCCGTACTTTAAAATAAAATCTAGTTCAATGTAATGTTTATAAAGTTTTAAATAGTTTGTTCCAATAAAATAAGACGCTTTTTGCAGGTTGGAAATCTAACCTATAATTAGCTGTCTATTTTCATTAATCAACAGTTTTGAAAAAATTTTTGCATGCATTTTTAAATATTCGTTTGGAGCCAGTATGGCCCTAAGCTAAAATTGAGGATACAAATATTAAAGATAAGAATAAACTTAAAAAGCTTGAAATTTGAGGTTATGTTAGTTACATACTAATGAAAGTCATTAATATTGACGTTGACATCGTTTCTCACTGAATCAAAAGTTGCCGTCCGTTTGAGATGCCCAACATTTTCTATTCCCGTTGGGCGTTTCCGGCGCCGTTCAAAGATGAAATATACAAAACACTGATTGTTATTGATATTCTAAGTTGGCGTTGATGTTTCCCACAGGATCAAAAGTTGCCGTCCGTTCGAGATGAACAAATTTTATGTTTTTAACGTTACCGTTGCGGGATCTCCAATGAAAGTGAAGCGTTTTGTCACGTGAATGAGTGTGAAAATTTCATTCAATTCCATGTCAACTATATTGTCCTAATAGTCCAGTACGTGGGTATTAAAAATTTGAATGCAAAAGGTGGGGTAGTAGTGATTTTTTAATATGTTGTTAGGCTTGGGGCCCTAATGAAAAATCCAAGTTTTCGACCTCGAGGCGCATGCGCTCGAGCCGCCATCTTGGATTTTAGGTACAATAATTTGGTTTTTTGATAATAACTCAAAAACGGTGGCTTTCACGACAAAAGATGTTCTATACAAAGTTAAAGAGGACAAAATTTCCTACATATTTTGTTAAAACAATTTTTTTGTAGCACACATATGTTAGGAGTTACAGCTCCACTATTTGAAAAAAAAAAGTATTATATTTTGTTTTGTTTTGGTTCCCACGCAATTGTTGTTTTTTATGGATATCCAACTGATGGTGGCAATACAAATACAAAGACCGCAGAAAGACTTCGTCTATCAAAAAAACACGTGTCTGCCGATGTCCTTTTTGATGAAACAATGGTGGTGCAAGTTTCGCAGCAGCGATTTTTAGCCAATGAAAAAAATAAGGTTCGTCTCATATCGATGCTGAAGAACAAATTTGAGCTGGCTGCATTTACAGTTAAACAAGCTGAAGATGATGCCGATGTGCTAATTGTCAACACTGCAATTTCTTTATGCAGTGAATCAATATTTGATGCTGTTTTTGTGGTCGGGGAAGATGTTGACCTTTTAGTACTTGTGACAGCCTTAGCACCAGCCGAAAGTTCTATCCGTAAACCTGGAAGAGGAAAAACTGCTGAGAGGATATATTCAGCAAGTAGCCTCAAATACGAAGAAGCAACCAAGCACATTCTATTCTTGCATGCCTTCAGTGGTTGTAACACAACGTCATCCCTATTCAATCAGGGAAAAACTAAATTTTGTACGCTGATAGAAAAAAACAGAGCGGTTCATGAAATAATTGAAATTTTCAACCAACAAGATGCCACGTCAGAGGAGATTGCCGAGGCCGGAGTGCGCTTTCTCGTAGCTTTATATGGTGGCAACATGGATAAAGAGAGTTTGGAAGAGATTCGTTTCCAACGCTTCGCCAAATTTACGCTGAAAAGCAAATTTAATCTTGCCTCTTTGCCACCTACAAAAGACGCGGCGCAATTCCACGCCTTTAGGACGTACCACCAAGTACAGAAATGGAGAGGCATAGAGAAAAATCCTGAAGACTGGGGTTGGAAGCATGGCGCTTAGGGCTCACTCCCATAACAATGGCGGAAAACCAGCTCCCGATTCCTTATTAAAATCGGTATCTTGTAACTGCAAAAAGGGGTGTGGTGGGGCATGCAGCTGCCGAAAGGCTGGACTTAAATGTTCGGTTGTATGTGGCTTCTGCAACGAAGAATTTTGCGGAAATATGCCGGAAATCCGCATTGAAAGCGAGGACGGGGATGACGACATTTCTCAGGCTACGGGCCAAAACTACGACCAGGACACCGACAATAACCAACCCGGACCATCGAAACGTACCAAAATGTAGTAGAAATTAATTTTTGTAACGCTCTAAAATCATAATTTACTATTCTTAAATTTAAAAAAAAAAATGCGATATACTTGTCGCCAACTTTGTTTATGATAAGTATAATACTGTTAAATGATAATATTCAAGTGCCTTTTAGTTTTTTTTTATAATTATGTACAAATATAATGATATATAATAAGAATAATAAAATAAAACTCAACCAAAATGAAGTTTCCGCATTTTTCTTTTCAAATAGTGCAACTTCACGGAGCTGTAACTCCTAACATATGTGTGCTACAAAAAAATTGTAGGAAATTTTGTCCTCTTTAACTTTGTATAGAACATCTTTTGTCGTGAAAGCCACCGTTTTTGAGTTATTATCAAAAAACCAAATTTTTGTACCTAAAATCCAAGATGGCTGCTCGAGCGCATGCGTCTCGAGGTCGAAAACTTGGATTTTTCATTAAGGTCCCAAGCTTAACAACATACTAAAAAATCACTACTCCCCCCACCTTTTGCACTCAACAAACCCCCACGTACTGGACTATAAGTGCTTTAAGTAAATCCGAATATATATATATATATATATATATATATATATATATATATATATATATATATATATATATATATATATATATATATATATATATATATATATATATATATATATATATATATATATATATATATATATATATATATATATATATATATATATATATATATATATATATATATATATATATATATATATATATATATATATATATATATATATATATATATATATATATGTTGTTTCTTAGGTTTTCGCGGGTGTTAAATGAAGTGTTGGTGTACTTCCTGGTGTTTTCCCACGTAGTTGATAGGCTCCTGCTGGAGCCATTATTATCTAAACGACGTTTCGGCAGAATCCCATCTGCCATCTTCAGGTTCTCGCTGAAAGCTGCCTACTGCTGCTCCTCGTTGCTCGAACTGGACTGGACTCTCATATGGTCAGATGCTACTATACGTCGGACAGATATCACTGACGTATAGCGACTTGCTATTTTGCAAGTACCAAGAGCGGCGACCTCTAGCCTTAGTGGGCTATACTCACTGTTTATGAAATCGGATTTGAAGGAAACAACTACTCAGCGGGCAAATACCCCGACCTGCATTGAATTACACCTTCAAATCGTGATCAGTAACCAACTATCATTTGTCTGTTCCTAACCAGACATAGACCGGTTTCGAACTTATTATGTTCTCATCAGTATGCCATAGGTCTATGTCTGGTTAGGAACAGACAAATGATAGTTGGTTACTGATCACGATTTGAAGGTGTAATTCAATGCAGGTCGGGGTATTTGCCCGCTGAGTAGTTGTTTCCTTCAAATCCGATTTCATAAACAGTGAGTATAGCCCACTAAGGCTAGAGGTCGCCGCTCTTGGTACTTGCAAAATAGCAAGTCGCTATACGTCAGTGATATTTGTCCGATGTATAGTAGCATCTGACCATATGAGAGTTTACCTCTCACCGTCACTCCATTTGATTCAGTTTGTATAAGACTAGCAAGTTGACCACTATCATTTGTCTGTTACATGACCTATGGTATATTGATGAGAACATAATAAGTTCGAAACCGGTCTATGTCTGGTTAGGAACAGACAAATGATAGTTGGTTACTGATCACGATTTGAAGGTGTAATTCAATGCAGGTCGGGGTATTTGCCCGCTGAGTAGTTGTTTTCTTCAAATCCGATTTCATATATATATATATATATATATATATATATATATATATATATATATATATATATATATGTATGGTGTAATTCAATGCAGGTCGGGGCATTTGCCCGCTGAGTAGTTGTTTCCTTCAAATCCGATTTCATAAACAGTGAGTATAGCCCACTAAGGCTAGAGGTCGCCGCCTATATGTAGGTAAGTATTTAATTTTTTTTGTATTAATGTAGGAAAAAATATGAATTATACCAGCACCACCTATTGACAAGTCCGGCAAGTGGCAAATTCACAATTAATGTGTCATCAATACAAGGACAAGGCTAATGGTTATTTTTTCGAGTTTTACTTGTTTATTTATTGAATAGTCTTTATTGTCTTTATTGTTGTGAAGAGGTAAGTAATTGATGGCCCAAGCAGCAATTTTAGTAGTTTCTACGTAGTAGTTACCATTAATGGAACTTTAAAGGTTTCCGGAACTAAGGATTGTTACGTAATGGGAACCATCCTTCTACTAAGCATTCACCAAAATGGGGAATAATAATTACGTAGCAAGTTACTATTCCGGTACTTCTACCGTTACCGTGTCGAGGACTAGGTTATTACGTAAACGGGATGTAACCAAGTAGTAGAAATGACTAACTTTTGGAACAGCTCAGCTGACCGAAATGAGAGCGCTAACTATATATTTGGCTCTCTGTTATTCGAATAGCAAATTAATGACTTACTGAGTTTGAGCACATGATATGTCCAAGGTCCAAGTTAAGGTGATTATATACAACATGCATAAGCATACATATTATAAATCATGATGTTTTGCATTTACCCTGGGTGTGGATATTAAAACCACCACTTGTTTTCTGTAAAATGTTATCATGATGCTTCGATAAAAAAGACGCCCCCTCGAGAAAATGGTTTTTTCGGAAAAAAATTTTTTTGCAAAAATTATGTGTACAAGCAAAACTGCAAAATTTTTTATGGAAAACATTTTTTTTCTAAATTTTATATATTATAAAGTAATCTATCTATTACTAAATCTATCTATCTATTACTTAAAGTAATCTATCTATCTAATCTATTTAGAAAACATATTTGTAAATGACCATAATAAAAAGAAATTTTTTATTGAATTATATTTTTATCTCTGTCAATATGGCGTCTTCATTCAACAACAGAAAAATGGCGATTTTAATTGCAGTAACTTAGAGGTTGCAAAAACCAAAATTATTTCCCTACAAGTTACATTTCCCATAAAGTTATTGAATAGATGCCACCAATGTTATAGTTCTTGCTACTTTAAAAGTGGTGAAGGGAACTACAACAATTTCACTGTGTAGTTATATTTACCTAGATGTAGCAAATGGGACCAATGACGGTATAAAATCTTGGTAACTATTGCTATCAACTTATTTTCATGTTGGTACAATTGGCAGATCCGAGATAGGTAATTTTTTTTTAATTGGCAACACGGAGTGTCACTGTGTGATGTGGACAAGGACACGAATGCTGATTAAAAATAACAATTATATTTTTACCGAGTACTTTTTATTATCTGATATTAAGTTTGTGCAAATAAAATATTTGTTTTTTTACTGAAAACGATGTACAATGTATGGCTTGTAAATATATTTATTAACGTATGGTGTGTAATAATGGAAAAAATATATGAGTTTTCATATTTTAGTGATCAGTTTACATTTAATTTCATTCAAAAAATAGTAAGTAAGTATTCATTTGAATAGGAAAATCCTAATATACAAATTCACTTTTCTAATGTAATTACAAAGAATCATAATTTATACATAAATAAATAATACACGCACTTACACACTCAGACTAATACATATACAAATAAATTAAAAAATAACGAGGAAAAAATACCTATATAAAACAAGTGGAGTTAATCAATCGACTTTATGTAGCTTACAATTTTACGTTTGAATACAGGTAGAGAGATAGATTCCTTTCATCCTCTGGCAACTTGTTATATTGATCGAGGGCTTTATATAACATAATTTTCCTAGTTTGACTTAGATTTTGCCTTGGTATATAAAATTTGTTGTTATTTCTTGTGTGGTGTTGATGTATTTGGTTTGCATAAAATATAAACTTATTTAAATACTTGGGTATTAAGTTATTTAAAATTTTGAAAATAAATACCATAGCCATGAAAAGCAATCTATCTGTTACAGACAGACATTGAAGAGAAGAAAGCATATGTTGGATTGAGGTATATCGGCTGCATTTCAAAATCACTCTCATTCCTCTATTCTCTAGTTTTTGAAGGGAAGTTATTTTATTTAAATCGAAGGAATACAATAGACTGGCACAGTAATCAAAATGAGGTTGGATAATGGTGTTGTAAACTGTTGTTTTTGTCCTCACTGATAACTTTTGAGATATTCTAGAAAAGAAATATAGTTTTTTTTTTATATATATATTCAGTTCAATTTATTGTACACAATGTCTTATGCCGTGTATACCGAAATTGTCCGTTCCCCATCGACACAATATTTATTAAATTTGGAGTTTTTAATCGGCAAATTCATTTAATATGCTCAGTGAATCACTAACTGAACTATGGATCAATTTGTGTTTTAAAGACAAGTTCTAACTTTCGTGCAGTACACAGTATCACTAATATCACTGCAGACTGTTATAGTTTTCGATTACTTTTCTCCTTGTGTTGATGGGAACACTTTGGCACTTGTTGCCAAAGATGATGGTTTTGCTGTGGCAAAATAATCTTTCATGTTTGCATCATATTCTGAAGAATTACTATTTCTACTACTGTTTAACTGTTTCTTCAGTTTTCTATAAAACGTGGATGAGTGCCGATAAACTTTATTTCGCTTTTACTGAGCATTTTAGATGGCGCCATTTTATTCAATGCCAATAATTATATAAATTGTCTTAAAAGTTAATATTACTTCATAGTAGATTTTCAAGGTATATGTAACTTTTAAGTCATTTTCAATTAGTGGGGAGTAGTAAAAATAACCTCAAAGCCCCTATCTTCGTAGAAATAACCTAATTTTTACTCGAGATGTCACTAATAAGTTAGGCAACTTTGAAGTGGTCCTTTGGTAAAGCTGTGCAGTCGGCATTACTACCAATTTTCACTTAGCAGTTGAGGATGCTTCAAAGTAATGCAGAGTAGTATTCGCGACGTTGCAGATTCTCCAGCAGTTACTTGAAAGTGTTATAACTATACAATGCCTAAATTCAGTAGAATCTACATAATTGTCACTACAAAGGCATACCACAAATTGAATATTACCCTGAAGTCACAAAATTAGTAACAGTTATGTCATTCCTACTATATTAAAGTTCCGATGCCTCAGATGCCAGTTCCCATCACTTTGAATGCTGCTTGGGGGCTTTATAAAATATATGTTATGTTCAGTTCATGGATAAATTATAATTGTGCCATGATTTGCTTGAAGGTTATGTTTCCAATTTTTCAATTAATTTAATAAGTATTTTTCATTCATTCTATTTTTAGATCAAGCCTTACAAATGTTGTGTTCCAAAGTGTGGTGGCAATTATGACAACATACCCAAAGTCTTGACTTTCTCTTTCCCGAAAGATGAGAATCTTCGACAGAAACTAACCCTGTCTGTCAACCAAATATAAACATAAACACACCACAGATAGTGGACAACCCCCAAATCCAAAGCCAAGGCTGTCCGGAAGGAGGTTACACATTTGAAAAAAGACATCCACACCCACCGGTCTTTGTCAATACCGAGGCTGGGGGTCGAACCCAGAGCGCGATAGACAGTCGATCAACATATTCGCCACTCAATATACCTTATCCGATTGAGCTACCGCTACAAAAGTTAGTAGATGAGTAATTTTGTTTTATTTTCAAAAAGAAATTAGGCATAATTTTCTATTTATTTTTATTTTAAGGTGTGTCAGTTACACTTTCGACAGGATAGAATTTAAATTGAGACAAGCGTGTACACTGTAAGGGAAAAAACTCACGGCTCCATTAGTCACCCCCGTTTTATAGAAGGTTTTCTATACTATATAATACTTAACTTCTTGTTTTCTAATTTTCTTTCTATCAGGTGCTGTACCTAGTCAATTTTCAAATTGTGTTCAGTATCTTTTTACAATATTAAAAACAACCCCTGTGCCAATGAAAATTAATGACCATATCCCTATATTTTCTTGATATCGATTCCAAGAATATACAAATGTACACTTAATTTAGACCCTCCAAGTGTTGTTTTCAAGGTGTTTTTTTTTTACTTTGGATTTTACCAGGGCCGCATCTACACTTTTTGAGTATTGTACATTAAAATAGCAATATGTGATATGCATATTAAACAATTCTTTCTCCCTTGTCTGCAATTTTGTGGCATAACAAATATTCTGAATCGTACTGCTTTGAACCAGACTACCTATTAGGTTTAAGTGGACATGTTCACGATTTCTTAAATTTCAAGGATTTAAATCCTTGAGAATAAAAATGTGGTTTGGTTTCTTAATATTTCATACTATTAGGCCAAAAAATAAATAAATCAGGAAATATTATGTAAGAAAACTCAACCATCTCAACTTTGTTTATAAAGAAAACTTGTTTCAGCTGTAATACGAGGAAATTCAATCGGGAACCCCATAACAGGTTTGGTACGATCTTTTGTTAATCAAGAAGAGGAAGAAGATAATTAAAAGCAAAGGAAAGCAGAAATAAGACCAGGAAAAGATATATACGTTGGAATATGAAATGAAATTTATTATGTTCACAGAACTGCGTTTTGATGATTTTGAATGTTAACGTATTGAATAAATTTTAATTTTTTCTTAGTAACTTGGACTCAGTTCTTAAGAAATAATGTGTCAAGACTTCATAGAAATGTACCGGTTTTCATTTTTTTAGAAGGGGCAAATCTAAAAACCACGATATGGGTATATTTATTTAATCAAACTTTCATTTAGACGTTTACAGGTGACAATTATAATCAAGCAGTATGTGTTACGTGATGCACGTGGTTATTGACGTACATGGGTAATATGTAAAAGAAGTTTTGAATATAAACATGCATATGGTGGTAATTTAATTTTAAAACAAGCAAAAAAAAATTAAACGGCAAATTTTCTCTTAAAGGTAATCGGTCGTTACTTAACGCCTAATTAAGTTGCAGGTATGTACAAGGTGTCAAATTTTGGAAGCATAAAGTAGACTTAATTGTAAGCCTAAAGAACACAAAAGTGGTAGTGTGATTTTTATTTGTTTCGAAGTTACAAGCTTATTAAATTTATGAAGAGTAAATAAAAAAAAAAATTAGTCATGTGGGAACAAATGACAAAAAAATGAACAATTTTTTTTCTTAGGTATTTATTCCCACATGCTTTTTTAAAATTTATTGGTCAAAAATTTTAGAGGCCTGTAAGTTCCAAACATAAAAATTGAGCTACCACTTTTGTGTATTTTAGTCTTGCAATTAAGTCTACTTTACGCTCCCAAAGTTGGAACATAACAATACTGGACATCTTGTATAGGCCATATGCTGGGCTGCTGAAGTAAAGTCAAATTTAATTTAACGGCCCGTAGTAGAAGTGTCAACATTGTGATGTTCATGTGATGGCACAATGCCGGCCCAAAGACAGCAAGTGATGGCAAATACTCGGCAAATGCTCTGTGCCCGGCTGCCGGCCGTAGTGACCTATATATGCCGGCCCAATGAAGTATGTCTGCAACAGGCCATCAATTCATATGCCGGGTGTATGGCATAGGGCTAACAAAAACCCGCGTATAAATAATACATTATATAACAATATAATAAAATATGGCAACATCCCTACACCCTACGCCGTTTAATATACTATATCCGTTGTCTCTAAATAAAAAGTGTAGCGACCCCTCATTTAATTCCCCTATGTGAAGCGGGCTAAACGCTTGCCCAGTGTGCGCGTTACCGATCAGCCGTGAACGGCAGCACTGTTTAAGTGACTAGACGTGCGAGACAATGTAATACGTGCTAGATATTCTTCCTTATTGTTACCTCTATTCTTCTTGTGTTCATTACACTAATTAATTAAAGTATGTTTGGGTGTAATTAGTGTTTTATTAATTATGCTCCTACATAAAAGTGGCGCTTCTAACAAAAATAGTGTCAGTGTGTTCGTGTCGAGAGTTAGGTTAAAACTTTTGGCGGGACTAATGCAGGTTTTTGCGAAAGTGATCAAAAATCCAGTGTTTTGGGCCAAGAAATCCAAGCAGTTGTAGTTCAAGAACTTCCACTTCTGTAAAGTAAAAGAGGATTGAAACTGTAAGTAGAGCTTCTAGTTTCCGATTGCTGCAAGTTTTGAATAACTCACACGTCGTTGTGCATTCACTTCAGTAATTTCAAAGACGTTAACTCACAGATTTTGTGCTTATTTCGACTAGGAAAAGACATTTTACGTCGCCGGTTTTCACATATATTATGCTATTCTCATAAACACTTGGTTTATTTCGGCTAGAAAAACATTTACGTCGCCGGTTTCACATTTAAATGAACTTTATTCTGCTGTACCTCTTTCGTTCGAGTAAAATAGACATTTTACATTGCTTTCATGATCATTTCGTGCTGTATTTCGACTAAGGACATTTTCGTCGCTGGTTACATATTTGATGAACTCTCATGCGTATTTCGGTTTTTGAAAAACATTCTACCTCAGATAAATAAATTCTGTGTGCTATCCACGAACATTTTGTGCGCATTTCAAGTATTTGAACATTCAACAGACAATTGCGAGATTTCTTTCATTTTACTAGACTTTTAGTGTTTCTGCGGATTTGTATGCAGTCAAATTTGAAAGCGGATTTTCATGCAATCAAAATTCTACAAAATTTTGCGAATTAATGAGTTACAATCTCAGGAGTCAACGTAACGTTTGTGATAAATCAACTTCTGCCGATTTATCAGTTGTAACAATGCCTGGCCCAGTTGTAATGACGGAAGAACAATTGCAAAACCTATTAAAGGGCCTGACTCAAGCCTTGGTTACTAATCAACTAGCACAAGCTTCAACTCCTAGTGGAAACTTTTCGAAATGTGCTTCGCGGTTTGCCGGAAACAAAGATGAGGACGTGGAAGCCTTTATTAGCGCTATTAATGTTTACAGAGACTGTGTAAATATTACAGAGGAAAATGCAATCAAGGGATTGCCGATGTTGCTTGACCACAATGCTGCAACCTGGTGGCGAGGAATCAAATCTACAATTTTCACTTAGGATGAAGCAGTAAAGGCATTACGATATTCATTCGGTTACAATAAGCCGCCACACAAGATTTTTAAGGAATTATTCTCCAAGGAACAAGGGGATAAAGAACCAACAGATCTTTTTGTAAATTCTGCTCGTGCTCTTTTAGCTCGCTTACCGAAAACTCCAGAATTGCACGCAACGCATCAGCTGGACATGATTTACGGTCTTTTAAACCGAAGAATTCGATTTAGGTTACCTAGAGAATAAGTGACCTCTTTCTCTGAACTAATTGAGAAGGCCAGATCTATCGAAGATAGTTTTACCTAGAACAAGTCAGCGCCACCTACTACATTGAAACAGAGTAGTGCAAATGATGACAAAACGGTACGTCTTCGCCCCAAATGCCAATTCTGCAAGAATTTTGGCCATCTTCAGGAAGAATGCCGCAAGTGTGCTGCTGATCAAGGAGTCAGCCTAGTATCAGTCAAAACTCACCTACCACTTCTGTTGGAATTAGTTGGTTTGAATGTGGAACGCCAGGTTACATACGTTCCCAGTGCCCCAATTGTCGTACCCAGAGTACTTCCAGTACGAGACCTCAAAGTACCGACAGTATTGGCTCTGCTGCAACACACGCCTCGAGTATCGATATTTTCCTCACTGAAATTGACCCAGTTTCTACGATGTCTAGACCATTGGTACATGTTGAATTTGTAGGAAGACAGGGACTAGCCTACACTGATTCCGGTGCTAGAAACAGCATCGCAGGACACGTTCTTTACACACATTTTAGTGAATCAAATTTACCTTACAAAGAAGAGCTCCTACAGATGGTCCTAGCGGATGGACATTTACGCCAAGTAGTGGCCCGAATTTTCTAAACTCAAGTAATCTTGCAAGGAAAAAGTATACCAACTACATTCATAGCAGTGGCTGAGCATTTAGACAGCAAAACCCTCCTAGGAATCGATTTCATTACGAGTGGACAAATGGTTTTGAACATACCCAAGGGTCAATGATTTTTCGACGGAAACCCTTCGGTTGCTTTTGAATTTTTCAAGGAGCCTATTACAACAGCCCCACCTTGCCCTATAGTTAGTGCTTACCAAACCGAATTTCAGCTCACAGAAAATGATGGCAAAAACCTAACTATAAGTCAGAAGGCACAGTTGGAACAACTACTACAGTCACATAAAACAGTTTTTGAAAAAGGCAAAGAGCTTACTCCTTATGCTGAGCATACAATCAAGTTAACGGATGAGACTCCCATTTTTCAACCTCCGTATCGACTTGCCACTGCGCAGAAAGAAATTCTTCGTCAGGAACGTGACAAATTACTCGAAGATGAAATCATCGAAGAATGCGAAACTGCTTTACTCCAGGGGGAGGGAGCAGATGAGAAACCAATCGAATACGCAAATTGTTTACTGACGCCTGCGCAGAGAAACCTGAACATACAATATGTTTCTGCACGTCAGAACGTTCTAGCCGACACCTTGTCGCGCCCTATCTGCCATGACAGCAGCCAAGCCGAATCATGCGATGTCTGCTTCATTACCATCAACCTTCTCGTTGATGATGCTAGAGCTGTGAGAGAGGAACAACTAACCGACCTAAACATAGCTCGAATAATCAACTGTTTTGAGTCTCCGGACCTTGACACGGTAGACACTCACAGATGGAGTGACCGCAGTTACCTGATGATGAATGGTATTTTATATCGTTACTCCCCAGATCATGATGGAGAAGAAGCGCAGCAAGTCGTACCATTCAGATTCAAAAGGTACTCAAAGAAACTCACGATTCTCCACTTGCTGGTCACTATGGTGTGGAACGCACCCTACAAAAAATCATTCCTCTTTATTATTGGACAGGCATGCGAAGAGACGTTACCGCACATGTTTCTCAGTGTATAGACTGCCAACGGTATAAATCTTCTAACATGAAGCCATCTGGCTTACTTCAGACCCTCGTGCAAGCACAAAGATTTGAAGTCGTTGCAATTGACCTTTTTGGACCTCTTCTAGAGACTCCTACTGGAGAGCGATGAATTTTTATCATCGAAGATACATCTACTCGCTGGACAGAAATGTTTCCACTTAAGGTAGCCACAGCCGAAGCCTGTGCCAAATGCCTAATTGATGAAATCATACTTCGTTACGGAACTCCCCGAAAAGTTACCAGCGATAATGGAAGCCAATTTGGTAGTCATGCAGCATGTAGCCCAAGCTCTGGGGTTCACCCAAAGTCTTATCCCTGCTTACCATCCTGCCGCCTATCCGTTGGAACGTAAGAACCGAGATCAGAAAACGCAACTTTCCATCCTCACGGCAGATGACCACACCAGCTGGAAGGACAAAATTTCTTCGGTGTGATTTGCCATGAACACATCTGTGTGCCAATCTACAAGATTCACTCTAGCCTACCTAACTTTCGGTAGAAAGTTACGCACCCCCGATGATACGCGAAGAGACTTCAGAGCCATCATCGAAAGCGACAATTTTGTACCTCAGATTACTCCTTATCTGCGTACCATGGTGAGCACCCTCAGCCAGGTCCGAGAAACTCACGAACGCCAACAAGATAGCTGAAAAAGAAATGCTTAGAGCAAACGACGTGATGTTACCTACAAAGTATCGGACCTCGTACTTGTTAATACTCATGTGCTAAGCAAAGCCAAAGATGGAATCACTTCAAAGTTTGTACCACGTAGAGATGGCCCCTACCAGGTCTGTAGAATTGTGAGCCCTACCTCCTACGAAATAAAGGATCCAACAAATCCCACAGTACCTCTTGGTACCTATCATGTGTCGGCATTAACCAAATATGTGCCACCTACCCAGGACACCCCGAATCCGGTTCTAGTTCACCCCATAGTAGAGGACGCCCTCGACGTCAGTTGCCCCAGCAACTTGCTTCAGCAACGCATATTCTAGGCCCACCTCCGGATCCAGGTTCCAGGACCTCTTCTACGCCTACTCAACGCTCCAGGCCTTTCCCGGTACCTCCTCGCCCGCAGTATAACAGTAACGTGCCGCGCCGTTCTTCGCGAGTGCGCCGCGCCAAAAGTGTCGTGGACCTTTTTCCCTCTTTCTTCAGTTTGCATCACACCCGGGGACGGTAGTGTGATCCAAAGAGGGAGTGTGTAGCGACCCCTTATTTAATTCCCCTATATGAAGCGGGCTTAACGCTTGCCCAGTGCGCGTTACCGATCAGCCGTGAACGGCAGCACTGTTTAAGTGACTAGACGCGCGGGACAATGTAATACGTGCTAGATATTTTTCCTCGTCGTTACCTCTATTTTTCTTGTGTTCATTACACTAATTAATTAAAGTATGTTTGGGTGTAATTAGTGTTTTATTAATTATGCTCCTACAAAAGAATATTTTTGACTATCTTATAGTTTTCTTGGAAGAGACAAAAATTAAGTTATAGGTTAGCTTTGTTCCCTATGTTCTACTTCTTTGTGTTATAAAAACCTTCCTAACCGTGGTCTTATTATGTATGTTAGAAAAATGCTCTGAAAGACCCCTGGGCGAAAAGTTTGTGACCTATGTACATCCTTTGTTTTGTTTCTGACAGTATGTCATGTAGTTTATTGGTTATTGTTTAGGTTAGATGTAGGTTTGTAATTTCTCTTCTGTGGCTGGCTGTATGGCTTCGGCCTTTATGCAAAAAAAAAACCGGCAACGTAGAATGTCTTTCTAGTCGAAATAAGCACAAAATCTGTGAGTTGATGTCTTTGAAACTACTGAAGTGAATGCACAACGACGTGTGATTTATTCAAAACTTGCAGCAATCGGAAACTATTAAAAGCTGTACTTACAGTTTTAATCCTCTCTTTTACCTTACAGAAGTGGAAGTTCTTGCGCTACAACTGCTTGGATTTCTTGGCTTAAAAACACTGGATTTTTTATCACTTTCGCAAAATCTGCATTAGTCCCGCCAAAAGTTTTAACCTAACTCTCGACACGAGCACACTGACACAGTATTTTTGTTAGAAAAGTGCCACTTGAGCGCCACTTTCATGTAGGATGACAACACAAGAAAAAACAGAGGTAACAATTAGGAAAGAATATTAAGCACGTATTTTAGTGTCCCGCGCGTTCTAGTCTCTTAAGCAGTGCTGCCCTTGACAGCTGATCGGTAACGCGCACACTGGGTTAAGTCCACTTCACATAGGGGAATTAAATGAGAGGTCGCTACAACTTGTATTACACTATGTATTACAATTCACTACTTCTGATCTGTTCTGCTTACTTTCTGACCATTCAACTGACCATTAAAACTGTACTAACTTAACTGTGCACTCTGGTTTACTCTATGCCTTATATACCTAAAGATGACCGATCCCGAATTTTATTTTACCATTCGCTAGATAGTTCCAGAATAGATGTCATCACTCTAGAGCTTCTAGTAGATTCTTTCTCTAGTAGGTGCAAATCTCTACATTCAGACAACATCCAAACTAATTGAATTCTGTGTTGCCTACATTCTGGGGGTTGCAACACATAACACTGCCCCCTCCTTAAGCCTTATGTAATGCTATTAAATAAGATTCGAAAATGGTTTCAAAATATTTGTATTCAAATTTTAAAATTATAATTTTTGTTAAATTTGTTATTGTATTATATTTTTGTTTTTCTGGATCCTTGGTTACTTGAACCTGGGGTTGGTGACTTATATTTACCCAGCAAGTGAACTGATCACCACACTACTCCCCCGCTAATAAAAAGATCAGTCAGTCATTCAATTTGTCAATAGCAAAATGAATTTTCTTAATCGAAGGTGAAGTGACATCACATTTGTCAGATAATAAATATGCTGGTTTAATCCTGTCAGTGTTTACCGTGACGGCTTTAGTTCCTTTAACAAAAGTAACCAATTTATCTGTACGGGACAAGACTTTAAAAGGTCCATCGTACAGCGGAGTAAAATATTTTTTAAAACGTTCTTTCCGAACGAAAACAAAATTACAATTCGAGATGTCTGGGCTGACAAATGATTTGTAATTAACGTGGTGAACTGGTGGAATGAACGTTAAATTATTAAATAAAGTACGTAATTTAATAATAAAATAAGGAATATCCGGACAAGTATATGATTTAATAAAAAATTCACCAGATATTCGTAAAGTTTGACCAAAAACGAGTTCTGCGGAGGAACATTGCAAATCGTCTTTAGGGATGGTTCTGAGAGCTAATAGTATGATAGGAAGTTCATATACCCAATGTGGTGTAGAAGACTTAGCTCTCAGAGCAGTTTTAAGAGATTTATTAAACCTCTCAATCATTCCATTCGAGGAAGGATGATATGGTGTCGTACGAATTCTATGAAATCCCAGAAATTTTGAAAATTCTTTGAACAGTTTTGATTCAAATTGAACGCCTTGGTCGGTTGTCACTGTGACAGGGACACCGAATCGACAAACATAATTCTGAAATAACGTACGCGCTACAGTTTCCGCAGTAATATCCTGAAGTGGATAAGCTTCGGGCCATCTAGTAAAACGCTCGATCACAGTAAGAATATAAGAACAACCTTTAGAAGGAGGTAATGGTCCTATTAAATCTATATGTATGTGGTCGAATCGTCCTTTAGGTATATCGAAGTCAGTAATTGGGCTCCTCGTATGTCTTGTCACTTTATTAGTTTGACAGCTAATACAAGTTTTTGCCCAGAGATTACAATCTGAAGTCATTTTAGGCCAAAAATAATTGGTAGAAACTAATGTTCTAGTCGCTTTGATACCAGGGTGAGACAAACCGTGGAAAATATCAAAAATTGTCCGTCTATAAACGATAGGAACATAAGGACGAAGTTTAGGGCGAGAAACGTCACACCAAATAAACTTGTCTGAATATGGAATTTTAATTTTCTTTAAATGAAAAGTTCTCTTCGTGTTCGATGAAGTATCTGATAATAAAAATTTAAGGTCAGAATCATCTTTTTGAGCTTCGCTCAATAAATTTAAGTCAGAGTTAATATCAATTAGGTTAGACTTTTGGGCTGAAATTGGGGAAATGCATTGTTGTAAAAAAGACGTATCATGCTCACGTGATAAGGTGTCTGCAACAATGTTATTTTTCCCTTTGATATGTCGGATTTCACAGGCAAATTGAGCAATGAATTCTAAATGTCTAATTTGCCTGGGAGATCTTTCAGTTTTAGTGAATAATGCTTTGACCAAAGGTTTATGGTCAGTAAAGCAAATAAATGTGCGACCTTTAAGTAAAAATCTGAAATGTTTAATCGCTGTAAATAAAGAAAGAAGTTCCTTGTCAAAGGAACTGTATTTGGTCTGTGCCAAGGTAAGCTTTCGTGAGAAGAAGGCTAATGGGGCAAGTACACATTCGTCATCGCGCTGTTCAAGAACTGCCCCCATAGAGACATTAGAACAATCAACAGTCAGCGATAAAAATGAGCTATCATCACAACGTGAATGTGCTAAAAAGGTTGCGCCAGCTATAGCAGCTTTGACTTTGGATAAACTGTCAAGACAGTCGGTAGGCCAATCATTTATTAGTTTAACTTTATCATGCAGTAATTTAGTACAAAGTGCATGTAAAGGAATTAAGATTTCAGCGAAAGAAAGTATGAAACGATGATAAAAGTTAACCATACCTATGAAACGCTGAAGTTGTTTGACTGTAGTAGGTAAGGGAAAATTATTTATGACATCAACACGTTCAGAAGAAGGTAAAATGCCAGCTGAAGAAATATTGTGTCCTAAAAATATCAAATGACTGACACCTAATATGCATTTTGACGGTTTAATATTTATGCCGTACAATTCTAACCTTTGAAAAACAAGTTTCAAGTGCTCTAAATGTTCCGAACTAGATTTACTTGCAATCAGGATGTCATCTAAATAGACGAAAATAAAGGGTAAACCTACTAAAACTTCGTTCATGAAACGTTGGAAAGTTTGACCGGCGTTACGTAAGCCGAAAGGCATACGACCAAATTCAGACACACCGAAAGGAGTAGTAATCGCTGTTTTAAAAATGTCATTTTTTGCGACAGGTATTTGGTGATAAGCACGTACCAAATCTATTTTTGAAAAAATAACACAATTATACAACTGCGAGTTAAAATCATGGAGGTGGGGCAACGGGTATCTGTCAGGAACAGTAATTGAATTTAGACGACGATAGTCCCCACAAGGTCTCCAGTCGGAGCTTTTTTTCAACCATGTGTAATGGTGAGGATACGGAAGAAGAAGAAGGTACACAAATACCTAATTCTACCATATTATTGAATTCATCCTGAGCTATCTTGAATTTAACCCTATCCAACCTACGTGGGCGTGAGAAAGGTAAATGACCTTCAGTAACAATATGATGCTCAACGGAATGTTTAACTGGCAAATTGTAATTTGGAGAGTTAATTAAAGTAGGAAATTGTAAAAGTAATGCAGTGAATTCATTTGATATGCTAAATAACTTATGACGGACCATTGTTTGAAAATAAATATGTTGACAAACTAGTCATATTGTCGATTAAACATTTATGTTTTAAATCAACAACTAAACCAAAATGAGCTAAAAAGTCTGCTCCGATAATGGCGATATTTATATCTGCTATATTAAAAACGAAAGGAAATAACCTACGTAAGTTTAAATCAATTTTCAAAAATTTCTTCCCGAAGGTATCTATAACTGAACCATTAGCTGCTGTTAGTACAACATCGGGGTTTCTCCTAGTATTCGTTAATAGATTCCAAGGTAAAATTGATAAATCAGCGCCCGTGTCAATGAGGAATTCTATTTTATTAGTATTATCAAATATAAAGAGACGAGGTTTACTATCCGAAATTTTAACGTCAGTTGTCAAAATATTATTGACATTTAGTAATTTTTGATTGTCTGTTTCGACATCTTTGGTGAAAGTGCACCAATCTCCTTGACATTCAAATGCTTTACGACCATAAAGTTGGTAATAGCAAACTTTGGCATTAGAAGGATTATATCTAACGTTGGTACCACTTCGACTGTTAGAACGGGGCCTTGAGCCTCTGCAATTTCTTGAGCCGAGTCGATTTCTACAACTATCGCAATAAGTTCCAGAAACTGTAGGAGTAGCGGAAGTTATTGAAGAAACTTTAGATTCAATAGCAAGTAATTGAGATGTAAAAATTTCTTGTTTGTGTAATATCTGATTTAACGTGTCTTGAAATGTTGCGATCAAATTAGATGTAGAAACTGTGGGATTGACGTTACAAATCGAATTTGAGGTAAGGGAAGTCATAGAATTCTGACACGACTTCCATATACGATCAGCAATGTAGGTTAAAATATTCTCCGTACCAGGTGCTATTTTTAAAAGTGGTGAAATAATAAATCGATGACTAATTGATTGATTGAATATAATATGCTATTTGTGATGTTTTTGAATGAGAATTTTTGAGACGTCAACGTTGAATGACTGACATGATTCCCTTTAGTAACGAAGAAATAATAAAGATAAATGATAAATGGCAAAACCATTCACTTATTAGATAAATAAAGTTTGCTGCTTCGCCGCCTAGGATTGATTTAAATTAATACAGTTTTGCTTCTTCGCCGTCTAGGATTGATTAGGAGAATGTTGGGAATATATACTTCCAAGTCTACGAATTTGAATTTGTCTTCTAATCAACAGCGGTTAGTAGCGCGAGCAGTTTCCTTTGGCCCCATAGAGACGTCAACGTTGAATGACTGACATGATTCCCTTTAGTAACGAAGAAATAATAAAGATAAATGATAAATGGCAAAACCATTCACTTATTAGATAAATAAAGTTTGCTGCTTCGCCGCCTAGGATTGATTTAAATTAATACAGTTTTGCTTCTTCGCCGTCTAGGATTGATTAGGAGAATGTTGGGAATATATACTTCCAAGTCTACGAATTTGAATTTGTCTTCTAATCAACAGCGGTTAGTAGCGCGAGCAGTTTCCTTTGGCCCCATAGTCTTGTCGCAACTGACACAGCTGTCTAGGAAATCCATGGGAGATAATTTTCGGCAAAACTATGTAAAAATACTGTCAAGAGAAATCAAACTTCAGTCTTCACCATTAATTCTTCCTCTGCTTCAGGAGGCATACAATGCGTGAAGCGTCGGGGTCACCAATATAGCGGTGTAATCCTATTAAATAAGATTCGAAAATGGTTTCAAAATATTTGTATTCAAATTTTAAAATTGCAATTTTTGTTAAATTTGTTATTGTATTATATTTTTGTTTTTCTGGATCCTTGGTTACTTGGGCCTGGGATTGGTGACTTATATTTACCCAGCAAGTGAACTGATCGCCACACCTTAACATCCCGGTCAGGCAATTCAGCCTCTTTCACATACTTCGCCAGTCTATCTAAGTGTACGATTCATCTTCGACTTTTTACCTCTTTGAATCCGATACACAACGTCATTGATCCGGGTGATGACTGAATATGGTCCTTCCCAAGGCGGTTGAAGCTTCGGGGACTTGCCCTTCTTTCGCTGAGAGTTGTACAGCCGAACCAAATCTCCCGCCTTGCATCCTCCTGAACTGGACTCACGGTCATAACGAGCTTTAATTCGGTCACTAGTTATGGTGGTTTGACCTCGAACCAATTCATGGACATTTCTTAACCGCTCTCTAATCTTATCTAGATTATTGTTCACGGTGAGGGGTTCCCTGCCTGGTGTTCCAAACATTAGGTCACACGGCAGTCTGATTTCACGTCCAAATACCACACAAGCCGGCGTCTGTTTTGTAGTCTCATGAATGGCAGCCCTGTATGCCATGAGGAAGAACGGCAAGTGACGATCCCAATCTTGCTGATTTTTATGAACCACCTTAGAAAGATGGTTCTTCATGGTTTTGTTATGCCGCTCCACCATTCCATCTGATTGGGGATGAAGAGCTGTCGTCCGTGTCTTGTGGATTCCCAATAATTTGCAAATTTCCTGGAACACCCCCGATTCAAAGTTTCTTCCTTGATCTGAATGTAACTCCAGGGTACCCCAAATAGACATATCAGGTTATCCACCAAAACCTTGGCCACAGTTACAGCCTCCTGATTTAGAATGGCATAGGCTTCTGGCAACTTACTGAAATAATCCATGGCAACCATCAGGATATATTTATTGCCGTCAGTGGTCACTGGGAACGGGACAGCAATATCGATCGCAATTCTCTCAAAAGGAGCACAGACGTTATATTGCTGCAATTGACCCTTACTCCTAGTCTGTGGTCCTTTACTGGCCGCACAAATCTTGCATTTTTGCGACACCAAGCCTCCACATCCTGTCGACTATTGATCCAGTAAAATCGTTCCCTTATCTTATTCAGGGTCTTATTGATGTCAAAGTGTCCGCCAGATGCTCCATCATGCATCTCCTGAAGAGTTCATCACTTTGTACATGTCTGTCAGTATACTCAGTATAGTCTCCAGGCTCTTTTTATCCGCATGTTACTCTTCGACTATCATAGCACTCACTCTTGGCTGTGGGGTGTCTTTGAAGGCAGCCTCTATTTCAAGGGTACGCACCAAAGACTCACTAATACTTTGATGCCGCGATATTCTAAGAATTTGCCTGACCTCTTCGTCCCTTATGCCATCTAAAAAGGCTCCCACAGCTAATTGTTCTTGTAATTCTCTGCACTCGGATATGCCAGGTATGCCAGTCTCTCTACCGCAGCTTCAAATTCTTGCAGACTTTCCCCAGCTTTCTGTACCTGTGACTTCAGCTGCGCCTGGTATACTTGGGCGAGATGTTGGTCGCCATATCTCAAGTCTAATACGGCTTCTAAAACTTTGAAGTCTCTTTGTTTCTCCACTGGGATGTACTGAAGTAACTCTGAGGCTTGACCTCTTAGTGCTAGAACTAAGGCCATAGCCTTTTCCTCGTTATTCCAGCCAGTGGCGCAGCCAGAAAATTCATCTGGGGGGAGCCAATATAGAGCTGGCCTTCCTAGGGGATGAGGAAAGGGTTGAAAACAGATGTGTATAGATTCCTCTACTAGATAATATTGGCATTAATTACAAAATATTTATTTCAAGGGATAATTTGGATACTGCTTTGTACTAATAGAGATTATGCTTCTTTATTTTTTGGTTCATGAAAGACGGCTTGGGGGGTGCCCGGGCCCCATGGCTCCCCCCCTGGCTGCGCGCCTGATCCCAGCTATTCGCAGATGCAGCTGCTTCGAATTGTCTCTTATAGATCGTCCATGAGCTTTGGCCGTCGAAGAAGGGAGGTTTTAACCGAGGACCCGATGATGTTACTAGCTGGCCTCCTTTCTCTCTTAATTGTCATTTAAGTCGCTCCACTTCTCCTTCGAACTCACTCATCTTTCATTTGATCTGACTTCTGTCTCAACCGACGCGGTAGCTCAATCGATTAAGGCGTATTGAGTGGCGAATATGCTGATCGACTGTCTACCGCGCTCTGGGTTCGACCCCCAGCCCCGGTATTGACAACACCGGTGGGTGTGGATGTATGTCTGCATTTTTACAAATGTGTAACCCCCTTCCGCACAGCCTTGGCTATGGGGATCTGTGGTGTGTTTAACTACGCCTACTTTGTCTTCTACCTTGTTTATCTTTTCTTTCACTTTTTAGTTTTTCATTGACAGAAATGATTGCGTCCTGTTGTATTTTTATTTGATCGCTCAGAATCTCCCTTAATTCTTCCTGGCGTTTTTCTTGTTCTTCTTTTTCTTCTTGGCGTCTTATTTCTAGATTTTCCATCATTTTCTTTAATTCATTTCTTTCTTCTTGACCTCTTCTTTCTTGGTCTTCCATAATTTTTCTGAATTCGTCTTTCTCTTCTCGATGTCTTCTTTCTTCATCCTCTTTTTCTTTCTGACGTCTTGTTTCTTCATCCGCTTTTTCTTTCTGACGTCTTCTTTCCTCATCCTCTTTTTCTTTCTGACGTCTTCTTTCTTCATCCTCTTTTTTCTTTCTGACGTCGTTTTCTTCCTCTTGATGTCTTATTTCCTGCTCCTCTTTGTCTTCTTGGCGTTGCTGCACCATCATCCTTGTAAACTCCACAAATAGGTCTTTCATTTCTTTCTCTCCTGCCATACTTCTTGTTGTTACGGGCATACGATGAAGTGAACCCAAGTTTATTTCACAATAACGTTAAGAAAATCCAAATGTTTCATCGATTTTTCCAATGGAACTAGAAACATCTCGAAATGGCACAAAAAAGTCTTATTTAGAGTCCAGGTCACTATTCAGTTGAAATAATTTCACTATCTCCGGTAATTTCCGAATAGAATGTTCTAGAAACTTTCTCGAGAACATACTTTTCACAGTTCTTTCAGTTCAAAATTAGTCCTTACACAAGGTCAAGTAAGTCAATTCTTGGTGTCACACCTAATTCCCGAAAAGAACACTGTAGAAACCTTCTCGAACAATCCAGAATTCTTCTGTTATAATTCCGCTTCTGACACCAATTGTTACGTGTTTACATCCTTTTTGTAAACACCCTGTATCGTAGGTTCGGAAATTGTAACACCAGGTAACACTAAACAATAATTTATTAACTTACTAATTACAACAATCATTTACTTGTATTACACTGTGTACTACAATTCTCTACTTCAGTCCCTTGATCTGTTCTGCTCACTTTCTGACCATTCAACTGACCATTAGAACTGTACTAACTTAAATGTCCACTCTGGTTTACTCCATGCCTTATATACCTAAAGATGACTGATCCCGAATTTTCTGTGTTGACGTCACCATTCTCTAGATATTTCCAGAATAGATGACATCACTCTAGAGCTCTAGTAGATTCCTTCTCTAGTAGGTGCAAATCTCTACATTCAGACAACATTCGAACTAATTGAATTCTGTGTTGCCTACATTCTGGGGGTTGCAACACATAACAATATTAAAAAATATATCGCGTTTTATACCTTATAGCTGCCAATATTGAATTCCAATGTTCACTTTAGAACCGTAATCATGCTTATGCATGTTGTATATAATCACCTTAACTTGGACCTTTGACATATCATGTTCTCAAACTCAGTAAGTCATTAATTTGCTATTCGAATTTTCAGAGAGCCAAATATATAGTTTGCGCTCTCATTTCGGTCAGCTGAGCTGTTCCAAAAGTTAGTCATTTCTACTACTTGGTTACATCCCGTTTACGTAATAACGTAGTCTTCGACACGGTAACGGTAGAAGTACCGGAATATTAACTTGCTACGTAATTATTATTCCCCGTTTTGGTGAATGCTTAGTAGAAGGATGATTCCCATTACGTAACAATCCTTAATTCCGGAAACCTTTAAAGTTCCACTAATGGTAACTACTACGTAGAAACGACTAAAATTGCTGCTTGGGCAAGTACTTGTAATCGAACTTTCAAAATTCAAGTATACGAGTACATGCAGCGACCTCAAAAACCCCCGAGTATGTATTTTCAGTCATTTTTCTCAAATACTTTCCAAGATACCAAATTAACAAATTTGCCTAATTTGTTTATTGCTTGAAATTGCTAATTTATTAATAGAAGAGTCTCAGCGACCTGTTTTCTCTTTTTATCAATGTTCCTTATTAGACCTCAATAAACAATTTGAAAAAAAAAACAATTATTCCGATTGGTCCATTGCCAGAAAACATCTCAATTTTTAACGTTTCTATATTGACGCGACTAGATGGTCATTTAATTTTTGGGATACAAAAAAAAATGTAAATCTGATTGAAGACTTTTAATGAATCGAAGTGTCCTGTTTACGTTTCCAGCAATTATGAGATTATGATGACATACATATACATACACTCGTATATACACAGTGCTCAGGGGTAGAGACTAGAACAAGCAGATTTGGCGAAGCTGTTACCCAGGCGCGCAGCCAGGGCAGGGGGGCATGGGGCCGTCTTCCATGAACCAAAAAATAAAGAAGCATAATCACTATTAGTACAAAGCAGAATCCAAATTATCTCTTACAAATAAATATTTTGTAATTAAGAGGGTGCAACGCGATAAAAACAGAGGGGAGTAGGCGGAAATGAGCCAATAAAGTACAGAGATAAAGTTAGTTCGATGTAAAGCTGCAGCGTGCAAATTAAATCGATGGTGGCATCTGGCGGATTTTAGGTGTAACTTCCAATAGTTCAAACTAGCAGCCATTATATACATATAAAATATATACATACAAGTATGTCCTAACTATGTAGGTGGTAGGCATATGCGAAATATATGCATATTTGTAGTAGGTATATATATATTAAATATATACACGCGAGTATGTCTTAGGTATATAAGTTTTAGGCATATACAAAATATATACTTGTTGGTATGTACTGGGTATGTACATATAAAACATATAATGGCAGGTCGTATGTACCTATATACATAAAAAGATATTCATATACTAGTATATTGTAGGTATATGCTACAAAATAAAAATACATATGTGTATATTATAAGTACTTATACGGAACAGAATATACCCTCCATGAACATTTTATAGATATACCATTCTTACACGGTATACATTTTTCATATTATGGACCTAAACGGTATATACATGTTATATAATATTTGTTACACTGCATAAAAACTTGTACGTGACTTTTATTCCTTTTAAGCTATCTCAGCATATCATATTTCAGCTACGTGTTGATAACGAATTCCCTCATATTATTTATCGCTGATATGTAATATCATATTTCCTTTGGCTTGTCTTGGGAAACAATACTAATGCTGACTAAGCACAGTCAACCGAGGGTATAAATTAGACAGATAATCTTTTGTAGTCAGTTCTTATGTTATATAAAATGATGGCATGTTAGCCAGAAAACTTAGAACTTTCTCACAGAATATTTACAGTTAGCCTTCACAGGCATCTCATATTACATATAGCAACTACTCTTCTTCAGCTACACAGCATATTCATATTTCATGTCAAATTCCCACAATAGGATTGCATCATGTTGCTTCCTTTGTTCTAGAACTCTTCAAGTCAGCAACTCATAAGTTATAAATATATGTAAATTGCATTTTCAAATCAGTTAATAGAACTCACTCATTAGATCAACATCAATTCAGGATAGTACGTACTATCCTTTTTGTAATTTTTAATAAAGTTTTTAAAAAGTCTAAAGTGTAACTTGTGATATAACAAATTTTGGCGCAGTCGCGGTAGGATCTGGAAAACACCCCTGTAACGGAGCCTAACTAGCAGAAAAACTACCCAAGAGAATAAGGACAACATCTCGAAAAAGGTGCCTAACTAGTGGGGAAACTCTGTTAGAACAATGACAACTTCTGCACAGGAGTGGTGGATTCTAATCCTTAAACAGAAAAAAAACCACGCGCAAAGAAACATTTTAAGAAGCAACAATTACAAGAAGCATAATTTTAAGAAGAAACAATTTTAAGAAGATTCTACGAAACACATTCCTGGCCCCTGAAAGTTGGTGTCTTCGGCATCGAGAAAACCCTCTACGGACGGAACACCTAGTGATACCCCTGGTAGTGAAGATTTTTGGTGTAGGGAAACTCACGGAGCAGCATTCGACTTCCAATTCAAGGCATGGGAATATTCATGTAAGTCAAAGAATCATCTCGCTATTTTTCTAGTATTTTTTTTTTTAAAATAATTTTAATTTCATGTTTTACAATAAACGTAAAACGCAAGTAAAACAGAAAACAGTTCTAATATTCATAATAGTTAATTTAAATCACCTCAAGTACATAGTGTAACACAATACACCTTCCTCTTATCATATTATTTTTATTGCAACTTAATACTATCTTATTTTAACCTTTTATCTCTATGGTCAACGAACCATAATTGTGAAATCTACATAACTATAATATTTCATAAACAATTTGGCTTTAAGTTGTAAGACACCAGTGTCGTATCATTTTATTTTCTTTTAATAATTAATTTTTAAAACCTGTTTAACCATTTATTTAATTGTTTGAAAATTTAAATAAAATACAACAATGCCAGATAGACAAGATGAACAAACTGAACAAACTGAACAAAACGATACCCTTACCATAGAACCTTACAAGTTAAGTGAAATCTTTTCGATAGTACCCGAATTTGACGGGAACCCAATATTTTTGCAAACTTTCATTACGGCTTGCATCCACGCCCAGGGCATGGCCTAACTCTGCATATAAAAAATAAGCTTAAAGGAAAGGCCGCAGAATTAATCAATTCACGGAACCCAGCAACTTGGGACGAAATTAAAAAATTGCTCGAGTCTCATTTTGGTGATTCGCGCGATTTAACTACATTAATTCAGGACTTACAAAGAGTTCACCAACTACAGAGTGAAACTGTTCTCACGTTTATATCTCGCTTACAAACTCATAATGCCAAAATGCACGCCGCTGTGCAGAAACAAAGTTTAACTAAAGAGGAAAAAAAGGCTCAATCGGATTTAATCGAGACTATCACGCTCAATACTCTATTAACAGGCTTAGAATCTAAGCTAGGACAAATAATTCGGGCTGGAAATCCCAGCACTATGCTTGACGCTATAAATAGGATCAAACGAGAATTGCAATTGTCATATTTCGAATCTCAAAAATTCACAAATAAGACAATTAATAAAAATACTATTCAAAACCAACAAAGACGTCCAAATTTGCAACAATTTTGTTCATATTGTAAGAAAAACGGTCATAATTTTAACAAATGCCGTACAAGGCAACAATTCTCACAAAACCCGAATTTTAGACAAAATTATTATAGCAACCCGACACAATTTTCGAAGCCTAATTTCCAAAATTTTCCAAATCAATATTCTCAAGGAAATTACACACAACAAAATGTTCAACAAGCGAGTACCTCGCAACAAAATAGGCCATCTGTAATAAGGCCTAATCCAAATTTTAGACCCCCTAACCAACAACCCTCGAACTTCAATCGTCAGAATACACAGAAAACGCATCATGTTAATTTCGATAATTATTACGACACACGAGGTTATGAGAATACTAATTTTTATTGTGAACGAGATAACCAACAATTTAACGATTTTCAAAATTTGCAAACAAGATGTGATGATCAATATTTACCGCAGGAATATTTTCTTCAAGTTTCACATAATAACTTCGTTGACAACCTACCGAATCAATGCGAGAATCAGGATTATACTAATCCTCAGGATTTTTATCCAGGTCCGGAGTATCCCGCGGATACTCCAACGACAGACCCCCAAGTCGACGAAATATCGAATCAAATCCAGACATTGAATTTAAACAGCAACTTCAACCCGTTCCTGAACTTTCCGGAACAAGATTTCATGTAAACTCGTACCAATTTTTAACTGTAAATTCTAAAAATCTATATTACATTATGGACGCTACCAATACTTTCAAAATTTTGCTCGACACCGGCGCAGGCATTTCAATCTTTAAACCGAAAACTGTTGAAAAATATATGCCCAGACTTTCTGAGAATATTGTTATACAGGGTATAACACAACAAAAGGTCACAATAAATGAATCTGTTCTTGTACCATTTTCACCTAACGACCCACATAAAGTGTACGTTTATAACCTCGATATTGAATTTGATGGATTATTAGGAGCTGATTTTTTTAAACATTACAATTGTATTATTGATATGAAAAATAATCAACTAATAACTAACTTTAAAACTGTCCCACTTTATGAAGTAAACAGAGACCTACCTGAACCACCGATAAAAAAATCTAAACCTCAAAATTCTGTCCCGGAAGACCTTCGCGAAACCAAAAATCAAAATTTAATATCAATCGAACCACGTACTGAAAAAATCATTAAATTAAAATGTAATTTAGCCAACACGGACGCTATACTACAAGCCCAAGAACACGAAAAGGTACGTTTGCCTAACGCCCTCGTAAAAATAAATGCACAGGGTGAATTTTTCACATCAGTCCTTAATGCAAACGCTATTCCAAAAACAATCAATTTCTCTAATTTAAAAGTTGAACCTGTTCAAAAATTTAAGTCGATTTTCAATTTAAATACAGAGAACCCGGACTTCCAATATTCAGACCGAACGTATGAGATAAAAAACCAATTACGTTTAGAACACTTAAATGACGAGGAAAGTGAATTAATCACCCAACTTTGCTTAGAATTTTCGGACATTTTCTATTTAGAAAGAGACAACTTGACATTCACCAACGAAATTAAGCACGCTATTGACACCAATAATTGCAAACCAATATTCACGAATCTTATCGTTACCCCCCAAGTCCATAAACAAGAAGTAAAATCACAGGTTTCAAAAATGCTAGACCAAGGCATAATTCGCCCTTCAATCTCTCCTTGGTCCTCCCCAGTTTGGGTGGTTCCCAAAAAACTTGACGCATCCGGAAAAGAAAAATGGCGAGTTGTCGTAGATTATAGGAAATTAAACGATAAATATCCCCTTCCAAACATTTCTGACCTTCTAGATCAACTCGGAAAATGCCAATATTTTACAACTCTAGATTTGGCTTCTGGTTTTCACCAAATAGAGATCAACCCCGAAGATATTCAAAAGACTGCTTTCACAGTCGAGAACGGTCATTTTGAATTTGTTAGAATGCCTTTTGGTCTCAAGAATGCCCAATCGACATTCCAAAGAGTAATGGACAATATTCTGTTGTCTAGTGTACATGGACGATATTATTATTTATTTCCCTACCATCCACGACCATATGTCCCGTCTAACCGAAGTGTTTCAACGTCTAAGAAAGGCCAATCTCAAAATTCAGCCCGACAAATGCGAATTTTTACGAAAGGAGGTCGCCTACCTAGGACACCTTATCACGAAGGACGGCGTGAAACCAAATCCCACTAAAGTCGATGCCATTCTAAACTTTCCTCAACCCAAAAACCCGAAGGAAATCAAGTCCTTCCTAGGGTTAGCAGGCTATTATAGACGATTCGTTCCCAATTCCTCTAAGATTTCGAAACCCCTGACTAAATTACTACAAAAGGATACACCTTTCAATTTTGACAATGACTGTACGAATTCATTTAAAAATTTAAAAGAAGCGTTAACGACTACTCCGATATTAATCTACCCCAATTTCGATGAACCCTTCATCCTAACTACTGACGCAAGCTCCTTTGCCGTCGGGTCGGTGCTCTCCCAAGGGTGTATAGGCAAGGATTTACCCATTGCCTATGCTTCAAGAACTCTATGCAGCGCGGAAACTAAATATTCCACCATTGAACGTGAACTTTTATCGATCGTCTGGTCGGTAAAACATTTCAGACCACACCTATTCGGCAGAAAGTTTAAACTAGTGACTGATCACCGACCACTCACCTGGCTATTTTCCATAAAAGACCCAGGAAGCAGACTGCTCGTTGGCGACTTAAACTAGAGGAATACGACTATGAGATCGTGTATAAACCCGGTAAAACTAACAAATACGCTGATGCCCTATCTCGGATAAAAATCAACCATTTTCAGAATGTTCAAAATTTAACTCAAAAATTTTAGCCGCAAACACAGACACTTCAGATAACGAAAACTCAGACGATGAAATCCCCGACAACGACGATGAAACTGCCGAACAAATTGTCCAAGAGTTCGACACTTTTGCCAGGCTATACAAGACAAAGTCTTTAATAGATTACTCTAAAATTCAAACCTCCAACAAACAATTATTAGACAAAGAAAACAAGAACATTATAACTTTCTTCCAGCAAAATAATCTAAGAAACCTTCATTACAAAATCATCGAGGACTTTTTCGAAGAAACTCCAGAGTTTCATAACGACAAAATCAATATTGTTTCTAGTAAATCAGTCAGACATAGGAAATATTACATTATCCCTCTACCATTTGATCCTGAATCTGTAGTAGAACATCTATTTTTAACGTTATTTAAGAATCAAAACGAACTAGACCTTTCCAAAACTTATCATGTTGAAAACAATCTAGATCTCCCAATACTCGAAGTTTTATCGTTCATCTTCGCGGAAAAAGATTTAAAATTAATCATTTGCCAAAACTTAGTACAAATTCCCGACGAAGACCAAATCCCAATAATCTTAGAACAACATCATAGCGGTAAAAGTAATTTACACCGCGGAATAAATGAAACGGTTCGAAAAATAAAAAATAAATATAATTGGCAAGGCTTATTTGAAGATGTTGAAAACTTTATCAAATCCTGTGAAATTTGTCAAAAGAACAAGGTATATCGGAAAAATATGAGTAGCCCATTAGTAATCACAGAAACGCCAAGAACACCGTTTGAGAGAATCAATATAGACATATTTCAAACTCCCACAAAAAACTATGCCTTAACTATTCGCGATGAATTAACTAAATTCACACAAGCATACCCGATCCAGGACAAATCTGCAAAATCAGTCGTGAACACCCTATTATTATATTTTCAACACTACGGTACACCTCTAAGAATCCATTGTGATTATGGCGGTGAATTTGATAATAGATTACTAAAAGATCTTTGTGCCCTTTATGATATAAAATTGACCTATTCAAGTGCAGGACATCCCCAATCTAACGGATCAATAGAACGGTTTCATGCTACCTTAGCAGAAATGATCAGAATCCATAAATCTGAAAACCCCGAGGAACACCCTCTCACTATCTTACCCTACGCAGTAATTTGCTACAATAATTCAATCAACAAAACACATGGGTTCAGTCCATATGAATTAATATTTGGACACACTTCGTGCAGGCCCCCTGAAACCTTGTATAATCAAAAAGAACTCATAACTAAATATGTCAGAGACCTAAATAATAGAATATCACACTATTACAAAATAGCACGTAGTCGTACACAGAATCAAAAGGAAAAAGCTAAAATACGTTTTGACAAACATGTCCCCGGGCGATAAAGTCTATGTTAAATAATCCCAAATCAAAGATAAATTACAAAACAAATTTAACGGTCCATTCGAAATTAAAGAAATTCTTCAAAATTCAGCAATTTTGAATAACCCTGAAACAAAACAAACTTCTAAAGTAAACTTTGATAGGATGAAACCATATTTTGAAAATTGAACTTTATTTTCAGGTTTCTCCTGCTGTTCGGATCAGCAATATCTCAGTACACGATAAGACCAATAAACAACACCGTAGGAGTTTATTATCATCGGGACACAGACATAGTAATTTCCCACAAGAAATGGACACTACTCGTACACAGAAATATATCCACCTTTAAAACGGCTCTAGACAAAAATGACGAAATCTTACACACAATTTTTAACAAACTCGATTTGGCATACCAAAACATGATAGCCTTCACAAGCGAAGTTAAAACACACCTTAGCCTTTTAGAACAGATATCAAAAACCATACATAGTAAATTTGACGAGATATATTTTGATACGAAACGTTACAAACGCGGAATTTTAAACGGCATAGGTACAATATTCAAATCAATTACCGGAAATCTAGACGCGGAAGATGGCGAGTATTATTTTAACTGCATTAACAAACTAAATCGAGACGAACATCAGCTAGAAAACCTAATCAAAAATCAAATATCGGTCACAACTTCCGTTATTAAAAACTTCAATTTGACTATCCAAAAGCTACAAATCGATGAAGAGACATTTAATAAAGATATAAAAGAAATTGAACGCGAAATCCTAAGTGCCGGGCATGATATACAAATAGCCCAAATAAAACTAAAATTCTTAGGTATTTGCGAACAACTCATGGCAAGTTACTTATTTATTGAAGATCATTTAAATGACATTTTAAATTCTATCACTTTCGCAAGACTTAAAATAATTCATACGTCAATTATTAATCCTCAGGATCTAGTAAATTCTTTACAAGAGATTTCACAGAACTTACCACTTCCAATTAAATTATTAAAGGTTGCACAGTATTTAGACATTATTGAGTTGAAAGCTTTTCAGTTAAACTCAGAATTAATATTTGTATTAGACATACCTTTAGTAGACCCTGCAACATATTCTGCTTTTAAATTATATCCCATTCCTATTTTGAATAATAGAACTGGCTTATATCACATTTTGTCAACTTCTCAAAAATACATTGCGAGAGATGATGATTCTTTGATGTACATACCTATCCCGGACCTCAAAGAATGCAAACAACTTAACTTCAATACCAAATTATGTCCAAATTTATTTGCATACCCAATTGACAACCATGCCATATGCGAGGCCCGTCTCTTCAAAAACCTCAAAATGCTGCCAGAAAACTGCCAGACATCGTTCGTCATCAGTCAGGGCTATAATGTCCAAAAGTTAGAAGAAAACGTATGGTTAGTGATTAACGCGGAACCTCTACATGTGACTATCAATTGTTCAGAGAAAACTTCCAAAACCGATGTCATCCTCAAAAACTCAGTTATAAAGCTACAGCCAAATTGCTACGCCTTTGTGGGAATCACAAAAATTCAAGCCAGTACGAACGAGGTAACAGATGAAAAAGACGACAGTCATCCAGTCCAAATCCCATACGAATGTTGCAGTCAAATCCCAGATAAAGTTCGAGTGCCCAAACTGAAACCTCTAAAATTAAGCAACTTAAATACTGAGGACCTTGAAATTGCCAAACATAAACTGGACCAATATTCAAAGGACCTAGATGACCTAATCAACGAACCCTTTATTACGAAACACATCTCCTGGTTCACCTACTTCACAATTGTTTTAATCTTCGGACTATTATTTCTCTATTTATTCTGCAAATGCAGAGCACGAAGGCGAAGATTAGCCATTGGTGTCTCCACATTGCCTCCACCTCCACCGAGGCCTAGTAAACCTCCCAGGACATTTAGCAGCCTATTCCCTTCACGAAGACGACCTCCACTAAGAAGAGAAGATGAAGAAGATGAAGACATAGAACTGAACTAAACCCAGACTGTTTGGTGTTTTTATTAACTTTTGTGCTAAGACTCTTCAGTGAATTTTATTACTCACTATATTTTATAATCCTGTTAATTTCAACTTATTAACATTTTATTGCTTTCTATTTTTTTGAGTTTAACCCTTGCATTTTTACGCTTAGTATATTATATTTTATATATAGGGTTTTTCTACATTTTTTACATTCTTGTAATTTTACAATTTTTTATTTCTTTTTATTATTTTTAAAAGTTGCTGTATAAGCATCAACTTTTTTTATAAGGGGGAAGTTGTTATATAAAATGATGGCATGTTAGCCAGAAAACTTAGAACTTTCTCATAGAATATTTACAGTTAGCCTTCACAGGCATCTCATATTACATATAGCAACTACTCTTCTTCAGCTACACAGCATATTCATATTTCATGTCAAATTCCCACAATAGGATTGCATCATGTTGCTTCCTTTGTTCTAGAACTCTTCAAGTCAGCAACTCATAAGTTATAAATATATGTAAATTGCATTTTCAAATCAGTTAATAGAACTCACTCATTAGATCAACATCAATTCAGGATAGTACGTACTATCCTTTTTGTAATTTTTAATAAAGTTTTTAAAAAGTCTAAAGTGTAACTTGTGATATAACACTTATACTCATGTCAGATTAAACAGTTCATTTTATAACTACATTTTTATTTCGAAGAGTCAACGTTGACTCTCATTAATTTAATAAATCTTTTTAAAAAGTCACTAATGTAAATCGTGATCTAACAATTGGCGCAGTCGGTAGGATTCCGTGAACACCATTAAGAACAAGAAGCCTAACTGGTAGTGACTCACGAAGAACAAGGACAGCATCTCCACGAGGTGCCTAACTAGTGCAAGTTGTCTATCAGAACAAGGAGACCTTCCTCATTTGTGGTGGCGGATCCCAATCCCTTACTGGAAGAACCTACACCCAATGAAGAATTTAATACTGTAAGTACTTTAACGAATCATCTCGCAATTTTTCTCGTATTGTTTTTTATTATTATTGTACGTAATGTATTATACTGCTAATACACAGAAAAAACTATTTCTATTATCCAATTCCCATTTATCATTTCTATTTATTATTACAAACGAACTAAATATTAAATCAAAACCACCTAGCTAGAGCTTAGACGTTAAGCGATTTAATCTACAGCATTATACTGCTAATGCTCAACTAGAATTGTAAAATCTAATTTAAAATACTGTGCATTATACTGTTAATGCAACTTTCGTATAACTAAAAACCCAATCGATCTACCAAAGGTACAACATTTTTTTATTTCTAATCAATTCGTTTTACCTCCTTAATTTACTAAATATCGAGCAACATGCTCAACGAGGTAACACAAGGTACAGCACAAGGTGCAGCACCAGGTCCAGCACCAGCACCAGCACCAGCACCAGCACCAGCACCGGTTCTTGAACCGTATAAATTAAGTGAAATTTTCTCAATTGTGCCCGAATACTTTATTTTTACAAACTTTCTTATATGCTTGTAGCCAGAGAGGTATTGGGTCACTACAGCGTGAGAACTTTTTTGGGACCGTGGGAACTTTTTGAAACTGGGTGTGGTCTTTGTCGGCTTACATCAAAGGATTCACCGCTTTTTAATTAATATGTTAATTAAGTGGTATGCAAATCGGTTCTATGATCATGAGGGAAATATATATAAATCAACTTTGGTTCAATTTTCTTATTAATCATAATATCTTTATACGGATTGTCGACAATTAGGACACTTGTACTAATATACCAGACCCCTTATGGCAACTGCCCCTTTTGTAGAGCCGGTCTTACAGAACGCCAGAGTCGGTACTGATCCCATGAAGAGACACATCGTATAAGCCGTATTGTCAACTTTTTATAACATCTCAGCGAGACGTCAACGAATTTAAAGAAAAGTGTTAATAAGCCGATTGAACCAGAGAGCCATCAATGGCATTAACGATATAGATTAGACGAACCTAATACAGCCTGTGCTATAGGTGTGAGGATACAGTTAGGTATATATGTAATAATAAAAAAATAAATTGTTATAAAAGTTTTTATTCAAGCTTATCAAATATCAATTACAATTGCATGGCCGTGGCAGACCAAAAAACATTGCTCTCGCTACATATAAAAAATAAATTAAAAGGCAAAGCGGCCGAAGTAACAAATTCAAGAAACCCAACTTCATGGGGTGAAACTAAAAACTTATTAGAGTCTCATTTTGGAGATGCACGCGATCTAACCTCGCTTATACAAGATCTGCAACGACTCCATCAACTAAATAACGAATCACCATTAACTTTTCTCTCTAGGCTACAAACCCATAACGCGAAAATGCTTTCCGCGGTAAACAAACAAATCGCTATGACAAACGAACAGAAAGATGCGCAAACACGCTTAATTGATACTATGACCCTTAATACTTTGTTAACCGGACTTGAACCCAAATTAGGCCAGATAGTCCGAGCTGGAAACCCGGCTACTGTACTCGATGCAACTCTCCGAGTAAAAAGAGAATTACAATTGTCTTATTTTGAATCTCAGAAATTCAACAAATATAACCCAAATAAAAATCCCATTCAAACCCAAGCAAAACGCTCTCCAGTTCCACAAAAATTCTGTTCTTTCTGCAAAAGAAACGGACATACAGTTAATGAATGCCGCACAAGGCAAAATCAACAATTTTCATCCCCTAGTTTTATTCCAAACACTTATTCTAATCAAGCGCAAACTTCAAGACCAAATTTCCAGAATTTTTCCAGCCAAAATAATCAAAGGCAATTTTCTCCACAAAATTTCCAACAAGCAAATAATCCATAACAAAATAGACCTTCGGTAATAAGACCGAACCCCAACTTCCAACAAAGATTTCCGAATCAACAACAAAACCCAAATATCAATCGTCAAAATCCACAAAGAACGCACCACGATAATTTTGACAATTACTATGATCCTCTAAACTATGAACATATTACTTACTATAATGAACCTGATAATTTCGACAATCAACAATACAACGATTTCCAAAATTACCAAACTGATTTTAACGATCAATATTTACCACAAGAGAATTATACTGGTAATTCTCAAAATTCACAAACAACCCACGCCGGTATTTGGCAAAATGAATACGAGAGTTATACTGCTAATTCTCAAACGCCTCAAGAAGATTATAATACCAATTCTCAGGATTTTTGTTTAGGCCCGAAGTATCCCGCGGATACTCCAACACAGGAAACAGACCAATTCAATCAAATATCGAATCAAATTCAAGCTATGAATCTAAACGATAACTTCGACCCGTTCCTGAACTTCCCGGAACAAGGGTTCATGTAGAAACCCTATCACACTCATTGTTGACTGTAAATTCAAAAAATTTATACTATAATAAAGACATCACAAACAAATTCAAAATTCTAATCGATACTGGCGCAGGTAAACCAAAAACAGCAGAAAATTACAAACGAAGATTTTCAGAAAATGTAATTATACAAGGTATAACCGATCAGAAAATTACTATTAATGAATCTGTTCTTATACCCTTCACGGACAATGACCCACATAAAGTTTACATCTATGATCTAGATATCAATTTCGATGGACTTATAGCAGCTGATTTCCTAGAACACTATCATTGTATAGTAGACATAAAAATAAACGATCAATAACCAATTTTAAAACGGTTCCACTTTTCAAAGTAACCGACGATTTATCAAGACCCGAATGCGACAAAATTCAGTCAAACCACAACCCTAATCAAAATAAAATCCAAATTGACGGCCGTACTGAAAAAATGTATAAACTAAAATGTAATCTTAGAAATACTGATGCTATTTTGCAAGCTCAGGAAAACGAAAAAGTCCGTTTACCTAATGCTCTTGTTAGAGTAAACGAAAACGGAGAATTTTTAACGACAATAATCAACGCTAACGTCATCCCGAAGACCGTCGATTTTTCTAATTTAAACTTAGAACCTTTACAAAAATTTAAGTCAATTTTCAACTTAAACACGCGAAACTCTGACCAACACCCAATGACGGACAGATCCTTTGAAATTAAGAACGAATTGCGCTTGGCTAAACGAAGAAGAGGCCGAAATAATAACGCAGCTTTGTTTAGATATTCTATTTAGAAGGAGACAATTTGACCTTTACCAATGAAATCAAACACCCTATTGACACCGACAACTTCCGACCGATATTTACGAAATCGTATCGCTATCCCCAGATCCATAAAGAAGAAGTTAAGTCCCAAGTATCGAAAATGTTAAGTCAAGGTATCATTCAACCCTCAATCTCACCTTGGTGCTCTCCTGTTTGGGTAGTCCCTAAAAAACTGGACGCTTCTGGCAAACAGAAATGGCGCGTTGTAGTTGACTATCCTAAACTTGAAATTAATCGCGCAGACATTCAAAAGACTGCTTTCACAGTTGAAAACGGTCATTACGAATTCGTGCGAATGCCATTTGGACTAAAAAATGCTCCATCAACGTTTCAAAGAGTGATGGACAATATTCTATTAGGCATCCAAAATGAACGGTGTCTCGTCTATATGGACGATATCATTATTTACTCTCCTACCATTCATGAACACATTTCTCGGCTAACAGAAGTTTTCAAACGCCTTCGAAAAGCCAACCTCAAAATTCAGCCAGACAAATGCGAATTCCTACGCAAGGAAGTCACTTATCTAGGACACCTCATCACAAAAGACGGCGTGAAACCAAATCCCACCAAAGTCGACGCCATTCTAAATTTTCCACAACCCAAGAACCAAAAAGAAATTAAATCATTTTTAGGACTAGCAGGCTATTATAGAAGGTTCATCCCAAACTTTTTCAAAACTTCTAAACCCTTGACAAAACTTCTGCAAAAAGATGTTCCTTTCGACTTTAATAATGATTGCCAAAATTCTTTTGCCAACCTAAAACAAACACTAACTACATCACCAATATTAATTTACCCAAATTTTGACAAACCTTTCATACTAACTACTGATGCGAGCGCATTTGCCGTCGGTTCTGTGCTCTCACAAGGACCAATTGGTAAAGATTTACCTATTGCTTACGCTTCCCGAGTTTCATGCAACGCCGAAACTAAATATTCCACGATAGAACGTGAACTTTTGGCTATAGTGTGGTCAGTAAAGCATTTTAGGCCATACCTATTCGGTAGAAAGGTTAAATTGATAATCGACCACAGACCACTTACATGGCTATTTTCTATAAAAGACCCAGGTAGTAGATTAGCTCGCTGGCGCCTTAAACTCGAAGAATACGACTACGAAGTCATATATAAACCCGGAAAAATAAACAAGAATGCAGACGCTCTGTCCCGAATCAAAATTAACCACTTTAACGATTGTTCCAAATTTCATACCAAAATTCTAGCTGCGAACGGAGACGAATCGAATGATGAATCAGATGACGAAACTCGAGACGATAACACTAAATTTACCGATGACCAAATTGCCCAAGAATTCGAAACCTTTGTCAACTTGTACAAGACGACGTCCTTAATAGATTATTCAAAAATCAAAGCCTCTAACAAACAACTATTGTATCGAGAACACAAAAATATTTTTTCAACAAAATAATTTACAAGACTTTCATCACAAAATTATCGAAGACATATTTGAAGAAAACGCAGAATTCCATAATGATAAGATCAATATTGTATCGAGCAAGACGGTCAGACATAGGAGATACTTTATCGCCCCGTTACCATTTGATATCGAATCCATAATTGAACACTTATTTTTGGTATTATTTAAAAACCAAGACGTCTTGGATCTTTCAAAGACTTACTTTGTCGAAAATAATTTAGACCTCCCTATACTTGAAATTATGTCATTCATTTTTGCGGAAAAGGACCTAAAATTAATAATTTGTCAAGATATTGTCAAAACCCCTGATGAAGACCAAATTCCTATAATTTTAGATCAACATCACAGCGGTAAAAATAACCTACACCGCGGAATAAACGAAACTATTCAACGAATTAGAGAAAAATACACTTGGCAAGGTCTAATTAAGGACGTAGAAAACTTTGTACAAAATTGTGAAACTTGTCAAAAAAGTAAAGTCTGTCGAAAAAATTTAAGCAGCCCGTTAGTAATAACCGAAACACCAAAGACACCATTTGAAAGAATTAACATTGACCTATTCGAGTTCCTCACATGCAACTATGCTTTAACGATACGCGAGGAATTTACACAAGCTTACGCAGTCCCTGATAAATCCGTTAAATCTGTAGTAAATACCTTATTACTATATTTCCAACACTATGGTACTCCTCTGAGAATACATTGCGACTATGGAGGAGAATTCGACAACCGATTATTACAAGATTTATGTATTTTATACGATATAAAATTAATCTTTTCAAGCGTAGGACACTCGTAATCGAATGGCTCAATTGAACGATTCCACGCAACGTTAGCAGAAATGATAAAAGTTAACCAAACAGAAAATCCGAACGAACACCCATTCACCATTTTACCTTACGCTGTAATTTGCTATAATAACTCTGTTAACAAAACGCATGGATTTACACCATATGAATTAGTTTTTGGTTATACGTCAGTCCGACCACCAGAAACCTTGTAAAACCAAAAAAAATTGATAACAAAATACGTCAATCGCATCTCCCATTATTATAAAATTGCTAGAGACTGAACGGAACTTCAAAAGCAAAAAGCCAAAATTAGATTCGATAAAAATGTCCCCGAAAATCGTACTGAATATAACGTCGGAGACAAAGTTTACGTAAAAGAATCACAAATAAAAAATAAGCTGCAAAATAAATTTAACGGACCCTTCGAAATTACCAAAATCTTTGAAAATTCAGCTGTCTTACTTAACCCAGAAACTAAACAAACTAGTAAAGTCAATTTTGACAGAATGAAACCTTATTCAAGTTAACCTTGTTTTCAGGTTATTCCTGCTGTTCGGATCAGCAACACTAGTGGTTTCCCAATATAAAATCACGCATATAAACAACATTATAGGAATATACTACCACGAAAAATCTGACGTAATAGTAACCAACGACAAATGGATATTACTGGTTCACAAAAACATTTCCTCCCTAAAAACAACCTTTGACAGAAACGAAAAAATGTTAGAGCTTATCCTAAACACCCTAGATGCCGCCGATCAGATGACGATCACTTTCAGGAGTGAAGTTAAAACAGATCTAAATCTCTTAACACAAATATCTAAAACTATAAAATCGAAATTTGACGAAATATTTTTGGATACAAAACGATATAAGCGCGGAATACTCAACGGTTTCGGCACAATCTTTAAATCAATAACCGGAAATTTAGACGCCGAAGACGGTCAATATTATTCTGATTGCATCAATAAGCTAAACAATGATGAACACCAATTGGAGAATCTAATAAAAAATCAAATTTCAGTTACTACATTCGTTATCAAAAATTTCAATTCAACTATTCAAAAACTTCAAATTGACGAAGAAACATTTAACAAAAATATCAAAGAAATCGATTGCACAATTCAATCTATGACAAGTCATATCGAAGCCATTGAAATCAAATTAACATTCTTACATTATTGCGAACAATTAATGGCAAGCTATTTGTACATCGAAGATAATTTAAATGATGTTCTAAATGCAATAACATTTGAACGTTTAAATATCATTCATACGTCAATCATCACTCCAACAGACTTAATTTCATCCTTATAGGAAATTTCACAGAATTTGCATAAAAATAACCTACCGCTTTCAATAAGGCTATCAAAAGTTGCTCAATATTTGGAAATTATGGAACTCCAAGCCTTTCAGACCGATTCAAGTTTAATCTTTTTTTTAAAAGTACCTTTAGTAGACCCACAAACTTACACAGCCTATCAATTATATCCTATTTTGGATAATAGAACTGGTTTACACCACTTATTATCGGTATCACAAAAATTTATCGCGAGGAATGATGATTCCTTAATTTTCTTACCCATCCCAGATCTAGATGAGTGCAAACAACTTTACATGGGAACCAAATTATGTTCCTACCTGTTCGCTTACCCGATAGATAACAATGCCATATGTGAAGCAAGACTCTTCAAAAACCTCATGAATCTACCCCAAAATTGTCAAACCTCATTCATAATCAGTCAAGGATACAACGTACAAAAACTCCAAGAAAACACCTGGCTAGTCATCAACGCAGAACCATTACATGTTACCGTTAATTGTCCGAAGAGAAATTCAAAAACAGAAGTCATCACAAAAAATTCCATTACAAAACTACAATCCAGATGTTTCGCCTTTGTTGGTATTACCAAAATCCAGGCCAGTTCCAACGAAGTGCTAGATGTTAGAGATAACACTCACCCAGTCGAAATTCCATACGATTGCTGCAGTGACTTTCCAGACAAAACTCAACTACCAAATTTAAAACCATTGAAGTTAAACAATTTGAACACAGAAGACCTCGAAATTGCAAAACATAAATTAGACCAGTACTCCAAGGATTTAGACGACCTCATTAACGAACGCTACGTGACAAAACACATCTCGTGGTTCACGTATTTCACTATAACCTTAGTAATTTCCCTTATCTTTCTCTACCTGTTTTGCAAATGCAGAAAAAGAAGCCGAAAGTTAGCCCTTGTTCATGCATCACACGGCTCACCTCCATCTCCTCCGATGCCAAGACGAACGCTCAAAAGTTTCACCAGTATATTACCTCCAAGGAGAAGACCCAGTATCCAAAGAGAAGAAGAAACCGAAGAAGTCGAATTAACTTAAAGACATCCTACATTGTTACCAATTTTGATTTCATGATTAATATTAATTTATGTTATATGTACATCTTTAATAGTCTTATATACTATTTGCATTTTTATATTTTACAATTTTATTCTTTTCATTTTATTATTATTTTGCTTTTATATTTTACAATTTTATTCTTTTTACTTTACTGTTATTCTGCTTTTATATTTTACAAAAGTTGCTGTATAATCACCAACTTTTTTAATAAGGGGGAAGTTGTTATATAATATTCGGTACACTGTATAAAAACTTGTACGTGACTTTTATTCCTTTTAAACTATCTTAGCATATCATATTTCAGCTACGTGTTGATAACGAATTCCCTCATATTATTTATCGCTGATATGTAATATCATATTTCCTTTGGCTTGTCTTGGGAAACAATACTAATGCTGACTAAGCACAGCCAACCAGGATATAAATTAGACAGATAATCTTTTGTAGTCAGTTCTTATACTCATGTCAGATTAAACAGTTCATTTTATAACTACATTTTTATTTCGAAGAGTCAACGTTGACTCTCATTAATTTAATAAATCTTTTTAAAAAGTCACTAATGTAAATCGTGATCTAACATACATACCATATGTCCAATGCTATATGGGACACCACTTAGAGTTTTTATTTCTATTTTTAATTAATAAATTATGTATATTTTTTTGGCTACACAATTATTACTGTTAAAAATGAATTTAGTAATTTAATAAATATTATAATTTCCAGGAAACCATTGTGAGAGTAAACTGGAGCGTGGTAAACAATAATAGATACGTTAATGTTAATAAAATGCGCGCACATGGATGCTAACAACATTACTGTATATTCTTTATTTTCCTTCCATCTAAAAGACAAATATATATATATTATTATATAGTACCACGTACTATCATATTATGCTTTCCATATATGCAAAGTACAAATAATACATATATGTACCAGTTATACACTTAATATAGTCTATAATTTGTTACCATGCTTATGCATAATACATTTTACATGCGCCCCATGCATATAAAAAGATCATGCGAAAGTACCAAGGAATTGGAAACATTTGCATGTAAAAAGTAGGTCGTTCTTTCGAGAAAACATATGAATTTGCATATACTTTGCATGAGTACGTACTTTTATATTTTTACTACGATCATACTTTGTATATGATTGTGTTATTTGGGCTGCTTTCAATGTGAAGCGTTTACATATTTTCGATGGGAGCTGTGTAACATGTGTAAACACCAGAGTTGGGTAAATTTTAATCTACTACTATATAGGTATTACTGCACTACCTACTTACAGCCTCGTCGTCTTGACGACGAAAATAATTTTATTGCAATTACACATCCTTATACTCCAGACGGAGCTCTGCCACTGGTAAAAATATTCGCGATATATGGTTCGTCTTGAATAACATTAATATTTAAATATTTAATGAAATACGGACCTGGCTACAGTCAACAGCACAGAAGAAGAAACAATCAGAAGGGAATGTCGGCAAAAAATCCTTTGATCTCGTGTTGTAAATCTCCACCATACAATTGTTGGGCGAGTTCAGGAGAGTACTCAATATTTTTTACCCCTTTTAGGAACGGCCCGGAAGAGAATCAGAAAACCTGTGAAACATTATACGAAGACAAATAATATTTGTTTTAGATTTTCAATGTTTCTTAACTAATTAGGCGGCATCATGATACAAACTGTATCACGAGGCGAGATCACGCCATTTGTCGCTGACGATCCGGTTACAGAAGAAATCCGTGATCCGGGCCTGGCACGATTTTTTACAATTCCGTCCGAGACTGACAGTGCGCGATGTAGATGCGCGAACTTTTCCCGCCAATGGGAGAGTATATTCTGATTGTTTCTTCTTCTGTGGTCAACAGATGGACCCCGTTTAACAAGATTTTTAAAGTATAAGGTTGCCTCGTAACTCTCGATCCCCACCACAAAATGTCATTAGCCAATGAGCAGCTGATGTGAAATCACACCAGATGCAGAGCCTGATTCAAAATATTGTAAGAATTTGTGTAATGTTAACAACTAAGCAAAGCTAACTGGAACGAGCTCGCAATGACCCGCCTGAGGTAAGTATATGAGGTAAGAGGTAACCTCGTATTTGAGTCACCGTTTTGCACGGTGGTAACCGGGATGGGATAAGTTGTATGTAGAATATAACACTACCCCAGTAAACATAGTAAGTCCGGCAAAACGCCGGGCCAATACATTTATTGCCGGGTAACTGTCATTTGTCGCATAATGATGCTGGCCCTGTGTCTTATAGGTAACTATAGGACGATTAGTGATGGGCGATATATCACGAACTGTGATTTAATCACTGATATTAAGAAATCACAGGTAACGACTGTTAGTAAAGTTGGCAGAAAAGCGTGACGTGATCACGACTTTCCGTATTTCGTTCCCTTGCCGTGGTCTAACCAAGACGATATTTCACGATATTTACTTTGAGTCGATTATTGTTTGTGGTCGTATGTATTAACACGTAAAGCAAGCGATCCCGTGCCTTATTAGCGTTATTTCACATTATTTAGATATTTATATAAATATCTTTCTTTTATTGACTGGCGATGCGATGTGGCGATTCGAGGCAGGGTCGTGACGGAACATTTTTGTTATAACACCAGAAGTATAACTACTAAAACCATGCGTAAAAATATTTTATATGATTAAATATATACTAGCAATTTTATTGAAAATATTGAGCATTTACGTTTCGGCATGAAATATGAATAAAAATATGGAATATTCGACAATAAGCAAATGAAAACATTTTTAAAAAACATCCTTTTAGGTATATTATAAAACAACAACAAAAATAACTTTAAAAAATAAATATACCATTTTAAATTAACAAAAATTCTTATAAAATAAACATAAATATAAACAAGAAATTTATTGATGCTTCCGAAATGTTAATGTTTGTACTATGTCGTGAGCAAAAAAAAATAGGACAACTATTTTTCTAATGTAAATCTGTCTCTATTTGCACAAAAATTAAAGTTAGATGTACACAACTAGATTTTAGCAAAAATGCGTTATAAGACCTGTCTCATTTTTTTTTGTGCACGACAGTACAACTTTACAAAAATATCCTATTATCAAGTTCCATTCAAAACCTAGCATGCTTTTGCTTTATTACCAATCCATACATCAGATAGGTTATTTGGATAAACAAATCATAATATATTATACATATTATGCATATCTGCGGCAGCACAGATTACCAAAAGTAGCTAATTCACCATTCATCGTCTGTCGGCGCTTATTTAGGGATAGGGAACAATTAACAATTTCTCTCGTACGTCGTTATATGAAAGTCGTGATCACATCACGCTTTAAATTCACTGATATAAGAAAATCACAGTAACGATTTACGTTGTGATTGAAAAATCACGATATCGCCCATCACTAAGAACGATGATAAATATGCTTTGATGGCCCAATAACGATAAAATGGCAGTAGACCGTTGATTATTTAAAAATGAATCTGTTCCCATGTAATCTATAGCTTTTATGTTTTAATAGACTATATGTAGGTAAGTATTAAATTTTTTTTGTATTAATGTAGGAAAAAATATGAATTTTACCAGCACCACCTATTGACAAGTCCGGTAAGTGGCAAATTCACAATTAATGTGTCATCAACATCAACACAAGGACAAGGCTAATGGTTATTTTTTTCGAGCTTTACTTGTTTATTTATTGAATAGTCTTTATTATACTCTTCGCAAAAACGAAGAGTATATTGTATTTGATCGGCACATTTCTAAAATCGTAAATATCGCTCGTAGAGAAAAAATTTTCATATCATTGTGTTAGTGAACGAATTCTGAACAACTTTCAAAATGTCCGTCTGTCCGTCTGTCCGTCCGTCACGTTTCTTGTAAGCACGATAACTTAAGAAAGGAAAGTCCGATTGTATTGAAATTTAGAAAATAAGTTAATGTTAGCTAGAGGAAGAACCCTATTGTTTTTGAAGAAAATCGATCAGTAAATAAAAAAGTTATTAATTATTTAATTTAAAAAAAAAATTTTTTTGTTAATTTTTGTGGCTTGTACTAAAATGGAAATCGCGAGATATTATTTCCATAACAAATTTTTTTTTGTGTATGAAGTTTACTAATATTTCTTAGAAGTGAAATATGTATGAATGTCGACAGATATATATTACAGATAATCAATTTTCCTAGCAACAGGTGGTGGCGCAGCGGCTAAAGCTTTTCGTTGCGCAGTTTCAACACGGATGTCAGCGAGTGAGGACAACGTAGCGAAGCTTCCACACAAACAATTTATCAAAAGTAATAAAGAATCACATAGAAATACAGGTGCCAAGCCTAAACAAAAATATAAGGAATCGAGGAGACGATCTCCCCTTAAAAAATCCAGCTTGCGTGCTGAAAAACGGTGCAGTGGCAGTGCAACGAGCAGCAGTGACAGCGACACTCATAAACCTAAGTGCAAGATAGACAGTGATAGAGACACAAAACTAGTAAATAAGTTAAGTGAGAGAGACACAGAACTCCCTAGTTATAAGAGTGAGACAGACACTAATAAATTAAATCTACCCCATTCAACTAAAACTGTCTACGCGGACTCGGAAGAAGAGGACGAGGACAGTACACAGATCTACAAGAAACCAAAGCAAGAAAAGCACATTGACGTGAAGTCAATTCACATAAAGAAACATAAAACAAGTAAGTGGGCGAACATCCAGCCTAAACTCTATCAATTTAACAAAAACCCTGACAAAAAGATACCACTAAAACGAGTTGAATTATTTAAAGAATTCGAAGAATCCATAGAATTTACAAAACCGACCACAAATACTGTGCCTACAGAATCTCAGTTTAAAAGTGCCTACGATACCAGAGGCACATCACCGCCTGTACCCACAGTAGCTAAAAAGATACAGAGCGAGAAAATCGCACAACAGTTTTTACTCGCACAACAGCATCTTCTGGATCAAACTACCAACCAATCATACGCAGAATTAGCCGCAAAAATAATGGACTCCGAAAAAATGGAAGACGACCTCCCACCTGAAATAATCACTAAAGCACCCCCCGATAAATCGCCAACTACTCATCCAGAACAAATTTCCTAATTGGATACCTACAATAAATCCCCATCAAGGATCAACATTTTAAACTACGATTTACCAAAGGACCCCATAATCAAAACAGACTCCCTCCTAGAACAAAAAACAAAATTAGCGCAACAACAGGCAACTGAAAAATTAATAAGTCAATTGATTAAAGAAGGGCAAATCACCCTAGAGGACAACAATTTAATTTTTGGCAACCAAAAAATTGATATGTCCCTCTCACAGCAGCTGAGACCAACCACCCCTACTCCAATCGCGATGGACATCAAGCTACTCTCACAAACACATACCACTGGATTCATCACCCCGAAGAAAATCACCAAGCTCTCCTCATTGATTAAAAAACCTACCGATGCCATACCAACCAAAAACAGGTTTACCGGACTCCCAACGCAATCAGAAAAGGATATCGCCGAAAAAACGTCACAAACAATAACAAAAAACACCACCAATAAGCCTAGAACCACTCAGAAAAAATCGACTGAAAACGTATTTAAAAATCCGCCAATAGTAATCCAAGGACAAATTAAATCTCACGATAACTTTGTAAAAGAGATACGCAATAGTATAAAAAATGGATTTTACATTAAATACGCACCCAAATCGATATTACTATACATCGCTGACAAAGATGAATACAAAAAATATAAAGAAAAACTCATAAAACAGGACGACGTACGATTTCATTCTTACACATCTCGTGACGACAAGTCACACGCGTTTGTTTTGAGAGGGCTCCAAGGCCACCATGAACTTACAGATCTTAAAGAGGAGCTCGAAGATAACCATGATCTGCCAGTAAGAGCTATCTATAAAATGAAAACCAAATTTTCACCTTTATACTTGGTAGTGACTGATAATAATGTGACACTGAAAGAACTTCAACAACGTATTAAATTTATTATGTACACCAAAGTAGAGTGGGAGAGACGCTCAAATGAACGACTAATTTCCCAATGCAGACGCTGCCAGGCATGGGGACATGCCACGAGCAATTGCTTCCGAGATCCCCGCTGTGTAAAGTGTGCAGGGGCACACTGGACCAAAGACTGCCAAAAACCAGTAGACGAAACACCTACCTGTGCAAACTGTGGTAAAAATCACACAGCATCTAACATAGACTGTGAGATATATCAAAATAGAATAGCTATTATGAGCAGGAGAGCAGAAGAGATGACAGCAGTCCAAACTAAATACGTTCCAGCTCCAGTCCCACCCACTAATGCTTGGGCGGAGCGTGCCCGAAATAAATCAAGATCGGCCATGCCAGACGATGGTGTCGAGGTAGGACCCACCAGATCGTTCCAACCCACGAGGGAGGAGCCAGCCCAGACGAGAAACGCACAAACACAACAACTCGCAGCCAGGAACGAAGGTTCAACAGCGCTGGCCGGCGCGCACGGTGATTTCAAACAATTAATGATAGCCACTAATAAATTGAATTCATTGATTAATATTGCCGAGACTATCAAAGCCATAAATGAACTAAATAACATGCTAGAAAAAGCACAATCTGACATGGATGTGCTTGCTATAATGCAAGAATTCGCCTCCAACATCCTACCTAAGTATAAACTTAGATATGTATAAGGTCACGATTTGGAACTGCAACGGAATAATTAATAAGAGAAATGAATTTGCCTATTACTTAAATGCAGAGAAAATAGACATATGTATTTTAACAGAAACTTTCCTAAAAAATAACCTTAAATTTAATGTCGCAAATTATATAGTACACAGAAGCGATAGGGTGGGCAGGAGAGGTGGTGGTGTGGCTATCCTGGTTAAAAGGGGCATTCCTCACCACACTCTCCCCATGCTCAACATTTCTATAGAAAATTGCACTATTCAATTGACTGACGGCACCACAATTATAGGTATATATAATCCACCTAATAACCGCTTAACGGACAATCTACTAGATCAGTTGCTCGCTCGTCCCAAGGTACTCGTACTTGGGGACTTTAACGCCAGACACTCCGCGTGGAGTAATAGACGCAACAATCACAATGGAAATATAATTTACGATTATGCTTTGAGGGAAAATGTTGCAATCTCCGCCCCCGAGTCCCCAACGCACTTCCCCCTCAACAATTCATCCCCCTCAGTTATTGACTTTATTTTAAACAAGAATTACCCTCACACCCTCCAACCCTTCTCTCTACCTCTCCTATCCTCAGATCACAATCCCGTACATTTTGAACTGAGAGTCACCCAAGCTAATGACGTCACCCGAAAAATATACCACTATAAAACAGCTAATTGGAAAAAATTCAAAGATCTGATTAATAATAATTTGACTATCAACAACCAAATAAATACCAACGAACAGCTGGACGATGAGGTCGACCGTCTCACGGAAATAATTACAAGTGCCAGGGATAAGGCCGTTAAAATTATTAACGTAAAACCAAGAGAACTAATTACCCCCCGTGAAATAGTCGACCTCATCAAATTCAAAAACCGATTACGCCGAAAATGGCAAAGATCGCGAAGACCTATAGATAAAGTAAGACTGATAGTCATACAAAATAATATTAAAGATAAGCTAGGGAAATATAGGGAAGAAACCTGGAACAACAAAATCAGTAACCTTTCGAGAAAAGACAATACGCTTTGGCGTATGTCAAAACTATTAAAAAATCCTTTTCCCCCCATGCCCACTTTGATTAAAGATGGTCAAACATTCAACCTAGATGCCGAAAAAGCTGACGTCATAGCTGGGTATCTCCAGACGACAAATACTACTACTCCCAATTCCTCACCCTTCCAAGAGCAGGTCACGGCTCACGTACGTGATCTGCTCCCTAAATATCCTATCCCACCCCATAAACTCCCCAAACTCCTAGCTTCCCCCTCTGACACCAAAAAGTTCATAAAGCAATCACCCAACAAAAAGGCACCAGGAATAGACACAATCCCCAATGTTGTACTGAAATACCTACCCCAAAAAGCAGTGGTGCAAATAACCTATATTATAAACGCCATAATTAGATTGCAATATTTTCCATCAAAGTGGAAAATCGCTATAGTTGTCCCGATTCTGAAGCCGGGTAAACCTCCCCATGAACCAGAGAGTTACCGGCCAATCTCCCTTCTTAATACCCTCTCAAAATTGGCTGAGAGGGTGATATTGGGGTATATAAATAGGTTCGTGGGGAGGAAAAACCTCATGCCCATGCAGCAGTTCGGCTTCAGAGCGGGACACACAACCACGCATGCTATATGTAAATTAGTGCAGGACACGTTGCACAGTTTTAACAAAAAACAGTGCAACGTAGTCCTGCTACTAGACATTGAAAAAGCGTTCGACTCCGCGTGGAGAAACGGCTTAATTTATAAACTTGATAAACTACATAAATTCCCCAAGTACATTACCACATTAATTGCATCCTTTCTATCAGATCGTCACATCCTGGTACGGGTGAACAACTGTTTATCTATAAAAACGAGGCTCTCCGCAGGAGTTCCTCAAGGGTCCTCTCTTTCACCCATCCTTTATAACCTTTTTACCTCAGACATTCCTTCCTATCCTAACACTTCCCTCCTACTATATGCCGATGACGTCACCATTTACGCCAGCAGCTTCTATGCCGAAACAGCAACTCAAAAAATTAAATATCATTTGTTAAAACTTACCAAATATTATGAAACTTGGAAAATAAGAATTAATCCGTCGAAAACAGAGTCGATAACGTTCAACCGGAAGTTTACAAATAATAAGACCATTAAAAAACTTAAAATAGACGGCATAGAAGTTGCTGAGCGTGACACCATCAAATTTTTGGGGGTCTCCCTGGATAAAAGGTTACGTTTCGGCCCTCACATCACCAGGGCCATTAGCAGATCCTATGGAGCCCTCAGCAAACTTTACCCGCTGGTGAACAGGCGGAGTAAGCTTACCACGGACAATAAACTTACCCTCTATAAGGTCATCCTTAGACCAATTTTACTCTATGGCTGCGTGGCCTGGAACGGCGCCTCGGACACGCAGTTACATAGGGTACAAGTGACGCAAAATAAGTTTCTCCGTTTGCTCACCAACTCACACCGCTACATAACCATCGAGGAGCTCCATAGGATCACTGACATGCCTATGGTGAAGGACCTCATCCGGGAGACCGCACAGAAATTTTTCACTTTTAAAATTGACGTCTCGGCATTAACCTCCGATATTGCCAATTTACGAATTCACGACAACGTCTCACATACTCATAAATTAATACATCAAAAACTCCCTATTTATGAAATTCGTAGATAATGAATGTAAATTCCAAAAAACTTCCATCCCCTACACCATCCCTATACATAAATCTTCCCCCCCCTTGGGGAATCCTGTAGCAGGATTAGAGAAGCATATACAGGTAAATCATTTACACATAAATTGTTATTCCGTACAAATTCTTATTGCTCACAAAAACATCACGGTTTTATCTATTGACCACGAATTATTTAAAGCAGGTTTTTATCCTTAATTTTCCTGCATATAGCTATAGCACATCCATACCTCCTCGAATTTACATTCTCCTGCTTTAAGCCTCGGCAATATTAACTTAAATGCGTTTAATCTGTAGCAAAAACGCCTACAAGTAATTAATCTTAAAAGTTGTTTGAGATCTCTAGGCTCACCATCAGGCCAAACATGGACGCATCACGTCCCCCGGGCGTCTGTTACGTTTGTGTTTTATATATATTGTTACACTAAATATGAGATACATGAAATAAAACAACTGAAATGTAAATAGCTAAAACAAATAAAGAGCTTTGTAATGCTAATGCTAATGCTAATGCTTTTCGTTGCAATCCAAGGGTCCCGTGTTCGAATCCCGCAGGTTGGATTTTTTTTTCATTTTTTTTTCATACAATTTTTTTCACAACAAAGTTTATTATCACAAAATTTAGGATGTCCAAAAACTAACATTATTTACAAGAAAACTGCGAAGAGTATCCTATAGAATGTGTAACAATTATATATAAAAAGCTCAGTAAATTGGCGAAGAGTACGTTTTTAGCTTGTTGTCTTTATTGTTGTGAAGAGGTAAGTAATTGATGGCTTTATAAAATATATGTTATGTTCAGTTCATGGATAAATTATAATTGTGCCATGATTTGCTTGAAGGTTATGTTTCCAATTTTTCAATTAATTTAATAAGTATTTTTCATTCATTCTGTTTTTAGATCAAGCCTTACAAATGTTGTGTTCCAAAGTGTGGTGGCAATCATGACAACATACCCAAAGTCTCGACTTTCTATTTCCCGAAAGATGAGAATCTTCGACAGAAACTAACCCTGTCTGTCAACTAAATATAAACATAAACACACCACAGATAGTGGACAACCCCCAAATCCAAAGGCAAGGCTGTCTGGAAGGAGGTTACACATTTGGAAGAAGACATACATCCACATCCACCGGTGTTGTCAATACCGAGGCTGGGGGTCGAACCCAGAGCGCGATAGACAGTCGATCATCATATTCGCCACTCAATACACCTTAACCGATTGAGCTACCGCTACAAAAGTTAGTAGAGTAATTTTGTTTTATTTTCAAAAAGAAATTATAATTTTCTATTTATTTTTATTTTAAGGTCTGTCAGTTACACTTTCTACAGGATAAAATTTAAATTGAGACAAGCGTGTACACTGGAAGGGAAAAAACTCACGGCTCCATTAGTCACCCCCGTTTGATAGAAGGTTTGCTATACTATATTATACGTCTTGTTATCTAATTTTCTTTCTATCAGGTGCTGTACCTAGTCAATTTTCAAATTGTGTTCAGTATCTTTTTACAATATCAAAAACAACCCCTGTGTCATTAAAAATTAATGACCATATCCCTATATTTTCTTGATATCGATTCCAAAAAGGAGAGTATAATATGCAAGAATATACAGATGTACACTTAATTTAGACCCTCCAAGTGTTGTTTTCAAGGTGGTTTTTTTTTCACTTTGGATTTTACAAGGGCCGCATCTACACTTTTTGCGTATTGTACATTAAAATAGCAATATGTGATATGCATATTAAACAATTCTTTCTCCCTTGTCTGCATTTTGTGGCATAACAAATATTCTGAATCGTCGTAGGAAATATTATGTTTGTTTACAAAGAAAACTTGTTTCAGCTGTAATACGAGGAAATTCAATTGGGAACCCCATAACAGGTTTGATACGATCTTTTGCTAATCGAGAAGAGGAAGAAGATAATTAAAAGCAAAGGAGAACAGAAATAAGACCAGGAAAAGATATATACGTTGGAATATGAAATGTAATTTATTATGTTCAGAGAACTGCGTTTTGATGATTTTTAATGTTAACGTATTGAATAAATTTTAATTTTTTCTTAGTAACTTGGACTCAGTTCTTATGAAATAATGTGTCAAGACTTCATAGAAATGTACCGGTTTTCATTTTTTTTGAAGGGGCAAATCTAAAAACCACGATATGGGTATATTTATTTAATCAAACTTTCATTTAGACGTTTCCAAATATGTCAGTTGACAATTCTAATCAAGCAGTATGTGTTACGTGATGCACGTGGTTATTAACGTACATGGGTAATATGTAAAAGAAGTTTTGAATATAAACATGCATATGATGGTAATTTAATTTTCAAACTAGCAAAAAAAATTTAAACGGCAAATTTTCTCTTAAAGGTAATTGGTCGTTACTTAAGGCCTAATTAAGTTGCAGGTATGTACAAGGTGTCAAATTTTGGAAGCATAAAGTAGACTTAATTGTAAGCCTAAAGAACACAAAAGTGGTAGTGTGATTTTTATTTGTTTCGAAGTTACAGGCTTATTAAATTTATGAAGAGTAAATAAAAAAAAAACTTGTGGGAACAAATGACAAAAAAATGAACATTTTTTTTTCTTAGGTGTTTATTCCCACATGCTATTTTTAAATTTATTGGTCAAAAATTTTAGAGGCCTGTAAGTTCCAAACATAAAAATTGAGCTACCACTTTTGTGTATTTTAGTCTTGCAATTAAGTCTACTTTACGCTCCCAAAGTTTGAACATAACAATACTGGACATCTTGTATAGGCCATATGCTGGGCTACTGAAGTAGAGTCAAATTTAATTTAACGGCCCGTAGTAGAAGTGTCGACAGTGTGATGTTCATGTGATGGCACAATGCCGGCCCAAAGACAGCAAGTGATGGCAAATACTCGGCAAATGATCTGTGCCCGGCTGCCGGCCGTAGTGACCTATATATGCCGGCCGTAGTGACCTATATATGCCGGCCCAATGAAGTATGCCTGCAACAGGCCATCAATTCATATGCCGGGTGTATGGCATAGGGCCAACAAAAACCCGCGTATAAATGTTTGCTGGGCACTGTTCATAGTATACTTCTGGCCATATTTCGGGCCAGTACGGGCCGTCCTTCTGGAAAAAGATAACTGCGTCACTACTACACCCTTCGAAAAACAAGGATAGTCTGACTTTTCATCGCTGCATTCTAGTCATGGGTAACACCAAAAAGGATAAGATAGAGCGGAAGGCTCGCGTACACATGCCATCTGTCGAGTTTTAGGCAGCAACAACATATTTACAGGCATCGGCATCAATGAAAGAGATTGTTGTCTATACTATTGACCTTGCTGTTGGTCTATAATCAACAGGTGCGTTTTTTTGCTACAATTCTGACACCGGAATATCAAATCTTGTCGTTTTTTTGCTCGCCATTCTGATTCCATACACATGAATGTCGATGCCATTATTCGTTATTTAAGAATCCTAAGAAATTTGTCGCCTCCCACCTAGGAATTTCAGTTTTGTCGTTTTATTGGTAAATATCATTCTGGTAATTCTAACTCTACCGGTCGTGGACAAAAAAACGCACCTAACCTTACAATCATGCAATGCAATGGTAATGGTGATCATAATAAATGTCACATGTAGAAAAAGCAAATGAGTATTATATGTGTAAAAAATTATAGTTTTGATTATAGTTATAAAGTATATAATGGTTGTGGCCTGCAATTTTTCAAACTGTCGTAGAAGAAACGATAAATATAAAGGGCATGGGTTTTTTATGGTCCCTGAGGAACTCGAAATGTGAGTAAGATCCCAGATGCCAGTTTGATTTGAAATTGTTATGAAAATATGCTACCAGCTTGGTACCCTCCGCCTTACGAAGATCTTTATCATGTACTTAGCATACAAATCTTGCAAATTGCTAGCACTTAGGGCGAGTTGTACCAACTAAGTTCAAACCAAGTTCAGCTTGAGATGTTATTTCCCATATTTCGTATGGGTCCCACGCGCCACAAACGAGAAAAAAAAATTGAAATATCACCAGCCGCCACTGCATGATCATACCTTGATCATCAGTATATAGAAAGAATATAATTTTCTTGTTTTTGATATTGATATTGTTAGATGAAAGCAGTTGATAAGATGTCTCGTAAGAGTCATTTTTTGTTGATATACTGGTATGATCAGACTTGGATCGATAGTATATGGAAAGAATGAATGGTTTCATTGAAAGTTATCTGCTGAATTAGTACACAAAATAATATTTTTCGATAATTTGTAATGGTTGTATTTTGAGCTACCACCAATTAGTGATTTTTGTTTTACCCATTAATTTATTTTTAGTATACGATTACGATTTTTTTTTATTGGAGCTGACATGTTTATATTTGTTATTTTTTCTGTCAGTTTTGTGTCCGTTTTATTTATTAATTTTGTATGATTAATTTTTTTCAATTGCACACGTTGAATTCATTACGGCTAGAATTTTTATTTTCTGTTCAATACAACACTGTAGCATAACTATTGATCAGTGTTATACAAATTTCTAGTTATAAGTTATTATACAGTGTCATTTGTAGAATATTTTATAAATTATTTATACTATTTAAATTCACTTATTACTAGTAATATTTGTTTTGTTAGTGCAGTGGCTATTTCTTAAAATAAAGTAATTTTTTTCACGTTTATCGCTTCTTTTTTCCACGTTTATCGCTTCTTTTTCCCTTGATTTTTAAGAAATCCAGTGGCACGAGTGCGGTGCCTCGAGAGTTTAAATTTCCCGGTAATGGCGGTAGTGGGCAGTGGGGGATTTAGTTACGCATCTGACCTGCAGAGGGCGCCGGCTCGGTACTTCCGAATTTAAATTTCCCGCTAAAAATTGAAGGCTGAAAGTTCCTTTACGAGCTCGACCCGCGCAGGGTGCATGGATTGAAGACCTTGAGTTTCAGTTTCCCGCTATGTGTGGTAGTGGGGGGGATTTCATGCTGCCTAGGACTCGCCCAGGTGGCGCAGGAAAACCTTGTACGGAAAAATACATTGTGGCCATATGGAACCTTCCACTCTATCCTATCCTTTTTGGGTAACACGGCGTGCGCTGTCCGCAGCCACTGACGTGTCCGTAATACCGCACAGGGACTCTCAGCTCCCACCATCTTGAGTGTTATTAAAGTGACACTGTGTCATATTGTTGTTTCAACACATGTGACACACCGAAATGTGTCAGCACAAAAGCCCCATTCAACACAGTGTTACACATCTCTACCGCATTCATTTCTCGCCCAAAAGCTGAATACGAAAGAACCTTATATTCTACAAATCTTGCCCATTTAAAACCCCCGAAAGTAGGCAATCCGCAGTGTATGTATGGTATTTTCTTAAAAAGTTTATTTTTGCGACATACCAGGTAAGTTGTGGTATGTATTATTAGCTTACCGCTTCATTTTCACGAGAAGTGGTTTAATAGGCGTCTGAAAATAAGGAGTACGCCACCTGGTGATCTATAGTCAAACTAATTATAGGCCTTTTTGTCATTGTCTCTTTAGTGTACGATGATAACAATAAGTAAATAATGATAAACTGAGATGCTAAGTTATTAAAAATATGATAGCATTTAAAGGGGCTACACAAGATACAACTTGATGGAGCCAACCTAGTCGGTATTCTTTGTAGATTGCAGGGACAACTCGTGAAAGTTGAATTGGCACGACAATGTTCACAGCATACCTTCTTTGATGTAGACACCTTTAACCAGGCATTGAGAGGGAAAAAGCTGGTGCAAATAACCGTGGCCCGAGTAGCAATAATAATAGCCTGAACAATCACACATTGTAAGTGAAACTTTTGAAATAAGTAAATATATGCAATTTCAGTATATTCATAAAAGTAATGTATACTATTGCATCATGCACTATTATGTTTTACCCCTGAATATTTCTATTTCATATTTTACAAAATACTGTTTCAGTTATTTTAGTTAAAGAATTAATAAATATCTTTTCAGTTACCTATATTCAATGTAGGTACCACTAATTTCATGATCTGACACTTGCTTGTAAACATAGAGCATACACATTTATTAAGTTTTGTGTTGAATATGGGTTGTAGGTACCACACAAAATAATATGTCCTGCATTTAAAACATATTCCCCTTCATACATACAATTAGAATTTTTACATTTTTAGTGCTTCCCAAATGTTCCATACATTGCAAAATGCTTAACCTAAATGTCACTCATGTTTCCTGAAAAAAAAAAGTGATTTAAACTACAACTGTACATAAATTTAAAGAAATATTTAAGTTTATTAATATTTAACTAGCCAGACACCGTTTATGTCGAAGAAACTGTACTTTTCAAGGGGAAAACCAGATAACCTAAAAAATATGAATTTTGCTGAATAATATGCCATTAACATCTTGCAAATCACTTACAACAAAATCTTGCAAACCTTTAGGTCATATATTATTAATGTTATTATTTTCAACGCCAAAAATAACAATAAACAGAAAAAAATCGATATAAGTATTCGCCAAATAAATAAACAAACGGCCTATAATTAGTTCACGAGTTCTCCACTTTGGCGCTGGCATCTTAAATTCAGACGCCTATGGAGAATACGGTTTCACGTGACTTTTGATATGTCAAAACACTAACCGCAGCTTACCCAGCTCTCGACGTAGGTTAGAAGTGGTATGTATCGCTGTCCTTGTTTACTGTCAAGCCCGTAAACTAACATCTTTTTGAATTTGTGAGAAATAATATAAAGTAATAACTATCTATATTTTCGCGATACCGGTTTGCAAATATATAATAATATGGTGGGGGTATAACCACTACCCACTAAACAAAACATATATCCGTAATATTACGCAATATTAAACTGAAGTAACATATTAAATGTTTTCTTGCAATATGATATTTATATTAAAATAACCTAACTTTGGTATAGCTGAGAAATGTTAAATTGCAAAATATTGAAGAAACATTTAGTTAATATTAACTCGAAAATATTTCCGTAATATAAAAAATTATATTTAACAAATGTATGTCACATATTATAATCAATGTATCTTTAATATTGCCATTAAAATAAGCATATTATATTACAAGAATGTAACTTGTAATATTACACGAAAATATTTCACATATATAACTGTAAATGTGTTACGAATGAATCTCATACATTATGAATAATATGCATTTGATCATACATTAACATTATTTGCAACGTTTATTCTATGTAACTACCATGAACTTCTATGAAAACTCGCCTATTCACAGAACGCGTCGTTTCTACATAACCTTAAAACCTTCGATATTTTGTGAGTAAGTGTGTTGCGCCTTAATGCCTTTAATTTCAGAAATGATAAAGCGAGAATAAGGTGAGTAGATAATTACAGTAATGTAGAAATTCGTGGAAACTTTTAGCAACAAAATAAAAATAAACTTTAAATTTTATTTATTTAGTTACCTTACCCTGTGTTATAAGGCGAGTTTATAAAAAAAATCCCAGTCCTAACTTAGCCTATCTTAGTCTTAATTTTTTCCCTAAAAAGTTAAATGTACAGGTTACCTGTATGCCGTTTATAAAAGTCGCAATCCTGTCTTGTCCTAACTTAACCTAAAATTTTTAGATTAATTTTTCCTAGGGGCTAATACCACTGAATAGATCAGAAATCAATTCCAATTGGCATGAAAAGTTCGCGTATCTATTTTACGATCAACTTAAGACAAAGGCCAGTTTTTATAAACCCGTCTTAAAACATCAGATATATTTTAGGGAAAAATTAAGACTAAGACAGGCTAAGTTAGGACTGGGACTTTTTTTATAAACTCGCCTTTTATTTGTCGAAGCACACTAATTGCATTTTATTGATAAACATATAACATTAAAATATTATTCTTGTTTCAACCTGCTTATTTTAGGTCAGTTATTTATTGCTTTACTCGTCGGAGGCTAGGGGTTTATCCCCAGATCCGTTGCATATGTGGGGATAAAAAAAAATAAAAATTTGATATTAGGCCACCGATCAATTGTCCCTGTTTTAAGTTGGCTGCTCGACCAACGTAATAGCTAGGGAGTTGGTGGCAGAATTTTTTATATGATTTTATCATGTGACTGAAGTCAAAAAGTGTAAAGATCTCATAATAACAAGCCGGAAAAACCATTTCAGTCATTACGGCATTGCTGATTTTTTAATTAACAGTTATTTAAAAGTGCAAAAAAAACAAACGCTCCTATATAATTTTATTGTGTCAGTAATTTGTTTTAAATGTTGCCTGTCAGTGTCAATATGACATTGATATAAATGCAGTCGTCTGAAATCTATGTGTCTGCGTTTTCTTGTAATTTAATTTTTTTTATTAATTTATGATACTAAAAATTAAGTGATTTTATTGGCGCTGTACCATATATCAAAAGTTTTGCAAAGCGGTAAGAAACAATAAAACAAACTTCAGTTACCCGTACTGCTGAGTTTAAAGAGGGTGAATTTTCAAAAATGCGAAAAAAAAACGCTTCTATATTATTTTATTATTTCAGCCACTTTGCAGGAAGCTTTGTTTGTTTGTAAAGAACATAAAAAAAATAATGACTGAAATCTACAATGCTGATTTCTCATTGGCTGACGTTTCTTATTAATAATTGAAAAGTGAAACATGTTTTTTCAAAATAATTCGGCAACGCTCGATCCTACGAGAAGAATGTTCAAGACAAAGTTGAATAGGACAAAATTTCCTACATTTTTTGTATATACATTTTTATTGTAAGTCTAATACGTAAGAAGATACAGCGGTGGAAAAATGTTTGATTTTTTTTTTTTTTTCAAAAAATGCTCGAACTCCTTTGTTGCGCGGACGGTCCTGCCTTTAATACGTACAGGCTTAGAGAGCAGTGTTTTTGATTTGATAATAATTACTTACACTTTTGGTATATTGAATGTTTCTAAGCAATTGTAAGGATTAAATGTGTGTAAGGATTTTGTAAGGGATTTAAAATTTTGTAGCCAATAGTCAGGACATAAAATTTTATAATTTGAAATTTCTTTAAAAAATGTTGGATTATCTAGAAATTATAAAAAGAGTATAAGAGCAAGTGCCGACTCTTGAGGTATTCCATTTTTATTGCCAATTCTTCTGAATACCTGTCATTAAATTTAATAACTTTTGTTTCCTATTTTCGAGAAATGATGTAAGCCACTGTAATACTATTCCGTCTATTTAATATTTTTTTTAGTTTCAATACAAGTATTATTATAATATATCTTTATTATAATAATATAAAATTGGTTATGTTGTGAACATGCATTATATAATAAAAAAAATTTTTCTTAAACCCATTTGTCTGACGCTGTATCTCTTTAAACATTAGACTTACAATAAAAATGTATATACAAAAAATGTAGGAAATTTTGTCCTCTTCAACTTTGTCTTCAGCATTTTTCTCGTAGGATTGAGCGTTGCCGAATTATTTTGAAAAACAATTTTTTGCACCTTTAATTCAAGATGGCGGTTCGCGCCTCCTCCCCACCCCCAAGGTTGAAAACTTGTGTTTTTTATCATGGCCTCGACTTAAACAACATATGTCAAAATCATTAATACTCCACATTTTGCAGGGCAAAATTCCCGACTGATTGTCTTACTTTGACATTTTTTGGAGTAAATTGAGAATATTTCTGAAAATCAGCAACGTACACGTCAGCCAATGTTTTTCTCTGCTAATGGATATAAAAACTAACAAATTACCAAACACCATTCGAGGTTTCTATTTTGAATAGCCTACATTTTTATTTGCACTTAAGCTTGGTTGCCATTTGGATAATATAACTCGATAACTGAAAGACACTCGACCTATGGTCTCGTGTTTTTGTACCATAATAAAGATAATGATTAACTATGTTATGTCAGTAACTATGATACTTCTATACTGTATTCTCGATCAGATATTAATATATTCCATTTTTTAACAGAGGCTGTCAAAATTACCTTCGCAGCCACCACAGCAAAACAATTCGAAGATGTGGTAGCTGAATGGCAGCGCTTCGCCAAACAAAGGAAACAGCGAGAGAGGCAATGAATAATATGGATTTTTTTTATAACACTAGTTTTTTTGTTGTTGGGAATTTGCATTTTTATTTTTATACATTGTATATTTTTATGTATATTTTTAACAAAATATATTTTTAATTAAATGTTTTCGTTTTATTTTAAGTTTAGGTGATTATTTATTAAATACTATAGATGCCTCAACTGATGCAAGTTAGTGCTGAAGGATTATGGACAGGTGCCTGTCGAATAATGTGTCCCCCACTAATTTGTACAGTACATCTTACGATTTCCTATGAGTAGAAACACATAATTTGACACAATATTTCTGTCCGTAATCCTCTAATACTAACTGGCACTGGGACAACTATAGTATTCAACCAAGGTTATTGTTACTTTGGGGCAATATTAATTCAGAACTAAATTAATGTTACCTTAATATTTACATTTATCTTGATACTACATTGCCTTACTAGTATTCGAATCAAGTGCGGATCTAGAAATTTCAATAATTTTTTTCTCCTCTGTGGCGCATGGGACCCATACGAAATATGGGAAATAACATATCGAGAAGCACTTCTGTAATGACCCCTAAAAAATTTTGAAAAAGCAGTTTGTGGATTTTTTTTTTCAAAATTCGGTTACCGGGGGGGGTAACCTGGGGGGGCGAGGTCTAGGGACTCCTGTTTAATTTTTTTTTGTCATATGCATTTTACTTTTCATAAAAATACAACAATATGTTTTGAAGTTTATGAAAATATTTTCATTACTAACTGAAATACAACGAATTGAAATTTTGTGATTTACAATTAAACAAATCACAAAATTTCAATTCGTTGTATCTCAGTTAGTAATGAAACGTATTGATGTATTTTTGTGAAAAGTAAAATTCATATAACAAAAAGAAAATTATTTTAAACAGGAGTGTCTAGACCTGGGGGGGTAACCGAATTTTGAAAAAAATTTTCGCAAACTGCTTTTTCAAAATTTTTTAGGGGTCGTTAGAGAAGTGCTTCTCGAGATGTTATTTCCCATATTTCGTATGGGTCCCATGCGCCACAGACGAGAAAAAAATTATTGAAATTTCTAGATCCGCGCTTGATTCGAATATTAAGCATACATTGCAGCAATGATATTCATGGTGAGATATAAATAAGTATGTAATGTAACACGTTAAATAAGTATGTAATGTGGCAAGTTATATTGATAAATTATTACGTCAATATGTTATGAACATTAAGTAATATTTTCACGATGTTACCTTTTTAACAATGTAACAGAGTAACATTTAATAGTATGACAAATTACTTTGTAGCAACATTACGACACTGTTCATGATCTGTTTTACATAACATTACATGTAACTTTGTAATATTGAGGTTCTATTAAAGTAATAATGCATTGTTTAGTGGGTACATACCACTCTTATTTAACCCAGTATGTCGCAAAAATGTACTTAAAGTAAATAAGTATTTCCAGTGGCGCAGCCAGAAAATACATCTGGGGGGGCCAATAGAGACCCGGCCTCCCCAGAGATTGAGGAAAACTTTGCAGAAAATGGTTGAAAACGAATGTGTCGCTATTGTAGGGCATCTGCACGTGACGTCACAGCTAACCTCAAAAATATGCGTTTCTTAATATTTAAGAGTATTACGCAGCTGTTATTAAAATTTCTGCCTGGTTCCCGTATTTTCAACTAAAATCTAGTTCAGTGTTATGTATGAAGTTCTAAATACTTTGTCCTAATAAAATAGGACTCTTTTTGTAGGTTGAAAATCTAACCTGTAATTAGCAGTCTATTTTTAATAATCATAACGATATTGGAAAATTATTTACGTGAATTTTTAATTATTGGCTTGGAGCCAGTAAAGGTAAAAATGCGTGTACAAACATTAAAAATGAGAATAAACTTCAAAAACTTAAAATTTAAGTTTATGTTGGTTACATTGAAAAGCACTGTACTAAAAATCTTGACTGTGGAAAAGCAGTTTTTAGCCAAACGGCTGGTGTTATTAAACCAAAAAAAAGATATTCTCGTAAGTAAATGATACTATACACTTCTGTTGAAGAACTACAACTTGTTTATTAGGAAGATCTCTCTTCACATTGGCTAATAAACAAGTTTTAGCTAAAAATGTTCTTCAATAGAAGTGTATTATTCATTTACATACAAGAATATCTTTTGATCAGTTTAATATAAAGAGTCAGTTTGCTAAAAAATGCTTTTTGCTGGAATTTTTTTTTTTACTACAATGCTGTTTTAGTAGATGGAGTTACTTCGATATAATTAAAACTGATGCAAAAATAATTACATTTATAACCGATGCGCACTCATCATTTCGTGTATTTGAAGCTTGGTCTCGATGTGTTCTTGACCTTTCAGGCGTGATTGTAAGTAGGTACAGCAATAGTAAAGAAAGTAGGAACGCCAAAACTAGACAACCAGTATAACAGCTTTCTGTACTTTATTGGCTCATTTCCGCCCACAGTGGCGGTTTGGGTGTCTAGGGCTTAGTCTTTTTTTTTAATGAGCGGGGGGGGGGGAATCCAAAAAAATTTTTTTGATGAGCGGGGGGCGGAATCCGAAAAAAATTTTTTCAAATTTTTCGTCCCAAAATGGCCCCTCATTAGACGCAACCCTAATGTTTAATAAACTTGTATTGAATTGAATTGAATTGATTCGCCTTATTCAAAAGACCCATTGAAAAGAGACATAAACAAACCACTAATAACAACGCACGTAAGAGATAGTCTGTCTCTCTCAGCTACGGCGCCTGCCATACAACTTTAAATGATCGTTGCCGTTCCAGTTTGTTAGAATCGTTAGATCACAGAAGAAGAAACAATCAGAATATACTCTCCCATTGGCGGGAAAAGTTCGCACATCTACATCGCGCACTGTCAGTCTCGGACTGAATTGTAAAAAATCGTGCCAGGCCCGGATCACGGATTTCTTCTGTAACCGGATCGTCAGCGACAAATGGCGTGATCTCGCCTCGTGATACAGTTTGTATCATGATGCCGCCTAATTAGTTAAGAAACATTGAAAATATAAAACAAATATTATTTGTCTTCATCTAATGTTTCACAGGTTTTCTGATTCTCTTCCGGGCCGTTCCTAAAAGGGGTAAAAAATATTGAGTACTCTCCCGAACTCGCCCAACAATTGTATGGCGGAGATTTACAACACGAGATCAAAGGATTTTTTGCCGACATTCCCTTCTGATTGTTTCTTCTTCTGTGGTTAGAGGTTCAATCACAGAAGAAGAAACAATCAGAATAGAATCTCTCATTGGCGCGAAAAGTTCGCGCACTGTCAATCTCAGACGGAATTGTAAAATATTGTGCCAGGCCCGGATCACGGATTTCTTCTGTAACCGGATCGTCTGCGACAAATGGCGAGTGGCGTGATCTCGCCTCGTGATACAGTTTATATATCATGATGCCGCCTAACTAGTTAAGAAATATTGAAAATTTAAAACAAATATTATTTGTCTTCATCTAATGTTTCACAGGTTCTCTGAATCTCTACCGGGCCGTTCCTAAAAGGGGTAAAAAATATTGAGTACTGTCCTGAACTCGCCCAACAAAAGAATGGCGGAAATTTACAAGTAGTTCAAATATATCGACATGGAGTCATGGACATTGTTAACCTCAAATAAATCCTTGTGGAAATGTGCGGAATAATATGTATCTTTTCAAATATACACAATAAAAATGTAGATTTACTAAATAATGTAATGTTAACAAAAATATGATTGTATTTTCAAGTTAATCATACATTTTATTTTAGTTCAAAATTTTTGAGAAATATATAAATAATCGCGGGCCAGATTGTTTACAGATCAAAAACTACTCAACGGACACATGGAATCTTTTATTTGCTGCAAGCGTTCTTTGGTTACAAGGAAAATCCATAACAGAACAGCCACTTGAGGATGATAAATCAATATTTGTTTACAATGGAGATGTTTATGGAAGACTACCCGATGATAATTTGAGGGAGGTAGATGGTGACACCAGATTATTCTTTAAAACGATACAAAATGCTACAAATATTTCCATAGCACTTTCAAAAATTCATGGGCCTTATGCATTTATTTATTTTGATAAAATTGAATCAAAACTATATTTTGGTCGTGACGTCTACGGAAGGAGAAGTCTGCTTATAGGACGTAGTCATGATGTGGTTCTTTTAACTAGTGTAGCTAAACGAACATTAGAATATGAGTTTATCGAACTTCCAGCTATAGGAACATTTTGCTCCGACTTAAAAACAAATGAACTCTATATTCACCCGTGGAAATATCGAAATAAAAATTTTGAGGCTAAATTATTAGAAATTAAAACATTTCTAAATAAAGAAATATTTGTCGTTCAAGAATTAAACACTAAACAAAATGCTACATTTTTTGAACCCGGTATTGAACAGCTATATCTACTAAACGAAATAAAAAAATTAGAAAATGAAAAAATATTTGAAATGCTGTTAAACAACCCTGACTGGTTAAGTAAGATACTGAAATTAGAAAGTTTACTTGAAAAGGCCATTCAAAAAAGAATATCAACCCAACCGAAATACTGTAAAAACTGTATAAAGGAGAAACATTCCTGCAACCATTCCTTAACAGGCGTTCTATTTTCTGGAGGTATAGACTGTACTGTTCTAGCATTATTAGCAGATAAATTTGTAGATAAAGAGAGACCAATTGATTTAATGAATGTCGCTTTTGATGAAGCAAAAAATTACCAAACGCCTGATAGGTTGACTGGTTTGGAAACTTTAGAAGAACTGAGATTACTTAGACCACAGAGAGAATGGAGGTTTTTGGAAATAAATGTGACAAAGAAAGAACTTGACGAGCAAAGAAAACAACATATAGCAGATTTGATTTACCCCTTGCAGACTATTTTAGATGACAGTTTAGGGTGTGCCCTTTGGTTTGCTAGCAGAGGAAAACAAGATTCTGTTGTTTCACCTTGCAGGGTAAATATTGAAAATGGTAGTTATTTATCTAAAAATATATCCAATCCAACATATTGTCTAAATGTTATTAATGGGGAACTTGCCCATTTTTTTTAAATTTCATTAACGTGTGTATTTATGTATAAAAACACGCCACACCGAATATCAGCTCTTAAATCGCAGTACTTACTTTGCAATAAATAATTAAAGTTGAAAGCCTCGCCCATCACGAAAAGCACTGTGACGTCACCGGGTGAAAACTAATCTCGCGTGGTATTAACAGATGGCGTACTTTAGCCATTCACTCTAATTAATAGACCGTTCGGCGGTTGGCTTTGAGATGTCCGCATATTGGGTCTCTTTTGTTTTTTATGTTAGAGAAAAAATTAAAAAAAGTGTCGGAAAGCTCAATTAATTCTCTTTATATAAGCTGTCTACAAATTTTTAGAAAAAACCGATAATTATTGAGATATTCGAGGAAATGTAGGAAATTACACGTTTCCCTATAGAGTGTATGTAAATCTTAAAAAAATATTTTTTCTCAGAAGCCTTTGTTTCGAAGGGCCGAGATTAACGGAGCGTCAAAATAGGAGATGATATTAAGTGAACATCGTAAATGAGATCGATTTCAGTTAATTACCGATTAGTTACGGTGACAAAATGGAGAAATTTTACCAAAAAAAAAAAAGTCCCAAATCCCGCCCCCTCTAATTCCTTAATTTTTGTCGGAATTCAAAAAATAAAAAAAAGGAGTTTTAGCAAATTTAATTATGTTTAAATTAGCTAGAGTAGTGTTTTGGCGTAGGAGCCAAGATTAAAAAGTTGCCAACTGTAGAAGCTCAAAATTTGCGATCTTTTGCCGTACGTGGCCGACATTTCTGTAGATATCTCCGAAACGAAAAAAAAAATCAAGTCTGGTGAGCAAAAGATTCGTAGTGGAAAATACTCGTTTGACCTTATTTTTTATTTCGAGCTAACTCCCACTGTTTCGGAGATATCTGCGAAAAATAGCAAAAAACAGCTTACATTTCGGAGCCGAAAAAATTGCAAAAACATGCGATCTTGACACGTTCATATTTTTCGAAAAACACCATTGGATCGACCGTACGATGTCGCGACATAAAGAGGAAGTCTTCCAGATACACCTGATCGTAAATTGCACGGCGAAATTCGAAAATTCAGCTCGGCACGAACGAATCAAAAGTGACATTTTGTGACATTTCAGAATATTGAAGATGTTTTTCCAACGGATTTTAGGTTAGATTGGGTTCACTGCTAGTTGTTTCTGACAAATGAGCATCCGAAAGCAGAATCGGTGTCGCTTGACGCCGTCATCCGACTTTCACCCTCTGACGACACGTTTCAGGAGTGGGTAAAATCCGGCAGATTTTAATTGCTTTTATTTCTGGAGGATTTTTTTTTTTAATTTTTTGTTGTCTATGGGGTTTTTAATGATGTTAGTTTACGATTTTGAGTATTTTAATTCAATTTTATTTTTTGGGCAAGTTCCCTATTGTGCCATTTTGTTAATTTTTTCATTTTTGCACTTTTTACCACATATCTACTTAAATATCCTCTTCATCTTTCAAAGAAATCTACAAAATAATATATTGTCCAGTATTCCTGGGAAATAACCTATAGACTTTTGACTGTTACGTCAAAGGAACAGTTAGAGGGTGTTTCGACAAATAACAAATGATAATATCTTAAGTGGAAATAACACACTTTATGCATGAGTTTTATACAATATTTTTTTCTACAATTACATACTAAATTTGACGTCACTGTATTCGCAGCCAACATGTAGTGACGTCAGACTGTTTGTTTATTCTTGACAGGAGCTTAATAAAATAAGGCGTTGATTCTGATGTCACTACGTGTCGAATGTTATAACGTTAAACTCATTTTACCGGGTATGTAAAATTGTGCCATTATAAATTAAATTTTATGCCAAATGCAACATATTTCAATCAGATCAATAATCAAAACTGTCATTATAACAAAGAGAGAATCTATTTTTATCAATATCAAATATAGATAGTTAAAAGTTCCATTATAGTACAGTAAGTAACTAGAGGTTTTAACTTCGGAATAATGTCATAGTGAACGGATTTCATTTATTTTTGGCAGTATAATAGTATATGTTTCACAGAAAAGTTTCCATATTGTGCGGGGGCTTGCTAATTTATAGGAGGTGGATGTCACCCTTTCTCAAGGGAGGCACTTAAAAAAATATATATATATTTATTGGAGATGAAAAAGAATCAAATTTTAAGAAGAAAAGATTCTATGCAATTTTTCACATGAATTGATAGTTTTTAAGTTATAACCACTTCAAAATTGCGATTTTAGCTTAAAAAAAAGGTATTTCCAAATGGCTTTCATCAAGTATCTCGAAAAGTATTACTTTTCGAAAAAATATTACAGACCAATTGCAGAAAGTACGAACTGGGAATTAATTATATTTTTTGTTTATTGATGTAGGATTAATAATTTCGGAGATATTTAAGTTTATATTTGGGATTGAAGTGTTCATAAGATAATTATTTAGAGTGAGAGTTAAATATCTCAGAATCTGTGACACCTACATCAAAAATGCTAATGGGTAGAATGAAAGGTTATTAATTATTAAGCTTTCAACTTTTCTATTTATTTGTTCTGTAGCATAAAAACAAAGAAGTTATGACCGAAGCAATGTGTGTCCTCACATTTTTTTTAATAACACCGTCGCCATTTTGTTACTGTAATTAGCCAGTAATTAAAAAAAAAGGAATTCCAAACACTATTTTTCAATAATATATAGCATGACGTAGATGCTCGTTTGTATAGAGCATTTGCTTTAGAAAAAATTAAAGTTTAAACTATAAAGATATTTTCGATAAAATGTAATTTTTTTTTCCTTTTCCAAATATCTCAATAAATATTAATTTTAATGAAAAATGAATAGAGACCAAAAATAAAGCTGATAAACTGATAATGAATTGCCCTTCTTTAATTATTTACATAGATTTAATAGTTTTGGAGATATGAAAGTTTACAAATGGCATTCGAACGTTTATAAGATGAAAAATTTAGTTTAAATGTTAAATATCTCAGAAATTGTGGCACCTACGTCAAGCATGCTAAAAAATGAAATTAAAGTCAATTAATTGTGCTTTCGAATTATTTTTTACTCCTTTCTAGCATAAGAAATAAAGAAATTGTGACGGAAAAATGGGCGTATATTTTTTTATTTTTCTTTTTTATACAAAAATATAAAGGAAAATAAACAAAATTCAACAAAATGTCGGATTATAATCACATCTCTAATAATTGTTAAAATGATAAGTAGAGAATAAGATCAAACAAAAATGTAAAACTTAAAAAAAAAGATAATAAAAAATCCAACTGTATAAGTCGTTAAGTTACATTTACTTCTCAAATTATCACAATTTACTATGTTGTAGAAAATGCTATTGATTAAAAACTGTTTTGGTCCGTTTTTTATAATTAATCATATTTCTAATGTCATTTGACAAAGCATTAAATAATATATAGTTATAGGGATAGACAATAAATTCGTATTGTAGTCAGGGGCGGACTGGTTGGGGGGCAGGGAGGCAAGGTCCCACCGGGCCTCAGGCGCTTGCTGCTGGGGTCCCCCACAAGTAAAATTTTCTAATGTTGTCTGTCCTTGCTTGCCAAAAAATTTGATTTTCTGAATTTCCTATTATTATTTCCCCTATTATTTTGTAGATTTCTTGAATATTATTTTTAGAAGAAAAAAAAATGAAAAATATTGAAAGTTTGGTGCCAGTCGTGGCATACAACTTGTTAGGATTTGCATCTATTTTGCAACCATAACTTTTGTAATATAGTCAGAGACAAATTTAAGTTTATGACCTCTTGGTCAAGCTTGAAGGGTACCAGATAATTACTTATACTATGGGAGCCCACCACCCTGAGTGTCCGTGCACCCCGATCCTTGGGGACAATGTTTTTCATAAAGATTAAAGCCTAAGGAACAATTTAAGACATGTCCCCAAAAAAAAAAATTGGCTGCACTTTCAAAATGGAGTCGTTTAAAAAAAAAAATTTGCAAATATTGTTTTTGTCATTTAACACAAAAACTAAAAAAGATGGAGAAAAACTTTCTGCACAAAAAACAAAGTACATACAATATTCTACAATTTTGTTCCTATAGAATATTTGGATAGGAGTTACCATTTTCCAGATGAATGATTCAACTCTTAAAATAAAATATAAAATTCAATATAAAACGTAATACTACGGGAGCCCACCCTAACTGTCCGTGCACCCCCTGATCCTTGGGGACAATGTTTTTCATAAAGATTAAAGCTTAAGGAATAATTTAAGACTTGTCCCCAAAAAGATAAACTGGCTGTACTTTCAAAATGGTGCCCGTTTTAAAAAAAATTGCAAATATTGTTTTGATCATTTAACACAAAAACTAAAAAAGATGGAGACAAACTTTCTGCACAAAACACAAAGTGCATAAAATTTTCTACAATTTTGGACAGGATACCATTGTTACCGTTTTCGAGATAAATGACTGCAAATTATAATATCATTATTATTATTAATTTTTTTTCAGTTTATTTTATTTTGTGTTATGTTAATAATATAAAGTTATATTAGACGCCTTACAATAATTGTCACAGTTATTTCCTCTAAGTGATTTACCAATATATGAATTTCCATGTTTTCTTAATTTTGGACTCATTTATCTGGAAAATTAAAATATTGTATAGGAACAAAATTGTAGAAAATTTTATGCACGTTGTTTTTTGTGAACAAAGTTTTTGTCCATCTTTTTTAGTTTTTGTATTAAATGACAAAAACAACATTGGCAACAGTTTTTTTTTAACATATGGCCGCCATTTTGAAAGTATAGCCAGTTTTTTTTTAGGACATGTCTTAAATTGTTCCTAAGGCTTTAATCTTTATGAAAAACATTGTCCCAAAGGATCGGGAGGGGGGTGCACGTACAGCTAGGGAGGGCTCCCCGACTATTAGGAAGAAGCATTGTTCGGATCTATGTGAAATTATAATACAGTCATGTTCAAAACAGTAACTGCATTATAATTTTAGGTAAAAGACCTTAACATTGAGTGTGACCATCCCACATTTATACCTAGTAGGTTTGTCTTTTATTGCTATTGAGAATGCTAATAATACCTACTTTATTTTTAAAAAATCTACATTGTTTAGGCTCTGGTAATATACAGCTGATCGTTATCAGCTGAGGATTTAAAGGATGATGTTTACCTTACCTTATTATCTTGTGTTCAAGTATTTTATTTGAAAAAATAAAAAGGAGACAAAACTATTTCCAGGCATATGTTTTGTCAAATGAGATTAAATGTGATTGATTCAATATATTTATTCATCTAAACAATTTTGATGTTTCACATAATTTTACTAGCTGGTTAAGTACACAAAAATGCAAACTGAGCATACTATAATACCGTGCGTGTAATTTCCCATTAGGCATGTACATTCACGTAGCGCGAGAGATATGACAACACCGGCAGCCGTAAACTCGTCCATCGGTGGAGCATCCCAGCTCTGTTATTTCATTTCAGCCAGCTGGCACACGTGATGTTGTAATTCTTACTCCCCATGCCTAGCCCGCGACTACACACACGGTATAAGAAACAAAAGGACCACCACTAATTCTTTGGCCAGGGACAGTAACAACTTTATGTTACGTTCACATGTGAACTTTACATATTTTTATGAAATTCCTGTATAACACATCTAAAGAACAAGAAACACTGTACAAGTACATGAGTTGTTTAGGCCCAGACATACTATTATCATGTACAATATGTTTAGGTTTAAGATCAATACTTTTTTGTATACTTTAATTTAAGCATAATTTGTTATCTATGTTAGCAGTTTTTGTCAACGACGCATTAATAATGGGGCTTGATATATATATTTCTACAAATAACGCGAAACCATCAATCACATTTAAATATGACTTTGCCAATTGAGTCTATCTTACACACATTACAGTGGGTAGTATAGTGGGTTGCATAGGAGTATGTTTACCCTAAATTTGCAAATCTAGTTATTTGATATCTAGAAGTTTCTGATTTATTATGATATGGCAGCATTAGTCTAATTGGAGGGGATCATACCTTATTTATTGTCACGGAGAGAGATTTAGTTTGAATTTCCAGTTCTGTGGCAGTTCAATCAGTTTCTCCTAAGTCACGATAATTAATTGAGCAAACACTTTGCTCCCTTTTGATATTGTCGGGTTTTACTTTAGTGAAAATAACAGGAAAAGGAGTTTTGCTGCCTTACTTATACATATTTATAAATTTATTTTTAGTTATATTTATTTAACTGTTTTATTCAATTTTATAAATTATTTGTGGACACCACGTGGGTTAGTAGATTAACCTAGTCAAATCATCTGGAATCCACATGAACACGTTTCCGTGTAAGCAGATGAATATTCAATAAAGTATGGAAATCACTTTAGTCCAGTTCAGTTTGCCAGGATAAATAAAAGTCTTATACAACTCATAACAATAGTCCATTAAGTATAGAAAATTTTGAGGTCAAGTCAAGTTTAGTTTAGTCAATACAGCAAAACACCAACGTATTCGAACAGGTGTCCAAGAGATCATCGCACAGAGCCGCCCGAGTTAATGAGGTCGCTGACAAAGATTGCCGGAGTTCATCGGAATCCATTTTGTAACGTCCATTCTACCTGGGACCGGTGAGAAAGTATTAAGTTGTGATTTTCTCTAGTTAAGTTGTGTATCTTTATTGCATGAAGACATTTCATTTTCATCGATAAATATTTTTTTTATATGAAGTCATTAATTGCTTATCAATTTTTTGTAACCTAAAAATTCAGTATTTCATTGCATTTGATTATTATTTTAAGAATTCAATAACGTCAGTATTATTTATATTGAACTAGTCTTAGTAATAATTCACGAAATTGAATTTGTTATACTATAAGATTTTTGATAATTTTTTTTTGACTATAACCATTTGATTTGTCTGAAACATAAAATTTTTGTCATCTTTGAGAATTCGCTTAAAAATAAATTGTGATTTTTTTTATCTAAAACGCATCTTCTCATTTTATTTGTTTGTGTCTGTCTCTTGAGCGACCTAATCATTCCACAGCGGTTGGTTTTATCACTCACAGGGTAGCTTAAAAAAGCTCATACTTTTCTGTGGATGGCGCCCCTTTTAACATCTTAAATAAAAACTACCTCTGAGTGATAAGACAGACTGGTTTGGTATAAATATCGTGAAGATATTAATTTGCACTCTAACTCACCTAAAAGACATACAAAAAGAAACGAATCCACGATCCAGCCACGCAATAATCAGCTAACCGGTTCCTCTTGCCCTTGCGTTTTGCCTAAATTTTATTTGAATTTTACCTTCACCGGTACTTCCAAATTTAATTTTTGCAAAGTAAAAGGGTAAAGAAACAATGGCCGCCCAAGGGCGTGGGGCAGATTTGTAGTTTGTTTTAATAGAGTCTTTAGCCCGTGGCACCACCATTAATATCGGTGACCATAGTAAAGTTGGTTTAGTAAAAATTTCAGTTTTAGTCTAGTTGAGTTAAGTAAGATTTTCTTTTAAGTGAGTACAGAGGTAAATTTTCGAGTTTTCACGATACTAAGCATAACCCAGTTTGGTCACGTAAGAGACAGAAATTTAGGTTTGGTATTTGAAAAATATTATTTGTGCAATATAATTTTATGTCTGGAAGATTTGCTGAAGTGTTGAATAATTTTATGATAATTTATTTTTTCTATAAAATGGTACATACAACGTACAATTTATAAATATAAAATTACATATTTTATATATTATTTGTGGGACTATGAAGTTGTATATGACGGCGTAAAAACAAAGAATGTTTTACAAGTTTTTATTTATCCGTAAAAAACTTTATCACATTTAAGGAATTTAATTTCCGTGATAAAGATTAAGTTCAGTACAGTTGTGTTGGGTTTAGAATTGCCATTTAGATTAAAATATATCTAGGCAATTAAAATTAAAATTCGCTATTTTTAAAGAATTATTAATTCTGCGTATTTTAATATTTGGTTCAGTCAGATATTGTCTACTCGATTATAAATCAGTGGCAATCACACATTAAAATAAGCGAAGTTTTTATTTGCCGTTGCTTATTTTAATAATAATTTCTCTGCTACAAAATTATTTAGTTTAGTGAGTCAGCGATTGTGCACAAGTACAATCTTTATTTCAATTTAGTTCAGTTCAGACTTTTTACGCTAATCAAGAGAATATTCTTTACTTGAAAATTAGATTTCAGTTAGGTATTATTTTAATACCACTTATAGTACGTTTTTCTTGTAGGGACATATACAGATATTGACTTTATTTTAAATTATTCTTGAGTTTGTTTAGTTTGTTTGAGTAATTATAGTAGACAAGATGGATGCTCCACTTGTCATGAATCCTTCATATTTAACAGAGGCTGAGTTAGACTATGAACTTAGAATCAGAGGTGTAATTAGTACTCGTAGGAAATTACAAGACAAGAAATTACTGCTAAAAAGATTTTTAGAAAAGTCGAGTGGGGATATAAAGAAGTTAAAAGATCCAGATTTTGAGCTGGACACAGAAAAAAATGTAATAGATTCAACTCTTATAGAACTCGAATCGATGATTCTAGATTTTTCAGCGACAGTAATTGATACTATGTACTTAGTTATATCTTCGCGTTTAATTTCTTTGACATACAGGGTGGATCGATTTAAGGTTCCTGATGAACCACAGGAAATCAAAACTTTGTATACAGAATTTAAACAGGATAGTCAGATCGCGTGTTTAGAACTTGAGGCTAAACTGGCTAATAACGTTGTTAAAACGGTAGATTTAGATAATAGTGATATAGTCTTACCCTCAACCTCTGGTAATAAAAAGTCAATACCAGTATATAAATGGAATGTAAAATATGACGGCCGAACAAGTGTAAAAGCTTTCATAGAAAGAGTTGTAGAGTTGTCAAAAGCTCGTAACGTAAGTTTTAGAGAACTTTGTGAGTCTGCAATAGACTTATTCGAAGGTCATGCTTTAATTTGGTACAGATCTGTTAGAGATAAGGTCACTTCTTGGGATCAGTTAGTTAGCGAGTTGCACAGTACTTTCTTACCTTTAGAGTATAATGAAACTTTATTAGATGAGATTAAATCACGTAAGCAGGGGCGTAATGAGAAAGTAACTATATATGTTGCCACCATGCAAAACTTATTTAATAGATTAGTATCACCTGTTAGCGAGGCTGAACAGCTGAGAATTATTAGGAAAAATATTCTACCAATTTATGTTGAGCGGTTGGCTTTAGTTGATGTTAGGGATATTTGTGAACTAGTAACATTTTGCAGGAAAATCGACGATGCCTTGCAGGCTAAAAATAAATATTCGCCTCCAAGTGCAACAAACGCATTAGAGTCAGATTTAGCTTATGTTGAGAGTTCAGAACCGTCATCTTCGAAAAGGCAACATAAAGTTGTAAGAAGGAAATGTAAAACTTTTTCTAGTAAAAACTTAGCTTCAGTAAATAAAGTAACGCAGGCAACACCTAGAGCCCAAGAAAGTAAAGTTTCAAGTATAGGTCCGTGTTACAACTGTAAAAAACTTGGACACGAATTTATGCAGTGCAAAGAGCCTAGAAAAAGGTTCTGTTTTAAGTGCGGTAAGCCAGACTGTATCATTAAAACATGTACTGTATGTAATGAGGTTAGGTTGGTTCCAAAAAACCAATAAGGAGGTCTGTCGTCTCAGGCCGACGTCAGATGACTCCTCGCACAGGCCGTATATTTTATAATTCACGATTAAGTCAAGGAAAGAATATTCCCAAGTCTAGTAGTAGTAATTCTCTCAATATAGTTAGGCCAAAAACGGATTTATCCGATTGGGACACTTGGAAAATAACAGTCAAAAACTTTTTAAAGTCTAGTAAGTCAGTTTTGTCACCAGTTTTCCTAGAAAGGCCCTATGACAATAGGCCCTTTATTTCAGTAACTTTGTTTGATGAGGAGGTAATATCATTGGTTGATAGTGGCGCAAATATCACATGTTTAGGTTTGTTGTCCTTAAATTTATTGGACAAATATGAAATTAAACTTGACAAAAGTTTAAATAAAGTAGTCAAAACAGCAGACGGAAAAGCCCAGAGCATTACAGGGGTTTGCCAACTCCCAATATGCATTGACGGCATTTGCAAATTAGTTGATGTTCATGTAGTACCGTCGCTACGCTGCAGTTTGATATTAGGTAGTGATTTTTGCAAACTATTTTCTTTAACACTTAACTTTCAAGATAACACCTGGAACGTTTTTAGTGACGTCCACGATATTTTAATCAATGTAATTACCGAACCACCCGAACAAAGTGAGCAAGTTCAGAGGTCAAAATTAAGTTTACTAAGACCCAAAATAAAGAATTAAATGAGACAGTAGATCTTTAGATCTTTTTAAATCCTTATCTAAAGATAAACTTGGGCGAACACATTTAATGCAGGCACACATCGAGACCGGTGATGCTTTGCCGTTTAAAAAGCGACAATATAGATTATCCCCCTACATGCAGCAGCACCTTAATGTAGAGTTGGACAAAATGTTACAGCAGGACGTAATAGAACCTTCTTTTAGTCCCTGGAACAGTCCGGTATTATTAGTTAAAAAGGGTAGTGGGGAATGGCGTTTTTGCTTTGATGGTAGGGCGTTAAACGAAGTCACGAAAAAAGATTCATATCCGTTGCCTCTAGTCGACGACATATTAAAAATGTTAAGTAATGCAAAGTTTATCTCTAGTGTGGACCTTAAGTCAGCTTTTTGGCAACTACCGCTAGATAACTCTAGCAAAGAGAAAACAGCTTTTTCCGTTCCGGGGAGAGGTCTGTTCCAATTTAAAGTTTTACCTTTTGGGCTGGCCAACTCGGCGCAGATTACCCAACGTTTAATGGACAGAATCTTCACCCCAGAACTTCAGCCTAAAGTTTTTGTATATCTAGATGACATAATTATAACTTCAAGTTCTTTTGATGAACACATAGCTTTGCTAAAAGAAGTTTATAAACGATTGTCACAAGCCAATCTGACTGTTAATTTCCAAAAGTGTAAGTTTTTCAGAGAATCTCTGAATTATTTAGGTTTTGTGGTGGATGCGCAGGGTTTGAGAACCTCTAGCGAGAAAATCAAAGCTATGTTGGATTATCCGAGACCGGAAACAACAACACAGATTAGGCGTTTTGTAGGCATGTGTTCGTGGTATCGACGTTTCATTCCACATTTTAGTACCTTGATAAGTCCGCTTAACGATCTGCTTAAGGGACGGAAAAAGAAACAGTCGACACCATGGAACGACAAAGCCGAGTTAGCTTTTAGGGAAATTAAACAAAGGTTAATTTCTGCTCCTATACTTGCGTCACCTGATTTTTCACAAGAATTTTGCATTCAGTCTGATAGTAGTGCGTTTGGCGTGGGCTCTGTGCTTACCCAAACAATACAGGGTGTTGAGAAAGTAATAGCTTACGCGAGTAGAAGTTTGTCGAGGGCCGAACGTAATTACTCAACATGTGAGAGAGAAATTTTGGGGGTATTACATGGAGTAGAGACTTTCGCCGGTTATGTACAGGGTGTTCATTTTAAGGTCATCACTGACCATTCGAGTTTAAGATATTTGAGTAAACTGTCGAATCCGACCGGGCGTTTGTCTCGATGGGCACTTAGACTCTCCATGTATGACTTTGAAATAATTCACAGAAAGGGTACTCTACACGTAGTCCCTGATGCTTTATCGCGGTCAGTACCAGTAGCAGAAATTGATACTTTGGGTATTTCGCTGGATAACCTCGAACCTTGGTATCTTAAGATGAGAGAGAGAATTACCAAAAATCCACATAAGTATCTTCAGTGGATGGTCAAAGATGGGTATCTTTTCAAACATACCAAGCGTAAAATAGTTTTGCGTACAAACATTTCAGAATGGAAATTAGTAGTTCCCCTCGCAGAAAAGCATAAAGTTATTGTGGATTGCCACGAGAATGTAAATTCTGGGCATTTAGGCTACTATAAAACGCTACACAAAGTAGCCGAAGTTTTTTATTGGCCTAAGATGCGAAAGGACATACTAACATTAGTTCGAAAATGTGAAATATGTAGTAGAGAAAAGTCTCTGAATTCTCAGAGGTTTGGGCAAATGGGCGCAGAAAAGAAAGCTTCTTTTCCCTTTCAGTTTGTAGCGTACGATACTATGGGACCTTTTCCCAGAAGTACGAAGGGCAATAGGTTTTTATTAGTAGCAGTAGATTTTTTCTCTAAGTTTGTGCTAATGAAACCCGCGCGTGAAGCCACTTCAAAGGCTATCACGACTTTCCTTGAACAAGTATTTTTAACTTATGGTACACCACAAGTTTTGTTGCTTGATAATGCAACAGCGCACACCAGCAACATGTTCAATAGTTTTGTTAAGAAATTTAAAATTCCTAAGTTGTGGTACAGCTGTTTTTATCATGCACAAATCAACCACGTAGAGAGGACAAACCGCACGATTGGCACTATGATCAGAAGTTATCTCAAAGGCTCACATAAGAAATGGGACGAAAATATAGTAAATATTCAGTCTGCAATTAATTCAGCCGTACACGAGGTGACCGGATTCACCCCGGCATTCCTAAATTTTGGGCGAAAGCCGCCTGTGACGGGTGATTATTATGACAACGTCGACGTTTCGGACTTGAGTGACCTTGGGGAAAACAGAAGATCATATGCCAATGAAATAGATAAACTACCTGAATTGTATCGTGATGTTCAAGTTAAGTTAAATACTGCGTATCAAAAGGGTGCCAAATATTATAACTTAAGAAAACGAGACAAAGTTTTCAAAGTTGGGGAAAAAGTCTGGCTCAGGAATATTGTGAAAAGTAACGCCGCAGAATTCTTTTCTGCTAAATTAGCTAATCGTTATATACCATGCATTGTCAAGAAAGTATTGTCTAATGTTGCATATGAGCTGAACCACCTAGACGGAACTCCAGCTGGTACGTGGCATGTGTCGAAGCTCAAGTCATATTTGGGCTCGAACGCCAGCTTGCACGAGGTCTAGAACCATAAGCTCTGACATGCGTTTAGTACTCTTTAATTTTTGTATGCAGTGCAAGTCTCCAGAGATTAATTTTTAGTTCAGTATAGCTTAGGTCAACCTAGTCCCTTATTACGTATTTTCTTTGTACAGTTAGGTTAGTTCGCCCAAACAATATAGTTTAGTCAGGTTTAGTTTAGTTTGCCCACAAAGTTTGTTTTTACGATAGAGTAAACAAACAATTTTCTAGTTAGATTTGGTTTGTTTTATCATACGTGAGAGTAGATAAACAAATTTCAGTTAGGTCAGGTCAGGTCAGGTCAGGTCAAGTATGCTTTGGGACGCCAGGCATAAAAATATGCGTTGGGACGCCAAGCATATAATGTTCCAATGTTCTCCCTTCTAGAGAACGGAACATAATAAGTTTATTCTGAGGGCACAGTTTAAATTTAATTTAGTTCGAGCTCAGTCTCGACAGTTTAGTTGGGTTTGGTTTGTTTAATCATACGGCAGAGTAGGTAAACAAAAATTTTGGTTCAGTTTGGTTAGGGACGCCTAATAAAAAAAATGCATTCCAAAAATTTCCTTTGACAGGAAATGGAATAAATAAATTCATTTTCGCGAGCACGAAAGTAAAATTAATTTAGAACGAGGCTAATCTCGTTGGTTTAGTTCAGTTTAGTATGGGCGCCGTCTCGACGCCTAGCTCGAGCGACGTCTCAAATTTCAGTCAGGTCAAGTTAGTTAGGGTTATGTCTGAGTATTTACTCGACTTTCAACCCAAGTCTAGTTTGCGGTTTATTTGAAAAATTTATAGATTTTTCAAACCGCGCTTTCAGTTCAGTTTAGTGAGGGTACCTTTGTACCAATTTAACACTTCGTGTTAACGAGAAGTTTGACTTGCAACCAATTTTCTCACCCGCGAATCTTTAATGGTTCTAGAACCTCAATTTTTTGTAGGTTTATTTTGGCTTAGTTAGGTATAGTCAGGTTAGTTATATTGAGATAAGTTGTGATGGAGCGTCGCCGTATTCAAGGAATATTTGGACGCTGCCACAACAGTTAGTTAAGTTTAGTAAAGTACTCTAATAGTACTGTTACTTATTTTCAGTTAGGTTTAGCTTTACAGTTAGGTTTTAGGTTTAATTCGAGTGCGCGCTCATTTAGCTTTAGTAACGTTTAGGTTTAGTTCTTCCAGTTCAGTTTTTGAGTCAAGCACTCAATAGTGCATAACACCGCACAAAAACTTAGCGACTTAAATTTTTTTTTATACTGTATGCATCTAATGTGATACTTCTTGACAAGTGCAAGGATTTTAAATAGTTTTTTTATTTTTGTCGCTGAGAATATATTAGGGTGGTAGGGTGGAGGTTCTATAAATAGGGCCACATATAATGCGTAATTTCTAACTAGGCCGCATTAAAAAGCGATACACAACACCAAATATCAGCTTTAATAATCGTCAAACTTTTGGGTTTAGGTGACTTATCACTCTCGATTAATTTCGCGTGAAGTCACACGTACAGACAGACATAGTTCTGCCTTGCGTTCTTTTAGTTTAGTTTAGTTTAGTTCGGTTTCGCAACTTGATGTGTATGGATTGGTGCATATCCATCTACACTATTGTAAATATTTTATTTAAAATTTTATTTGCGAAATTTCGGGTTTGACGATGTTATGAATTTTTAGATTAATCACAATTTTATTTTACTTAGAGGATTTGAGCGAATACAATTAATTTCTTTTCACCTTTCATCAAATGGACAATAGTCCGGGCACTTAGTGCGAAATATTTTTGAATACGCAGTTGAGATTTCTTTCTTGTAGTGGTATAGTTTAGTTCGTGGTGGTTTTTAAGCATTTATGCGTAGTTGTAAAATTTATTTTACACGTGGTAGGTTGTATGGCTCTAGTCTATGGGCATACAAATTAGTTTACAAATTTTTTTTTTTGAAAATTTGAACTTTGTGAGTTAGTCACCATTTAATTTGGGACTTGTATTAAATAATTTTTAAAATTATTTAGGTTCAGTTTAGACCACGTATACGGGGTGTTTACCACTTTAGTCATTTTGGATCAGTCATTTTGGGACTGCAAGAAAATAAATCTCACACATTCAGAATATTTTGACTTTCAGTTTAGTACAGTTCATTTTTAGTACAGTTTGCCTTTAGTATAGTTTGATTTTGGTACAGTTTAGTTAGTTTGGTCAACTTAGAAAATTTTTCTTCTGGTAACAACTGATAGAAATATTTCAGCAAGCTAAAATATTTCTTCCGGAGGAGAAGGGTGTGTTACGTTCACATGTGAACTTTACATATTTTTATGAAATTCCTGTATAACACATCTAAAGAACAAGAAACACTGTACAAGTATTTACCATCTCAGAGTTGTTTAGGCCCAGACATACTATTATCATGTACAATATGTTTAGGTTTAAGATCAATACCTTTTTGTATACTTTAATTTAAGCATAATTTGTTATCTATGTTAGCAGTTTTTGTCAACGACGCATTAATAATGGGGCTTGATATATATATTTCTACAAATAACGTGAAACCATCAATCACATTTAAATATGACTTTGCCAATTGAGTCTATCTTACACACATTACAGTGGGTAGTATAGTGGGTTGCATAGGAGTATGTTTACCCTAAATTTGCAAATCTAGTTATTTGATATCTAGAAGTTTCTGATTTATTATGATATGGCAGCATTAGTCTAATTGGAGGGGATCATACCTTATTTATTGTCACGGAGAGAGATTTAGTTTGAATTTCCAGTTCTGTGGCAGTTCAATCAGTTTCTCCTAAGTCACGATAATTAATTGAGCAAACACTTTGCTCCCTTTTGATATTGTCGGGTTTTACTTTAGTGAAAATAACAGGAAAAGGAGTTTTGCTGCCTTACTTATACATATTTATAAATTTATTTTTAGTTATATTTATTTAACTATTTTATTCAATTTTATAAATTATTTGTGGACACCACGTGGGTTAGTAGATTAACCTAGTCAAATCATCTGGAATCCACATGAACACGTTTCCGTGTAAGCAGGTGAATATTCAATAAAGTATGGAAATCACTTTAGTCCAGTTCAGTTTGCCAGGATAAATAAAAGTCTTATACAACTCATAACAATAGTCCATTAAGTATAGAAAATTTTGAGGTCAAGTCAAGTTTAGTTTAGTCAATACAGCAAAACACCAACGTATTCGAACAGGTGTCCAAGAGATCATCGCACAGAGCCGCCCGAGTTAATGAGGTCGCTGACAAAGATTGCCGGAGTTCATCGGAATCCATTTTGTAACGTCCATTCTACCTGGGACCGGTGAGAAAGTATTAAGTTGTGATTTTCTCTAGTTAAGTTGTGTATCTTTATTGCATAAAGACATTTCATTTTCATCGATAAATATTTTTTTTATATGAAGTCATTAATTGCTTATCAATTTTTTGTAACCTAAAAATTCAGTATTTCATTGCATTTGATTATTATTTTAAGAATTCAATAACGTCAGTATTATTTATATTGAACTAGTCTTAGTAATAATTCACGAAATTGAATTTGTTATACTATAAGATTTTTGATAATTTTTTTTTGACTATAACCATTTGATTTGTCTGAAACATAAAATTTTTGTCATCTTTGAGAATTCGCTTAAAAATAAATTGTGATTTTTTTTATCTAAAACGCATCTTCTCATTTTATTTGTTTGTGTCTGTCTCTTGAGCTACCTAATCATTCCACAGCGGTTGGTTTTATCACTCACAGGGTAGCTTAAAAAGCTCATACTTTTCTGTGGATGGCGCCCCTTTTAACATCTTAAATAAAAACTACCCCTGAGTGATAAGACAGACTGGTTTGGTATAAATATCGTGAAGATATTAATTTGCACTCTAACTCACCTAAAAGACATACAAAAAGAAACGAATCCACGATCCAGCCACGCAATAATCAGCTAACCGGTTCCTCTTGCCCTTGCGTTTTGCCTAAATTTTATTTGAATTTTACCTTCACCGGTACTTCCAAATTTAATTTTTGCAAAGTAAAAGGGTAACGAAACATTTATTTCAGTCATGAATATGATTTACCTATTTTTGTTTCAAATAATTTTTTAAATATCATTTTCTAGGCTTTTATATGTATTCTAAATGATAGATAAAAACCAGGTTTTTGAATGAATGAAATAAATTTATTGCATGTGAGAATTCTACAAACATACAAATGGTGTAAGGTACCGCAGAGCGTATTTTAACTGACACCAAGAAAGACAATAACAATAAAAACAGACAGTTAAAAAGATATAAAATACAGTTATATGTATAATATAAAAGTAAAATGAAAAAGATATAAAACACAGTAATACACACGGTGTTTGGTAAGGCGATGTCGACCCTGAACAGGGAGGTAGAGGGGGTCATTTGGCATCTACATGACTAAACATACCTATATGAAAAATGCTACGTTTTTTTTTTATATTGCCGTTTTTGTACTTTTTTAAAAAATCTCCATATTTCATCATTCGTTTAAGTATTACGTAGATACTAAATTTAACTTTTAATATTCTGAAATATTTTTTTTCTTTATCTGAAATACATAATACTACGGGAGCCCACTCTGAGTGTCCGTGCCCCCCCCCCGATCCTTGGAGACAATGTTTTTCATAAAGATTAAAGCCTAAGGAATAATTTAAGACATGTATTAAAAAAAAAAATTGGTTTCACTTTCAAAATGGCGTCCGTTAAAAAAAAATAGCAAATATGGTTTTTGTCATTTAACACAAAAACTAAAAAAGATGGAGAAAAACTTTCTGCACAAAAAACAAAGTGCATAAAATTTTCTACAATTTTGTTCCTATACAATATTTGGATAGGAGTTACCATTTTCCAGATACCATTGTTACCGTTTTCGAGATAAATGTCTGCAAATTATAATATCATTATTGTTATTAATTTTTTTCAGGTTATTTTATTTTTTGTTATGTTGATAATATAAAGTTATATTATACGTCTTACAATAATTGTCACAGTTATTTCCTCTAAGTGATTTACCTATATATAAATTTCCATGTTTTCTTAATTTTGGACTCATTTATCTGGAAAATGGTAACTATTATCAAAATATTGTATAGGAACAAAATTGTAGAAAATTTTACACACATTGTTTTTTGTGAAAAAAGTTTTTGTCCATCTTTTTCAGTTTTTGTGTCAAATGACAAAAACAACATTGGCAACAGTTTTTTTAACGTATGGCCGCCATTTTGAAAGTACAGCCAGTTTTTTTTTTTAGGGCATGTCTTAAATTGTTCCTTAGGCTTTAATCTTTATGAATAACATTGTCTCTCGAGGATCGAGCGGGGGGTGCACGTACAGCTAGGGAGGGCTCCCCGACTATAAACTTCCAACAATAAAAAAAATAAATAAAAGTTTCTGTTGCCTATAAAAAAAAAAATAACATTTATTAGAAGAAAATTGTAATGGTAATTAAAAGTATCGATTTTCGAAGTCTTACAAAATTCTTTTAAAAAGTCATCTAGATATTACAATTACTTTTAAAACTTCTCTATTATATCCTCTTTAAGTGGCAATATCATACATACCATCAAGTTTTACCAGTCACTAAAAATAGACAAAAGACTATCAATCGGCAATAATTTTTCGTTTAATCAAAAATTAAATATGCGTTATCAACAAAAACAAAGCTATCATTTCAAAAAACTTTATTTAAAACAAAAATTATTATTTGAGAACAAATTTATTATTCTTAGTGTTCGAAATGAGTCCCATTATTTCTAATGTATTTCTTCGCCTGTCTTTTAATTACAACAGCAGTTGTCCTTAATATTATTTCTTGTCTCAGTTATAGAGCGGCTCACTCTAGTTTTGCTGTATTTCCTCATTGTACACAAGTTCCTTCATAATACCCCATACGTAATAGTCCCGTGGCATTTAATCTTGCAGACCACAGAATAGGTCTACTGTGTCCAATCCACTGTTTGGGATATGTTCGATCTAAGAATAGGCGGACTGTCAAGCGGTAGTAAGCTGGGCATCCGTCGTTTTGGAAAATGATACAGTGGCGAAGGTTAATTGGCAGATTTTCCAGGAGCGGAGGAAGATCGTTCTGATTCATCCATCCATGGAATAGATTTTAAGTAATGTGGGTCCTCAATATCAGCATACAATAAAAAGCAACAAAATGCTATTCTTCGTACAGGGTCGCCCTCTTCGAGGCCCTGTACTGAACTGTAATAGTAAGGATGTTTCTTTTCTGTATTCATTACTGATCAAGTTTTCCAAATTGACAATCCAAGCTGCTGTGCCACTTTTCTAACGCTTGTTGTGGGATCTGCAGCAAATGCGGCTAGAATATTTTCATCATCTTTGATGGCGTGCAGCAGGCTCATGTTGACGTAAATTACCTGTTTCCGCCATTCGACGATAAGTGTTGTTGAATACATGCGAATCTGGAGTCTTTTTATGTGGATGAAATCGTTCATGATGCAGTCTATCAGCAATAGCCGCTATGCAACTCCCCGAACATACAAAAACAGACAGTTGATTCTCATGTAAAAACACCTCACGAAACATATTTTTGAGGTCGCGATTTGTTTTGGAATTGCGAAATTGGAAAAAATTGCACTTTTTGATACTTTTTATGAAAATCACTATTTTCGCATTTTTAATGTTCCCACTCTATATCTGTTATTCGTTGTCATAAAAATTTGATATTTTAGTATTTCAATTCTCAAACCTTTCGCTTTCCAACGGTGTATGCAAAAACAATATATGTTTTGATGTGACTGAAAAATAAATGAGTATTAATGAAAAAGTTACCACTTTTATATACTTTACAGCGATAAAGTGTGGATTGAGGTAACTTTTTTATTTTTGAAAATAACTGCATACTGTAAGCGACTAGGCTGTAGCTAATGAAATGAGAAAGTTTTTTTATTTGGAGCGTTTTTCATAAAATATGTATTAAGTGAGAAAAAGGTCGTGTAACATGAATCATACGCGTGGCGCTCTATCTCGCAATCTATAACTGTATCGGGCACCAGATAGTTTTCATTTTAATACGTTCTATGTGAGTAAGGAGTGTTATAGTTCACTGCTGTTACTTTTTTTAGAATACATTATTGTAAACATTGTTGTATTTAAAAAAATGCATAATATTCTCAATATTTTCAAGTTTATGATTCACCGTATTGGTATAACATGAAGAGATCGGGTGAGAAATTTTTACTGTAAACGTGCACATTCCCAAATATAATTTTTTAGCTCTATTTGTGGTTAGCATTGGCTTTAATCAGTGTATTGGGTGTCAGGCAGGAACTTCAGAAACTGTTCAAAATGTTACAGAAGAAAACTATACAAAAGGCCTTGAGAACGCATTGGGAAAATAAGGAATTTTTTTTTCTAAGAATCCTGCCCAGTGTAGAAGATCGTATACGAGGATTTTTTATCAAGACATACATGTTCCTATGAAAAATGCCGACAATAAAGGCACTACTTCGAAATTACAAACCAGATTGAGTATGTCTACGGATACAAAAAAATGTCTTATTTGCAATAAAGAACGCGACATTAAAGGAAACCGAAAGCAAATTTATGATCATTTAACCGGCAAATTGAAATTTTCCAAAAAGTTAAGGAATTTAATGACGAGGAAATACTATATAGAATTCAAGGTCACAGTTGCATAGACATGACAGCAAATGATTTGAAACATCACAATTTATGTATGTTAGATTTAAAAAAAAAACTGATACATGTCGCTACTGAAAAATTCATGTGATCTCGTGCGAAAATATTTTTTTCCACCAGATATTTTATCTTTAGTATAATTTTATGTATGGCAATCGATTCATCATATTTCAAAATGTATGTGTCAAATTTTCAAGCCGAGTTAATTGTTATTAACAAAGTTATGGGATGAGAAAAGTAAAACATTGTATTTTTGCGGGAATTCATATCAATCGCGACCTCCATATTCGAATTCGGCAGGTCATTTTACATAAGAATATGACTTCAGTTTTTGTGTGTTCGCGAGTTGTATAGGCCACTTTTATTTTGTATATTTCGAGGGTCTCGGTCTCCGGCTACAAGGTAAGCATTCCCATCTGATTTGCCATAGTAAAAGAGTATGTCAGCATAGATAGATAGATAGGTACGTCTTTATTAATTCATGTAAGAAAATTTACAATACCCAAAGGGTGTGGAACACGTCAAAAACAAGGATACAATTTAAAAGAAATACTAATATACATACATAAGTAAAATTAATAGTTAAAATAGTATAAAAAATAGTTACGTATTATGAACAAGTTAAAATTTATATTAAAAATAATTTGGAAAAAGCTGAGGTTTTATTTATTTATTATTTTTGTATTTTATATTTTAATAGAGTGTATCATTAAAATACTCATCCAGTGTATAGTATGCTTTTCCCAAGAGCATAACTCGTAAACTGACTTTTAAGCGTTCTAATGATAGATTTTTATACGATTCTGGGAGTTTATTGTACACTTTAATGATTGAAAATGGTACGTTTTTTTGTATGTATGTAAAATTTGCTTTAATGTTTAATAAATCATTTTTATTCCTTGTACCATACGAATGAGTTCTGTCATAGTCTGTAAACAAGGACATATTTTTTACTATAAATATCACAGCCTCATATATGTAGTGGCTTATTAAGGTAAGTATCTGTTCTATAAATATTGGTCTACAACTAACTGTTTAATATTCAGTATATTTCTGAGACATCTTTTCTGTAATGTATATATTTTATACAAGTGATTTGTGCCTCCCCAAAGAATTATGCCATATCTGAGTCTAAACTCTAAATAAGCATAATAAGCCATGTAGGCTACCTCGACACTGACATTTCGTGATATTACTTTTAGGGCGTAACAGTACTTAGCTATGTTTTTTGCAAGCTGATCAGTATGGGATTTCCAATCAAGCCTTGCATCTATTGTGATACCTAAAAAGGATATTTGAGACACAGTGTTCAAAGTAAAAATACCGTTGGTGAAACTTTTTTCAACATGAGACTTACTAGTTGAAAATGCTATACCTTGCGTTTTATCTTTATTTAACCTAAGATTTAGACACAGATTAGAAACAAATCAGATATTTCACTTTTGACGTATCATGGTTTAGATAATAAATCAACTCCAGGCAGGTACCAATTTGTGCCGTGATCTGCGCATTGTCCAATCAGTCTTAACCAGCGAGTATAGTCACAGGAGGGACCTTATGATGCATAACAATAATTAAAAGTGACCTAATAAATACTCAAAAAACCACTTAAATGTATAACAATAACAACTCTAACCTTCAATACAATACACCACATTCCAAAATAATTAATATCACCGGTGGAGCTATTGAAGACTTCCGTTTCTGAGATTTCAGTACTAAATACTCCCTCCTGTGAGATTATACTCGCTGGTCTTAACTCCCATGTCAACCGCAAGATTTCTCTGTTTATATCAATACCTATTAGATGTTCATAAAAATTTGAATGAATACTGTACGCATGCTGATGTTCATGATTATGACACTCGTAATAAAACAAATCTAGTCCCACCATTAAATAGATTAAAAAGAACATTAAATATGGGTATCAAATTTCACAACTCCCTGCCAGTGGAATTTCGTAGGTTGCCAGTGAAAGTATTTCAAAGTAAAATAAAAGATTTATTAAACAGAAATCCATTATATAGCTTGAATGAATTCTTCCATATTGATTTTGATAGAAACGTTTCTGGAAAATGAATTACCCCGTAAATTTCGCATTAATGTCTTTTCTATTTCACTGTTATAATATTATTTTGTTTTTAATCTAATTTTATTTGTTTTTAATATGTATTTTAAATGTGATGTCATGTAGACTGATTTTATTAGTTTTAATATTTTAACTTGTATAACTTTACATTGTTTGACATGTCTATGGAACATGTATTTTCATAAGACTTATAGCTATAAATATATACACTAATATGTATCTCATGTATTATACATAACATTACTTCTACTTTTTGACGTGTCTATAAAATTTGTATTTTCTGAAGACCAATAAATATTATTATTATTATTATTATTATTATGTCTTCTGCGCAGAATCCTGGCAGGTATACGTCACATCACAAAAAATGAAACTGGTAACATAGGGAATACTATTGAGTGAAACATCTAGTAGGATCTGGTGAGTTAATAATTAGTGAACAATCATCTGCATATTGAACTGTATGTTCTTCAAGTGTATATAAGATATACATTAACGGTCCTAATACTGATCCTTGTGGATCCCCCCTTTTTATTACTAAAGTAGTCATTGAAATTAATTTTACTCAATATGTAAGAAACTTAAAACAGATCATCTGTACAAAACGACACAACACTGAGGATAGCTATAAACTTCGTTAAAAACACAAGAAATACAAATGTGTGCACGTTGACCGCTGTCAGTGATATTACTAACCAACAAACGACTGGTTCTGACTGTTTTTGAAACGATAGCTTTGTTTCTGTTGAAAGAACGCGCATATTTAGTTTTTATTTAAATGAAAAAATATTGATAGTCTTTTGTCTATTTTTAGTGACTGGTAAAACTTGATGGTATGTATGATATTGCCACTTAAAGAGTATACAATAGAGAAGTTTTAAAAGTAATTGTAATATCTAGATGACTTTTTCAAAAAATTTTGTAAGACTTCGAAAATCGACACTTTTAATTACCATTACAATTTTCTTCTAATAAATGTCACTTTTATTTTTTTTTTGTCGGTAGTTTATGTATTTTGAATAAACAAAAAAAAATTTCAGAATATCAAGAGTTAAATTTAGTACGTAATACTTAAATAAATGATGAAATATGGATATTTTTTTAAAAAAATACAAAACCGGCAATGTAAAAAAAACCGTAGCATTTTTCATATAGGTATGTTTAATCATATCAGATGCCAAATGACTCTCTCTACCTCCCTGTTCAGGGTTGACATAGCCTGCCGTCATCTGTATAGAAATAAAAGGACGACAAATGGTTATCACAGACAGGCGCCGTTTTTTACAATAAAATCTTTGGCTTTATTTTTAAATGTCACAATGCTTGTATTTTCTAATGCCGGCAATAAGTTAAATACATGTGCTGCCTTGTAACTGAAACTGCATTTGAAAAATTTGGTTCTATGCCTCGGAATTGATAGGGTGCTCTTATTTCTTATGTTAACATTGTGCAGATCTCCACGTTAAGTAATTAATTCTTTTAAGTACAGTGGGGTTCCTATATACTTTATATAACAAGCAGCTCATGTGTAGTAAACACCTTTGTTCCATATTGATCCACGAGGCATCTTGCATGTGTCCACTGACATGATCCCTTTTGTGCAGTTTATATATGTACCTTATACATGAATTTTGCACTTTTTGAATTCGGTATTTATTGAGTACACTTAGGTATCGTCCATAAACAGTGTCCATGTAGGTAGTATGTGATAAGACCAATGCATCTGGCAATGTACACTTTATATTGATTGGTAATAGTTCACGGAACTCATAAATAGATTTTGACAAACAACATTGACATATCCATTGAAGGTCAGTCTTTCATAATAAGCCCTAGTTTTTTTGGTCCATCACGTCAGGATTTCGAAATATTTGAGGTTAAGTACTTAAGAAATGGCATTTTTCACAACTTTTGAGGTAATGTTTAGGATTCCAAAAATTTTTCAGCTTATTTCTAATACATACATCATTTAGTATCATCCTTCCTCTTTAAAATAAGCTTTTGAATGGTAAACTTACGATGTTTCCTTGCAAAGTTATAGCCATTTTAAGGTGACATGAATTTGAAACCATGATCCCCTACAACCCAACAATCTTATCCAATGCATTTGCGAGAGTTTTTTTTTTTTTTAGCTTTAAATATTGATTTGTTTGGAGTCGCTTGGTTAAGATTATTGAGTTGTAGGAGATCATGGTTTGAAATTCATATCACCTTAAAATGGTCATAACTTTGCGAGGAAACATCATAGATGACCATTCGAAAGCTTATTTTAAAGAGGAAGGATGGTACTAAATGATGTATTTATTATAAATAAGCTGAAAACTTTTTTGAATCTTATACATTACCTCAAAAATAGACAAAAAAATCCAATTTTTAAGTACTTAACCTTAAATATTTCAAAACCGTGACGTGGGGGGCCAATTCTGAGGGCAGATTCGGATTCAGTGTGAAAAATTATTTCGGAAATGATCTCCATCTACCCAACAACAAAACCTCGCAGACCTGTGTTATTAATGAGTGATTTGATGTGTACTTATGAATATTTGAGAGGTCATCATTAATAAGAGTAGTGGCTAATTCAGTGTCTCCATCAATATTGAGATTAGATGGTATATACAATTGAAGGTCATCAGCGTACATATACCAGGAACAATTTTTTATTACTGTGCCAATATCAGCTGTAAATATTGAAAAGAGTAGCGGCCCTAGAATTGAGCCCTGACCAAACTGTAATATCAGGAATTGCGAGACCTGCTTATTTCCTCGTATATTAGCATGTACAGCCTGTTCTCTGTTTAATAAATAATTAGAGAACCACAGCAATCCACTGGGGTTTAATTTATAGAATTTTAATTTTGCGATTATTAGCTCAATATTTAGTGAGTCGAAGGCTTTGGACTAACACTAATGAGATGCATTTACCATCATCAAAATGTTTCGTAATGTCATTTGTTATTTTCATACGTATGAAGGTACAACTAAACCCTTTTCGGAAACCTGACTGGTATTCTGGTAATATTTTATGTGTCTGCATATTCAACCAATTGTGCACTAACAGCTTTCTCCAATAGTTTGGAGAGTGCTGGTAATACACTAATTGGTCTTAAATCTTTGAAGTCAGGATTTTCCTTTTTTGGGTCAGGGGTTACTTCAGCTACTTTCCATAGGTGTCGTATAATGCCTGTTTCTAAAGAGTGATTAATTATATTAGTTGAAGGGTCTAGACAATAAGGGTTACAATATTTTAACATTTTAACAGATATTTTATCTACTCCTACTGCATTGCTTTTAATACTATTTAGGAAGTTTAGCACATCGCTTTGTGTTACTAATCGAAAACTAAAATGACCTTCGAAATTACTGTTGCTAGTAAGTTGTTTGTTAAGGGTGTCTGGATTCACATTGTGGATATTTAAATAATATCCCTACTTTACTTCAACTTTATCCAAAAAATGACAATAAAATAATGATGTCTAAATTTCAAATTTGGGCCCATAAAATTATTTGCATCTTTCTCTAGAACATGGTCTTTGAGAAATTTCCAGTTGTGACTAGATAACCACAGATGTTGCTGCATTTAGAATCGGTTTCTGGTGGAGCTCGAGATTCTGATAGAGGTATGTTAAGGCTGACGACTCAGACGGTGTTGGAAATATCTAAAAGAAGTATGTAATTAGGAAAACACCTAACTAGATCCTTTAATATTTAATACAGTATCAAATCAAGATCTTGTAGCTTAAAACCAATGCAAGTTTTTATAGGGACACTCGGTACTTACCTGTCTTTTTTGAATTGCAAGTAATTTGGCCCTTTTTCTATAAAATGTACTACTGTACTTAAATGCGCTCTGCTTTTCAAGCATTTTTAATCAAAGTTGTATCAAAATAAAAAGTAAACAAATAACAACCTATAACCTCAATTTATTTGACGTATAGGTAGTAAGATTTCTTGTACCTAATCTGTGGTCAGTATTGACAACGTCCGGCTGACCTTGTGGTCACCATAAAATACACGGTTGTAGTTAAGGAGAGACGCCTACCTCGAACCAATATTGGTTGTGGTCGGGTAGCCCAACTATAGTGGGCAGTTACTGACGTCGGATCAACATTGTACTACAATGCCTACACATATTATAACGTACTGCAAATGGTTGAGGTGTGATATTCAAGCTACGACACATGAAGACAAATGAAAAGTTTACGACGTCGGGTTATCATTGCTTAGATGTCGTGTTACAACTTTGAGTTGGAAATTAATGGCCGACCTTGATTTGAACTTAATCTGACATCGCAATTATTACAGATTTGGTCGGAAGATGGAAAAATGCTATTTGGGTAGAGTTATATAGAGTTACCAAGCAATGGTAATGATATAACCCTTGTAAAGCCTGCCATTTAAACTCTTTAAGGGGTATATTGTGGTAACTGAAACGTCATCAACAATTTATATTACCAAAGGTTTTATAATTTGGTGATAGTGATATTTTGAGAAGTTTTATAAAACAAAAATTGTTCATTGGGAGAACACAGAGTTAGAGTAAAGCTTCTATAGACTATATTACTAGACTTCAAGTCATTCGCTATAACTAATATCTTATGAAGTTTTAGTTAGCATCTAATATATAACTTTTATTACAGGTTTTATTGGTAGGAATGGGTGCAGATGAACTTTTTGGTGGTTACACCAGGCATCGAGCAGCATTTAGAAAACAATCCTGGTTAGGTCTACATAATGTATTAGATGAAGACTGGCAAAATTTACCTCACAGAAATCTTGGTAGAGACGATAGAGTAGTTTCAGATCATGGAAGACAGCTTCGCACACCATATTTAGATGAAAATGTTGTTGAATTTGTTCGAAGCTTAAATTCTTGGGAAAAGTAAATCTACTTTTTAATACAAAAAAAACCTTTACAGTTATTTTACAAACATTTTTAGGTCCTATCCATCCAATGATGTACCTCAAGGGATTGGCGAGAAACTTTTGTTAAGGAGTTTAGCATACCATTTAGGACTAAGGAATGCATCAAGATTTAAAAAACGAGCGTTACAATTTGGATCAAGAATAGCAAATAAGAATGAAAATGCTCATGAGCTATCATCGAGATTATGTATTTAGAAGTTATTTAAATGTTTTTTTTGTTTGTTTTTTAAGTTTTATCATCTGTGATTTGAATATACTTTTAGGAAAATGAAACTTTAATACACATGCCTTACTCTTTTTAAATAATATGTTCTGTTATTTCATATCCTGTCATTTTTAAAGTTATATTTTTTAAAAACTGAATTTTTCATTATTTTGAACAAAGTCTAAGTCAAGCCTTCTAACAGGAAGACGTTTACACTAGCTTTATAAAAATCTGTTTGTAATTAACTTTTTTTATAGTGCGGGAGCTGGGTGGCTTTTTTGGAACCTCATCGTTAAAAGTATTTTTTTATGCGTTGATTAATTCTACCGAACTAAAATGACAACAAAATAGACTTCTGGCATGTGTGATACCGTCAATTTGGCCATGGTTTAAGATTTAAAAAACAGAGAAATTATGTCATCGTTACAAGGTTCATTTTTTGATTACATACCTTTTATGCTTAAGACGAATAAAAAGATTGCCAGAAAGTGTGCGATATCAGGGTGCGCAGCCAGAAAGGTCAAGTTGGAAAAAGTGGAGTTACAATACATGATCGTTATAAGCAATTATTAAGGCTGAGAATATTTATTTGACACGTTCGCTGCCACCGGCCACTTACGGAGACGGCCGGCTCTCTGCGCCTGTGCCACCGACCACGTATGTGGCCGGTTGTATGGGATACATAAATAACTCAGTTGTTTGCCGGCACTTGCAGCGAGTGTATTATATTCGTTGTGGCGTGGCAGAAGAGTGTTTTATCGTGAATTTTATAGGGTTGGTTTCTTGTTAGCGAACTTGGTTTTTTAGATGAAACTGATCAAATTAACATAGTGTTTGTTGTTTATATACAATTTTAGACTGATAGTGCAGTATTTTCATTCAGTTTACTTCTTATGCAACCTGAACTTGAATTTGAACTAAATCGTTCTTCCAGTGAAGATGAACCTTTTCTTTCTAGCGGATCAGAGTTTGAGCTTTCTGATTCCTATTCGAATTCTGAAGATGAAGGAGAGGTACAACAGTCATCAGATGATGGAGGTATAGTGCAAACCAATGTTGTACAACAAAACCCACCCAATGTAACTATGACCACGAATTGGGCAGATAATTCACAAGCGCGAAATAATTTGAAAAACTTAATTTTCACAAAAAATCGAGAATTATTGGTAACGCATCCGGGAAATAGTCCTATGGATTTTTTTTCATTATTTGATTCATGAACTTTATTGTTGAAGAGACAAATAAAAATGCCGTTACAGTTTTATCTACGAGTACTTCGGAGAAATCGCGAATTACTTCATGGAAAGAATTAACAGTTGACGAATTCAGAATATTTCTTGGTATTATGTATCACATGGGAACAATTCAATTATCAAGAATTCAGGACTATTGGAAAACAGATAGATTATTCAATTTACCTTTATTTCATGAACAGATGAGCAGAAATCGATTCTTAGTAATTCTGAGATGCTTGCATTTTTTTTCCGAAGAGGATGGGACTGATGAATCTAATAAAGATGTGCTAAGAAAAATCAGACAAGTCTTAGATTATTTTAACAAGATGGAAACTATATATTATCCTAGAAGGGAACTTTCTTTAGAGTATGATGTTGTGGCGAGGCTGATTGGGTTTTCATCAATATATTAAAAACAAACGGCATAAGTACGGAATAAAGTTGTATATGTTGACAGAATCAAATGGAACTGTTATTCGATTCCGGGTTTACACAGGGGCAAGAGATGAAGAGCTAAGTGGTACAGGGCATGCTACAAAAGTTGTGATGAAGCTAATGGACGGTTTATTGGACAATGGTCATGCTTTGTACATGGACAACTTTTATAATAGCTGTGCTCTTTCTGCAGCTCTACTTGATAGGAAAACTTACAGTACTGGAATGTTGAGAGCTAACCTAAAAGAAAATCCTCAGGAAGTAGCAAAGAAAAAGCTCAAAAAAGGAGAAAATATGTCTGTGTTCAAAGATGGAATACATGTAGGCAAATGGAGAGACAAACGTGATGTCATGTATATAACAACTCAATATGAGAATGAATTTGAAACTTTCACAAACAAAAGAGGAGTTCAAGTTCAAAAACCTCGGGCTATTGTGGAATATAACAAGCATATGTCCGGAATTGATCATCAAGACCAACTTCTATCTTATTACCCCTGCGAGAGAAAAACCATTAGATGGTATAAGAAACTATTTGTTCACACAGTGCAATTTCTTATGATCAACGCTTTGAAATTATATAATGCATATTCTGGAAATAGAAAAATTACGCTATACGATTTCAGACTCTCAGTAATAAATGGGCTTCTACCAATAAAACCACCACCTGAAATTGATCAAACACTTTCAACAGTAAAGCACTCTATTGTTAATATAACTGAAACATAAAGATAAAGACAATTACAATAGAATAAAATAAAAAAGGTATTTATTTACTTATTCCTTTATTTTATTTTTTTTTACAAATAGGTGTCGCCAGTGTACCAAAGAAGGAAAAGGAAGAAAGCGAATTATGTACCAGTGCAATGATTGTGAGGAAAAGCCAGGGCTGTGCCCACAGTGTTTTGATAAATATCATAGTTTATTATAAATGTCTTTAGTTCTTAGTTTTTATTTACTTCAGTTTTGTAAAATACATCCATATTTATACTTATATAGTCCGAGTTTAAACATTATTTTGTACTTATATTCTTATGCTTTCAATAAAAAATGTTCGCAGCGCATTTTTTCAACGAGTCCCCGTACGGGGCCGGCGGCTCCTGGCACTAATATTTCAATCGAAATTGTGGTCAGTGCCGCCGGCCATTTACGGGGTCGATTTTTTTTTTTTCGATGTAATTGCTTTATAACACTTATATACTCCACTAAACAAATAAAATATAACTTGATTTGATATTTTTTCCCGAATTAAATAAAAAATGTATGTGCTCTGGGACCGAACATATATTTTTAAGCGGCAGCGAAAATGTTAAATGTTTTAAACACAGACAAAAATTACCAGAATGAAACTCCTGTCAGTATAGATAGCCAAAAAGAAAATGTTTTCAAATGAAAAAAATTAGATTTTTTTGCAAATTTCATGTCAGAACTCTAAACTCATCGTTACAAGTTTGGCTACTTTTTAAAACATACATATAAGCTCCTTTAACAATATAGGTGTTAACAAAAATACCATACACTTTTAATACACAGGAATTTAACACATTCTGTTAACTTGGGTTCCTACCATATCTCAAATGTATTGTATCTATTAATACGTCATTCCTATATTTAAAAATCCATCATAAGTCTCTTGAATAAGAAATTGGGCATCTTAAGACCAAAATCCTGTCAGAATAATTTATTTAAAGAATGACACCCTATATGAGCCCAGCTAAAATTTTGTAGAGGGGTATTTGAGACAACTGCGAATCAAATACACTATCCAATTTTAAAAAATTGCCTATAGTTGATTTCGAAATTTCGACCCATTTAGAAGAACTTAGTAAGCCTTGAAATTATGAAAATTACAAATTTTTTAAAACAGTCAAATAGAGCTCATTAAGCACTATATCTCAAAAAAAAAATTAAATCAGGCAACGCGTTCTAAAATAACTGGGTGTTGCGGTCTTAAATAGCACACACTGTATGCAAATATTTTAGAGAAGCGTTTATATGCCATATCAGGATGATTTTCAATATGTCTTCCCATTTTTGTTTTGTTATAAATCTCATAACAAAAATATATGCTCTACAGAAGAAAATGATCGTCAAACTTTTTACGCTCGGATATAAGGTATCATTGCTCATTTCAATAAAATGAATGCGATTTCCAGTTTCTGTCATATCTCGTTTAAATATCACTTAAATGTTGTCACTTATTTTTCATGTTGATAAGAGTCCCCTTAACAAGAAGTAAGCTCCCCAGAACAAGGTGACCATGCTAGAAGACCAGGACAGGGGCGTAGGAGAATAACGACATCAATTCAAGATCGTTTTTTGAGGTTGCAAACACTTAGGCAGAGATTTCTAACAAGCACATCCCTTCGACATGTGTTTTTGTTGTAGAACTCTCCAAAATCGTCCTAAGTTGAAGACATAATCAAAATTCGACTTAGGCAAAAATTTCATTTAAAGACATTTTTGGGAGTCTGCAGAGGCGCAGATCAGTCCACAAGGACCGTTTTGGGTTCTATAAGGCGTTGGAAATGACCAGGCGAAAATTCGAAGAAACACCGAATTTTCACTTAGGAAAAATGTTTTTGGTTCAGAATATCAGAGTAGAAGTATATAATGACAAAGATTTATGAATAGTATACTTTTTCAAAGGTATCATAAATTGGACTTTGAAAAATAATATTTTTGGAAGGGCGTCAAAATTTGGCCCAGGAATCGATTTATCGAAAGTACGCCAAAGTTTCACTTGCAGACTAATTTTTCAAAACTGCGTTGAAATTTGGCTTGAAGATCGATTTTTCAAAAGTACGCCAAAATTTCACCCGCAGATTAACTTTTCAAAAGTACCTTGAAATTTGGCTTGAAAATCAATTTTTCAAAAGTACGCCAAAATTTCACCCGCAGATTAACTTTTCAAAAGTACCTTGAAATTTGGCTTGAAAATCAATTTTTCAAAAGTACGCCAAAATTTCACCCGCGGATTAACTTTTCAAAAGTACCTTGAAATTTGGCTTGAAAATCGATTTTTCAAAAGTACGCCAAAATTTCACCCGCAGATTAGTTTTTCAAAAGTACCTTGAAATTTGGCTCGAAAATCGATTTTTCAAAAGTACGCTAAAATTGGTCTTAAACTGGATTTTTCAAAAGTACCACGAAGTCAGTTTAAAAAGTACCACGAAAATATACTTTAAATTATTTTTTATTTTTTATTCCTCAACCAAAGACATTGACCTTTGAGGTACGATCATTGAAAGCACAATTCTAAAGTATGAGCATAAAATTTTAACGATGCACTGCATCCAAAAGGCAAAATAGAAGATTTTGTCAAAGCCGGCGTAGTGCCGATAAGCAAAAATTGATAAAAATCAATGCACATGTACAAGGCCGGTTTCTCGCATGGAAAGAGTTTGGATTGACCCAGCGGCTCGCAATTTGGTCGAGCGCGTTGAGTAGTCCAGACAAAGCGATGGTAGAAAAGCCACTAACGGGGCTTTTCAAATGACAAAGTTATAGAGGAAAACGCCTTGTGCATAAAAATCCAAAAATTCAATTTTGCCTAATAGTCGCTCGAAGGTGAGACGCTGCCAAATCGATATTATTAATCGACTGTGATAAGGGTTAGTAAGTCGTGGACTGATCGAACGCCACTCAACTTATGCAGTAATAAGTCCTCTGAATGTGTTTGAGTACGTGAATTTCCACGATACAAGAACTTTAAAGCTAGGTAGTCTCTAGCGAAACTAAATTCGTTTAGTAAAACTTTTTTAAGTTAATTTCAGTCAGCCTTAATTATTCATTTACCCAGAGTCTGAAATGATTCTAAAAGCTCACATTTTGATTCTGAGAAGGTACGTATGAATCTTTTCTACCTAATCGATCGTTAGCGTGAGCGCTCTCGCTTGTATGGTCTGAAAGTCACTACCTTGATTGGGGAAGGCACGATTCTTTCTTGAGAATTTTGTATAACCAATTCTGTTAAATAAACGGATTCTTTGAACTAATATTTCTTAATTGATCTTGAGGCCTGTTGACGGTCTATAATCCCTGGAACTTTCGTAGAGAAAGCCGGATGTGTCGAGTTAATTCGCATTAACGTTCGACCTTCTGGTTGCTTTACGAAGGTTTGATAGGGATTTTTTTATGCGTTTTTTGAGAAATATATTCCGTTATTAATGGACCAAAACGTGATTTTCGCGTACCAAAACTAATCCCTCCGCAGAGAAATTCTTCGGTTGGGATTTTTTTATGCAAAAATTCAGGAAATTAAGAGGTGCCTAAACCCCTAACGAGGGAATTCAGGTCCAGAGAGAGCGTAGTTTCCGATCTGTGGTAGTGCCGCCTTGGTCCCATTACTCGGCTACCGAAGTGCATCTTATCTCGAACCCGCCTGGGAGGTAGAAGAACGGGGTAATACGCGACTGGCGCCCCCTGAGAAATAAATTGGTGTCGCGTCATTTTGACGCCCGGTAGTGCGTTCTTCTACATGGCGCCCAACGTGGGGCGTTGTTAGTCAGCAGGGCTTTCTGGAAAGGATATGGATGAATCAACGCCTTTCCAGTTTTACGACGAGCCGACATCTGTGATGGACAACGTCTCTAGAGGGTTAGAGAGGCCGTGCGCGGAGGATGTACTGGGTAGTTCGGGGGTAGGCCCGAGTACCACTGAAGGAGTCATACAGCCCTCCTCAGAACAAGTGTTCGCCCAAATGGCAGCTGGTCTTGCCAAAGCTCTAAGCGAAGCCACACACGAGCATAAGTATCGGTCGAAGCATCCAAATGCGGAATTTCATGGCTTCGAACACGAAGACCCTGAAACCTTCATTCATCATATGGAGGAATTTTTCGTCCGAGTACGAATTACGCAGGATAACGACCGTCTGTATAAAATATCAGAACAGCTCAAAGACGATGCTAGGAAATGGTTCGAACAATACCGAACCCTAATTACCACGTATCCTCTATTCCTCGAGCGGTTCAGAAGCCGTTACGATTCCGGTGAAGTACTCACCGAAGCAGTAGCTAATTTATATGGCAAGAAACAAGATGCCGAGGAAAATACGTCAGTATTTATTTCCAGGAAGGTATGCCTCTTCAAGAGGATCGATCCGTTTAAGCCGGAGGCGATGAAGGCGGCTACCATCTTCAATCAGTTGAGACCTGATATGAAAATGCTCCTAAAGAGTGCCGTCATACTAGATACAAATACACTAGTGACGATGACTGAACAAATGGCCAAAATCATGGATGAGAATAAAGAATTCGAGATTCTGCAAAATGCAAAAAAAAGCAAAGACCGAGAAGCGTCCACCTCTACCGCTTCAGCTCAAGGGAATCAGCAATCGAGCAGTAACTGGAGAACGGAACCCTCCGCATTAGCGAAGCCGTCCTCCAGTTCCTTTGGTGCATCTAGGACACCATTCAATGGATCTCAAAGAAGAGATAATCCGCCAGCACCAAGGGTGCATTTTGCAAATAATATTTCCTCGCTGCCTAGAGGGGATATACCGAGAAGGGGTACTGGAGACGTAAGGAACTCCCGAGTCCCGTATCGCCCTTGCAGATATTGCCCAACGGAGCAGTGGCATTTTCATGCGGAATGCCCAAACAATCCCTATCGTAATATGAATACGGGAAACCAAGCGGGGGTCAGAGGCGATGGCCCAGGCCGAACTCTACCAGGCCCCAGCAGGCTCGAAGCGACCCTCGGGGAAGCTCCGAAGCAAGAAGTTTAAATTAAAAAACTTCGATGACCTTCCTGACCTTAATTACCTGTTTAAGGATCAAGAAGTCAACCTATCTCCCCACCGATTCACTCCATTAGAATCTATCAATCAAACCAACGACGCTTTCCCTCTGCCTCGCATTAAGATTATAATTAATAATCGAGCGGTTAACGCTTTATTGGATACAGGTTCGACAAGGAATATTATCCAACCGAAATTTTTGAACGACATTGATCAACTTACAGCTCCCCAAACTTTTGTTATGGCTTGTGGCGATGGTTTAGTAGAATCCCTTGGGACTACGACCATAAACGTTAATGTACTAGATGTACCCTTTCAGACCACGTTTCAGGTCATTCAAAATTTAAACGAAGAGCTCATTCTGGGAGCCCCCTTTTTATATGCTCACAATGTCGTATTCGATTATCAACGTAAATGTGTCTACGTCGGCACTGAAGAGCGAATAACCGTCTTCTGGAATCAAGCGGCACATCAAGCAAGGAAGCAATGCCGGCTTCCCGAAGAACTGATCATCGGAAACGACAATTTAAAACCTCTATTCGAGGAATTCGCTGAATTGTTCACCGCGGTGCCTACCCAAGCTACCACGGTGACAACGAAACATAAAATAAAAGTTAAAGACGACCGCCCGTTCAATATCAAACCCTACCCTATGTCTCCTACTAAGAAAAAAGTTATGTACGATCAAATTGAAGAGATGCTGAAAGCCGGGGTCATAGAACCGAGTACCGCTCAGTACAGTTCGCCTCCCATTATAATTGAAAGGCCCGGCAAGAAGCCTCGCTTCTGCATTGATTATCGTCACTTAAATGAAGTAACGGAAGACGAAGCATCCGTCTTACCTAAGATATACGAGAGTATAAAGGATCTAGGAAACGCCAACATATTTACGGTGTTGGACCTCAAGAGCGGATATTGGCAAATCCCTCTTGAGGAGTCGTCAAAAAACTATTCTACGTTTACAACATTAGATGGAGCATCTTACCGATTTAACGTGATGCCTTTCGGATTGAAGACCGCTCCATGTACATTCCAAAAATTTATGGCAAGAGACGTATTGACCGGCTACTTGCATCATTTCTGCAAAGTATATCTCGATGATATTATCATCTACAGTGAAAATATAGATCAGCATGTAAACCATCTGAGAGCCGTCTTTGAACGCCTACGTTTACATAATTTAAAAGTGTCACCAGAAAAATGTGTGGTAGCCACATCTAGTATAACCTATCTCGGGCATAAGATAAATGCCAATACTACTCAACCTTTAGAAAAACATATTCTGCAGATACAGAGCTATCCTGTGCCTACGACAAGGCGCCAGCTTCAGAGTTTCCTTGGCCTATGTAATTGGGTACGTGAATATATCCCTAATGTTGCAATAATTACTAAGCCCTTGACCCGACTACTCTCGAAGGACTGGCGCTATAAGTGGAATACAGAAGCCCAAGAATCCTTTATCCTACTGAAAGAGGTATTAAATAAACCTCTAGGACTGCACCGGCCAGATTTCAATAAAATGTTCATACTGCAGACGGACGCATCCTTAATAGGATTATCTGCAGTATTATATCAATTGGGGGATAATGACCAGAAGCACATCGTCTCTTATGCTAGTAATACGTTATCTCCGACGGAGAGAAAATACCATATCAATGAATTGGAATGTTTGAGCGTCGTTAATTATATAAGGAAATACAAAATATATTTGGCAGACCGCCCATTTATAGTCAAAACCGACAATCGAGCTTTACTATGGTTAAATAAGCATAAGGACGAGAAAACGAAATTTACACGTTGGTCATTATTACTTCAGGAATACAGCTTCACAATAGAACATTGTCCCGGCAAGGAAAATATATTGGCAGACTATTTGAGCAGAAATCCTCAAGGCCCGAACGTCGAAGCAGACGACGAAGAGGAGAGAATGTATCCACCAAAATTCTCGTACAAGGAACGAATATCAGTAATTACCACATTGGAATTAAACGATCAGGTCAGAGAAGCGCAATCGCACTCCAGAGATATCCAAGACCAAATCGAACGATGGAATACTCTAGTGCGACAAGCAGAGAAAACCGAGGCAGAGGTGAAATTCGTCAATACAAGACAAGTGATAGGCGGCACACTTTGGACGAGAGGCGAAAATGTTATAGAAAAATTATACGTACCAAAACGTATGGTCATGAGAGTAATATCTCATTTTCACGACCGACCGGAAGTAGGTCACCCCGGCCGCGATGAAACTGTTAGAATCATCTCGGGCCGCTATTATTTTAATAATTTGTCGAGACTAGTTAACAAATATTTAAATGAGTGCATTATTTGTAATTCCGTAAAAAGCAGACAGTCACAACCGAAGGCTCCTCTCAGAAGCCATGCTCCATCGCATCCGTTCGAAGTTCTAAGCGTCGATGTAATCGGACCGCTTCAGCGAACCAAAGATGCAGATAACCGATATATATTAATGGTAGAGGATGTATTTAGTAAGTGGGTCGAAGCCAAGGCGTTCACCCAAGTCAGTGGAAAAACAATAGCACAATTTATCGAAGAGGAACTAGTGGCGAGATATGGCGTTCCGAGGGTCATCATTTCCGACCAGGGAGGCCACTTCAATTCCGGCTTTTACGATACGTTCTGTACACGTAACAATATTGAAAGATTCTTCACAGCAGCTTACCACCAACAGGCCAATCCAATAGAAAGGAGGGTGCAAGAAGCTAAGAAGATCTTAAAAACCTTATTATATGGTTCACCCAACGACGAGTGGGATCGACATGTTAGTCAGATGGCATATATCTTGCGAACAAGAAAAAACGCCGCTACGGGGCATACACCCAGTTTCGTAGTACTCGGCTATGAATTACCGCAGATTGGTGATTGGAATATGTTCGCTTATAGACAAGAACGTCGTAATCAAGCGGACGTTCCCCGCCTTGAAAGAGTCAAGGAGATTCGTAAAAATCAAACAAATTACCAATGGCGTTACGCGCCCAAAGTGGCGGTAACGCCGGTCGTATATAAAGTGGGAGATATGGTAATGACTAAAAGGATCAGGAAGGATCATACCTTCACACCGTCGTGGAGTGGGCCACACAAGGTTTTAAAGAGATTGTCCAATGAAGTTTACCTCATTCACAAGGGGGTAACTTCGACGAGATTACATGTCGATGCCATCAGGCCGGCACCTAAGGGAGACCCCGATGTTGAATTGGAATTGTCTGAAGAATCAGAAGATAGTCCGGATGAAACTCATCTTAGTGACGACGCTTCCTCATCAGACAATGAGATCGCGCCCAGGTCAGAGCGACGTAGCGATACCACACTAGTTCAAATCAATGTTCCCGCAAGTGCTCAAGATGAGCAGGATGTAATAAGTCGAGATCCCGATGATGCTCGAGATGAGCCAGACATAGAAGAGTCACCTCTAGATATTTCTGAGGTCGACCACGGCTAATAGCCGTTTTCGCTTTTTTTTTATATTTTTTCTCAAAATTCTAAGTAGCGATTTTGACCTATATGCGGTCGAATCGAAAATTTAAAGTCTACTCCATGAGCAGACATGGAAAGACGGCGAACCCGACGCAAGAGCGCGATCCGGTAAGCCTAGCTTCTCAAGAGCGAGAGCCGCCAAGTTCGAGTAATGGACGTAGGCATAAGTACGAATCAGTACGAGTTTCGGAAGCTGTTTTTCTTATGCAAGAAGACAACTTCTATTTTAATCATTTTAAGTCAACAAAATTAACGTATACCTCAAATGGAAACTACGAGTTTCAGAAGCCGTTCTTCGCTCAAGAAGACGCTTCAATTTTTTTTTTTATACTTTTTTCACAAGTCGTGATGACCGCGCGAGTATCGTAAGCCGATTTAATCTACCTTACGAAGTAGAAACTACGAGACGAGTTTCAGAAGCCGTTCTTCGCTCAAGAAGACGCTTCAATTTTTTTTTTATACTTTTTTCACAAAGTAGTGATGACCGCACGAATATCGTAAGCCGATTCAATCTACCTTACGAAGAACCAATTTCTAACCATTATAAGTTAACAAAATTCATGTTAGAAAAATATTTCATTAAAAACAACACATTGTGTTTGTTAGTCGACGCGTCCCAGTCGACGACTTGCTAAAAAGTCAATCTAGTTGCTGAACTGCATTTTCCATGTGCAGAAATGGAAAGATGACCCAGCCTGTCGCAAGGGCGCGGCATGGTGAAGTCTGGAACTCAAAGGCGAGGACCGTCCAAGCTGCGGCATGGAGATATAGACAGCCTCTTCTAGAAAGGGCCGAAGTCAAGCAAGAGCGAGACCAGGGCAAAAAAGCGAGTGCAACGAATTAGTGAGAGTGGACGCTAATCAAAATTGTGCTACGCTTCGCACCTCGACGCGGGTGTAATTAAGTTGATAAAAATGTTGTATCAACTTGGCGTATTGTTTAAAAAATGTATTTATTTTTAAGTTAGATAGGCGAATCAGCCGTCTGCCCCAATTAAGGCCGTTATTTTTTTAAAACATCTGTACATAGGTCAGACCGTCAAATGAAGGCATACAGACATACAAGTGAATATGGAAATTAAAGGCGATCGATGAGTAGAAAAGATTCAACCAAAGGAGGGGAGTGTTGTAGAACTCTCCAAAATCGTCCTAAGTTGAAGACATAATCAAAATTCGACTTAGGCAAAAATTTCATTTAAAGACATTTTTGGGAGTCTGCAGAGGCGCAGATCAGTCCACAAGGACCGTTTTGGGTTCTATAAGGCGTTGGAAATGACCAGGCGAAAATTCGAAGAAACACCGAATTTTCACTTAGGAAAAATGTTTTTGGTTCAGAATATCAGAGTAGAAGTATATAATGACAAAGATTTATGAATAGTATACTTTTTCAAAGGTATCATAAATTGGACTTTGAAAAATAATATTTTTGGAAGGGCGTCAAAATTTGGCCCAGGAATCGATTTATCGAAAGTACGCCAAAGTTTCACTTGCAGACTAATTTTTCAAAACTGCGTTGAAATTTGGCTTGAAGATCGATTTTTCAAAAGTACGCCAAAATTTCACCCGCAGATTAACTTTTCAAAAGTACCTTGAAATTTGGCTTGAAAATCAATTTTTCAAAAGTACGCCAAAATTTCACCCGCAGATTAACTTTTCAAAAGTACCTTGAAATTTGGCTTGAAAATCAATTTTTCAAAAGTACGCCAAAATTTCACCCGCGGATTAACTTTTCAAAAGTACCTTGAAATTTGGCTTGAAAATCGATTTTTCAAAAGTACGCCAAAATTTCACCCGCAGATTAGTTTTTCAAAAGTACCTTGAAATTTGGCTCGAAAATCGATTTTTCAAAAGTACGCTAAAATTGGTCTTAAACTGGATTTTTCAAAAGTACCACGAAGTCAGTTTAAAAAGTACCACGAAAATATACTTTAAATTATTTTTTATTTTTTATTCCTCAACCAAAGACATTGACCTTTGAGGTACGATCATTGAAAGCACAATTCTAAAGTATGAGCATAAAATTTTAACGATGCACTGCATCCAAAAGGCAAAATAGAAGATTTTGTCAAAGCCGGCGTAGTGCCGATAAGCAAAAATTGATAAAAATCAATGCACATGTACAAGGCCGGTTTCTCGCATGGAAAGAGTTTGGATTGACCCAGCGGCTCGCAATTTGGTCGAGCGCGTTGAGTAGTCCAGACAAAGCGATGGTAGAAAAGCCACTAACGGGGCTTTTCAAATGACAAAGTTATAGAGGAAAACGCCTTGTGCATAAAAATCCAAAAATTCAATTTTGCCTAATAGTCGCTCGAAGGTGAGACGCTGCCAAATCGATATTATTAATCGACTGTGATGAGGGTTAGTAAGTCGTGGACTGATCGAACGCCACTCAACTTATGCAGTAATAAGTCCTCTGAATGTGTTTGAGTACGTGAATTTCCACGATACAAGAACTTTAAAGCTAGGTAGTCTCTAGCGAAACTAAATTCGTTTAGTAAAACTTTTTTAAGTTAATTTCAGTCAGCCTTAATTATTCATTTACCCAGAGTCTGAAATGATTCTAAAAGCTCACATTTTGATTCTGAGAAGGTACGTATGAATCTTTTCTACCTAATCGATCGTTAGCGTGAGCGCTCTCGCTTGTATGGTCTGAAAGTCACTACCTTGATTGGGGAAGGCACGATTCTTTCTTGAGAATTTTGTATAACCAATTCTGTTAAATAAAGGGATTCTTTGAACTAATATTTCTTAATTGATCTTGAGGCCTGTTGACGGTCTATAATCCCTGGAACTTTCGTAGAGAAAGCCGGATGTGTCGAGTTAATTCGCATTAACGTTCGACCTTCTGGTTGCTTTACGAAGGTTTGATAGGGATTTTTTTATGTGTTTTTTGAGAAATATATTCCGTTATTAATGGACCAAAACGTGATTTTCGCGTACCAAAACTAATCCCTCCGCAGAGAAATTCTTCGGTTGGGATTTTTTTATGCAAAAATTCAGGAAATTAAGAGGTGCCTAAACCCCTAACGAGGGAATTCAGGTCCAGAGAGAGCGTAGTTTCCGATCTGTGGTAGTGCCGCCTTGGTCCCATTACTCGGCTACCGAAGTGCATCTTATCTCGAACCCGCCTGGGAGGTAGAAGAACGGGGTAATACGCGACTGGCGCCCCCTGAGAAATAAATTGGTGTCGCGTCATTTTGACGCCCGGTAGTGCGTTCTTCTACATTTTCACAGGTGTATATTGTGCAAAATAGTAAGATACTATTTGATGAAGGTTAAGGGAACACAATTTATTACCATACAAGGCAGATACAGATACTCTATTGACTGCAGCCCATCGAAGAGCTCGACTTGAGTTTGCTCGAGAACATGTTGAATGGGGGGAAACTCAATGGAAGCGAGTGCTATTCACAAATGAGTCTAGAGTCTGTTAGTTTTGGTGGAAGATCAGTCATGGTTTGGGGTGGCATCATTTTGGAGGCACGTACTAAACTGACAGTCATTGACGAAGGGAGTCTAACGATGGATGGGTATATAAGAACCATCCCAAGTTGTGCCATTTGCTTCATTTATTGGTGACGACTTCATTTTTATGCACAATAATGCAAGATCGCATGACACTCGGATTGTCCGCCAGTACTTGCAGGAAGTGGTACTTAACGTTATGAACTGGCCTGTGAAAGTTCTGACTTAAACTCCATTGAGCATCTATTGGACAGGACGGATAAAAAGCAACAAGGGATATGATTATAGCCCTTATGAACCCTATTGTTGAAACTGTACTAACGATTGGTGACTATAAATGATTAGAAAATGCTTTTGTACCTTGTATTGATGTTTTCTTTATTATAAATTGGTTCACTACAAAATACGTAACTTATACATCAAAATGTGAAAAATATATCTGACAGATTTCAATACTGTCAACTGGTGGTTAATTAATTGTTTACCTATTTGCAACATTCTCCCACCTTGTGTTGCGACGATCCTGAAACTAAGGAGCAACACAACAAATAAACATAACATTAAAATAATAAAGTTCTTTCAATAAGTTAGTCTATTGATGGGTTTCACCATACGGGTTCTCCTGGTGCGAACCTGTGGCAACTCTCTGGCATCGACAGTCTTCAAGTGACTTTCTTTTCTAGCATGAGGTTGCTCCAAACTTTTAGTACAAACTTCGTCAATCTGCTTATCTGAGGGCATCATCTCCAATGGGTAAAATTTTTGAACTGGACGAAGAAGCTCCCCAGATGCAGTTTTTAATCGAACTATTCTCACGTGACCATCTTTTCCTGGGATGGTTTCAATAACAAGTCCCAATGGCCAATCGATTCGTTTTTGGTTATCGTTACCTATTAGAACAACATCGCCCTTCTGAATAACTCTTTCAACCTCTTTACTATATCTTTTACGTGATAATTGTCCCAAATATTCCACTCTGAATCTCTTACGTAAGTCTTCTCGAATCTTGTGTCGATATCTAATTCTGCTATGAAGATTCTTTGTCTCTATATAATCGAAATCAGGTACTCCAACTTCAACGATTTCTTGGAGAAACATAGCCGGAGTCAGTGGCGATAGTTGTGAAGGATCCTCTGATAAATAGGTGATTGGACGACTATTTATAATACATTCACAGTCGCATAAAACAGTTGCCATCTCCTCATACGTTAAACTGGCTCTCTTTAATACTTTCCTAAGTAACTCTTTAACAGTACGAATTAGACGCTCCCACCATCCTCCCCACCAAGCTGCAGTTGGGGGATTGAAACGCCACTCAATTTTTTGTAATGTACCATACTTGTTTACTTCATTCCAATCGATTTTCTTCAAAAGATTGCTTGTACCACAAAAATTCGTACCGTTGTCAGTATATATGATACTGGGCCTGCCTCTTCTGGCTATGAATCTTCTGATGACTTCAAGAAAAGAAATGGTTGATAATGAAGTTACTAATTCTAAATGCACTGCCCGATACACTGCACACGTAAAAAGACAGATCCAGGCTTTCTGTCCCCCTTTTAGGTATAGAGGACCTGCATAATCAATTCCCGTTACCTCGAAGACCGCTGCATCTCTGGTTCTTGCTTCTGGTAGGGGAGCTGGAACTGCTTCTAAATGAGAAGTGTTATGCCGTTTACATGTATTGCACCTCTGGATAACAGAGCGTATGGCACGCCTACTGGTGAGAATCCAAACTTGTTCTCGTAAACAGTTCATAACTATTTGAACACCAGCATGATTCAATGTTTGGTGTTTGTATTCAATTAATTTAATGACCAAAGGATGTCGGGGATCCAACACTATGGGATTTCGAAAATTCAGTTTATCTTTACGGTTAGAGATAAGAGTTTTTAGGCGAATGAGTCCACTTTCATCCATGTATGCACCTAGGCAGCTTATTCTGGGATCTGTTACACCAACAAATGTATCCTGTTGAGTAAATCTCATCAAAGCAGACTCTGCTGAAGTAATTTCCTGAACCGATATCTCACCAAAAACTCGATTTTTTGATTCTTCTTCCTTTAGTCGACTGTTTGAAACAAAACGCATTGTCCAGGCCATCATGCGTAATATCTTGGTGTATTTAGACAATTTTCCAAGATACCAATAAAAGGTCTCACTTGAAGGAATTATCAGTTTAGTTTTAACTGACCTATTTTGCTGCAGAAGCTGTTGACTGGAGATCACAGATTTTGGACTTTTACTTCTCGCCGTTTTCCTCATCTCAGCATTTATCTCTTCCTCATTCACAGAAAACTCGTTAATAGGCCATTGTTCAGGTTTACCTTTAAGCCATTCTGGGCCTTCCCACCATCTAGAGTCGATCAGCTGTTTTGCAGTACAGCCTCGTGATGGTAGATTAGCAGGGTTTAGAACTCCAGGAATATGTCGCCACTGATGAGGTTCAGAAATTCGACGAATCTCTTGTACTCTGTTCCTAACAAATGTTGCCCATTGATTTTCTCGCTGGATCCAGGAGAGTACTGTCGATGAATCTGTCCAATAATATTTTTTAACGTTCTCTGTTTCCAATATTGCTGACGTAAAATTCATCAATCGAGCGCCTATTGTAGCAGCTAACAATTCAAGCCGAGGTATGGTTATCTTGGTTGTCAGAGCTACACGTGATTTTGCTTCAATCAACTGAATTTTTACACCTACTGAAGTCTCGGTGCGAATAAAAAGCGAGGCGGCATAAGCTTCTTGACTGGCATCCACGAAGACATGTAATGAGACGTCTGCTTTAGTACTTGGCTCTTGGAAAATCCAACGAGGAATTCTCAACGTTTGTAATATCTCCGCTTGTTGTCGCCATGTACAGAAGTCTTTTTTATCTTCATCGTCTACTTCTTCATCCCAATTCAATGATTTTGACCATAACTTTTGTAACAATAGTTTAGGTAGAAGGAGAAATGGACACACTATACCAATTGGATCAAAGACTTTCTGAGTTACAGAAAGGATAACTCTCTTAGTGATTAACTCTGACAATGATTCTTTTAGATGATTAAAATTTAACATTAGAGAATCTTCTTGCTTGTCGCACCTGAGGCCTAAAATGGAGGTTTGATTATTTGAGGATTCCATTCCATTATACTCCCACCCTCTTAAATTAAATCCACCAGTCCTCATAATACTCGTGGATTGTTTTATGAAATGATTCAATTCAACTGGAGTATCCACGCTGGTCACACAATTATCTACATAAAATGATTTTAATAATTGTTGAATGGATTTACGGTGTTCGTCAGTCGATGCCTCTTCAAAGGTTCGTTCTAAGTGTAATTCAATAGTAGCACCCAACAGGAAAGGGCTACTTGAAACTCCAAATACAACACGACAATGTCTGTAAACCTTAACTTCGCCTGGATGCGTCTTATGCCACCACAAAAAACGTAAAACATTTCTGTCTTTGGGTGAAATACTGATTTGAAGAAATGCCTTTTCAATATCTGATATTACACCAATTTTCTTTTTTCTAAATCTCATAAGCATGGTAGGGATCAGCTCGATTAAGTTAGGCCCGGTTTCCAGACATTGATTTAGGGATGGCGAGTATTTTCCCCTTGCAGATGCATCGAAAACTGGTCTAATAGGAGTCGTACTATTCTCTTTAATAACATGTCTGTGAGGGAGATAGTAGCCATATTCTTTTATCTCACACTCTGGTACTTCTTCTATGATGCCTTCAGCTAATCAATACTCCAAAATCGATTGGTAACTGTTACGGAGATTTTGAGCCTTCAATTTCTTTGTGGTATTCTCTAATCTCTTCTCAGCTATTTCTTTATTATCAGGCAGTATCGGGTGATTCTCTTTCCAAGGCAATAGCACCTCGTATCGACCTCTATCATTTACTTTGATTGTTTGACGAAACTTTTCCTTTACCTCGGCCTGATGAACTTCTTTCGATTTTGTTTGTGTTGGATCAGTTATGCCAAGGACGTCTAGACTCCATAAATCTGATATATTAGCTTCTTGCACAAACATCGACATGACTAAATGCGCAGAATCAACTCGTTGGATTTTTTCACTCAAATTTTTACCGATTAGAGTCCATCCAAGTTTTGTTTCCATTGCAGTCGGTCCACATTCCAAGTTTATGAGGTTACCAGTTGATAGTTTACCAATCACATCTGCACCAATTAATAATGAAATTGGTTCTTCGCCTTGTTGCACATCCGTTAGGAATACTTTCTTTTGCTGCAACTCCTGTAGCCATGGACCGTTGCTAACACTTGGAATGTCTTGACAAATTTTCTCCTGACTTAAAGCCATGAAATTGCACCACCAAACAACATATGGACAATTTTTTGTTGACCAATTGGTTCATAGCCTAAATCATGAGCTGCTTTTGATAAAATATATGATCGGTGAGACCCTGTACTGTTCGAATGATTTGCTCCTTGTTCTGGTTTCGTAACTTAACGCAAAGCGTCTGTAGGAATACTTCTGTATTAACTGAGAGATTAGCTAGGTTACTCTGTCGCCGGTGTAGCAGAATTTGAAGCCGGTTTTGTTGTCCCGTCCAAATTTCGACACATTAAAAGTACATGTTTTCCTCCACACCATGCGCACTTTTCCTTAGACTTGCACCATCTACTATTGTGTCGTGGTTTGAGGCAATTGAAACATACATTCTTCTTTTTGACAGCTTCTTGTCTTTCTTCCAAAGACAATTTCTTGGCCATTCCACATTGAGGACTGTCATGGTTACTACTACAGAATATGCATTCGAATATTTTATTCTCTCTTGCAACGAAAAGAGCTGTAGCTGTAGGAACATTTTGTCGAGATTCAATATTATTCTCATACTTTTGCTTTTTCTTATTTTTGAAGACTGATTCAGATGTATCTTCACCTTTTAAACCAAATCCGGACATTGCCATAGAAATTCTTTGCTCATTTTCTACTTCTGCTCTTAGAAAATTCATTAACCTGACTAAACGATGTTTGGAACTGGGAAGTGCTACCGCATTATTAACTTCAGTTACAGCAGGAGCAGTAGCACCAGTCACAGTGCTACTCATACTTGATTGTCTCTGCCAAGTACGAAGAATATCTTCAGGTAACGACGACTCAACCAATGGATATAGCATAGCTGAACAGGTATCCGTATTAACTCCTAATGATTCCAATGAACGAATATGTGTCTCAAGTTGATCATATAGCTTGGACAGAGGTGTTTTTTCATTTGACTTCACAGCATTTGTTAAAACCAATTTCAGAAGATCGCGTACGTAAAACTCCACTAATAGCTCATCTCTTCCAAATCTATTCTTCAAACTCTCAATCACCTGGTTATACATAGCACCTACGGGTGGGAAACTACCAACCAGTTCACTTGCTTTTGAATCTGGGAGTATGTGTTGGGAAAGATAATAGAATTTGTCGTCTTTACTCATATTAGCGTCCTCGTGAATTTTCTTAAATTGACCCCAGAAGTGAAGCCACTCTTTCAAGTCTCCTCCATATTTTTGAAACTGAATTTTCGGTAATGTATAATTTCGTTTAGGTCCCTGTTGATTAACACAATTACCTTGAGTAACGTTTATCTGTCTTACACTGTCACTTAATGCTGCTGCGTCCACCTCAGCCTGTATAAATCTTATTTTATATTCATCTACATTCTCAATCTCTAGGTTAACTTCTGCCTCAGCTGTATCTGCCTCAATCATTAGATCAAATATCTTTTCATTGAGCACTTCGAGTTCTCTAGCCTTATCTTTTAATAAATTGAAAGCTATATTTACTTCCCGCAATACAGTTGTTTCCTTGTTGCATTCGTTAACGAATTGAGTATGTGCCCTCGTAAACGCAGAACTTGTGTAAGTCCGGGATTTCTTCAATTTTTCAATTTTTAGATTGAGATTTGTATTTTCTAATAATCACCAGCGTGTTTCCAATAATAGTCCTGTCACGGTCGCCAAATGTTGAAACTGTACTAACGATTGGTGACTATAAATGATTAGAAAATGCTTTTGTACCTTGTATTGATGTTTTCTTTATTATAAATTGGTTCACTACAAAATACGTAACTTATACATCAAAATGTGAAAAATATATCTGACAGATTTCAATACTGTCAACTGGTGGTTAATTAATTGTTTACCTATTTGCAACACCTATAATTATCATCAATATACGTAAGGATGTCTAACTCTTAGAGACTTCTTATCTAAATTGGAAAAAAATGCATGGTGAAGGTATTGTCTACCAGTACTACTATCATTATCCAATTTTTTTTCCAATGGACAGTTCGGGATTCAAATATGTTTTACTAGTGGATCTTCAGTGCTGCGTACCTCTACACGTGGAACTCTCAGACACCATTGTTCTACCGAATATATAAGATCAAACAACTTTTGACAAACGATTCTCAACATTATTTCAAATAATGAAAACGAAGATTTTTTTGTTACAAAATTCACATAAATTTCATTAATTCATTATTTCTCTTAAGTTCATTTTTACGCACATAAGGTGGTTCCATAGGATAACCACTAGTCCGGAAAGGGTTAAAGACTCAGATTCGAGCGTTGCAGCAGCCTGTAGTTACTTGTAATGAGCTGAAAGAGAGATTGGTTGAAATTTGGGAGGTTATTGATCAAGATCAAATAAGAACTCTTATAATGAGTATGAGGCGCCAAGCAGTAATCAACGCATGCGGAGGAAACACACGATACTAGTAGGAAAAATCTCAAATTTAAGAATATGTTTCTTATTTGCTTTATTGTAACACTCTATATCTACTTTATTTTGAGAAATTTGGAAATAAACTTAATTTATTTTTCCATTCCAACATTTTTTTATTGTACGCCAGAGGAAAAAAAACTCCAAAAAAATTATCTACCAGTTTCATGAATATGCATTAATTTTGTGGCGAAGTATAGATATTAACCCTTTCACTGCGCACTGCTGTTTCAAAATTGCCCATCATATTAAGCATTTTTTTATCGCTTGCGTACATATTTGTCAAGAGCAGCGTGATCCATTCTGTGTAACGGAAAAGTACCCATCGTTTTGCATGTTCAGCGTGTTTTTTTTTATCATTGTGTAATATCAAAATATCATGCGAGCGAGTGAATTATTCGATCTAATGGAAAAGGAAACAGAAAAGTATCCATCATGTTTTGCGTTTTTTTTTTTTCAATGGTTTTTGTCATTGTGTAATATTTCAAAATATCATGCGAACGAGTTTGCTCGGGTAGAGCAGCCTGATCCTATTTTTATTAAAAATGCGAGTATACTCGTCTAGAGCAGTTAACCGGTCGGCGAATATATGCGTCAAGTGTAGTGAAAGGGTTAATCCTATTAGTAGGTATAATTGAAACATATTCAGGTATTATTAAAGATTTTATTAGGAATACATACAAAGTAATTTTATGGCCTCGAGTTTTATTTCGGGCCTGAAACAGTTTCACGGGGGATGGTAGCAGGTTAAATAATTTTAGGACTAAAGTATTATGATATTCCCGATCTAGATTTCTTGATTCTGTGGAAGTCTATAGATATTTGTCTTTTGTCATAAGAGTGAATTTTTTCATGTGGCAATGCATTTTTTAAGCCAAAATCACTGGGCGACAAAGCCCAAAATATTTTGAATCTAACCTGATTTTACTGTTAACAATATGTGAGTAATTTTATCTAATAAAAGGAAAACGATTTCTATTGCTCATTCTTGGAACTCTTCCTATACTAGGGTAAAATTTTATGACCCTTTTTAAAATTCAGACCTTACTTATTTTCGGTACACACTTTCACTATTTTATTTTATATTTGTTATTGGTTTGGTGTTTGATTTCATGGAAGGCGGTATCGGTACCGATTTCTGTTTCGAAGAAAAATATAATGCAATAAATTGACCAAAATCATTGTCGCCTAGTACATCAAAATTTCAATCACTGGGCGACTAATTTTTCCAAGTGGGTGACATTTGTGTCGCCCACTTCATTAGTAAAAAAATGCACTATAGTTTGGTAAATTATCTTGAACATGAGGCACTGTAAGATATATAGTGAGAGTACTGTGAGAATTTTAAGTTCAATATAAGTTTGTGTACAATCTTCCCCATACTCTAGTGTATGTTATGTGTCCATAAATACATTTTTGGTGGTAGTTTATATATGCTCTCCAATTTTCAAATGGACTACGAGTTAAAAAAATTAAAATATATAAATGGATGAGCAGAGTATCCTGTGGCGCCCAGCATATATGGAAGAGGGAGCTAAATATATATATCTACAGAGGTGGGACAAAAAAACGCATGCATCTTATCATATATTTAAGCATATATATATATATATATACATGGAATAGGGAGCTAATGTAAAACAACAAAGATGGGACAAAAAACACATGCATTTTCCATATTATAAGTAGGTACTGCAATCTAGCACCTACAAAAATGGAACACATAAGCGGAAGAGTCAAAAATTGGTGGGGATGCTTATATCAAATCATTCTCTGAACATGTGTAGTCAGTCTTAGCAATCTGGGTTGCAGCGGCGCAGGGGCAGCCATTTTTGTTATATGGCTCAAATAATTTTTGAATGTGATACTTTCTCATGACGTCCAATCAAAAAAAATTTGAAAAAAATTTTTCAGTTTTGTGAGCTCTACATAATGACACTGGGGTTTTACTTTTAATGGAGTTTTTATGGGGTAAAATATTTTTTTATAGTGGATTTTGATTCTACGCCAAAAAATATCAATCTTTTGCTCTTTGCAATTTTTTACTCTGAGGCCAATTTGCGCCAGAAATTTCTCAACTTTCAATAATTTTTTACGGCGAAAGTATGCGCTCTAGAGAAATTGTAAAAGAGAAAAGTTGTTTCTTTTTTTTATGTAGAATATACTTACATGTATTTTTTCAGATTTTTCTCGCAAAAAAAATTGAAAAAAAAATTTTTTGAAAAAAATAAATATTCTACATAAAAAAAGAAACAACTTTACTCTTTTACAATTTTCTGTAGAGCGCATACTTTTGCCGTAAAAAATTATTGGAAGTTGAAAAATTTCTGGCGCAAATTGACTTCGGAATAAAAAATTGCAGAGATTGATATTTTTTGGCGTAGAATCAAAATCCACTATAAAAAAGATTGATTATATAAAGAAACATGTTACCCCATTAAACCCCGTTAAAAGTAAAACCCCATTAAGTCATTTATGTAGAGCCCACAAAACTGAAAAACTTTTGTCTGAAGCTTTTTTGATTGGACGTCATGGGAAAATGTCACATTCAAAAATTATTTGAGCCATGTAACAAAAATGGCTGCTCCTGCGCCGCTGCAACCTGGATTGCCATGACCGACTACACACGTTCAGAGAATGACTTGATAAGCATCCCCACCAATTTTTGACTCTCCAGCTTATGTGTTCCACTTTTGTAGGTGGGCTCTCGTGCTAATCGCCAATTATAATGAAGCCGTTGAGTGCAGATAAATCCCACCAATTTTCTCTAAAACCTTACGTGATTGGAGTAATAATTTATTGGACCAATTACTTATAGTATTTAATTATGATTTGAAAAATTAATTTTATAATAAAACAATTAGAAAAAAACTATAGTAAAAGAGTGTATATGTGGGTTACGCCAGGGCGCTAGTACCTGTTGTCTCACTCTCATAAATGGTCCTAATACAATTTCAGGTTTTATGCATTCCTGGAATTATTTTAAAACAGCTTTAGCTAAAGTTCTAACGTTTTGTAGGTATTCCTGTCGATATTCAACATGTTTATTCCATTACGATTACGAAAGAAGCGTTTTTTCTAATCTATACTTTAACGAATTGATACTTAATTAAAACGAAAAAGGATATCGCCTAGTTCCGACCTTAAGAAATTATTTCTTTTAGGTAGGTAACCTATTGACTTAAAATTCGAGTTTCTTGCTTTCACGTTTATTGCGTAAAAATAAATGCTTTTGCCACATAAAATAATGAATAATTAGACGTTTTGCAATTGTTAAAACTAATTTATACATCTTATACAAATTAATACATATTTAGCCCTTGATAAAAATATTATTTTTGATAGACAAACACATGGTGGTTTTTTCCAAATTAAAATGTCTTTCGGTAAAATTATTGATTTGTAAAATAAAAACTTTAAAAACCCTCTAAAAATGGCCTCTTTGTTTTATTATCGGTATGTTGACAAATTACTTAATTTAGAAAAAACCAATAAACCAAAGAGCATGGAAAAAATAGTTTATAATAAATAAATAAATTACTTAGGTATTTCACTTTTAGAGAGTGTGTGTGTTGGCTACCATGTGAAAGAAAAGAGAATGGCGTAGGTGTGATGACAGCTGGTCAACCAAAACAAAGCGATTGAAATGATAATCATGGTGACTTATTAAATAATGTTTCTGTGTATTTTTTAAGTTGGAGTGATTCTTTAGGATGGCATCTGTAAAGGTAGCTGTAAGGGTACGGCCCTTTAACCAGAGGTAATTTTACATGCTTCAATGAACAAAATGAGTGCAATGAACTTTTTTTATTCACTATTTTAACTCTTTTTCTAGGGAAAATGACATGGACGCCCAATTAATAATACAAATGAGAGAAAAGACAACAGGAATATTAAATTGCAAAGTGCGTATTTTAATTTATATAGGTATTATTATTTTATTTGCAGTTTATCTATTTTTGAAGGCAAACACTAGAGATGAAAGCATCAGATACAAGGAATTTACATTTGATTATTCATATTGGTCCCACGACGAAGAATCTAAAAATTATGCCTCCCAGGAAATGGTCTACGATGATTTAGGCACAGAAGTAATAGATTGTGCATTTGAAGGATACAATGCTTGCGTTTTTGCTTATGGACAAACAGGGAGCGGGAAAACATTTACCATGATGGGATCCCCAGTAAGTTGATAAGCTTCTTAAAAATTCCTGCAAAATTGTAAAATATAGTATTTTATGTACTGGGCAGGTACATGTATAAGTAACTAAAGGTAGAATTTTTCTGAGATTTTGGCTACCTGCTACCTCAACGCCATATATACAGTACTGAAACTGAATCTAAAATTGTTTTATCTTATTAATAATAAAGTAGTAGGTACATGAAGTCTACCAAAAGGTAGTAATCATCTATTATATTCTAATCTGCAGTATAGTAGGTACTGCAGTTGTGGCAATCGCAATTTCATTACTAACTTTTCAGACTATTGTCATTATTTTCTTGTATATTCATCAATAATTGTGACTACATTCTAGGGTTGACCCAGGCGCGGATTTAGGGGGGGGGGGTATTTACACCTGCACTGTAGCTCAGTCGTCCAAGCAGGGCCGTGTCTAACGGGGGGTCATTTCGTGCCACGCACGAAGGCGCACTAGGCCATGGAGCGCCATAAAGCCAATTTTATAGTATTTCGACTGAGTGGTGCCCCCCAAAAAAGGGCGCCAAAAATGCTCTCGCACGAAGGCGTCCCATGACCTAGAAGCGGCACTGCGTCCAAGGCATATCGTGTGGCAAATATGCTGGTCTCCGTCTGTCGTGTATATCTGCATTTTTCCAAATCTGTAATCCCCTTCCGGTTAGCCTTGGCTTTGGATTTGGGGGTTGTCACATCACATATAGCAGATGTGATGTGTTTATGTATGTTTTTGGGGTAGTACAAGAAGTAGAAATTTAATATTAATTTTCAGTGCACTTGACAAAATTTCAGAAGAATTCATTAACCTGATTAAAAAATGTTAAAAATACGAGCAAAAATATTTCTATTTAGAAAATGTTTACTTGCTAATAATGCCTGTAGAAATTTAACACATAAATATTTACCTTATACCTACTCTCATCATAGAGGATTATGTGGTAATTTCAGGAAAACCATTTGCTAATTTCTCAATGTGTGAAAATTGTCTATTGCACCTCCTTAATTTTCCTTATTCTGAAAGCATATTTCCTTCATGTGCTAATAATTACATATTTCTACCTCATGAAAAGCAGGGCTTAACAAAATTCTCTGTGGTAGGCCTTCCAGTTTTTAAATGGTTGAACTGCAAAAAATTGAATAAACAAATTTCAAGCTCTCTAAAAATTTAAAAAATATGTTTAATTATATTTGGGCAAATTGTATTTCTTTTTTTTCAAATTGTATGTACTCGATAAGATCTCGCCCCAATGACAATTTTTGTATGTTATATGGGTGATTGCCTGTAAAGTGTCATTTGCCTTGTCCTTACCAATTTTATGATCATGTAAACGATAAAAATTGAAAATAAAATATGGGGATGAATCAGTATTTTATTATTATTTAAAGCATAGCCCAAATTGTACTGAAGAACTTTTGATTTTCTTTAAAAAAAAATACATTTCTTCCTAATCGTCATTCCCGTGTCATGTCCCACCTTTGGTGTTGGATTCATAATATGCCCTAACTCGAATAAAGAATTTTCTTTTGCAATCTCTTTTCTAAGTTGGTCTTATTAGATTAATAAGCTTATACTGTGGCCAAATTCGATATAAGTTAAAGAATATTCACGTGACAGTCATTATTTAAAATATGTCCCTAAAAAAATGAGTCATTCCCATGTACACTTCATTAAATTATGAAATAGCAACCCCAATGCGCATGCTCCAATAACACATACGGTATTTACAAAGGAACATTTCAAGGGTCTCATCAGTTTGATGTTGACGGGCAAAGTGGATACCTAAGTGACATACAAATTTTTTGTTGGTGTTGTAACACACAGTAGTAACATTCCCGTGGTAAGTAATATTTGCAAAATAGTTAATAAATTACTATCTTTGCATGGTTAGAAACATTATAGGTACGTTCATTGACTAATTAAAATAACAAATTTTCGTAATTAAATTATTTTAATAATTTTACTAACGAAATACCTAATATTTCGTCATTCCCGTGATTCTTTGTGATCACGGGAATGATTCACCTTACGCAGGAATGATTTCCATAGAATGTTTTTGTTTTAGACATATTACACAATCACAATGGCAAGCAAAACAAGTAGAAAAACTAATCGTGAGGAAAAATTAAGAATGAAAAGAGAAGCCGAGAGGCAACGTCGTAAAAAAATTAGGGAGGATCCAGTTAAGAAAGAAGAACAAAAAGAAAAAGAGCTTCAGAAGTTCTTGAAACAAAGACAGAAAAAAGTTAAAAAAAACATTGAAGAATTAGCTCCTAGAGAGCAACGTAGAAGAAGGAAGCAATGGACAATTAATTACATGAATTATAGGATTCGGCAAAAGAGAGCAGCAAAACTTACTAGAAAATCTTACTCCTCCACCTTCTGATCAAGAGAATCAACCACCAAGGGAGTTCTTTTGCAGTCTAGACAGGACTCTGGGAAAAGAGGGCAAACAAGAACAGGGTAAAACGCCACCAGGAAAGAAAAGATGTGATCCCAAAATTGAAAAATCTTGAAAAAAAATTGAGTAACTACAAAAACGATGTCAGCACCTTAAAAAAAGAAAAAATGAATGAATGAATCCGGTCACGGAAAAGTGCCCCTGGTGGAGTAGGAAGTGTATGCAAGCGTACTGCTAACAGGTCTATAGTCCAAGGAAAAGACATCTCCAACTTAAGTTCTTTATTTGAAATTCTTCAGAAAAATTGCACAGGGGTTCGCATTTTCAAAATAGTCCCTGAAGAAATTGAAAGCTTTGCCAGAGTTATCGAAGGAGGATTAATAATTCCATTTCCTGGTACCATGAAGGTATGTCAGGTTGTAGCTGATACAGTTTCTCGGAAGTTGTGGTTGAGAAAGAAGCCTTTCTTATTTCACGTGTGTACAACAATTTTGTCAACCTTATGAGATTGGAACTTTTGAATATGAAGAAAATAAAGAAGAAACATATGAAGAAGGATCTGAAAGTTTAGAGGAAGATTTGTTAAATGTTGGCGAAACCAGTGATCATCAAAGAATTCATTATAATGAAATCTACAACAGCAGTGATGATGAGCCATTGACTTCTATTCTACAAGGTTCATCAAAGCCTGCTTCCAACATAAAAACCGGTGCATATGTATTAGTAGAACTTGGGGAAGCAGTAAACAAAAAAAAATAACTGTGGTACAAAATATAATACGTAGTGAAATTGAGGAAGATGATGAAATTAAAGTTCTCTTGAAAATTTGTGACTAGTAGGACCAACTTTTTAGAATGAATGAGAATAATTTATGTTATGTGACTATCGAACAAATTTTATCCATTTTGCTTGATCCAAATTTAATACTCAAAGGAAATAAGAGTGTATTATAAATTTCCTAACTTTATAAACGTATTTGAACTTGCTTAGTTACAAATCAACACTTTGTTTTCAGTTTGTAAGGATACAATCTGTACCTGCAAGTAATAGAAGGCTGTTTATTTTGTAAGAATATACATTTTATTTTATACTATTGTAACGTGTTTCCACCCTTAGGAAACCACCCTAGCAAATTCCGTGGGTTTCAAAAATTATAACAAGAGATGTCCACAACACACTTTATTAAGTATTTACTGGATACTTCACAATACTATTATTAATTTAAATACACTTTTCTGACTAAAATCACAATGTTTATCTTTGAAGTCTTAACCTCACTTTCTATACTTTCTGACCTTTCTGAACTACTCGCTGAGAATGCGGTCGGTCTTTTATACCTAAAAATGACATCTCGATTTTTCTGTGATGACGCCACCATTCTCTAGATCATTCCAGATGTCACCAGAACTAACTTCTGGTAGGTTTCTCGACCTTACATTTTAAGAGGTTGCAACATATTACACTGCCCCCTCCTTAAGCCTGAACGTCCCGGTCAGGCAATTCAGCCTCTTTCACATACTTCGCCAGTCTATCCAAGTGTACGATCTTCATCTTGGACTTTTTGTTTCGTTGAATACGATAGACGACATCATTAATTCGGGTAATAACAGTATAAGGTCCTTCCCAAGGAGGTTGAAGTTTCGGTGACTTCCCTTTCTTCCGCTGTGGGTTGTACAGCCAAACCAGATCTCCTGCCTTGAACCCTTCTGAACTACCCTTACGGTCGTATCGAGCCTTCATTCGGTCACTGGCTATGGTGATTTGGTCTCTAACCAGCTCATGAACATTTCTTAGCCGTTCACTCATTTCATCCACATAGCTGTTCACAGGAAGCTGTTCTCCGCCTGGTGTTCCGAAAATCAAATCACACGGCAGTCTGATCTCATGACCAAATACTACACGGGCTGGTGTTTGTTTCGTAGACTCGTGGATAGCAGCTCTGTATGCCATGAGGAAGAACGGTATGTGGAGATCCCAATCGCGTTGATTCTTATGAACCACTTTAGATAGATGTTCTTTCATGGTCTTGTTATGTCGTTCCACCATTCCATCTGATTGCGGGTGGAGGGCTGTTGTCCGTGTTTTGTGTATCCCCAATAACTTGCAGATTTGCTGAAACACTCCTGACTCAAAGTTCCTCCCTTGATCTGAGTGCAGCTCCAGGGGTACACCAAACCGACATATCAAATTATCTACCAAGACTTTGGCAACAGTGACTGCTTCTTGGTTTGGAATTGCATAGGCCTCTGGCCACTTACTAAAATAGTCCATGGCAACCAGTATGTACTTGTTACTTTCCTTGGTTACTGGGAATGGGCCGGCTATATCGATCGCAATCCTCTCGAAAGGAGCTCCGACGTTATATTGTTTCATTGCACCCCTACTTCTAGTCTGCGGTCCTTTACTTGCTGCACAAATTTTGCAATTGCGACACCAAGCTTCCACATCCTGACGACTATTTACCCAATAAAATCGTTCTCGTACTTTATTCAGGGTCTTATTAACGCCGAAGTGTCCATCGGATGCTCCATTATGCACTTCCTGAAGTACTTTCGGTACTCGACACCTGGGAATCACTAGACGCATAACAACTTCCTTGCCATCCGGGCTTTCCCAAGCTCTCTTTAGCAGCCCGTTCATAACTTTGAGTGAATCCCATTGGGCCCACAAAGCCTTCAATCCAACTGCCTTGTCCGAAACTTCCTTCCACGCTGGTCGAATTCCTTTCTCCTTTGCTTTCAATATAGCCCCAATCTCTGTGTCATTCAGTTGTTCTTGTCTCAGGGCTTCATTTGTCCAATCATCAGGAACCTCTATTTTAATAGTGTTGACGGCCACCGTACCCTGAAATTTCTCAACGTGGCGGCAGTGCTTGCAATCTTCCTTGCACGGTCTTCTAGATAAAGCGTCTGCGTTCTTATGAGATCTTCCAGGTCGATGTTCGATTTTGAAATCATACTGTTGCAGCCGTTCTATCCAACGAGCCAGTTGACCTTCAGGGGTTTTCAACTGCAACAGCCATTTTAATGCAGCATGGTCGGTGCGAATCTTAAAATGTCTTCCATAAAGATATTTATGAAAATGGTCCACTGATTTAACGATGGCCAGTAACTCTTTCCGGGTTACACAATAATTTCTTTCCGGTTTGGACAGCACCTTGCTGAAGTACTCGATCACTCTTTCCTGCCCATTCTGGATTTGGGACAGTACACAACCGACCGAAGAATTGCTGGCATCCGTGTCTAAAATAAAAAGTCCTTCCCGTTGTGGGTATGCTAGCACAGGACCAGTACATAGAGCTGCCTTCAATTTTCTCCATGCCGTTTCACATTCCGGTGTCCATTGGTACTGTACTTTCTCTTCTGTCAGCCGGTGTAATGGCTTCGCAATTTCGGCAAACCCTTCCACAAAGCGCCTATAATAAGTGCAGAGGCCAAGGAAGCTCCATACTTCATGAACGTTAGATGGTCTTGGCCAATCTCGTACAGCAGAAATTTTGTCGGGGTCTGTTTGTATTCCATCCGAAGACACCACGTGACCAAGAAATTTGACTTCTTTCTGGAATAGCAGGCACTTCTTCGGGTTCAACTTCAGATGGGCATTCCTGACTCGCCCAAATACTTCTTGAAGATTTTTCAAATGTTCTGTAAAGTCCTGTCCCATAACAAGCACGTCGTCAAGGTAAACCAGGCACGTCCTCCAAGTTAGCCCTCGCAGTACGAATTCCATCAATCTTTCAAAGGTAGCTGGCGCATTGCAAAGTCCAAAAGGCATCACGGTAAATTGATAAAGACCACTGCCTGCTGAAAACGCTGTCTTTTCCTTATCATCCGGATGAAGCCCCACTTGCCAGTATCCACTCCTAAGGTCTAACGTAGAAAACCATCGTGAGCCTGCCAACGTGCTTAACGTGTCGTCAATTCGTGGTAATGGGTAACTGTCTTTCTTCGTGACATCATTTAATTTTCGATAATCGACACAAAATCTTAATGTTCCGTCCTTCTTGGCAACCAAAACTACTGGCGATGACCAGGGACTTGTTGACTCCTCAATGACTCCATCTTGTAGCATCTTGTCTATCATTGCCGAGGCATCCTCTTGTTTCGCTAATGGAAGCCTCCTAGGTGGTTGTCGAATAGCGGGTGAGTTGCCAGTATTTATCCGATGCTGGACTATGTCTGTTTTTGTAAGGGCCTCTGTATTCTTGGCAAATACTGAACTTTCCTTTTCCAGGAACTTGATTGCCTCCCTTCGTTCATCCTCAGATAAATGCTCCAACTGGGTACTCAGCAAGGTCAAAACTTCCTGGTCTATTTTCGTAGATGAACTTCCCTCTGTTTGTTCCTCGCACCTTGCTACCCATGAGACCGGTTCATAGGAGCCAATCGGTTTGCCTTCCTTAATTGTCACTGAGTGGGAATTTAAATTAACGACTCTAATTGGGATTTTGTCTTTAGTCCGGGTTAAAGTTCTCGCCACAATAATATTGGGTAGGGACTTAATCGATTCGTCATCTTCAACTAGGCCAACACGGTACCCTCCAGGATTTCCTTCTAAGGCAGCATCGATCATTTGTTCTGAATGAGCAGGAATCTTGATCGTCTGTGTTGTTAACAATCTCGCTTTATGGAATTGGTCGTCTGCGGTTGCCAGAATAAATTCCTCATTTCCAATTTTTAAGACTCGCTCCCCTACGTCAACAATAAATCCCTGCTCTCCCATGATGTCCAGACCCAAAATGAAATCATCCATAATGTCAGCCACAATGACCTTGTAATTGAACCTCAACCGTCCAACCTGCAGTTCCAAGTTGATTTCTCCATGGACCGCAGCCCTGTCCCCCGTGGCTGTCCGAATGATTACTCCATTTTGCTTCTTGTCAATCTGCAAGCCTGATATAAACCCTGGCCGCACTATTGATGACGTAGCACCGGTGTCAATAGTAAACACGCATTTCCTTCCATTCACATATCCTTGCAACAACAGACTGCTTGGAATTCTTTGGAGCTGGGAAATCTTTATTTCTCTGGGGGCACCGCATTCCCTAGCCAGCACAGCCCCCTTGGTGCTGGCTATCTTTAGTTTTCCTGCTTCTCTTCAACATTCACAGCATTTACTCGACTCTCCGAGTTCTGCTGTCGACAGTCTCGTTTCATATGTCCCATCTTGCCGCAGTTGAAACATTTAATACCTCCGCTCGGCTTTCCTTTATTTTGTTGTTTTTCCTGATTTCCGAGGCCATCCAATTTATCGCATAATTTGGTGAATATTTTCTGCATCTCAGTCAGCAAGGGGTTCTGGCTCATTTCTGGTTGCGATTCTTCAAGAGTCACAGTTCGCACTCTCCTTGGAGTATCCCTGTAAGCGGCTTCTACTTCGAGTGCACGCACCAAAGCTTCGCTACTACTTTGGTGTCTCGTCAGCCTCAGAACTCGCCTGACCTCTTCATCCCTTATACCATCTAAAAAGGCCCCCACGGCTAATTGTTCCTGGAATTCTTTAGGTGCACTCGGATACGCCAGGTGTGCCAGTCTCTCTATCGCAGCTTCAAATTCTTGTAAACTTTCCCCAGCTTTTTGCATCCGGGATTTCAGCTGAGTCTGGTATAATTGGGCAAGGTGTTGATCGCCATACCTCAAGTCTAATGCAGCTTCCAAGACTTTAAAGTCCCTTTGTTTCTCCACCGGGATAGTCTGAAGTAATTCTGAGGCCTGGCCCCTTAACGCCAGAACTAATGCCATGGCCTTTTCCTCGTTATCCTAGTTGTTCGCACATGCTGCTGCCTCAAACTGCCTCTTGTACGTTGTCCATGAGCTTTGGCCGTCAAAGGAGGGAGGTTTTAACCGGTGACCTGATGATACCACCTGCTGGCTTCCTCTATCTCTCAACTGTCGTTTAAGTCGCTCCACTTCTCCTTCGAACTCACTCATCTTTCCTTTGATCTGACTGACTTCGGTCTCAACTACATCTACTTTGTCTTCTACCTTATCTACTTTTTCTTCTACCTTGTTTATCTCTTCTTTAACTTCACATTTTAGTACTTCATTGGCAGAAATGATAGTGTCTTGTTGTATTTTCATTTGTTCATTCAGAATTTTCCTTAATTCTTCTTGGCGTCTTTCTTGTTCCTCTTTCTCCTCTTGACGTCGTCTTTCTTGTTCCTCTTTCTCCTCTTGACGTCGTCTTTCTTGCTCTTCTTTCTCCTCTTGCTGTCGTATCTTCAGGTCTTCCATAATTTTTCTCAATTCGTTTTTTTCTTCTTGACGTCTTCTCTCTTCATCCTCTTTTTCTTTCTGACATCGCTTTTCTTCATCCTCTTTTTCTTTCTGACGTCTTATTTCCTGATCTTCCATCATTTTCTTTAATTCGTTCCTTTCTTCTTGACGTAGTTTTACTTGTTCTTCTTTTTCTTCCTGGCGTTGCTGCGCCATCATCCTCGTAAGCTCTGCAAGTAGATCCTGCATTTGTTTCTCTCCTGCCATACTTCTTGTTGTTACGGGCATACAATGAAATCAAAATAAAACAAATTTAACTGTCACGTTAATATCGGCAATGGAACTTTCCAGAAAAATCTAGAAACAGCACGAAAAAGTCTTATCCAGAGTCTTTTGTCACTATCCAGTCCAGAGAATTTAATAATCTCCACTAATGTCCAAATAGAAAAGTTCTAGAAATTTTCACGCACTAAATGAGTCTTTTTTTCAGTGTCTCTATCACTTCTCAGTTCAAAGGAATTAATTATCACACTAATGTCCTAATAAAATGTTCTACAATGTCTCAAAAATGCACTTAACACTATTTTCCTGTTCGAAAATAACCCTCGAACAATGTCCAGTAAATGAGTCCTCCGTGTTAGTACTAAACCTCGAGAATACTTCTCGAACACTCCAGCACAACTTCAGAGCTCCTCTTGTCATAAAATTCCGCTTTCTGACACCAATTTGTAACGTGTTTCCACCCTTAGGAAACCACCCTAGCAAATTCCGTGGGTTTCAAAAATTATAACAAGAGATGTCCACTAACACACTTTATTAAGTATTTACTGGATACTTCACAATACTATTATTAATTTAAATACACTTTTCTGACTAAAATCACAATGTTTATCTTTGAAGTCTTAACCTCACTTTCTATACTTTCTGAACTTTCTGAACTACTCGCTGAGAATGCGGTCGGTCTTTTATACCTAAAAATGACAGATCTCGATTTTTCTGTGATGACGCCACCATTCTCTAGATCATTCCAGATGTCACCAGAACTAACTTCTGGTAGGTTTCTCGAGTAGGTGCAAATACACTACTTTTTAGTAACCAACATAACCTTAAATTTTAAGGGGTTGCAACATATTACACTATTTTACTTTTATTTTTAAATATATAATAAAGCCGATTTATTCGCCATAGATAATTGAAATATAATATTCTGTCATTCCCATGTGGATATCAACATTCCCGTGGCAACAAATTTTGCAAAACTCTTAATAAATCGAGACAAAAAAAATATTATGAGTGTTCCTGAAAATAGTGTTCGATACTGAGAACATTTAAACTAGTAGTAATGTCAAAATTGTTATTTATGGTAATTTAATGTTAGACAATTTCACCTTTTGAAATAGACACTTTCCAGGCAATTACCCATATATTCATGGCCTACTATAATTAAATAATAACTAACAATAAAAAACAGGATTTTTTTAAATAAAATAATGAGAAATATAATTGGGTCTGCTTAAGGTATTTCTATCGGAGTGAGAGAGAGAGAGTGATACATGGTGGGAGCGAGATAGCGCGTGGCGACGAAACGTGGCAACATCGCAACTTTCATCTCGCACGTAAACAATGACATGAGAATGTCAAAAAATTTCACTTTTCTTACGCTCTTTTAGGCGCGAATTATCGATTTCCCTGGTATGATTTATGATGTGCATCATATGCAATTCTTCCTCTTTCCATAATGGCATAGTATGGCCCTTCAACTCATATATTAAAAAAGATCTGAACGTTCAAAGATTTCGTGTTTTGCCTTCTTTGCAGATTGCGAAAACGGACGCCTCAACACGGTTTTTGTCAAACAAATCGAAAAGTATCACTCCTCGCAAAAAAATAGAAATCTCCCAGGTAAAGATCATAAACCGGGAAACAATTTATTGTTTTTTTTCGAAAATAAATTGTGAGTAATTATGAAATAAACAACTTGTTGGGCCAAAGCGGCACTAAACGTAATCCGATATCAACTAATACATTTTCAGATCTTCTGGAGCACTAAAGAAACCTTCATGCAAAGTTTCATCTAAATCCGTTTAGTACACACACACAGACAGATATTTTTCAAAAAAACAATTTTTTGGGTTCTTGGGACCTCAAAACATAAAGATTTTATGTTATCTCAATTTTCGACTTTGGACCAATTCTAGTAACCTCCAACAATTTTGTGGGAAAGTTAAAATTGAAAATCTTAAGTGATATTAACAAATTAATGGAAATAAAACTTGTTTCAAATGAACGTACTGACGATTATGGCTCGAAAAATCATGCATTATTCTAATGAAATATTGTTGATTCATATTATATTTTTTTGGGTTTGATATTTATTTTATATATATTTATTTATATTTTTACGTATTTATTGTCATAAATAGTATTAGCATAAATTATATTAATATTAATGTATTGATATTTGCTATTTGTAGCACTGTATGAGCGCTCGCTCGCTTTGAAACGATGGCTGTTAAAACATGCATACGTTATTTAACGTGCGATGAAACATTTTTGTCTCTAGCGCAAAATACGAACGATTCTATAGATATCGTTATTTAGCGAAGGACAAAAAATTGAACCCCTGTTCGTCTGTTTGAAGAGAGGGCGAGACTGGCTAATGCGGTGTTGCCAGTTTTCAGATATGCATGAAATTCCCATTGTTTTCAGACATTGTGTCACGAATTACTTAAAAACCAGACACAAGAACTTTCTCAAACTGGAGGTACACTTTTGTAATAACCATTAGGGTGGCCCATCTCTATAGGGCGTGAATTTTTTTTGCGTATTTTTTAAGTCTCACCTCACGAAAATATACTATTATACTAGGAATAATTTATGTCAAAGTTTCAGATAATTCGGTGAACAGTAACCCGTGCCGCATTCAAGTAGAAATTTGCAGATAAGATTTTATTACGGTAATACACTTAAATTTTACTTAAAATACAAATATCTACCACTTTTCTCATAATGTTTTATTGGTGTAATTATTTCCTAGAAATTATTTGTTTTGGAAGTTTGGAAATATAATGCACCTACGGTAGGTTTTTATGTCAGTTTGCAATTGTGTTTTACAGTGGTGACATTATAAGTTCTAGCATACGTTCCTTTTTGAAAAAACATTTAATGATGGCTGATGTTAGATCCTTACGAAAGGATACTTTCATTTACTTAGTTGGACACTATTCGTCACAAATCATTGGCAATAAATTGCCGTCTAATAGACAAGTATTACAAGTGCTCTTTTATAACATTCGTGAAGTGAAGTTAAGTGTACATGAAAGTGCTAAATTAACAATAAAAGAGGTGTCAGTTTTTTGGGATAAAGCTCGCATTCCGACACGTCAGGATTTTCATTGTGTTAAACAACTAGATAAACTTTATGCAGAGTGTAGGAACTTACAAAAATCGGCTAAAAGGGCCAGTGCGGGAGATAAAGAAAAAAATTTCGTTGAAAAATTGGACGATCTTTTTGACATTTCTCATGCAAATGCATTGGAGTTGATGAAAATAGATGAAGATAAGCAGTTTTTAATTAACCAAAGAAAAAAGGGACGTCCTGGATTTATGCATGGTATTGATTACCAATTTGCTTCTCAAGAAAAATCAGCTGAGGAGAAATTACAGAAATTATCCGAACGAATGCAACGAAGTCAACAAGAAAAGGCCAGATTAGAGGAAACAGTCACCTGTCCATCATCAAGTAGTAATTCAGCCGACTCCAACAAAAATGAAGATGAAATAATCGAAGCCCAAGAAGAGTTGTTACAAGACCAGCCTGGCCCGTCATAGTCAAAAAACAGGAGATTGTATGGAACATGTAACATCATCACACCAAAAATAGCCGCTGCATTTGATGCTTGCAAAATAAGCGACAGGTATGGAGTCCATATTTTGACGGCAGTAGCAGAAGCACTAGGACATGACACCACATCTTTGTCCATCAGCAGAACCACACTTCAGCGCTCTAGACAACGCATCCGTGAAGAAAGAGCTGAAATATTAAAAACTGCCTTCGGTAATTCTGAATTGCCGGCCCCAGTCATCCATTGGGATGGAAAACTTTTACCTTCTCTCACTGGAATGGGAAATATCGACTTGCTATCTTAGTTACTAGTGGAGATATTGAACAACTACTTTGAGTACCAGCTTTGCCCAATTCAACTGGAAGAGAACAGACTGAAGCAGTTTATGATGTGCTTTGTGAATGGAATTTGGACGAAAAGGTAATAGCTTGTGTTGTGATACAACAGCATCAAATATGGGTTATATAAATGGGGCAGCCACACTATTGCAACAAAAATTAGAAAGAGATATTCTATATTTTCCTTGTAGACATCATATTTTTGAAGTGGTTTTGAGAAGTGTGTTTGACACAAAAATGCCTTCCTCATCTGGTCCAAATGTGCCACTATTTAAACGTTTTAGGGAATTTTGGCCTAAAATAGATCAAAATAAACTAAAAACTGGATTTCAGGTATCAAAAATTAAACACGTTTTACAACCAGTTAAAGCCGAAATTGTAAAGTTTCTAAATGCAGCTTTAACTTTGCAACAGCCTCGTGGTGATTATAAAGAATTTTTAATGCTTTCTAAACTTTTTGTTGAAGAAGAGCCCACTCACACGACATTCTATCAACCAGGGGCATTTCATCATGCACGTTGGATGGCCAAAGCCATTTACTGTCTAAAAATATTTTTTTTCCAAGATCAGTTCGAACTAACTAAAAAAGAAAAAAATAGGTATTGAAGATATATGTCTCTTTATTGTAAAGGTTTATGTAAAGGCCTGGTTTACAGCATCATTTGCTAGTAAAGCACCGCTTCATGACTTAGACTTTTGTAAAGAACTCATTAATTATCAAAATATTGACAAAGAAATATCTCAAGCCGCAAGTAGGAAAATAGTGAACCATTTGTGGTACCTTAATTCAGTAAATGTTGGCTTATCTTTCTTTGATGACGATATTTCAGTTACCACTAAAAGAGAAATGGTTAAAGCTTTGAATAGGAAAGCACCAAATCAAGAGGGTATTAAACGACTTATGATTAGTAACATTACTGACGTTGAAAACAAGGAAATTCAGGACTTCATATGTGAGAACACTAAACAGTTTTTTCAAAAATTAGGTTTGTCTATGGAATTTTTTGAAAATGATCCAACAACATGGAGGGAAAATGAAAGTTATACCCGATGTTTCAATATTGTAAACAAAATTAAAGTTGTAAATGATGCCGCTGAGAGAGGAATCAAACTTATTACTGACTATAATGACATTTTAACAAAAAATGAAGACCAAAAACAGTTTTTACTCCAAGTTGTAAATGATTATAAATCACAGTTTCCAAATGTAAAAAAAGAAACCCTGTTGCATGCTTTGGCCTAGTGCAAAAAATATTGTTTTTATTACTATATGTCTTGTAGATTTAGGATAATATTTGGTACTATGTATGAAAAAAACGTTTCATAATAAAATACACAAAGATAAAACGAGAGTTTTATTTCAAAAACTTCTAGTTTAGTTTTTTTAGAGTACGAATTTACAGTAGTATGACACATGTCATAGTCACAACAGATAATGTCTTCGATATTTGTATGACTTGATTAGTCATTCTAAAGATAAATGTTGCTGATTAAAAAAAAAAAAACAATGCATCAACCAAAGAATGTAAATAATTCCATTTACTTTTATTATTGCATAATAATGCATTCTGCGGCACCCCTTGCCTTCAATTTGCCTCAATAATATTTTGAGGGGACTGTTTTTTCTTCAAATGGAACCATTTGCAGGGGTGAGAAATAAAAAATTTCGATTTCGAAAAAGTTGGGCCACCCTAATAACCATTAAAACTCACAGTCAAAAATTAAAAGAATCTGACGTTTGAGATATAAATTATGGCGATAAATTCACGGGAAATTAGGAAGTTTCCATTTTTCTCATTTTCTGGTAATAAATAGTCGTAAAAATCTAAAAAATATCTGTAATTTTTTTTTAAATTATCTCTATAAATAAAAAAGTTATGGTCCTTCCAAGTTTAAAATGCTGCGATCATCTGGGCTGAGGCTCGATTACGTGACAATACATGATTCCGCCAACAGCGAGCGGGCGCGGGCACCTTTATACTCGCTGGCAGGCACCGGCAGTTTATAGCCAACTTGCATTTGAGAGCCGAAAAATTGCTAAAACATGCAATCTTGACACTTTCATATTTTTCGAGAAACACCATTGGGACGGCCGTATGATGTCGCGACGTAAAGAAGAAGTCTTCCAGATAAACCTGATCGTAAATTGCACGGCGAAATTCGAAAATTCGGCTCGGCACGAACGAATCAAAAGTGACATTTTGTGACATTTCAGAAAATCGAGCACATACACTAAATAAAGGGAACATACGGCGGGCCGCCGGCATGGCAAGTCAGCGCATTATGTATTGTGACGTCACGATGGACTTCAGCCGAGGCGAAGTATTCAAATAAGAAATTGAATAAGTTCGTGAGTTTTTCAGATATTGAGATAATTTTTTTTTTGACTAGTTATCTGAAAGACTACTAAATGAGGTTGAATGCACAAGATATTTCTAAAATAGGAAACTTCCTAATTACCCTTCCGTATCGTTTCCTTGCTAATAACGTGAATTTTGATTTATCATAACTGGAAAAGTAGACACAAAATCATTCTCAAAATTTGCCAGTGGTTTCACCAAACCATTATCTACATCCTGCCGAAATTTGAAAACAATCTGACGTTAACGACTTTCTCGGTAGAAATACCTTAAGGATGTGTTACAAAGGTCTAATGGTGGGTTCAGCATTTTCTTTCTTATATTACGTTGTTCTTAAAAATGATGTTCATTATGATCCAAAGTTTTATACATTGTTGTGATTTATTCAATTCTTAAGATCTACTCAAAGACAAATTCTGCAAGAGATTGTTTTCTACAGGGTCATTGATAATAATAATAATAATATAAATAATATTAAATTTTATCGCAGTATTAAAAAAATGTATCTACACGATTGGGGCTGTCTTGGACAAACAAGTGAATACAGTGTTCACAAACAAAAAAATGTTCTAACACGTTATTATGATCAATTTTCATGAGCTATAGATAATACTCTATTCTTCTTTGTGTCATCTGAAAGAAAAAAATTTAGTTTGATTTATTTTTGGCCAAGTTCTCCCAGAGTTGTCCTCTTTTGACTCTCTCAAATTTTTTTCTAACTACTATTTCATGTCATTAGTTTTAGGTTTCATGTACAAATTAGTTTGTGTATTTTAGACTACTGGAGTTCTCTAAATATTTGTCGATTCAACTAAAAATCTTGATACATTTGGTACATGCATATTTTGAACCGATTTCATAAAATTTAAAAATTTGATCTGTATGTATGTTTTTTCTTTCATAGATGTTATTGGTGTCTTTTAGGAGAATCCAGGATTGATCCCGAGAATATGTAAAGCTCTTTTTGAGAGGATGTCAGAGAACTCGAAAAGAGGAACGACTCATAGAGTCCAAGTTAGTTATTTAGAAATATATCAGGAACGTGTAGCTGATTTATTAAGAGGACGTGACAATAATTCCTTAAAGGTTCGAGAACATCCTAAAAAAGGACCTTATGTTCAAGGACTGACAACTTGCCTAGTAACAAATTATGGCCATATACAGGAGTGTATGGAAAGGTATGTAAATTAACCAAATTGTCATAAAATATCGAATTGAAAATATATTTAATTTAATGCAAAAGGACAAGGGTAGATAAGGGCCTTTTTCCGCCCATCGGCCATGTTGTATGTCATTATATTTTCCGAGTAGTATATGTCTTGAAGAGTAATAAAAAACTGTTCTTTGGAATAGTAGATTATTCAGTGAGCGTATAATGATGGCTATTACTCGCGGGGGTGATGTTTACGGCACGAGACGAAGGCATGACGCAAATCATCCGAGTGTGTAATAGCCATTATACGCGAACTGAATACTATAATTTATCCACGACTATCGCATATTTTAACTGTTTTAATCGTTTAAAACTGAAAAAATAAAGTTCATTTACAGTAAAACGTTGACATGTTAAACGTCAAACACGAAAATATGCACGAAAATATGGAAAAATGGATTCGCCGTTTCCTTATGAAAATTGCTAGTTCCTGATTGGTCAAAAGTGCGTTAGAATGAAAACAACTAGTTCCTGGTTGATTAAATATGTGTTAGAATCAGATTATGTTCATTATACGTTTGGTTGGAATAATGACTATCATTATTTGACAATTGTTAAATGTAGAATGCAATGATTATACGATGGTCGTGGATAAACATATTCTTATTCAATACATATCACAATATGTGGTTTTGAGCGCGGAAACGATTTTGTTTTTTATACATTGAAGAGCTTGATGAAACAATATAAATTAACCATTATTTAAAAGCTTAAATGCTTAACAATGAAATGAGGTATAGTTTATCTTGTTTCATCGAGCGCATCTAATTGAAATATACATTAAAAGTTCGGAAAAAGGTCAAAAATTACTAAAAAACTGCAAACATGCCCACTTTGAAATGATATTACTATGACCTACTGTTGTTTTTCAAATGTAAAACATATAGAAACATGAAGATCATATGTTCAACTATAAATAAATAACGCTTAATGACTTTAAGGAGAACTTTTCTCTTTTATGAAATTAGTGGGCGAAAATTATATAAGTAGCTTATCTACCCTTGTCCTTTGTTTTTTCTATTTTGAAATTGAAATGAAAAGAAACCACGTAGAGAACAATGGGGAAGTAAACAACAAGAAAAATGACAAAAATAATATGGTATTATAGTATCACCCTCTAATATGTTATAAATATAATTTTAACTTCATTTTACCAACCAACCAACCAACCAACCAACCAACCAGTTTGTTTAATTGTAAAACTATAAATGATGTCAAAATCAGGATTTGGTGAAAGCAATGTGTAAAGGCTTTCATACATATACAGGGTGGAGCAATAGTGCGTCGGACTTCAATTGTTCGAGTTTTATGAAATTAAAATCTAGTAACTAAGGGACATAAACAAGGGTGCTGTATATCCCCGTCACTATTTAAAATTTACTTAAAACGTGCATTAATGGACTGGAAAAGAAAATGTCACAACATGGGCATACCGATAGATGACACATCAACACTCTACACCTTATCATTTGCAGATGATCAAGTTGTTATTGTGCAAGATATCGATGATATGGAATATATGTGCATTGGAGGGCAACAAGCGGGCAAATGATCAAACTGCATTGAATAATGCCTGGGCATGAAAATATCAAACGACGGGATACTTGATGAAGCTATCTCGGAAAGAAATACTCAATGAAGATGAGTAATTTCAATTTTAAACTGCATTTTATGGGATAAACACATAACAAAAGAAAATAAAAGATTATGTAATTCAACAGTAAAAAGTATAGTAACTTACAGTTGTGAAGTATGGCCAATAAAAGAAAATACAGAAAGAATATTAAAAGCAACAGAAATGGACTTCTGGAAAAGAAAAGGCCTCAAAATTTTTTTTACTTCATCCAACCCCCACTACCACCCACCTTCACCATCCTCACTCCCACTACCGATGTGGCATATCCTTTTATGGGTCTTTGGGGTAGGCGATTTCAAGTATTATATTAAGTTCCATAAATAATTATTTCCACGCATTTTTTCGTTGTGAGAAACCTGGATAGAAAATCTGGATGTGGAAGTGGTGATTCCTTAGGCAGCGGTTTTTTCAAATGGAACACCCTGTATATTTTTTGAAGATGTGATGTAGAAATGAGATATCAACAGTTTTTGTATGTACATGGTGGTAGCACGAGCACTTAACTTCGTTAATTTTGAATTTACGTGAAAAAGTTCAAAAATAAAAGTTATAGAAAATAATATGTATTTTCCAAAAATCATTTCAGAAAAACAATTGCAAGTTACATTTCGGAGATATGAACTTTGGTTTTTTTAAATGGAACACCCTATAAATTTTTACATCGAAATTGGATGTGGTTTCAGCAAGATGGTGCTCCTTCACATTATTTAAATGCAGTAAGGGACCACTTAAATAATATCTACCCACTTCAATGGATTGAAAGAACTGGTTCTACTAAATGGCCTGCTAGATCCCCAGATTTTACAAAAATGGATTTCTGTTTATGGGGATACGTGAATGAAATTGTTTATAAAGACACTCCTACAAAAATCGAAAATATTAAGGAAAGGATAATAACTGCTTCTAGATCTATCCCACCTGCAATTTTAGGAACAGTAGAAACCTCATTTCAAAAGTGCATGAGAGATGAGTGTCAATGAAAGTGGGCAATAAAGTGGAGCACTTACTATAATTTTTTCTGTCGAATTATTTGAAGAAACCTCTGTTTCTTAAGTTTCTTCTAGAATTTTATACCTTGTCGAAAAATATACGGGGTGCTCATTTGAAAAAATTGAGAATATTCGATTCAATGAGTTCTAAATTGAAAAATCATTTTTAGCGATCCTGTATATCTTTAGGGAGTGGAAACAATTCAAAAACATTTAATTAGATCTGTCGTAACAAGTATTCACATAATTCTTTCTTAAAACCCATAATGGGGTAGTTTCCATTTTTATTAAATTCAGTTTTGGTGATAATACAGTGCGTTTCACTTCTCATGAAGACACCCCTCTATCTTTTTTATTTGTGGCCGAATTCATTTCAAATTTTTATCAGCCATACAATTCCATAAGACGACTTTATTCAACACACAAATGCCGCCTAGATCTAAAACACCGGCCTACTGCGATAAAAAGAAAATAGCAATTTTCGAGAAATCATAGTAGGCTTAGAGATAGACAAACATTTTGTTAATAAAAGTTGTTCGGAATCACTTGATATGCCCCCCTGTAAAATTTTGTGAAAATCGGAATATTTAAAAAAAAAAAAAATTTCGTTTCACTTCTCGTGAAGACACCTCTGTATCTTTTTTATTTGTCACCGAATTCATTTCAAATTTTTATCAGACATACAACTCCATAAGATGACTTTACTCAACACATAAATGCCGCCTAGATCTAAAACGCCGGCCTACTGTGATAAAAAGAAAATAGCAATTTTCTAGAAATCATAGTAGGCTTAGAGATAGACAAAAATTTTGTTAATAAAAGTTGTTCGGAATCACTTGATATGCCCCCTGTAAAATTTTGTGAAAATCGGAATATTTAAAAAAAAAAAATTTCTTTTCACTTCTCGCGAAGACAGCCCTGTATCTTTTTTATTTGTGACCGAATTCATTTCAAATTTTTATCAGCCATACAACACCATAAGACGACTTTATTCAACACATAAATGCCGCCTAGATCTAAAATGCCGGCCTACTGCGATAGAAAGAAAATAGCAATTTTCGAGAAATCATAGTAGGCTTAGAGATAGACAAAAATTTTGTTGACAAAAGTTGTTCGGAATCACTTGATATGCCCCCCTGTAAAATTTTGTGAAAATCGGAATATTAAAAAAAAATTAATATCAAGTGATTCCGAACAACTTTTATTAACAAAATTTTTGTCTCTAAGCCTACTATGATTTCTCGAAAATTGCTATTTTCTTTTTATCAGTAGGCCAGCGTTTTAGATCTAGGCGGCATTTGTGTGTTGAATAAAGTCGTCTTATGGAGTTGAATGGCTGATAAAAATTTGAAATGAATTCGGCCGCAAATAAAAAGGGGGTGTCTTCATGAGAAGTGAAACACACTGTATATCGAGTAATGTTATTATTTTAGCAATTACTGCATAATCAGTTTAAACCAAAACAATAATTTCTTAAATAAAAATAAGAAATAAGAATACGCCTGTTTAGACGCAGATTTCAAACGATTTTATTTGGCGGGAAATAATTTAACCAATAACAGACAACTTTCGCTTAAACTGTAAGTATCTTATTTGAATGCCAAATTATGTATTTTCTTTACATTATTTTGCTCAATATCTTGAAAATCAATAAATATTATATACATGTATTTAGAATGAATTTAAAGTTATTTATATTTGTTATTATTTAGAAGTTATCTTGAAAAGGTAAACAAAATTCGCGGCGAGTCGCAACATGTATAAAAACGGCTCTCTTCCAACTTTCAACTTTGCTTGCTTGCTGTCAGTTGTCAATTCTTGTCATAATATAAGTGAAAGAAACATAGGTTAGATTTACTTATTGTTTGTTTAAGTAGCATTATTTTTTTAGGGCTTGAAATTGCAGTAAACTTGCCCGAGGTCGTACACAGTTTTGCACTATCAACATGTCCACTCTTACTTGGTTCACTTTCAGAATACAATTTCCTGCGACTTCTTTCTAGTACTTCTATTTTCCTTTTCTTTGATGTTGGACTCAACTGTGATTCAGATACCGTTGGTTTATGTACAAAGGATAAATTTTTATGTGGTACAACTCCAGGTATTAAGAATATTCTTCGGCCCATTGTTTTATAATACTGCCACTTTTCAGCGTCATTTTTTAACTAAAATATATGTTGTTAGAACAAAAATCTGTAGAACTGGTTTAAACTTACTTCAAAATGATCTTCACAACAAAATATAAACGAATCTGAAGGGATGGGATCAGAATTATTTAAAGCTTGCCACCAAGTTCTTCGAATATCCATATTTCTTGGAATAGTTACAAAAATTTTTTCCGCCGCACTTATACTTGTGTTTCCACAACTTTTTATAAAACATCTTTTCGACGACATTATCTATTATTTTTAAATAACAACAAATACCTCGATAAAATAAATTGAAATGTTTTAAATCAACACGATCCGTTAGAACACATCTGTCATTTGACTAGCGTTGACATTGTTGCCATATATTGCTAAATATGTTTTTATAAATCTAATCGGTATTAAAAAATATTTAAAATATGTAATAATTTACGCCTATTATTATTTTTTGCATCACAAAATTAAATTTCGTGGATAAATATATTAAAATTGAGTTAATAAATAAACTTTATTCTCCAGTTTTCTTAAATTATCTTTTAGTAGAACTAGAGAAGGAATTTCAACTTGGCAACACCACACTGTTTTGTATAAAAACATTCTATCAACAAATCCATACAGTTCAACTACGTCATCGGCAAGTTTAACGACGTCACTAATTTAAAACACCTGTTGCTCCACTTATTATAACTTCTGTTTTCTCAAAAAATTGATAATTATTTTCGCAGAAATCTGTATTGGAAGGCTTGTTTTTACATATTCTATGACATTATTCAATAAAAAAAAATAGGAAAATACCCCATTGTGACTGTAGTGATTTTTTCAATATACATCTGGCATTATTTCAACAAAAAAATTCATCATAATAATATAGCAGTGAAAGGAGTCTAGAAAAAGGCTTCAAAAAATATATTGTATATTCAAAAATAATTTCCGGTTATAGACTTTTTATCTAGTTTTCTATTTTTTTTTTAATTTGCTATCATAGCAAATAGCTATCATAGACCTCAAACTATTATCAAAGTCCGACGTATTATTGCCCCACCCTCTTTATATATTGTTATACTTTGTCATTTTTTGCGGATCTTATAACATCTAAAATTAATACGTTCAAATTATTATAAACACCCTCTCAAAGAGGAAGCATTGGTGAATACACTAACATGTATTTTTAACTACCAATCACAAGAGTAAAAGTATATTACTGATGTTTGTTTTAAATATCTTGGAGTTGAACTTTGGCCCTTTTCATTAAGAATCTACTTATGTTGTGAGAACAGGAGACATGCGAAAATCAATCGTTATTTCTTTACTTCGTATTCGTGTTTGAGAGGTTAAAATACTGTAACGTGGGAAACCACCCTTGCAAGTTCCGTGGGTTCCAAAAATTATAACAAGAGATAACCACTAACACGCTTTATTAAAGAATTTACTGGATACTTCACAATACTGATGATTAACTTGAATGAACTTTACTGACTAAAAATAACAATGTTTATCACTTTGTTTTCACTGTGGAGTCTTAACCTCACTTGTCCATATGTCAATTCAAAAACTACTATACTTTCTATACTTTCTCAACTACCCGCCGAGAATGCGGTCTTTTATACCTAAAAAATGACAGATCTCGATTGTTCTGTGATGACGCCTCCATTCTCTAGATAATTCCAGATGTCATCACTCTAGAACTACTACTGGTAGGTTCTTTCTCGAGTAGGTGCAAATACATCTGAATTAATTTAATCACAATACTAATGCATTTTCAGTATCATCCCAATCATATTATTTTTTTATAATTTCAATATGACGAAATCAATGGCGCCGAAATCAAAAGTGATATATCTGTTACAAAGATAGGAGACAAACAAAACACACAAACTTACTCCCAAACAAATATATCTGCTCCGTGACATTGGGAGTAAAAATATATAAATAGAGAAAAAATCAGAAGGCTCTGAACAGATGATGACACAAAGCAAGTAAAAAGGGTGTACAAAAAGCTGATGATTCAAAAGTTCCACAAAAATATTAAATTTCAGCGGCCCTTGATTTTTAAGAGGCACAGCTATTCAAAATATGATAAAGGAAATCAAAAGACTCTGAACAGATCGTGATTTAAAAAAGGAAACAGTGAAAAGTGTACATAAAGCTGATTCAAGATTTTCAATAAAATAATCAACGTCGCCAGCTCAATAACATTTTACCACTTACTGTACAAGCCAAGAAGGACACAAAGCGATAAGATATTACTAGTATTTCGTCATTTCGGTGTTTTTTTATTGCTTGAGAATGGTTCATTAGGTTGTTTACAATATAATATTATAGTCCAGTCAATGAAAGAGTTGTAGAGAACATTTTGGAGGGGAGAATTTTTCTCTTCAGGAATGTGTTGGGGGTAGTCAGGAGGTAAACATACTAAAAGTCCCCGCCCCTAGCCCCGCCGCTTCAGTAGGAGAGGGGGGTGGAAAGGTTCCTTTTTTCGATTCTTCGATTATAACTCGGAAACGATGCGTCGTACGAAAAAAGGTAATCTATGCAAAATTAAACGTAATTAAATTTCCCACAAGAATGTTTATATTCATTTTCTTCCTATGTCTTATATTTTACGAGATATTCGCCAGCGAAAATTGATAATTAATAAAAAAAAAATCAATTGTGTACCTATATTTCTATCAAAGCGGTTTACCGTGGTCTGCTAATAAATCACAGTCACAAAACAATCTTTATTTTGCAACACTCGACGTATTTACTAACGCAATATTTTGTCGAAGTCTAGACATTTCCTTAAATATAGTGTGACTCACTTAAAATGAAGATACCCTTACAACTTTTTCATTTTGTGTCCGATTTGAATCAAATTTTACTCAAGTATAGAACAAATTAGGATCTACTTATGACCAGAAAATCATTCACCTGCTATAAAGGCAAAGCTACCTGCGGTACCAAAATATGAGGAAAAAAATTAAAAATCATTGATTTTTAATCTTACGAACGATGAATTTTACGTAGCCACCACAAATTGCGGAAGCTGAGTACCCCCTTTGCCAGATGAGCTTATGTATGAAATATCCCCCATCAATAATCAAATCAAATTTTGGTGTATGTACGTTTGTGGCGCCGATTGGATGCATTTTTTAGAATTTCTAACATTCAAAATGTTTTATTTTTTTCAGCATATTTTGGTACCGCAGGTGGCTTTGCCTTTACAGCAGGTGAATGATTTTCTGGTCATAAGTATATCCTAATTTGTTCTATACCTAAGTAAAATTTGATTCAGATCGGAAACAAAATGAAAAAGTTATAAGTGTATCTTCATTTTAAGTGAGTCACACTGTATATTTAAGGAAATGTCTAGACTTCGACAAAACATTACGTTAGTAAATACGTCGAGTGTTGTAAAATAAAGATTGTTTTATGACTGTGATTTATTAGCATACCACGGTAAAACGCTTTGATAGAAATATTCAAGGTACACAATTGATTTTTTTTTATTAATTATCGATTTTCGCAGGCGAATATCTCGTAAAATATAACACATAGGAAGAAAATGAATATAAACATTCTTGTGGGAAATTTAATTACGTTTAATTTTGCACAGATTACCTTTTCCCATACGACGCATCGTTTCCGAGTTATAAGCGGAGAATCGAAAAAAGAAACCTTTCCACCCCCCTTCCCCCTGAAGCGGCGGGGCTAGGGGCGGGGACTTTTAGTATGTTTACCTCCTGACTACCCCCAACACATCCCTGAAGAGAAAAATTCTCCCCTCCAAAATGTTCTCTACAATCCCTTTTTGGGCATTCATTGATTGGACTATTAGCCCAGACGACAGAGAACATTTTATAGTGAAACCCACAAAAATTTGCAAACTGATTAATTTTTTTTTAATGAGTTCGTGAAAGTGTATAGAATAAATAATTAAAAAAATGAATAAAAAATATCCTAATAAAATTTATCGCTAAAGCCACGTTATGCCTGGAAAAAAATAGTGAAGTAACTTTGTCAATCTGCGCGGCCAGCGCACGGTTAAATGCATACTATACTAAAAATTCTTAGCTGTTCTATCAAGTAAAATAAAGCTTTTTTTCTCTTTCTGATTACACGTTTTAAACATGCATACACAGACACCACACATAGCTGCTGAATCGCTCCCATGAATTTTTACGTTCCTTTACTATACTGTATTTATTACAGGTACACCTACCTACATTTCAGCTATATCCAATGGATTCCTTATACATTTGTTAATGTATTGGAAAAGTTCCAGAATTTATATTCAAAACAATCAAAAATATTTTCATAGTTATAAGCAGAGACTATACGTATAGACCAGCCAAATGAATAGGGAAAAGTATTAATAAAATATTAACACTGCTGATACCACATAGATGTCACTGGTGTTCACTTATTTGCGTCCAACAGCCTGTGATCTACCAAATCGTGTTGTACATTTCCACATTGTTGCCGAATCTCAACTCGGAACAAGTAGATGTGAAACGGTATTGTAGCATTATAGCAGTTTCGTTTATTCTGGCAAGCGACGCAGGTGAATTAGTCGATTCATAGATTAAAGAATTTTATATTATAATATAGTTATAGTCGATTATTTCATTCTGCTGTCGGAATGGAGATAAATATGCCTATATTTCGACTATTAGTGACTTTTGTTAAGCAAATAAATGCAATTTTTAATTATATTGAACCATGCTTAGTGAAAATACATGGATCGTTATTACTTTTAAGATATTATTAATAATAATAATAATAATAATAATAATACGTCTTTATTAGCATTTATTATTCAAATTGTTTGAAACTTTTTCATTTCTGGATTTCATAACAATAAATATTATAATTATTTATGTATGAAGAAAGTATAAAATAGCCCGAGTGTGAAACAAATTCGAGAACAACAATCACATGAGGGTTTGAAAACACACTTTATACACAGGCAATAGTACACTATATTATTTTGCACGACCATATGAGTGATGTACCGAATAAATTCAAAGTATTTTTCACATAAGTTTGACAATACAAATTTATTATATACTTCCACATCCAGTGGAAGTTGGATAATGCAAAAATTTTTTTTGAAATAGGCTTAGAATGTCATGAAACGTCGAGATTTTAAGTTTGAGCAAAAACAAATTTCCGTCTGTCTGTAACTTTTTTGTGCGCAGATTTACTCTGGAACTGTTTAAGATATTGACTTGAAATTTGGTACACGTTTGTATTTTAACGAGATCTGGAACTAGATTATATTTTGATCTTATTGCGTTGAAGAGTTGGAGTGAATGTGGGTAAATAAGTAAATCAAGCAAGTAAAATTCCATGAAATTGGTATTTAGTAAATATAAGTCAAGTTAAGGTTTCAAAAAATTTGTGGCATTAGTCACCTCTATTACTACTCCCACCCCATTATTAAAGGGGGTGAAAAAATATTGTGATTTAGTGTGTGTACAAGAACCAAAATCATTTTTTCACTTCATTCAGCCCCACCACCACCCCCTTCACTACCGATGTGGCATATCATTTTATGGGTTTTTGGGGTACCTACATGATTTCAAATATTATATTATTAAACTTCCAGAAACAATCATTTCTACATAGTGGAGTGCAAATATAGTATTTTCAGTGTAAGAGACTTGGATAGAAAGTTTGGATGTGGAAGTAGTGATTCCTAGGCAGAGGTGTTTTATTTATTAGGTCAACAAATAAGTATCGCATTTCATTTATTTTATAACTTTAACCATCCACGTCAGCAAAGAAATAGCCCTCTGAAATCCAGGTGACCTAAATTTGTGTGAATGTATAAAGAGGGAGGTCCTATACACATTAAAGAAAAGTTTGATTGGGGGCCCGCGGAAAACCATTCGAACCCAGGCCCGTAACAACAACGTTCCGCCACTGATTATGTCACCTTTTTTTTGAATTTTGAAGAGAACTACTGATACTAATTTAGAGATTAGAATTTGTTCGTATTGTACAAAAATTATGTAAATAAATTTAAAAAATGGGTGTAGAGTAATCATATAATTATACTAGGCGGGTCACAAAGAACCCTACATTTTTTAAATATTTGTAATTTTGTTATTATTACCAGATACCTATTAATTTCTTTTTAAAGGTCATGATTAATGTTGCTATTTTTTTTTATAATTTCAGGATAACTTACGTTGTTGAAATACCTATGTTATTTAAAACACATATTTTTTACGCTGAAAAAAATTGAATTAAATCAAAATCAGTTCGACTACTTTTATTTTTTTGAGAATTTCATTTTCCGTATTTATCTAATTTACAATTTAAAAGTATGTCAATTATTTGTTGATAAATGTATTTAGCAAACATTTGACAATAAATTGAGTTTTTTAATTTTCCATTAAATCTTTTTCATTATCTGGTTTTCAATTTATTTTCTAGAATATACATATATATAAACATATGCGACGAAAACATATGTAATGAACTTCAGGTCAGTCTCTGGGTATACAAGAGTGCAATATAATGACGAACGCATAACAGAAGCCAATCACGTTAAATTCCTAGGAATAATCTTGCAAAGTGACATCAAATGGGATCAACAAGTTACCGCTGTATGCTCAAAGTTAGCAAAATATGTATACCTTCTAAACGCCACAAGGAAAGACATAAGTCAAGAAGCTGCTAGAACCGTATATATGGCATATTGCCAATCTCAACTAATGAACGGAATAATATTTTGGGCATGTACTACAGCAGCTAATATAGATAGGGTATTCAAAACCCAAAAACGATTGATACGAGCATTATGCAATGTCCCAACCACCACTAGTTGTCGACCGCTATTCAAATCGCTAAGAATACTGCCAATAATGAGTCTGTATGTCTTAGAAGCAGTAAAATTCGTACACAATAACACTAATCTATTTAATAATCATCAAGTTGACCATCCCTACGGCACCCGTACAATGGACGTAAGACTTCCACAACATATCCACGCTTTCTTCCATAACTCCTTTAAAGTGCAGTCTGTGAAACTATATAATATGCTTCCGAATAAGTATAAGTCTCTAAGCAAGTCAAACTTTAATAAAACAGTGAAAAAATTCATCTTGCAACACTGTTTCTACACTGTTCAAGAATTTATAAACTGCTGTGATGCCATGTGATTATTCATATTATTTTTTTATGTGATTATTCATATTTTTACATATTATTTTATTTTTAGACCAAGCACTTATATTTTATATTTTACAATAAGTATTTTATTCGTTTGTATTATTTTGCATGTTTTTATATTGTAATTTTTATGAGTTGCACGCTATGTATAGTATGTATTTTAATGTTTAACGTTTAACTTAATGATCAAGATGAATAATCATCCTTCTGTTTGACCCACCCACAACATTCATTTGTAATGTATTTTGGAAATAAAACTATCTATCTATCTATCTATCTATCTATTTTTTTCAAAAACATTTATGCATATATCAACAAAATGTAATAGAATTATCTTTGGAGATTGTAAGACCTCTTTGACGATTTACAGTCTTTATTGTGTCGTATTGTTTATGCAATATAATTAATTCATGTTTATTGGTTAGAAACAGACCCCCCACATCAAATCATGGGCCCCGGTACCAAATTTACTGGCGGGCCTCCGCGCGTAATAATTGATGAGTGATGAGGAGAAATGTGAAAAAAAATTTTTTTGTCCGGGTCTCATAATTAATGAGCGAATATTGCGTTTACTGGTCTAACCGGGTCCCTAAAGTGACCGGGTCTGGGTGCCACGGTACTTACTCCCCCCCCCCCCCCCTTGTGAGGGACCTGGTTAGAAACGAGCCTTCTTTTGCAAAACATTATTTGTAGGTATTACATTTAAATTTTTTTAATAGCCTTGAAAGCTAAATATTCTGCAAAATAAACTACTGAACAGTTTTCAATTGCCAAAGTATCTTTAGAAACTAGGTTTCTGTCACTTACACTTGAACTTGATGAATTTTCTGACACGTTCTCTATCTGTGAAGAAAGGCTGGCGGGCAAATATTTTCCTTATCTTCAATAATTTCTGTAGGCTAGCTCTCAAAAATAAAATTATCATCATCGAATTGGCAATTTGAATATTTGGATGGTGTCATAACGTTACTTATTGCATTGCTTCTAAATATAGTTCTAAACAACTTTGCTGTAGGATTCCTATTACAGCTACTTTATTATTATTTATTATTTACTAGCTGATGCCCGCAATTTCGTTTACGTGGAAGACTTCGTCCGCGTTGGAATTAAGAACATTGACATACTATTCTTATAAAGAAGTACTACATACTCACTGAGTACTCATATAGTACTCAGGAAGTACACTCGAGGGAACCCACTCGCATCCATGGTATCCGGGGAAACCCATTGCGGATTCATTGCACTCAAGGAAAACTTCTGCGCATCCATAGTTCTCGGGGAATCCCACTGCGCATTCATAGTACTTGGGGAAACTCGCCGCGCATCCATGGTACCCGGGGAAACTCACTGCGCATTTATTACACTTAAGGAAATCTTCTGCGCATCCATTATACTCGGGAAAACCCAATGCGCATCCATTGTACTCGAGGAAACCCACTGCACATTCATTGCATTCAAGAAAACCCACTGCGCATCTATTGCAGTCGAGGAAACCCACTGCGCATCGCAATTTCATAACAATTCATTATTCTATTTTTGTGTTAGAGCGAGTTAAACGAAAAGATAATTATTTTAATCGACAATAGAATACATGGGCGGGTATGTGTCAAATTTCATGCTTAAAAACATCCCTCTCTCTGTTCACCCTTTCGGGGATGAAAACCGCCGAATACGTGTCTCCTTATTTTCTCAGAAGAGCCCATTGGTCGAATAATCACGTTTCTGACGCGATTTCAAAAATACAGGTGCGCTTTAAACCATCCATCACATCCGTTTTCACCCCTTCAAAAAGTGAAAATTGAAATTACGCCTTGTGTCTAATAGATTTCAATAAAGAGTGTTTCTGCCAAATTTCATGCTTCTAGGTCTAACCGTTTCCGAAAAGCTTAACCCCCCTTCCACGTTCACCCGTTCGGGGGTCTCTTTTTGAAAACCGTCGAATACGCATCTCCTTATTTTCTCAGAAGAGTCCATCGCTCGAATAATCACGTTTATGACTCACCCGATTTCATATACGGGTGCGCTTTAAACCATCTACCACCCCCGTTTTCACCCCTTCAAAAAGTGAAATTCGAAATTTCGTCTTAATCGTGTCTAATAGATTCCAATAAAGAGTATTTTTGCCAAATTTCACGCTTCTAGGTCTAACCGTTTCTGAAAAAGTCTAAAATTTCAATCCCCTCTTTCACCCTCTTAAGGGTCGATTTTCGAAGAATCCCTTTTTAGTGGTTGTCTACGTCATTCGAGGAACCTCTATGCAAAACTTGAAGTTTCTAGACCCAGCGGTTTGAGCTGTGCGTTGATAGATCAGTCAGTCAGTCAGGGTATTCTTTTGTATATATAGACTGAAGATTAATTGTTAGAAAAGTGGTAGGTATAGTTGACTACACACTTATTCTGCTTATAAAAAATGTCGGCGTGTTTTATGGTTGCGGTAAAGATCAAAGGCGCCGATATTTTTTGAGTGCAGAGTAAATCTGAAGACAACTATGTACGAAATAGAATTTTTGCCTTATTATATAAATAATTATTTTGTTGTAATATTTTTTAAGAATACATTATTTTCATTTGAGGATCCGTTTTACACATAAAAAATTTTTAGTTGAAAAAATTGTTTTTTTGACGTCCCCTATCTCAAACACATTTGAATCCTCTACGATGCAATTGTATACAAAGGGATTTCTAAAAGTACTGATTAAAAATATCTTACTAATTTTTTCTAAAAAAATCGCTAATACTTTTTTTTTGAGAATAGGATAGGACGCCTCTGACTAAAATCAAATGTTTTTACGTAGTCGCTTTATAGATATATACTAACCATAAAATTTCAAAATATTCGGATATCATGGTCAAATTTCTCCGCTTTGTTATCATAAAAACGGAAGAACTTACGGTCATACAGTTTTTTTGTTCTATTTGTCAGCATTTAATTTAAACTTGATTAGATTGTTAGCAAAATCTGTGTAGCGGATATTGAGTTATTTAAATAAATGTTCCTAAGGTCACATATTAATATTGGTAAAAAAAATGTAAATACATTGGAGAGAACAAAATATGAACATCATAATAACTTTTGTTTTTAAAATCTATACATTTCAAGAGAAAAAAAATTGTAAATAAAATTAGGAACTAGCATCCGAGAGGACCCAGGTTCAAACCACCGACAGAGTTTAATTAATTTTTTTTATACAACTGGTTGAAAAACATTTTTTTACAGATAATGCCTGGTTATTCAGTCTAGTTAAAAACATATTTAGGACTAGGACTGGTGTTTCAATCGAATTTCTTTAATACTGTAGGTACTTATTATATATCATTAAATATTTCTTATTTACGATAGTAAAAAAGAACTTAATTTGATTAACACCTGCATAATGTTTTGTCAAACCTATTGTACACACTTCTGATATGTTGTCGGTGTGTATATTCAGATATTCATACATTTTAATTAAATAAGAACAGGCAAACCAGAAATTCTAAATCACGGCAACGTCGCGGTACAAGTGGTTTGATTTCGGTAGCTAAGAAGATAGGTTTCTAGAAATGTTGATGCGACATCTCGTATTGACTGGTATACACACATCATTCTCAGATTTGACTGGGTTTAAACTTATTAATACATTTAATACAGCCAGTCAGCGGTCTTATCGTATAGTCTCTGTTATAAGGATGAGATCGTGAAAATCGCAATTTCTTGTCATGATCTGATCGATCATATTTTCGAAAAAATGCATACAAGTAAACGATTTTGTGTTTGAACATTCGAAAAATATACATTTTTTCCGAAATAGTGATGTTTTAATTTTTCCAATTTTTCAATTTCTCGACAAGTTACAGCCTGCAATATATATATTTTTCAAAAATAATCATCAAACAAGGAAATTAAAGTGATTTGAGATGTACTTTTTTTTAATCCTCGTTACTACAACTTAATAAACCATAATAATCATAAAGTGTACATACTTTTCAATAGTTCTCAATGAAGAAAGAATTTTCTTGAAGGGCTTTTATTTTTTTCTATATTGTTTATTGCGACGATTGAGTTCGGGCGTGATAATATATATAATGTTAAATAAATAAATCTTGAATATACTACTAATAATAATAATAATAATAATAGTAATAATCTTTATTAATAGCAAAAGATGCTAACAAAGTGGCAATAAATATTTGTTTAACTATAAAGCTAGATTAAAAATCATAAATGTAACTATAAGCTAGATTAAAATCATAAGTTGTTAAATTACCTAAATTACCTATTTATTACTTAATTAAATATTTACATTCAGTCTTATATATTTTTTACAATTTACTTTAAATTTGTCAACACTATTACAGTTTTTTATATCTAATGGCAAATCATTATATTGCTTCAACCCCTTATGATATAAATTATTCTGGCTATATGTATTATTTACAGTTCCAATATAAAAATTTTCTCTTGATCGTGTGTTATGTGTATGTATATCTTTAACAAGAGTACAGTATTCATATAAATGTTGTGGTAGCTTACCATGTAGCAATTTATATATAAATGTCATAGTATTAAGCATAATTGTTTGCCTTACACTCAAAAAATTAACAGTATCTAACATCACTTTTATTGCTGTGTATTTGTTACAACCCAAGATAATATGTAGAATTTGATTTTGTTTTCTTTTTGTAGTTTGTTTATTTCTGAATTATTCAGTAGAAACAAAATTGTTGAGCAAAAATTTAAATGTGGTAGGATTATCGTTTTATATATTGTTGTTTTAGACCATATTGAGAGATCTTTACCGATTCTTCCTAATAAGTTGGTTTTTCTTGCAATTTTGTTAGTAATGTATGTAGCATGATTTGAAAAAGATAAATTTTCATCTATTATTACTCCCAAGTATTTGATTTCGCTAACTTGTTCTATTTTACTATTTCCTATCATTACATTTTGATGATGTGTTGTATTTGTTACATTTTATTTGCTTTTTATTATCATTAATTTTGTCTTGTCTAAGTTTAGTTTTAAACTATTATTGTTTAGCCAAAGCTCAAGATTTTTTAGTTCATTATTTAATACATCGATTATCAAATTAACATTATCACCTATAACATATACCAGGGTGTCATCTGCAAAAAGTTGAACTTTACATTTTTTAAAAACATTCACTATATCATTTATATATACTACAAATAAGTTCGGACCCAGAACAGTTCCTTGTGGTACCCCATATGTAGTCTGCTTTGGTGAAGAAATACATCCATTAAATTTTGTCACTTGCGTTCGGTTATTCAAATAGTCTTCCATCCATTGGATTACAACTGGTCCAAAACCGAACTTTATTAATTTTTTAATCAATAATTGCCTATTAATTGTCTCAAATGCACGACGGAAGTCTAAGAACACAACACCAATAATTAATTTTTGCTCCAAAGCACTTTTCCAATTGTATAAGATTGTTTGTAATGCACTCTCACAAGAGTTTTTCTTTCTAAATCCAGCTTGAAACTTACTTAATATATTATTTTGTTCTATATAGTCCACAACTTGTTCATTGACAACTACTTCTAATAATTTTTCATATACTAGTACCGTGTTAATAGGCCGGAATTCTTCACTTCGTATGGTGTTTGCTAACTTTTCAATAGGTATAACTGTAGTCCTTTTCCAATTTTTAGGAAACGTCCCTGTATTCAGACTATTATTTATCAGTTGAAGATATCTATCACCTATTGCTTCAAACGAAATTTTTAATATTTTTGTGTTAATGCCATCAACACTACTGTGTTTATTTTTTAATGTTTTCTTAATTCTCCCATCTGTAGCTGCTTAAAAGTTTCCATTTTACAATTTACAATCTCTATCTCCTATAATTTCATCATCAGTCTTATTTCGATTTATGTTAGTTGATATCTGGTCTATGCTGTCTATAAAAAATGTATTAAATTTTTCAGTGATTAACTCGTCTTTGATTAATTCATTACCAAACATTATTCCATGTTTCGGGTTGCTACTTTGTTTATCTTTTATAAGCTGTTTCAATGTTTTCCACATTTCATTTGGTTCGTTTTTCACTTCGTCTATTTTTTTTTCATAATATAATACTCAGTTAAATGATTCATTATATTAACTTTGCGGGTTCTCTGTCGTCAATCTAAGACGATAACTCTCACATTAGTCAAAACATGTCAGCATTTTAGCGGCAAGGATACCCCAAAGTGAGTTAATTGAGCATGTACTTTTGAACTAAACAGTGTCTATAATTTTTAATATATTTTATTAAAGTTACTGCCGTATTATTATTATGGGAGTTTGTAATAAATCAGAAGTGAGGATGGTCTCATGTGCCTACCGACAGTAGTGACAGTTTTCCGAGTAGTCCTTAGCAGTGATAGTGACACTAAATCTAGCCAAAACAAACGATTAAAACGCCAAGTAAAAACTTAAAGCGAAAATTAAGTAATAAGTGCAGAGTTTATCACGGTAAAATTGACAGTGTAGCAGTGTTTAGTAGAAACTTCGATGAATCAATGCACGTTACTCAGTGGTTAAATAGTATTGCACTACAGGTGATTTATTCGATTGGGACGAAAGAGCACGTGTGTATTGTATGATTAATAAACTAAACTAAACGTGGTATAATAATCAAGAAAATTTAAATCTTACTTGGAAAGAGTGGAAGGATAAATTACTAGAAAGTTTCCTGGTACAGCAGTGCATTTTCAGCAAATTATAGAATCTAGTGGATATGGAGAGGAGTGCATCCCAAAGTTCTGTTTCTAAAGCCAGGTATTCGAGCTGCTGGTTGCGTAAGTACAAAGCAATTACTACAATTTTTAATTGCTAATAGTGAAAAAGTTTCCAAAAATAATTATAAGGTAGACTCTACTCGTAGTTTTAAAAATAACCGACCAGTCGATCAAGATTCTAGACATAGGTAAAGACTAAAATGTTTTTGTGCGGTCTTGAGGAACGCAAAGAAATTAACTGTTTGAAGTATGTTTCGAGTAAAAACTGCTCATTTTGTAAACGGAAAGGTCATAACGAGAATGAGTACTGGAAAAGACAAAAATTCGGTGAAACCTCGAACGGCGAATTAAAACTAGTATCCAGTGGAAAACATGACACGAAATAAATTTTACAAAATTGCTAAGATAAACGGGGAAACTCTTTCCGCATACATTGATTTTGGTAGCATTTGTAACACAATTAAATTAACCGTTGTTCATAAACTAGGTCTAGAAAAAGAACCGGATACAACGAATAGTGTAATCGTAGGTTATTGGTAGAATAAACACAAAAATTGAGATAGATGAAATTACTGTGACAACAGAGATCTTTGTTGTGCCGGATACTTTGCAAGCAATAAACTTATTAAGAGGCCAACCGATTACGGAGTGCGAAGGTGTCTATGTTTATAAAACATTGGAATAAGTTGAATAAGTTGACAGAGCAAAACTGTATTTTACCATGGAACGCAGTAGAAGAAAATAATGTTGTCAAAATAAACACTCAGACGCCTACTGTTATTAAACCCGGAATAAATGTAATTGATGTAACATCTGATGTAGATAATTGCGAGTTAAGCGTTTTCCACTCTCAATAAAACCGAAGCGGCACCACAATAATAATTCCTTCAAATAAAATACAGTTCTGTTAAGGCTACGTATTTTAAATCTTAGTTTACAAACATTAGAAGTCGATAAAAATACTTTGCGGGTTCTCTGTTGTCAACCTAAGAAGATAACTCTCTCACATTAGTCAAAACATGTCAGCATTTTAGCGGCAGGGATACCCCAAAGCGAGTTAGTTGAGCATGTACTTTTGAACTAAACAGTGTCTATAATTTTTAATATATTTTATTAAAATTACTGCCGTATTATTATTATGGGGAGTTTGTAATAATAAGTATATTTTTTCATCCGTCCTTTGCTTGTATTGTTTAAAACAAAAAAGCATCAGAAATCTACAATTTCCATCTTTTAAGTGAACCAACACTCATGTAGATTGAACAAATTCTGATTTAGTGACATGTAATTCAGTGCGTCAGTGTCACAGTCATGCGTATTCAAGCGTGTGCACGCATGGATCTCGCTCTGGGTTATAACGTTACATTTGACTATTTTTTAAAAAATAAATTTTGTTAGGACATTTTTTGTTCATTAATACGTGATCTATCCGTCTGTATTTTTTATTTTTTTCTAGCTTGATTTAATTTCAAAATTTTGGAAAAATGGATGAAAAAATTTTTTTTCTCACTTTTTTTTTATGTTCTGCATCGGAGCGAAATGTAAACTTTTCAGGATATTGTTCTATACACTTTCACGAACTGATTAAGAAAAAGTTTACTTAGTTTGTAAAATTTTGTGGGTAAATACCTTCATCGACGGCTATATTACATCTATTTATATTTGACAGTAACTGGCTCGGTTGCCAAATTTCTAAAATGAAAGTACATCACTTCAAATGATTTGTAATATAAATTTTAACACAAATTTTTAACACTATTTTAAATACTGATCAAGTAAATATTATATATAATTACATTTAATTAATATTTAAAGACTCAAAATTTACTAATACTGAAATTTATTTATAGATATAGGTTGCCTAAAAGTGAAAACTCATGCGTCCAATAATCGATGATACAATGATCCTAAAGTTTTTCTATCGGTAGAATTATTTGAAATTAATTTGGCGGCTCTCATCATTCGAGAGTTTTAACTTTTATTAATAAATTGTTTCTAATCAATAAAATGTTTAAACAGGGTTCGGACTCTTATGGAAAACCTAAAGACCCTGGAAATTCAGGGAATTTTAAAAACCGTAAAAAAATCATTCAAATCTCAGGGAATTAAAAAAAAATTGCTAAATCAGGGAATTTTGTGTCACTATTATGGAAAACAAACAAATTACGAACTCTCACTGTTGTTTGAATTTATTTTTAAGTTTTTAGTTTAAATTTAAAAAAATACATATTACAAAAAATTGGCTACCCCATTATAAATTATTTGATTATCTAAAACTGCGTTTAATGTAGTAATAACACAGGCTGCCAAAAAAATGGGGGGGGGGGGGGGCTGCGCTTTTGATCAGAACTGCCTTAACCTATATTTTTTGACATGCCAAAACCGATTCTGATATTAAAAAAAAAAATCTACCGCGTCAGTTTTTGTCTACCACCTCTTATTCCCTAAAAAGGGCAAAAAAAGGTCTTGTTCTAAAGTTCTGATTTAATTTTTCTGAAGTATTTTGACGTGCTGAAGACCATTTTGGACAAAAAAAATTCTATCATGTCAGTTTCCCTCTACAATCCCCTTTTATCTCCTAGCAGTGGCAGAGGGAAACTGACATGATACAATTTTTTTTTTGCCCAAAATTAGCTTCAGCACATCAAAATACTTCAAAAAAGTTAGATCAGAACTTTAGGACAAGACCTTTTTTTTTTTTGCCCCTTTAGGGGATAAAAGGGGTGGTATTAGTATATATTTTTTTGTTCAAAATTGGCTTCAGTGTGTCAAAATACTACAGATAAGTTACATCAGAACCTTAGGACAAGACTTTTTTTTTTTTGCTCTTTTTAGGGGATGAAAGGGGTGGTACACAAAAATTGATGCGATAGATTTTTTTAATATCATTAAAAAACTGAATTATTTTTAGAGGAAATTCCCATAGAACTACAGCTGCCACTAATATGAATGATGTGAGCAGTAGGAGCCATGCCATTTTTACTATAACCTTTGTCCAAGCAGGATATTGTGATGGTGTCCCCAGTGAAACCGTATCCAAGGTAATTTAAATAATGTGGACAAATTAACAGTCATAATTTAATTGACACAAATGTTTCTAAATTTCAGATACATTTGGTGGACTTAGCTGGAAGTGAGAGGGCTGACGCTACTGGTGCGACTGGACAACGATTAAAGGAAGGCGCTCATATCAATAAGTCGCTTGTAACTTTAGGTTCCGTCATATCTGCCTTAGCTGAACTCTCCAGTGAACAAAACGGGCAAAGAAGGTCTATTTTTATACCGTACCGTGATTCCGTCCTAACTTGGCTACTAAAAGATAGCTTGGGTGGTAACTCAAAAACAATAATGATAGCTGCAATCAGTCCAGCAGGTAAGTTGTTAATTAAAATAATAATACACATTAATAAAATCATATCTAAAAAAATTAAAAAGAAAAAAGAGAAAACAGTATTTTTTTAAATGTATATACTTGCCTCTCCTCTTAATCCAAATTTGTACAAAATTTTAAAATTTATAATATAATTTTTATGTCCCTTGGCACATTTAGGATTTAAGTACCCAGTTTTATAGTTTAATAAAGAGAAAAAGATCTTTATTTAGGTAAATCATTATGTAAAGAAATAAGGTCTGCTTACACGTAGCCTTCGGGATCAACCAATAGAGTAACCCTTCCCAATTTCGTCCGTGTTGAATTTTCGGCAAATGAGAAGGAGCCATTAAATAGCGGCCAATTTAAAATGTAATGAAATTTGTTATCTGATAAAAGATTTATGAAATACTGAACGATTACTGAATGTCGAACGGCAATTGATAAACGGTTTAAACAGTTCGGCCTCTCCTACAGGCAGGATTAAAGTACGTTTATAGCATAATGAAGTACTTAGCCACGCTTAGTTGCAATCCAAATTGTGACAACCTGTATATTATATGGGCTCATATTAAAGCGGCCCTACATTTATGCAATGCAATAAAAAGGATGGCATGCAAAACTTTGCCTGAAAGCCACTTTACATTAATGCAATATTGCATGTGGCATGAAAATTTTTATTGCGCGCATGCGTACGTCGAGCTATTTCGATCAGCTGATGGCAATATTTTTCATTGCATTGAATTAGCGCGTGTTCTAATTTGATTGCATGGCAGATGCAATATAGTTACTTTATTTGGGAATATTTGGGTTGCCAACCCAAGTATTAAAGGAACTGAAGCAACAAACATAAGTTATATTTTAAAGAGTTATTGTTTGTAGAAAACACAATAGAACACGAAAGTAAACAATAAGCACGTCACTATTTTGTACCAACAGATCAGATTCGGGGATTAATAATTTGCTTGTTTACTGCGAACATTACCTCATAAAAGTTTTTCTTTTCGTTTGGTTGGTAGGCCCAAAGATTTCACAAAATATTGCAGTAGTGTAAAGCGCTTTCAAGGTGCAAAAATTTTCGCGCAAAGTATTGCATGCCATCCTTTTTAGAGTTGGGTAGTAACTCGTATGATTCGTATCATTGAATCGAATCCTGGCAGTGATTCGAATGGTACAAATCCCACAAAAGCAAAAGATTCGTATATTTCCTATCGATGTTGTAACCGTATCCGTTTGTACAATCAAGACAGTTCGGATTCTTGAAAGAATATTTCAGTACGAATTTTTTCTTGATACGGATTCGTTTGGTACGAATCCTTAAAAAGAGTCGAATCGCCCAACTCTAATCCTTTTCATTGCATTGCATAAATGTAAAGCCGCTTTGATAATTTTTGCATCTTGAAAGTACTTTACACTGCTGCAATATTTTGTGAAATATTTGGGACTACCAACCAAACAAAAAGAAAAACTTTTATGAGGTTATGTTTATTGTTTATTTATTATCTTTTACAATCACTGAATCACTATGAACAGAAAAAGAGAAAATCAAGTGAAAACAGTTGTAATTCCAGTACTACTCGCAACTTCAGCACTTTTATTAGAAAATAAGAGAAGGCCATGGCTTAACAAATTTAACAAACGTAATATTGATTTCCCAAAAGAATTACAGAATTGCTGTGATGAGGACGTGTATAAAAACTTTTTAAGAATGGATGAAGCAACTTTTAATAAACTTACATAAAATTAAACATAAAATCGAGAAAGTTGATACGAAACTCAGACAATGCATTCCAGCAAAGGACAAACTTAGTGTAACTTTGCGTTACCTCGTAACTGGAGAAAGTTATAGAAGCCTAATGTACAATTACAGGATCTCGGAAAGTACAATTTCGCTTTTCGTTCCAGTTGTATGCAAAGCAATTTATGAAATACTGAAACACGATTATCTTCATGTAAGTAAAAATTAATTTAATTATGCCTTACCATTTACCATAATATTATCAATGAATTGGGGAGATTTAAATAATTGTATGAATTCAAACCTTTTGATTTGTGACAACTTTGTGACTAGAATTGATTAATATCCATTTTTAAGGTTCCCAACACCACTGCTGAATGGCTAGAAATATCATGGAACTTTGAGGAGTTATGGAATATACCTAATAAACATAACATAAACACAAATACACCACAGATAGTAGACAACCCCCAAATCCATAGCCAAGGCTGTGCAGAAGGGGGTTACACATTTGAAAAACGCAGACATACATCCTCACCCACCGGTGTTGTCAATACTGGGGCTGGGGGTCGAACCTATAGCGCGGTAGGCAGTCGATCAACATATTCGCCACTCAATACGCCTTAACCGATTGAGCCACCGCGCCATTGGAGCATTAGATGGAAAGCACATCGTTATTAAGGCTCCTGGTGATCAAGGCTCTGCATATTTTAACTACAAAGGAAAACACAGCATAGTTTTACTTGCATTGTTAGATGGTTACAGAGAAAGTGATTTGTTTGCAGCAGTGGAGCAAAATAAATTAAATATTCCTGAAGATAAACCGCTTCCTTTTAGGGCGAAGCCGGTTCCTCATGTAATAGTTGCCAATGCGTTTCCATTGTCTACTCACATAATGAAACCATTCCCTTTTCATAATATGACAAAAGAGCAACGAATTTTTAATTACAGGCTGAGTCGTGCAAGACGAGTAGTTGAAAACATCTTTGGTATATTGGCAAATAGATTTCGAATTCTATTAAACACGATTGCGCTTAAACCTGAGAAAGCACAAATAATTGTTCAAGCATGTGTTGCATTGCATAATTATTTAAGAAAAGAATTAAAGGGTAAATATACAGGTGTTAATCCAGAAGAGTAACTTAATAGAAGATATAGATTCTTAAATGGGCTTAGTAAACAAAGAGGTAATAGAAGCACAAATGAAGCACTCAAAATAAGGCAAGAATTTCTTGAATATGTAAATGGTCCTGGAGCTGCACCCTGGCAAGAAAATATGGGTAAAATTTTTATATCGGGACAATCGCATGCCGAAGCCATTTCCAGTAAACTATTAGGCCTAAAAGCATAAATTGGATACCTCTGTGGAGCCCAAATGGATATCTAACTGGTACAAATATAACGGAAATCATGATAACTCGTATTTTTTTTGAATTTATAGATATATGATGGAAATCGTCATTCCGGTAACTGTCCTAAACTCGATTTCTAAACTTTAAAAGGTATTTTCCCCTAATATATTTTTCTAAAGTATTGCAAAAATTAGTATCGTAATTTTCAAAATGTCTACTATTCATGTATACCAGTCTTTTTCCTATCAATCATAGTTATAATATTTTAATATTCGATTGTTTTATGTCCGGAGGGTTACTCGTCATACCGGAAACTTAACCAATATATTTGAATATTTCGCGAACAGAACCTGGTATTACTACGCATGTGCACCTAAATGTAGCTTGTGTTATGTTATGTTCAGAAATACCGACAAGTTTTTGTAAATATTTATGCTTTTTTTAAATAAATTTTAGAAGGGCGGAATATTTTTGCTGATAATAGTGTTCTCTTCTTTGGGAGTTTTTAAGTGATTGTTGTAGTAATACTGGTAGCCTTAAACATATACGAATGGAGAATTATGTCCTACTTGCAAATTCCCTATAATATACTATAAATTCTGTACAATTTTATTCCAGAAATTATACTAAAGAACCCATTTTAGGCACATTTCCAACCATTGCCGAAATGATGATTTTTGTGATAAATATTTATAATTTCCTAACTATTAGAAATCTTAAATCTTTCGTGGCCACTTTACGTACCACCATTTTGGCTCATAAATTTTATCTGTAGAGGTGCCTGATGTTTCGCCTTTTTAAATTTTATTAAGTTCGGCGAAAAAGGTGGTGCGCAATCCATGAATTTTTTTCGAAATATCTGCAGTGTTTAGGCTACATAAATTTGACTCGTTAGTGGCAGTGCATATTTCCTGTAAGGCTTCTTGTCTAACATTTTTATTGTTGGAATTTTTCAGCAGCACACTATATAAAACTGGATGTTGCTCGTGCAGTAAAATTAATTGTACTCTCGCATCCCGACTCCATGTAAAAGTCGATCTAAAAAGAATATAAGAACATTACAAGAGAAAAAATTGTAATAAACTAAACTTACTGGCAGCGTTTCTCCATATTTTCTTTACTCAGCACTTCTAAAAAACTTCTACAAATAATAATACTAAAACCTGTGCTAAAACATAGGTTATGTTTGTTGCTTCAGTTCTTTTAATGCTTGGTTGGCAACCCAAATATTCCCAAATAAAGTAACTATATTGCATCTACCATGCAATCAAATTAGAACAGGCGCGAATTCAATGCAATGAAAAATATTGCCATCGGCTGATCAAAATAGCTGATGTACGCATGCGCGCAATAAAAATGTCACCTGCAATATTGCATTAATGTAAAGTAGCTTTTATGAGGAATATTTGACAAAATGACAAAAAATTACCTTATATGTCTTTGGTATCTCTATAATATCATTCAATACCATGTAATTCGCAACAAAAAATATTTTTTTCCTAAATTCCACTTTTTTTTTTTCTAGAAAAACAAACATTTCGAAACTAACAATTGGCTAGATTTAACGTTAGGTACTTAAGAAGGGACCTCTGAAAATAAATGGCCAAATCAATGCAAAGGCACATTCCCCAAGCTTACTCGGCCTTTGAGCTCTGAAATGAAGCTTCTGACGGGAAACGAATTTGTTTTTCATATTATTTTAATTTATGTCTGTATAGTTTTAGAAATATGATTCCACCTCCACACCCTATACCATTTCTTAAAATTGACTCTGCTAAAGATATGTTTATGTCTTAAGTTCTTTTATGTAAAGCACTTATCATTTAAACCGATGAAGTTCATAAATTCATCCGCGTAATTTTGATTCTTTGTATCCAAACTCTTGAGCTTGGGTATGAAATTACCATGTTCGGTGTTCATAATATAAATTCCTAAATATTTAGCCTTTTCATCCAAAGTAATTTCTTAAAATAATATTATTTTCACTTATTTAGTGCCAGACTATTTCTATATTTCTGTTACCAAAGTAAATCATTTAGGGCCGGTTTTATAGGTACAGATTAAACCAAAGTTTAACTAGAAGTTTAAACTGAAGTTTTACTGGAGGTTTAAAGTTTAAATTTTAGTGTTCGCTAAAATGCCGTTTTATAGGTGCTTGTCAAGTTCGTCAGTTCTATCGCCATTTTGTTAGTTGGTAGCATAGTGATAAATTGGCGACTGATGATGTCATTTTCATTACTGTTACTTTGACTTTTCATGATGAATGACAAAAGATCTTTAAATTTCAACGAATGTGAAATCAATCTATTAATTGAATAGTTAAAAAGCATAAAGATGTAATCGAATGCAAGAGAAGTGATTCGGTTACTTGGACGGATAAAGCAAATACCTGGATTGCATTTGGTAATATGTTCTAATACTAGATAGATAGATAGATAGATTTATTTAGTATCATTGACAATCTGTTCCAAAGAAAAACATGAGAAACATTTTGTATAATACGAGTCAAAGTTTAGAGTAGGTAAAACATAAAGTGTATATCGACAATGACATATCTATAGATAGATATAACAAAAAAGAAAAGACATTTTACAAATATATTTTACATTTAATAAATAAAAAGAAATGAGCACCGTGAGTCCTTTTGCAAACTCATTTATTTAAAAATATTAGCAGTGATATCATTTGCATGATATGGTTCAGCAGCTACTAAGTGTGCTTTGATCACCTTTTTAAATCTATTAATATTTGAAATATTTTTTACATTGTCAGGTAACATTCGGAAGTACTTAATACATTGATAATAACTATGTCTTTCCAATAAGTTTGTATTATGTACAGGATAATTTAAGTTATCTTTCTGTCTGGTATTATAATACTGGCAAGAGTTAATAGACCTAATTTTCTAAATGCTCCCCTGCAAGAGTCTCTATAGCCCAGTCCGGAAATGATTCGAACTGCCTGTTTCTGAATTAAAAAGACATTTTGACCATGTGTACCACTCCAGAAAATAATACCATACTTCATAACAGAGTGGAAATTTGCATAGTAGACCGTAAGTAAAGTTTCTCTGTTAATTATTTTGTTGAGTTCTCTCGGAGAGTAGCAGGCTCAGCTAAGTTTGATGGAAACATCTTTAGCATGTTCGTTCCAGTTCATATGTAAATCTATAGTTACACCCAGAAATTTTACGGATTTTGTGCATTCAGTCTCCTGATTTTCCAGATCCACTAAGTTTAAGCCGTCGTTCTTACTACGAGGGTTACTAAAAGTTACATAATTTGTTTTGTATTTATTTAACATAGCTTATTCTCGAAATTTTCATGCATGACAAGGTGCTTCTATTATATTTATAACACCAACTTCATCGCTTGATGAAATGTCCTAAAAAATGTCGAAAATGTCCATTTTCTATAACTTGCTCTTTACAGAATATATCTAACAGGTAATTATTTGTAGGTTAGGTTGAAATTTGAAGTTTGCATTGAGTGCAACATCCTTCAAGATATTGCTAATTAATTAACGTAAGCATGCATAAACCTAAATTTGGCATTTAAACTTAAGACTGGCAGATATAAAACGTACTTTTTGACAAAACTAAGATCTAAGTTAAACGGAACCTATAAAACAGGCCCTTAGAACAGTAGATAATCTTGTCAGTGTAAAAACTGGTGTCTTTAACACTAATGCAAGTACAGTTAGTTTATGCCCTTTCCTAATGTGATGCAAGGCATCAACTGGTCAATCCTAAATTTATAACCAGGCTGGTTTGATGGTAGGACATATCGTTATTTGCTATAGCAAGCCTAATATTTCTTCATATAATATGTAGATTATTGAAAATATCTATATTTTTTTATAATAGAAGAACGTCCTATTATGATTATTTGGATTTATTTACACTAATTGTTCTTTTGAAGTATTTAAATTACTTAAAATACAGGAATTATAAGTTTCAGTTCTTTATAGAACATCTCAACATTCATAATAATGGTCACAATATTGTATTATTGGTTTGCACATTTAAACTGTTATTCTCCTGTATGAAAATGGCTACATCGATATATTTTTTTTTTCTAACCGTATGTGCATGCAGCTATATTCACTTTCTGAACATCATAAAGAAAACTCTACCTTAAAATATTTTATATTTTTACCACTCACCGTTCATATTGACGTGAGAAAGCTTATAAGACCTTCCACTACGTCCATTTGATCTATTATGGCCATTTACCGCTTAGTTATGATCAGTTCCTTTTCTGTTTTCATTTCATTGTTTTTTCTTAAAACATTTTTGCTGTATTAAATCAATTCTTGGGTGTACTGTACCATGTATTTCATGTGAAATTATGCTTCTGATCGTCAACAATTTCAATAAGCTTTTAAATTTTCTTAAAATTGTGATATATTATATTAAAATATGAGACATAGCAATATAAAATAAAATAAATATCTAATCAAACTATTTAATACAAATAAATGTGACTAATACAGATAACAGATAATAATTGCTCAGATAGTTATAGTCTAGACACTCAAATTAAGAAAAAAAAATGCCATTTTAGGGAAAAAATTTGAACAGCAGTTTCTCTGCATAGAAAGTAAGTATTCAACTTTTAGAACAATTTTTTGCTTATGCGCAGAAAAAAAAGATGCTTTTTGAGATATATACGTTTTTTCGTGTTTTTTTTTTTTCATTTGGACATATATCTCAAAAAGTATGCATTTTCAAGGCTAAACGAACTTAGATAAAACTTGTTCAGAATGCGATTCCCTACAAAGAATTACATCAAAATAATAATAATAATAATAATAATAATAATAATAAAAGGCATAGAACCTTTTTTTGTAGGAAATCGCATTCTGAACAAGTTTACCTATGTTCTTTTACCCCTTTTAGCCCTAAAAATAACGAAAAAACATATATGTGTATATGCCGCTTTCCCGGGCCAACCAAAAATGTATAAGAACTTTTTCGTTGCATTCTGAATAAGTTTACTTTTGTTCGTTTAGTCTTAAAAACGCGTAGTTTTCGAGATATTTACGTCCAAAGGAAAAAAACGAAAAAACGTATATACAGTGTGTCCCACTTTTCACGGTAACACCTTCGTAGCTTAGTTATTAGTCATCCAATTTTAACCAAGTTTGGACAGATATCAAGGACCTTTATTATACCCTTTTTAAGTGAAACAAAACTTATTTCAGTCAGTGGCGTACATTTTTATTAAGAAAAAAGGGTCGATTTTTCGAGAAATCATATTAGGCATTTTTTTTGTTGAAAAACAAATGCAATATTATTGATCAGCAGATCAGATTTTAACAACATTTTGATTTTTGGTTTTTAAATTACGGCCCACTTAAAATTGCCTATTTTAAACATTAAATAATCAATAAATTGGTAACGAATCTTTTTTCGAAAGAAAGTCATTCTTTATTTTCTCTTTAAATTAATTTTTTCTACCACCCCATATCATCGATACTTTCAAATTCGGTAATCCTTAATGCCCGAATAATTTACAAGTCTGATGACCCAAAAATTTTCAATGAAAATTCTTGGCCTTAAAAATTTGAAAGTTTCAATGATATGGCATAGTAGAAAAAGTGAATTTAAAGAGAAAATGAAGTGACTTTTTTTTTTAAAATTTCGTTACCAATTTATTGATTATTTAATGTTTAAAATAGGTAATTTTAAGGGGACCGTAATTCGAAAACCAAAAATCAAAATGTTGTTAAATTCTGGATATAGCGGTTCTACAGCATGCTGATCAATAATATTGCATTAGTTTTTCAACAAAAAAATGCCTAATATGACTTCTCGAAAAATCGACCCTTTTTTTTCTTAATAAAAATGCACGCCAATGACTGAAATAAATTTTGTTTTACTCAAAAAAGATATAATAAAGGTCTTTGATACCGGTCTAAACTTGATTGAAATTGGATGACTAATAACTGAGCTACGAAGGTATTACCTTGAAATGTGGGACACACTGTATACCGGGATAGGGATATTTTTGTAACTTTTGGATGGGCAAATTAATTTTTTTCAAATATAGTGTAGTGATATGGGATGAAATTTCCAATTATATCATGTAAAGAACCAAAGTGGCCGACTTCCGGTTTCGGTGTAATTTACATGAAAATAAAATTTTTAAATGGGACAACCTGTATATTTTTGCATATTTGTGTCCTGTTGGCCAAAATATATATGATCTGACACTCAAATATTATTTTGATTTTCGAAAAATATTTAAAAAAAAATATTATTTATTTAATTATAAACTTAGTACCAAGAGAACGTGGACATTTTGCATAATGTTAGTATCTGAAGAGATAATATTTTAAAAGTACTTTCATGCTGATTTTTAACAATTTTGACAAAATCGCGACCTTCTATGATTAAAACTAAAAATTAAATAACTTATATTTTTTAGAAATCAAAATAATATCATATGCATTTTGGCCAGCAGCAGTCAAATATGCAAGAATATACAGGATGTCCCATTTAAAAATTTGATTTTCATGTCAATTGCACCGAAACCGGAAGTCGGCCATTTTGGTTCTTTACATCATATAATTGGAAATTTTATCCCATATCACTACACTAAATTTGAAAAATATTCATTTGTTCGTTCAAGAGTTACAGGAGTGTCCCTATTGGCTGAGCCACCTGGTATGTATATATCTCAAAAAGCATGTCTTTTTTTTTCTGCGCATAAGCAAAACATTGTTCTTAAACTTGAATACTTATTTTCTATGCAGAAAAACTGCTGTTCAAAAATTTTCCCCACTTTTTTCCTAATTTGAGTGGACTATTATATCAAAATCATTTTATTTGTGAAACATTTAGGATTTTTTTTCAAGAACAATTATGCCATCTTTTATTTTAGACTGTAATTATGGAGAAACCTTAAGTACTCTAAGGTACGCAAATAGAGCTAAGAATATTATTAATCAACCTACAGTTAATGAAGATCCTAATGTTAAACTTATTAGGGAACTCAGGGATGAAATTAGCAAACTCAGAGCTTTAATGTTCTGCGAGCAAAGGTCCGATATGTTAGCTCAATTACACGAAAAGGAAGCCAGAGAGAAGGTAAATATTTTAACATGATATGTTTTACATTGTGATGAGGTTAATAATAAAAATTGTTTCATTCAGGAATTAACAGAGGAATGGGCAGGGAAATGGAGAGAAGCACAGGCTATACTTAGAGAACAAAGGGCGTTAGGTTTACGTAAAGCTGGACCCGGTGTTGTCTTAGACTCGGACAGACCACACTTAGTTGCAATAGATGACGACCCCCTTACCACCGGTGTAACTTTGTATCATCTGAAGGTAAGAGAGAAATTAAATCAAATCAAATCAAATCAAATATGCTTTATTGTCTAAAAAATACAGAAGATTTTTATTGACAAAGCCAGTCCTTAATCTATGTATAAAAACAAAACATAGTATAAAATACAAAAATCTCATCAACATCGTTAATCACTAATTTTAATTAATATCTTTACTGGAGAATGTATTATTGATTGAATTATTTGCTACATTAGCACCACATCCTGGTGTTAAAATTTATATGTCAACAAAGCTCTTTTAAAAGCACCCGGTGAGACTACCAAACCTGCATACGTGAAACATCATTAATATTACCTAAAATGGTGTATACTTTCTGGAAAAATGGGAAAACCTGGAAAAGTCATGGAATTAGAATTGAATTCTGAAATTAGAGAATGCCAGGGAATTTATAAATTTATGGAAAAGTCAGGGAAAATCAATTAAAACTACTTACATCAAAAGTATTTTATACGAAAGCCACCTACTATCTTGCTTCCCGCCCTAACCATCATGTGAACGTAGTTTGAAATTGCGCAAACTGTTATTATTTATTTAAAAAGTGGCTCATATTGTTTTGTTCATAACAAGTAGTAACCCTACTTGAGTTTGTGTTTTGGTCGTTTGTTTTTTTTTATAAAGTATACTTTTTAAAAAAATTTTAGTATAGGAAAATTCATTTGTAATACAGTACGCGTCAAAAATCTTCTTTTGAACGGGTTATTTTTAAGAGGTGGTTTATTTCATGGTAAAAATATTATGTTAGTATTAAAAATGGCTCATCGGTGCCATCTTGAAACGAGCTTGAAGGTTATTTTTCAAGTGGCACAATGGGTGGCACATACTCCAATTACGCTGGCAGATGAAACTTCCGGTCGGCGCGCGCGCTAACCGGAAATAGAAACTAAAATTTTTTTTTTCTATTTTCGATTAACGCGCGCGCCTATCGGAAGTTTCGTCTGCCAGCGTAATTGGGGTATGTGAAGTACATATACTAACTACCTATGCGGACAGATATCGATAATCATTCGATTTAAAAATAAATGCCCCCCTCTCCCTATCCCCCCCACCATACCAAAAAGTTCCAGAGAGAAAAAAATTTGTACTTATATGGTCTCCTCGATTACCGTCTGGCAGACGGTAACTAATCGTCGTCGAATTTGCACGCTATTTCCTAGGCTAAAAAGTTTGTTTAATCTAGTGTATAACAAAGTATTATTCATTAATTTAAAATGCAGATGGAATATATATATATATATATATATATATATATATATATATATATATATATATATTTTTGGGAATTTAAATTCACATTTTTTAAAAAACTGTATTTAGGAAAAGTAACTAACAAATTTATTCGTAATTTTTACTGTTATTTGAAATCTTGTTCTCCTAATTTTTTTTTAAACTTAAACATAATTCACACGTTTTATTTCATGAAAATAAAATTATTTTATTAAATAGCCAAAGTGAGCATTCCCAACTTCACAACTAGTGATGCTGCGATTCTTACTTTTACGATTATGATTCCGATTATCATTAGTGATAATCGCCGATTACGAATACGATTACGATTATCTAGAAAACTTAGTTAAATTTTATAGTAAAACAACAAAAAGCAATTGTTTTTATAAAAAATATTTTATTATTAATTACTAAAAGCAACCACTTGTTATATAAAGTCAGTTTACTATTAATGTTCTCAAATTAAGGGATTAAAGGTAAATAATGTAAATGAAGATGCTCCACTTAAAAATCTTGGTAGATAAAATAAAACTGAATTGGAAATTATTACCACTCAAGACAAGATTGTGCAAAAACTCACCTTCTTTAGAAAAAGACGACCCACTGGGTAATTAGGTGGGTTTTTGGTGGGTTTTTCTGGGTGATTGTGGTTTATAATGGGTTTTTATAAAATTCAAATTTCCCATCTAATTTCCCACCTTTCATTCAGCGTTGCTTTGACAATATAGCATGTGACAACATCTGGACTGGGTTGGAAATATTCTCACATTCTCAGTTATGAAAACTTAGTAAATAAGTGCGTTTTTTTTTTTTTTTTTTCAAAATTGCATAGTTGTCCCACTTTTAGTGCCGCAGTAGAAATAATTTTTTCTACATTCGGCCATATTTGGAGCAAACTAAGGAATAAGCTTGGAGCTGAAAAGGCATCAAAACTAGTTCAGATTTATAGACATTTAAATAAAACATAAATATCTTTTCAAAATATATTTATCTTTTGTCTTTCACATTCCAGTTTGAGGAATTTTTTTAAAGTTTTTGTTGTTTCATGTTTTTATTTTTCTCAATTTTATTATTTACTTGTTTTATGGTTTACTAATATTGACACATTACATTTTTGTTATTGTTTTGTTCAAGTATTTGTAAGGCAAAAATATAATTTTTTATAAAAATTCCTTTTTGTTTCCTGCAAAAAAAACGAAAATCAAACAAAAACCGAGATGGGTTTGTCTAAAATCAAAAATCCACAAAAAATCACCCATTTTACCAACCGGTTTTTTCTAATGGTGGGTTTTTGTGTCAACCCTGGGCAGTCATGTAACCATATAAAACAAAAATCAATAATTAATTGTAGGATTATTCGACCGAACCTACTCCGCCTAGTTGTTTGTATGACACCAGTAGTGGAAAACAACCTCTCTGATGGAATACTACAATGCAAAATATTTATGTGCCATGGATTTTAAGCAAAGAAAGGTTATATTTTTCTTTCCAGTGTCGAATCGTACTTCCATATTAGACGACGCAGCGTAGAAATTAAAAACCACAAATCGTAAATAATCGTTTGCAATAATCGGCGATTACGATTAATTGTAAAATGCTAATAATCGGCGATTACAGTTAATCTTAATCGTAATCGTTGCATCACTATTCATAACACACAAATAGTCTATTTTCAATTTTGACGTGCACATTGATAAATTTATCTTCACTAATGCGTCTACATTCTCCCACTATTCCTTGAGGCAAATCAATCTGGAATTCTTGTTGTCTTATATACATTTGGTTTAAGATAGCCTCAAAGAAAAAAGTAGATGGACATTAAGTCTGGTGAGCGAAGGGGCCACGACAACTGCCTCCTTCCAAGAGTATCATTTTTCATTCCAAATTCGTGAGCACTAAATAAAGCTAGTTAAACAATGTCACTGTTTTAGTTAAAATTCCCAAAATTTATATTCGGCTGACGTTTTAAATTGGATGAATATATTATTTTGAAATTTTAGAGCCATAATCTAGATGAAACGCCCTTTCGAATCAACTGATTGTGTTATTTAAAAAAAATCTCTAAGATGGCGATAGGGCACCATTTTTAAGACCTAAATTTGGTTATTCAAAAATAATCTGTTCAAGAATTGAAAGGGGGGGAGCAGATTTTTGACACACACTGTATAATCCGGTAAAGAATTGTTTCTTCAATTATATATTGTCTTAATAATTTTTTTCATTAATAGTATAAAATATGCTTTGACAAGCAGCAGAAAAATCTTCTGGAAATTTGAATGAAAAATTTTGGAAAACCTGGAAAAGTCAGGGAATTTCCAAATCGTGAATTAGTATACACCCTGCTAAAAATATTAATTTAGTTTGTCAGTGTCATTTTATTGGTTGGTAATTATATGTTGGTAGTAGTGACCGATTTATGTTATATGAGGGTGCAGTTATTGGTTAGATAGATATTCTGCTGTTCTCGTTTTGACATCAGGGCCAGTTTGTTTCATGTGTTGCGCAACAGTTTTCCTTAATATTCCCATTAGTGTGCATACTTTCTATTCTGCGTGAATGTTATCTTCATTTCAAATTCTATCCTACAAATCATTCATATTTTATTTAATATTATCTTGTCACTCATGAATGACAGCAAAAATTCTACGATTTTTAGCGACAGAGGTAAATCTCTTGCTGGAATTAATTAAAGAACAATATTTGCGCAGATTGATTAAATATTCTAATTCACTCTATAAATTCTTTCATTCCACATCTGTAAATGATGGGTATTTCACTAAATGTTCATGAATGACGAGAAGCTCCTACATATTGTTGGCTACATATGGGAAAAATTTGTATTATTGAGGTTTCAAAAAAAAGTGTCTATTTCACAAATATTAGTTTTGACACAAATGTATGTAATTTAGTTGAATAAAGCTATTTCCAAGTAAAAAAGAATTTATGATTTTTCATAGGAATGATACAGGTAAAAATTTGTATTTTTTTCCTCAGATTGGTTCAAAATATATTGGATCCTCGTTGAATTCTAGGCTCTTTTTCTTAATAAAATTTTTCGCTGTCTTGTCAACTATATTTTACATTACCACCAAACCGGAGGATACATGATATGTGTCATAATGTATTTTTTGGTTGTTAGATATGCAGAAACGAACCCCCATAGAGTTTTTTTAGAAATCTGAATAATACAAATTTTTCCCATATGTAGTCAACTTTCTGATGGACACTGTATAATATTGATAATTTCTTTTTAATAATTTGATAAAATATTCTTAAAAATATTGAAGATATTCATTTTTCAGAATAGGATCGCACGCAAATTTATAGGTAGTATAGGTATTTGTAGTTCTCAGTTATGTTGAAAGTTTGAGTGCAATATACTTCGAAATGTTAATCCAAAGAGTGTGTAAAGTAGTTTGTAGTTTAAGCATTAATCCAACCACCATTTGACATTCTCACTTAAGATTGTCTATTACTGATGAATATATAATGTATTTTTCAAAATTCAGAGTTAACTATCAGTTCAAAGACAAACAGCCCTTAATTATCCAGCCGCTTGTAGTGATTTTGTCACAACTCCTTTTACTTAACTGAACATGATAGTTGTGTAATAATGACTTAGACTCTTCTTGTTAACAATCATTCAGATTTTTTGGTTTAATCTACTTTGATTAAACTTATGTCCATTAAAAAACTAAAATAAAATTAATGTTTATGTTAAATTTAATAGTGGAGTGGAATTAAAATTTGTAGGGAATTGTTTTAGAATAGCAATTTTTTTGCTGGAACTTGTTGGAAACATAAGGAGGCTTTTTTTGGAATAAATCTTTGTCCAGCAAGTCATTTGTTTAAATAAAAGAATGTTGAAAATTAGTTTTTTTCACAGTTTTTGTTAAGGCATCGTTTCCTAAAATTTGGTTAAAATATTTGCATTATTGTTTAAGTTATCATCAATTGTTTAAAAATGGCTGCTCTTTATTGTTTTTATTTATTGCAACATATTGAATTAACCAAAAAGGTTTGGATAAATCTAGTTTTCTTCGAAAACTTATTATAAACAATCTTTTTTTATTCATTGCGATACAAGTTATACAACCAGAGGTATCTAAGAAAAATTGCGAAAAAACACAATTTCAACATTTTCTTGTTTAAACAAATGACTTGCCGGACAGAGATTTATTCCAAAACTTTTTGCTACACTCCTTGTTATGTTTCCGACAAGTTCCAGTAAGAAAATTGCTATTGTAAGATCATTCCTTATTATGTGATTTAAACTCATAGTTTTACTCCACTATAACCTGAGTTTATTAATAACAGTTTTAAGCAGAGATGAGTAAACAAAACATCCTATATAAAAGTATCTAGTAAATCTTCGGAAGTTCCCCGAATGAAGTTTTGGTAAAAATAAAAGTTTCCATTAAAATATGAATATTCCGAGAGTTTCCAAAATTCCGAGAAAGTTTCAAAATTTTCCACGAATATTTACAGTAGTAATTTAAGATTGCCACCACCATGTTCTAATATTAATATTATTCTCTTATTAGTTTTTTAAGTATTGAAATTAAATAGACATGCATTTATTTATTATTTTATTTACGTATGTTTTTGACTTTTCATTCAATATAACTATATTTTAATCTTGTTTAAAATTCTACTGCTTGATGGTACTTTATGCATTTTTTAATTCATCATTAGGAATAAATACAGGCAGTCATAGGCAATTGTTTATATGTTGTCTTTTATGTATTTCTTTTTAATTTACTATTGTGGGTGATACATTTTATATACCACAATATTGTTTTACTATTATTTACCCAGTCAGATTTTCAGGAGGGAAAAACAACAATTGGTACTGAAGATGCCGAGGTCAAACAAGACATTGAGCTAAGGGGAGCTGGAATGGAACCTCAACATTGTACTATTACCTTTGAAAATGGCGTTGCTACATTAGCACCACACCCCGGTGCTCACGTAATGCTCAACAGTGCTCTTTTAGAATCACCCGCGAGACTATCTCAAGGTTGTATCATTTTTCTCGGGAAGGCACACGTATTTAGGTAAAGTTAAATTGTATTGCTAAGATCGATCACATCTTGTGATCCAATGCCAATCATTGCAGCTGAAATTTTTTGAAAATATTTTTTGTTTTTAATAGTCATTATAAATTTAGGTTTAACGATCCCGCTGAAGCCGCAGAGTTACGGAAAGGTGAAAAAACCCACAATTTATCACGCTTAAGTTTGTTGAGTTGGTCAACCCCAGATTTAGCTGTTTCGATGGAGAATTTACAATCGTGGGTATTTACATTATTGCCTTATCAGTTTTGATGGCTTGTTTTTTATTTTTTAGAAGTGTAGACGATGATAAAATTGAAATTGAAATACAGAGACTAAATTTTGAAAAGGAGAAAGAACAATTTGAGAAAGAGCAAGAGGCCTTTGAAAAAAGACAGGAGGCTTTTGAAAAAAGGAGAAGAACCCTTGAACAAGCACAAGCTAAATTAGAAGAAGAAAAAGTGACTGTTAAAAAAGAACATGCAGAGCAGGTATGACATTGTTCAATAGAAAAATCTTTTGCTTAATTTTTACATATTTGCATACTGCTCTAATTCAAATATTACATGGAAATTATATACAAATATTGTGATATCATGTAATATTTCAATTTAAATTTGTATTAAAAATCTTTATGATGGTAGTATTTAAAATATAGGGTATAGTTTATACTCACCTTTTTACTCAAAATTTAGCATAGTTGTCAATGAGAGAGAGAGGATGATGGAGAAAGTGGGTAGGTAGAGGGAGGCAGAAGCATAACTAAAATATATAACATTGAGAAAATGTAACGTGCAAATAGAACCAGTCAAATTAAATGAAGTTATTTAAAACACAGTAAAACACCAGCACATTCAGAAAGGGTGTGCAGTCTCGAGGTCATAGGTCATGACAGGTAGTATGTAAGCGTCGAACGGGCTAAAGAAAAAGTTTGGCTATGATGGGAGATTCCCCCTCCGCCCGTCCCCTTCCCCTTTTGCCAATCAAAGATCAATTTCAACATATTTTTTTTTAGACTCGCCAATTACAAGAAGATTGGCGAAATCTGACGACACAACAGAGACAGAGAGAGTCGGAATTACAGGAAAAAGAAAAAGAGTTGATTTTAAAACGAGAAGAATTGGAAAGAGAAAGACAAAGACTTATGGGTGAAGTTAGTTCTTTACTATTTACTTACGAGAAAGTGGTATAATAGGTGTAAAAACAAAAAGTTTTCAGGAATCAAATTTCTGCATTGCGCTCTTGCTTAATACAACACTTATTTTTACTACATTCGACTTTCAGCCATCTGTTGGATGGGCTGGAACTAATGCTAAAGCCAAAACATTTCCAAGTAAACTGACTTTTCTATACAACATGCCGAAATATTATGTAAATGTTGCTATAATTTAAAACTATGAACAGTGAATTTTGATATTTTTATTTTTTTGTTGAATTTCTTGCGTTTAGTTAATTGTGAAAAGTTTGCCATGTCAAAGAAATATAAATATAAATAATTAGTAATGACCGAGGTTGGCAGGTTAGACCATTAATAGGTCGCGTGCGCCTGACGTCACAGATCTCGGACCTTAGGAAAAACAAACTGAAATTTTTGAGTGATTGGGTGAACTTTTCGTAATATTAGCAAATAACCTCTACATCATGAGACAATTCTGCAAAATATGGACTAAGCGTCATCCTGACGAACAAACTTGTTGATATAATAGTATTAAGAATAGTTGTAGATGCTAAATAATCCAACACTAAGTTTTTAAATAGCACAAACAGCAAAATTCACTTTGAAGAAACACGTTTAATCGGTGGATGACTTATGACAGCTGTTTGTTTTTCCTAAGGTCTCAATGTCTGTGCGTCAACGCACGTGATCCATTAGAACTTTCCAAAATTAACTAAATCACAAGTAATTACCTAAATCATAACATCCCTATGAAAAAAATTAAATAACAAATAGAAAAGACAGCTTACCTGGAGCAATTTTAGCACATTATGCAAGATAGAAAATCAAATGCAATAACAATAAGTTTTGGATTAAGCAAGAACCGAATACAGAAATTTATGGTGATACTTGAACATTTCTTGTCATATTCTCCTTTTATACTACTTTCGCTTGGGTTGGATGTTTATTTTTTAAATATTATTATTTGAGTAATTTAATTTATTTTTTTATTTTTTCTTTCTGTAGATAAATCAAGAATGTGAGACATTGCAAGATGTTAATGCTGATATTTTAATCAGATTTACTAATGCTTGCCAGTTAATTGCATCTCATCTCAATGAAATTACCTTTCCTAATCCCCAAGTAAAACAACTATTTCAGGTATTATTTTTATTTCATTTAGTTTTATTTATTAAATTTATTTTGTGTATAATAGAAATAAAAAAAAAGAAACTATCAAAACTGACTTCGCAGACACCAGAACACTAATCACTACACCAGTTGCACATTGCGCCAACCATGTATCATTTGTGGATGGTTAAAACCAAGTTGCATGAGACGCAGTTTATCAATCAAGTGAACCATAGTCGCATACTGACCGTGGTCAGAAGATGAAGTAAAGCATTGTGTAGATGAGGATCATGATATAGTAGACTATGGATCAGTTTAATCTTTTGACTGCTCAAAACGGCTACTTGCGCAGGACATTAGGGTGGTCCAAAAAATTTTTTTTTTGAAACATATTCTCCACATGCTTGCCCTTATTCCATATGGTAATAAAAAGCTGAGAAAAAAAAATAGGTGAATTGGTCAGTATTTAGAGGTTCCGAAAAATGAACACTTCTAAGGTCAGACCTACGTTTTTACCAAAAAAGACGATATTTTGAGAAATTTTTTTTATTTATAAGAAGTTTCTTCTTGTTTGTTATTAAACACCATCAGCCATCAGCGTTGCTTTCTTGCAAGTAGGAAACTGTGACCTGTGCAATTGAACAAGCCGAAGAAGATATTGAAGCTGTTCTTCATTCTTTGTGTTGTTTGTGTTATATGTTTGGATTAAAGCAATACACCTTTCGGCATAATCATTTACTACTTTCATCTTGTGTACTCTCTCTTTTAGTTCAACGTAGTTAAGATCAGAAGACCATAACTTAGTATCCTTACAAAGAAAAGAAGCAGCTTTTTCTTTTCCGTTTGTATGAAGGATGTTAAGGACTTCAGTGGTTCGCTGCGTAAAGTATGTCTCTAGAGGACTATCATGGTTAAAGAATTCACTCTCTATTCTCTTAAGAGCTTTAGCCTTTGGTGGGCGCTGTAGGTTTTTAATCTCAATTTTATTGGCATCACTAACACGAGAATCAAAAAGAGCAAGTCCAACCAAATGTTCAGAAAAAAACCACAAATGACGTCGAAATGCTATAGAAGTAGCTTTTTTAATATTAGAATTTAGGGTATGCTTCAATTTGTTTTAAAAGAATAGCATCATTCATAACAGCTTTCTCAGCCTTGGATGCCTCGTTCCAATGCCGGCCGTAAATGAAAGCTACAAACAAGCATACTTCAGTAATTCCTTCTTTTTCTCGAGATGTCAGGTTAAATTGATCTTTAAATAAATAGATTTTAAGAGAATAAATGGCCTTTGCCATCCAACGTGCATTGTGTAAACCACCTGGTGCTTGAAACTTTACTTTTGACCCGGGGATGGTACCTCCAAGAAAGATATTACACAACTGCAAAAGCTCTACGTAGTCATCTCGAGGCTGCTTTGACTGGTAAGGGTCTTTTAAAATAATAGTATAGTAGCTCATCATTTCTTCCCTAAGCCTTTTTGCTTCATTAGAATGATACAGATCATTGCTGCTTGGATAATAAACTTCTTTGTCAATCTGAGACCATTGTTTCCTAAAACGCTTAAATATAGCCACATCTGGACCGTTACTAACACCAAAAGCTGTACTGAAAACAGATAAGAGCACAATTTCAAGTACATGGTGCCTACATGGATCCATACAAGACTAGTCTGTAAACTTTTTTCAAGAATAGCGCATGCTCCATTTTTTAAACCTGTATTAGATAGATAGATAGATAGATTTATTCATGTTAAAAATTTATAAAAAATTGTACACATGTCAAACAGTTACACTTACAAATAGGTAAAACACAATACAATAGATTTAAAATTATGTAAAAATGGCCGAAATTGTAATAAATGGAATAAAAAGCTATATAAAATCAAACAGAAAAAAAATATAGTGTTTGTCATATCACAGAACATAAGTTTAAGTAAAATTACAATTTACAATTTCTCTCACTATATCTTCATTTGAGAAGAATGCATTTTTTAACAGAAAACCTTTTATTGTGGATCTAAATTTTTGTTTAGGTAAAACTCTAATACGGTCATCTAATAAGTTGTATAATTTAATACCATGGTAATTAACACCAGTCTGCCCTCTAGTTAGCCTTGTGTACTCAATTCTTATGTTATCTCTACGACGTGTTTCATAGTGATGAAAGTCAGCATGGGTGTTAAAAGTAGGTAAGTTATCATGGACATGTGTAATACATTGTAACGCGTAAATGCTAGGTAAGGTGAGTATTTTAAGTGAAATAAAGAGTTGTTTGGTGTCATCCCGGTATCCCAAACCACCCACAATCCTGATTGCCCTCCTCTGGAGACCAAAAATTCTATGTCTACCAGAAGAATGCCCCCAGACGAGAATGGCATAAGATAGTCGAGAGTGACATAATGCATAATACGCAGTTTTTAATACATCCGACGAAACTGTATTTGACAATTGTCTAAGAGCATATATACCTTTAGATAGTTGTTCAGCAAGATAATCAACATGGTCATTCCATCGTAAACATGGATCAATAAGGACACCTAGAAACTTTGTACAAGTGGGGTTATTTGGTACATTTCTCAAATCGCGAGTACTTGAAATAAGTTTTACAGTTTTCTCTTCGTTAAGTGCAAGAGCATTAGGTGTAAACCATTTTTTTGCATTAGATAATACATTGTCACATTTTAACATTAAGTTCTCTAAGTTAGGGTCAGAGATTTGTAAAGTCGAGTCATCTGCATAAAAGATGCAATTGACATTCTCGAAGGCATTTGGCACATCATTAATATAAATCAGGAATAAAACTGGGCCCAAAATTGAACCCTGTGGAACTCCCGAATTTATATGTAACACCTCAGAAGATATTCCATTTAATCTGACTGATTGCATACGATTTTCTAGATAGGATTTGATAAGTTGGATACTTGTCCTGTTAAAGTTGTATTTGTTTAATTTCTGGATCAGCAAGACATGAGATACACAATCAAATGCTTTGCTGAGGTCACAAAACAAGGAGGCAGAATAATATCCTTTTTCAAAGCAGTCTAAGGTATAATCGGTAAACTTAATGATAGCATCTGTTGTAGATAGATTTTTACGGAAACCAAATTGGAATTTATATAATATTTTATTTTTCTCTAGATATTCAGTGATCTGAATTTTCATAATTTTTTCGAAAATTTTTGCAAAAATAGGGAGAAGAGAAATCGGTCTATAATTATTAATGTCCTCTGGATCACCTTTTTTGAAAACTGGGATAACCGACGCGATCTTGAGTAAATCTGGGAATACTCCGGTCCGTAAGCTTTCATTAATTAATTTTGTTAATGGAATTATAATATGGTTTTTTATAGTTTTGATTAGAGCTATATTTAAGCCGTATATATCCTTACTGTTACTATTTTTCAGAGAATTTAAAATGTGTCTTACCTCAATGTACGTGACCTCGCGAAATGCAAAAGGTTCAGGTGTGTCTATCTGTTTAACATATTGTAATGGATCAATATCTAGTAGCGGGAGACCACCAGTAACCCGTCCTGCAACACCGACGAAAAAGTTATTGAAATCTTTCGGTTTAATAGTTAATTCCGATTGCGACATTTTTTGTTTCCTCGAGAAGTTTATTATTTCCCATACAGTTTTTGCCGGGTTTCCAGATTTCTTTATGTAGCTATCATTTGACTGGATTCGTTTATTTTTTAAAGCATTTTTATATGTTAGTTTGAAATCATTTCTAATTTTTTTATTTTGCTCAGTATTGTGCCGTTTGCAAACTTCATTTAGAAATTGTAAATGATTTCGCATTTGCCTTAGATCGTCTGTATACCATGCAACTTTCGACGAGTTTATGTTTTCAAAGCGTACTAACCTTTCAGGAAAAGAGATATTGTAGGCCTGTAGAGTAGTATTTAAAAATACTTGAAATTTTTCATTGATGTTGAGAGTATGGTCGGTGATGAACTCCCACGAGCAGCTAGACATAATTCCATGAAATTTATTTTTACCTGTTTCTGTAATAGGTCTAATTAATTTCTCGTGCTCATACAATTTTTTATTAACTTCTATCTGTACCTCCAAAATCTGACTTAGGTGATCCGACAATAGTGGTTCATGGTTAAACGCGTTGTAATCGTCTATTGAAAAGTTTGTAAAGATATTATCAATGCAATTTGTTACTCGGGTATTTTCAAAGATTGTTTGTTCTAATCCGAATATTTTTAGTAAATCTGTTAAAGTCAAATTAGCAGAGTCGGATGTATTAAATCTTATGTTAAAGTCACCGCAGAGTATTACCTTTTTTTTTTATATCTATTTTGTTCAATAACTTTTCCAGGATATCAAAGAATCTAATAAGACTTCCATTTGGGGACCGATAGATGTTAACAACAATGATATCAAAATTTTCTACCATTATGGCTGATATTTCACAATCTTTTTCGGACGAGAGATTACTTAAATGACATAGAGGTTTATAATTTAAATCGTTTTTGACTAGTATTAAGGTTCCACCATGAATAAATTCAGCTCTACAAAATATACTGGCTAATTGATAGTTACTAATATTTTTAAAGGAATCTAACTCGTTACGGTGTAACCAGTGTTCATTAACACATATAACGTGAAAAGGTATGATCTCGTCGCAAATAACTGCTTCTAGTTCATTGGTTTTATTTCTAATGCACTGGATATTTATATGCATAAGTCGAAATATACATTTTCCTACTTGATGTTTCTCAGTGGTCTGCTTTCTAGATGTCGCCCTGTTGTCTATAAAAAAGGGAGCCCTTGATTTTTATTTCGTTCTTTTTGAAAGTCGAAGCGTTTGATGCCCACGCCCTTAGGCCAAAAGGACATGTCGTAGAGTACATCCTTCCTGTCAAAGGGAGCACTCACCACATAACATTTATTTTGGTTCACCTCATTAGTTGGGAGTTCCTTTACATCGAAATCCACGTCTTTGAATGCTGGTTTCTTTGAGATATAGCTCTGTATATGTTCTGTATTAACACGCCTTGGTACTCGGTAAAGATAAATCCAGACCTTTTTCTCGATGCCACAGAACCCATTCTTCTTTTCGTCTTCTGAAATCTCTCCCATACCTAGTTGTTTTATGGAGTTGACCCTTCGGGGCTTTCGTTTCTTCTGGTGTACCAGTTGGAAACCATCTTGGTCGTTGGATTCATTAACACTTACATTATTGGGATGTCTAGGCCTAAGTTGTCTTGATATTTTTTCCTCCTCAAAAGGAACTTTTGCAGCTGTTTCTTGTCCCTTAATGGTCTTTTCTACGTCAGTTTCTTCGTTTTTATGATTGGAGCTCGGTTCAGCAGATTGTTGTTTTTTTGTGTAAATTTTGGATTGTGGTTGAGAATTATGTAATTTATTGTTTAATATGTTACTATAGGTTGGTTTACCATTGTTTAATTCGGTTTGGGCTTCTTTTCTAAGAGAAGACAATTATTTTCTTGCAAAATTGCGTTTTTATCTTGAGTTTGCCAGTAAAGGCTTTGCAATAGTTCATTTTCGCGTTTAATTGCGCTAAATTTTAACTCTTCTTCATTTTGGTTTATAACCTCACTTTTACAGCATAGAACACGTGTTTCATCAATTACTCGCACGAATTTTATTCTAGCTGCACAACTCTTATGAAAGGCAGCCCCACAATTCACACACAATTGCAGAACATTTTGTGCCTTTGCAGCAATTATAATTCAATTTGTTTAATATTTGACCAGTATCAAGATTTACAACTTCATTACCATTCGCCATTTTGAATTCAACTATTGGAAGCTGTTGTGTCAAATACTAAAGCACGCACGTTTTCTCTCAAGTTCCAGTTATCCAGAGTGTTTAGGCAAACAGTAGCTTGTTCTTGACCAGTTCCACGAGTAATCTTTGGAACTCCAAGTAATTTTTCATCCCCACCACCAGTAACAAGTATCGCCACTCTGTCAACTTTTTCAGTGCCTCCTGCAATATCTGTAAGTAGCTTGCCATCCCAGTGAAGAAATAAAGTTTCCTTAAAAGAGAAAATTGACTTGTCATTTTCCGCTATGACCTCGTAACAAAACTGCTGCTGCCACCTAGCAAAAAACTGTTGAACTATTTATTCTGCAAACAATAGGTGCTGCTATCTTGTGTAAGCTGTAAGTAACTAACAAAAATTTTATATTATGTTTTTTAGAGCACCTTTCAATAGTTTATTAATTTGTCTAAAAAAACTTGTAAAACGTTTTTTTTAAACTGTAACGTTCAATTTTTCGGAACCTCTAAATATGCTTCGCTTGGTCCCAATTTTGGTAAGGTAATTAATTTTGCGTAGTGGAACGAGGGCAACAATGTGGAGATAAACATTTTTTACTTTTATATTTTTTAAAGCATTTTGGACCACCCTACAGGACATGTTAAGTACTTTACAGCTCAACTCGGATGTGTTGTATGGGACAGTTCAAAATGACCATAAATTACATATTTACCTATTGAAAAACATGCCTCCAACCAATTAGAATAAAATAGAATAGAATTTATTGCGTATCAGAGAACAATTTTATATTTTGTTTGGTACATGTCTAAAAGCTAGTAAGTAATATACTGAAATATTATTTACATTGGTTAAGATACTGACGTTAATTCAAAGAAAGATTATCATACTGTCTGAAAGCTTCCTCATTTACATGCTCCAAAATGTAAGGTATATATTAAAATTACTTTGATTTTTGTTTTGAAGATATATATGGAAGTATCTTAGTAAGCAGTATGTTATATAGTCCCTTGAGGTAAATCAGAAAAGACCAAAAACCCAATAGTTCAATGACTGGACTGCAATACATCCCCCCCCCCCGTTTTCAAGGGCGGGGAATACGATGGTGACAATATTTTCCAACCTATCCTTTACCCAATCCCTAAACCAAAAATACTGATTTTCTAACTTTCCGGTGCTCGTCTTGCTGGATCGTTTTTTTTTTTGTCAATTCGAATAAAGTAAGTAAAGGTTGACCACAGGTGACCTAACTCACCCTCAATAACGAAATGCCACAAAAATCTGCTGGAAAACGGTATCGAGGGCGGGACAGACGATGGTGACAATGTTTCCTGACCTACCCTCTTAGAGTATACTTTCAATGTTAAGCCTGGCTTTTGAATCAGAATATAAATCCGGTAAACTGGGGATGGACAATGCAAAATGGATTTTTACAACCAAAATTCTCTTCAGAGAAACTCGTTCCAGATTCATTTTTTAAGTAAAATAATTTTACTTGTAAGGCTGAATATGTAGTACTAAGTATTAAATGTAGCTCGTTCTGTAAGAATTGTAATGGTACCGACTGTAATAATTGTGTGCATGTAGAGGAATCACTTGAACAGGATGATGATTAATGATTCATTACGATATAAATTTAATTCCAGACAATAATGTCTGATGATAATGGTAATGATGATAATTCTAGTGATGATGGTAATGACGTTGAAGATGATGATTATGAATGTAACGAGATGGACTGTGACGTTCATTTCGACTGGGACGAACAGTGTGATTATAATTGTAAGCGTGGAAAGATCTATTTAGCATAGAATAAGAATTGTATATAATGAACCAAATGTAGTAAATGATCATTGATTTAATAAAAACGAGAATATTTTTACATATATAATCAATGAAAAAACAAAATATGTATATATACCAACGACCTGTCTCAATCAATTCCTACCACTGAACTCTACTATATAAATGGAAGGTCAATATCCATACCAATTTTTACGTGAAATTGAACCTCGCGCAAGTATGGCGACCGTAAAGCGGAGCGCAATCGCACTACAAAATACGCCAGAGCCGGTCTTATTGTTACTGCAACTGTTTAAAACCCGGGACTGCAACGATTCTTTCAATACAGTACCATACAAGGTTGCACCATATTGTCTCAATTAACTGTTTATAACAGTCACAAAATATATTTCACAAAATAATCAATTTATAACAACTTTACATAAATGACAGAATAAACAAAGAATAAAATGAGTGACACCGACTCTGGAAATTTCATCTAATCCAAGACTTACGCTACGGAATCTATGGGAAACGAATAAAACACAGACTCGCGTCAGCGCATAACTTGCGTAGACAGCCGTTTGGTCCAAGCGCAGAGATCAGTTTCTCTACTGCGTCGACGTGTGGCTTTATATTTTGAGTTTTAATCTGTGGCGTAATTGCCGTATTTTGTTCACGCGCATGTACCTATATTGGCCTTCCATTTATAATAGTAGAGTTCAGTGATTCCTACAGATCACTGAAGGAAAAGTTGTAAAGGCTGCCTGAGCCCCCGGGTTAGATGGGTCTCATCTGATAATATGATTTGTTTTTATAATCGTTATAACTAGTTACAGTCTACTTTTATATAAAACACTGTAAGAAATAGTGTCTCTCAGATTTCTTATTATACAGAGTGTTTGGACATCGATTGAAAGTTTTAAGAGGGTGATAGAAGGGGTCATTTATAAACTTTAATACCAGTATACAAAGTATTACAGATTTTAAGATATCGGCCTCTTGAGATGTTTTATTTATTATTGGAATCTACTCATCTTCTGGAGCAGTTGCTCATATTTTATGAGAAAATTTCAACATAAAAAAAAATGACAAGCTATTAAGTTTTAATTATTTCCAGGTGGTACCAACTTGGTTGGCGAGGTGTGCATTGAGTGTAGTATGTAGTGTATTAGTGTTTGTGAAAACAACTCCAGTGTCAATATTACATTAAGTATTTTAAGAGATGTAAAAGATGCAGGAACTTTGAAGGACGACATATTTTTGCAAATACAATTATACTATTTGCGAATAAATCTGTTAAACAATAAACATTATAATTATCATTTAGTTTAGTTACTTCTGTTACATTTCTGTTATACTTTTGGTTATATACATTTCCTGTTACACAGAGTTTTCTGAGATCTGTCCATCTGTCCGGCTGTCACTGCTACGACTGCAGGTAACAACGACAAATTGAAAGAGACACGTTTAAAGTGGTTAAGTTAATTTAAAAATATATTACTTTTATTTGTAGTTTTTTTTACGACTAATAAAAATTAAGAAACACAATTTAATTCACAGACAAATAGAAGCAATGGATGACCTTCAATCAGAATTTTTAAGCTAAATTTCAACCATAAGTAAATAAGTATTAGTATTTATTATTTAGTATTTATTACCTTTTATGTGTATAGAGATTGGCCGCCATATTAGAGTCGCCGTTTTGAACTTTGCAAGTTTTGGAATTGTCTAGAGATCGAAAGGTACTCCTAACCTTCTTGCCATAGCCTAAACATAGTTGTACCTCAGTACCGACTTACAATTTGCACCGAATTTGCACGCTGTTATAATTTTCACTTGGTACTTGATGACGTCAGAATATCACTAGGGATGACTTGCATCAAGGCCGGATTATCCATAAGGCTAACTAGGCTATAGCCTAGGGGCTACAATGCGTGAAGGGGCGCGCGCTATTGCATGAAGGCCATCGCGGGCTCTTCGTGCTCTCTGCTTATAAAAAAAGTCATATCTCTCCCCCCACCCCCGCTCGTCAATTTTGAATCTGGACAAAAAATGTTCTTTTTCAGATTTTTTTTTTCCATTATGAATAAGAGGGCGCAAATACATGATTAGCCTAGGGGCGCACCAATCGTTAATCCGGCCCTGACTTGCATCACTTTATAGATAGATAGATAAGATTTATTTGTTGCAACATACCACCCTATTAAGGAATAGAACGTATCAACATTTGGTGGTTTACAAACTATATTATATAATCTTATATATTATATGTTGTTAGAAGTTTGATTCATATTAAAAATGTTTCTCATACAATGTTTTTGTAAAACCAGAATTCTCTGAACTTCCACAGTTTCCCCAAAAGATAATTCGTTACTTCATTTTCGAATGTATATAGGCATGATAAGCTGTCAGTGCTGCATTCAATGTAACACTTAAGCATAACAGTATCGCCTTATGTTTTTGGCCAACTTTTCAATATGAACTTTCCAATCCCAGCCTCTGATTTACCCGTAGTAGCACAAAATATTGGACCAACATACAATCTACGTAGGACCAATATATGAATATTGGTCTTATATGGATTGCAAGTTGGCCCAATATTTGTGCTACTAAGGATATGTAAACCGAGAAATAGCATGCTATCTGTCGACTTGAGGTTTGTATTGTTTATATTGACTGTTAATGTTTCATTTAGTCGAGTGTTAAAATTAATTACCCTCGTCTTGTTGACGTTAATGACCAGTTTATTTGCCCCAAACCACTTATTGAGTTTGCAGATTGACTGTTTTAGCTAATTTTTTATATATTAAGGATGTGTTATCGGCATATAGAATCTTTTCGTGATTTAGAAAGCTTGGTAAGTCATTGGTATATAAAATGTAAAGCAATGGTCCTAAAATAGGCCCTTGAGGGACTCCCTTTTTTTTTTTGTTAATCAGTTTTGATCACAGTCAACCACACATTGTTTTCTGTTTGTCAAGTATGATTCTATTAGTTTTGTTTGTTTAAATTGAATCAATATAGTACTGTATAGTATAGTACACAATATAGTTAAAGATGAATGACAGATCAGAAAACTCACAATGACAAAATTTTAAACCACGACATGCAATGCTTAATTGAATTAATATGTTTTGTTTTTAGGAGCTAGTTTCAAAATCCGAAACCACATCTTTGTCGGAGATTGAAACAGATAATTTAATAGATATTTTAAATAATGTTAGAGGGTCTTCCATCATACAGGATCTAGTCAATCAACATGTAAGTAAACTTATTTCAGTAATAAGTTCAATTTTTTTTCGTACTAAAAATTCTCACGTTCTTGTTCCTTTTATAAACAAACAGAACCTATTTCATCACTTGCCAATTGTAAGAAATTAATAAAAAATACAAAAACTAATAATCACACACATATCTCAATAATGTCTTAACTTTCAAGACAGGCATTGATAATATTCGATGATAGCTACATAATCTTCCATTTATTGTTTATTTTTCTTCAAATCTGATTTTCAGAGGAAAGAATTAGCAGAATTACAAGCAGAGCTCAACAGAAGAGTTCAAACACTCTGTGAACGTCAAAAGAGTGTGGAGCTTTTAGATAAAAAGATTGTAGATTTAGTGGATGAGCAGAAGTCATTGAGTTTAGAAGAGAACATGGAGGAACAATTGCAGAATTTGAAAGAAACACTTTCTAAGAGAACCGAGGAAGAATTAAAAAGAATCGAGAAGAAGAAACAAGGGTGAGTGCTAGCTTTATATAATTAGTTTTTGTAAGAAATTCATATTTATTAATTTTGTCACAAAATTGGAGCCAAAAAGTTACTTTCATGTGAAAAATATTCTTAAATGTTTTTAGCGTAGAACTTTTTTCTTAATTTTTAATCTATTCTTAAGCAAAAATTCATATGAGTGTTACTTTACAAGTTGAGAATTATTCTAGGCACATGTTAATCTGTTTACAAAACTATTTATTAATCAAGGTCAAAATTTTTGTAATCAAGTTTACCATCTGGTAACAATTAAATGTCACTTTGGCAGGGCTGTTGGTTATAAATGGATCACAGGATCCTGTAGATTAATATCCCTACAAATTAAACTTTCGGTAATCAATTTCTATGCACGATTTACTTGTTTGATTAAAAAAAGTAGTTGCAGGATATTTTATTAAATGCATGGTAAAATATTCAATTTTCGTTATAATATAATATAAATTTCTCGTGAAAAGTAAAATTTCCTTGAGAAAAATATAAAATTGAATAAGTCTGAACGCTTGGTAAAAACAAACAGTGCATAACAAAAATATACCGGATGTTCGATAAAAAGGTTAAATGCACATAAAAAAACTAAATGTTCAACAAAAATAATAGATGTTAGTTAAATGGAGCAAACGCAAAGTAAAAAGAATCGTTCTAAAAATAGTTAGACGTGTGATAAGAATAATAAACACATAACAAAACTACAAGGCGCTCGAAAATAATGATTGTTAGGTAAAAAATAACAGGTGTTATTTAAATGGTTTTATACATTTAATCAATTGTTAATAACTAATTAATAAATGCTCAATAAGTAATAATCTTATTAATCATATTATTATTTTTGGTAAGTTTTAATAGTTTTACTGTTTTTTAAAATCTATTACAATAAAGAAAAATTGAGTATACAGGATCAGTCAAAAAGTCATGACGAAACAAAGTTGCTTTTTCTTTAATGGAACACGCTATATATTATTCCATATTTCAATTCTTCTCGAAATTCTAAACAAAATTCAGCACATTATATACCTAAACTTAACCGTTTTCGAAATATCGAATTTTGAAAATCATTTTCTTATAAATTATACAAAAAATTTTAGTCCATTAAATTTATAGTACATCAAGTTACCTCTGAAAGTTTCTAGCTCCATAACAACGCTGCGTCGTTCTTTTGTCTAACAGTGATGATCTTGACAACACGTCAAAAATACATTTAGTGTGAATAATTTTCGCACAAAAATGGCACTTTTAATGTGGTGATAGAAGACATGACCAAAAAGTGAATATTTTTAATGAATTGCATCCCGATCGGGAACCTCTTTCCAAATCAACAGTTTCAAAAACATTGCAGGATTTTCATGAAACTGGAGGTGTCAAAGATCGACCAAAAAGTGGAAGACCGATAAGCGTTATAAATGAAGAAAGTTATTTGAATGTCATGTTAGATGTGGAAAATCCAATAAATTCAACACATAACATGAGTTGATATTCCATTCAAAAAATTTGCAGACGGGAAAAATTCCATCCATATAAAATTAATTTGTTACAAGAATTGAGTGAAGACGATTTCGATTGCAGAATCAAATTATGCGAAGTTATTATGGGTAAATTAAACGAAAGTCAACTTTGTCAACCACATATTGAATGAACGATATTTATTACTTTTGCAAGAGCATATTATTCCAGAGGTTAGATGATTATTCCTGAATAATAACAATCCCAATTTACCGACAGAACAAAAAATATGGTGTCAACAAGATGGGGCTCCTCCACATTTTGAACTTGTGGTACGGCATATCTAGAGAGGAAACTTCCTGGTGAATGGATTGGACGCAGGAGGGCAATTGAATGGCCAGCTAGGTTTCCCGATATGACCCCGATTGGCTTTTTTCTGTGGAGTCACATAAAAAATGTAGTCTACAAAAATAGGCCGCAAAATATTGAAGAGTTGCAAGAAAGGATAAGGCATGAAATTTTCACTATTACTCCCAACACCCTTTTCGATTCACTATAAAATTTTGTTCAGGGAATTCATTACTGTCGAGAGTGAACACTTTGAGTACCTTATGAAAGAGAATTCCAAAGAAAATACTTGTTATTTATTAAACTTTGTTTTCCCTCTTTTTTTTTCTGGCACAACTATTGTTTTCATAAAATTTAAAATATCCAGGACATTCAATAAAAAATAGATTTTTTTTCAGAGATGGGTCGAGGAAACTTTCCAAATTTGATAAGTCTGTAAAAGTCATGTAAATAATAAAATTGTATGCACTTATTTGGTATAAAATGAAGCTTGCATCATCACGAATCAGATTTCACCATAATATAGGCTATCAATATATATATTCTAACTTTCCATTGGAAAGTTAGAAGGAAATCTTCCTGGAAACTTTCCATCGGAAAGTCGACTTTTATCAAATTTGGCAAGTTTCCTCAACCTATCTCTGCATTTTTTCATTTCTTATTTTTATCAACCCTGAACAATGGGGTATTTTCCATTTTCAGTTTTGGTAATATATATCAAGTAACGTTATTATTTTAACAATTACTGCATAATCAATTTAAACCAAAACAATAATTTCTTAAATAAAAATAAGAATGCGCCCGTCTAGACACAGATTTCAAATGATTTTATTTGGAGGGAAATAATTTATCCAATAATAGACAATTTTCGCTTAGACTGTAACTATCTTATATGAATGCCAAATTGTGTGTTTACATTATCTTACCTATAAAACTTCTATTTTGCTCAATATCTTGAAACTCAATAAATATGATATACATGTATTTAGATGGAATTAAAAGGTATTTATGTTTGTTATTATTTAGAAGTTATCTTGGAAATGTAAACAAAACTCACTGCGAAGATTATGTTTCAAGATTGTATAAAAACGGCTCTCCCCCTCTTCCAACTTTGCTTTCGTGCTGTCAGTTGTCACTTCTTGTCACAATACAAGTGAAAGAGACATATTGGTTGGATTTTTTTGTGGTTTGTTTATGTTGCGTTTGATTATGCTATTTTATATTTTATCAATAAACTATTAAGATAGAGTTGGATTCTGTGAAAAGAGATTCATCCAATTTGCCCAAAGTTAATTATGACAATACTAGATAGATTCTTTTAATAAACAAAATTTAGATTTTTTTGTTAGCAAACGTTAAAAATCAACACGATGTTAGAACACATCTGTCATTTGGCTAGCCGTTGACTTTGTTGGCATATATTGCCAAATATGTTTTAAAAAATCTAATCGGCATTAAAAACTATTTAAAATTTTTAATAATTCACGCCTATTATTATTTTTTACAACACGAAATTAAGTTTCGTGGATAAATATATTAAAATTGATATAATAAATAAGCTTTATACTTCTGTTGTCTTCAATTATCTTTACTAGAACTAGAGAAGAAATTTCAACTTGGAAACACCACACTGTTTTGTATAAAACCATTCTATCAACAAATCAACACAGATTACCTACGTCATCGGCAGATTACGTACGTCACCAATTTAAAACGCTTTTCGCGCCATTATTTTAACTCTTGTTTTCTCAAAAAATTGATAATTATTTTCGCGGAAATCTGTATTGGAAGGCTTATTTATACATATTCTATGATATTATTCAATAAAAAAAAAATAGGAAAACACCCCATTATGCTTTTTTATTTTCTGTAAAAAAATAATATTTAAATTTATTCATATCCATATCCTCCACCTTGTGTAATTTTCATAATAAATATCCATCTTTTCGGGTTTCCTCTTTAATAGAAAGAGTAGTAAAAGGTCATTTTAAAAATTCAATATCTCGAAAACGGTTAAGTTTAGGTATATAATCTGCTATATGAATTTTGTTTAGAATTGAAGTATGCATTGAAATATAGAATAATATATGTGTTCTATTAAAAAAAGCAACTTTGTTTCGTCATGACTTTTTGATTGATCCTGTATACTTACTTTTTTTTAATTGTAATGGATGTTAAAAAATCCTAAAACTTTTGTCTTAACATTTTTCACTAGCTATCTTACTTTAGGAGATAATCAACCACTTCTATACATATCAGCGACCCTGTATAAAAAAGTAGCATATCATACAAATCTATAAAAAATAAAATAGAACTTTGACCTTTTTTAAAATTAAAATAAAACTTTTGTTCTAAACTTAATCAAAAATATTAAAATAAATTAGGAATCCTTGTATTGCAGCTGAGGATGTGATGGAGGACATATGAAGAAATGAATTTCCTAAAAAATTATGAGTAATTTTTTTTAAATGACACTAGTGTTAGAAATAAAGGGGGGTAGCAACTAGGCAATAAATTACCTCACTCGCATTCACTCGTAAATTAAAGCTAACATGTGCCAAGTTATAAATTTGCTAATCTGATATTAGTTTACAAGAATAATCACTGCGTCAATAATAAACAACACAAAATCAAGTAATATAAGAGTGCAGGGTCAATAGTGTCACAACTCTTACACAGGCCGGCACCAAAATGGCATTTCCATCGGCGCTAGGACAGCAAGTCGTTGTTTTCCTTTTCGCTGTTTCAAGAAGTTAGCAGTTGGGGCTTCTCGAGGGGGAAATTGCTTACACTAGATATAAAAGAATCTTACAATGCACATTTTTTTAAAACGTCCATGCAGAATGTGCCCAAAATTTTGTACACCAGATTTCCTATTTGATGAAGATTTCCTTGGATTTCCTTCTGGGTGTACACCAGATTTCCTTCGCGGTTTGCCCCTCGGCTAAAATATTGTGTAAAGTTTATCGAGCATTTAATATTTTTACCCTGCAAACTCTAATCAAATTTATCGAGCAATTATTTGATCTAATATTTTGAATTTATTTTTATGAAATTCTGTTTTGAATATCGTTTTATTCCTACATGTTCAGTTAAAATTATTTTTGAAAACACATTTATTTTTATTTTAGTTTGACTTTAAATCTTAAGAAAGTTAATTCTTTACAAAGCCCAGACTCTTGTGAGGTAAACTATACTAGCAGTGTGGAAAAGGGCACATTAAGTAGTGATACATATCACACAGCAGCAGGTAGTTGTTCTCCTTGTTCGCCTGGTTTAAGTGCTACTAAACTAGATTATTTAATGAGCGATAGTGGTGTAGAACTACGGCCGTCCTCAATACCGCATGATGACAGCGACCTTTCGAGCAACGAGGATAGGGTAAGGTTCAATGATGCCTCAAGTTTGGGTTTTTAAATACCAAAAAATTTTAAAGTTTTTTTGTCGCATGTCCTGCTATCTAATTGAAATGCTTCAATGTTGACTGTATCTTGTTCATGGTGCTTTTTGGGAAATAATTACTAATGAAATTTTAAAAAGTTCCTGAAATAAACTGTACGTAAATATGATTGTCTTCGCCAGCTCACTGTATTCTTTTATATAATTGTTGACAGGGCCATACTCAGACCAGTTTTCTCGGGGCTATAAGGGGCCGCGCCCGGTCCTACAAAAAAATTTAAAATCCTGACGGCCCCTGTCAGGATTTTTATTTATTTTTAGGACGTTTATTTTTTAATCCTTTGAGGGGGCCCGGAAGATTTACTTTGCCCGGGGCCCGCCAAAGCTGGGTACGGCCCTGATTGTTGAACATTCTATAGTCTATATGGCTTTTTTGAATAAGTTAATTTTTCAGGTGTAAAAGCTAATTTTTAATTTTAATCATCTCCGGATAAGATGCTACTTTGGTTGGCAAAACAGTATTCATTTATCTTGTTTTTGTAAAATTGTATCAAGGGTTGTATCTTCTTTCTGTACATTTTATTTAATTAAAATGCTGTATATTTTTTTTATTTGCTGATCAATTTTTCAAAAGTTTAAGTTTTTTTCTCCAGCTAACTTTAACATACCGTGCAAATCCCATTCTTAAGACAAATGAACAGACAAACGCACATTTTTAAAATGATTCATAATTTTATGACTAACACAATAATTTGGAAAAAAATTCTCCATGAGCGATATTTACGATTTTCCCTTGTGACAAATTAGTAGACAAATTGTGTTAGGTTGTTTGAAACTCTCTCCTCTAAAAAATTTATATCCAGTCTTGATTCACTTACTACAGGGCTAGTTCCGTGCCTGGTAATAAAGTAATTAACAGTTTCCAATAGGAGATGCAGAGGATGCAAAGGGAAGAAGAAAGACAATAAACTAACTGCCGTTTTAGACAATGGCATTATTTTTTTGTTGTCACACTACCACTATTTGTGCATAGCTTAGTGGAATGTTTGCATTGAAACAAAAGTGTTTTGATTAAATTAATTGTATTCTCATTGCGATTTTGTCCAGTTTTACGTTCTTTTTCATCTCCGATAAGTTTATATCTAAAATTTAAATACAAATTTATTCCATTATACGTATTTGATGATAAACCATATTGCAGAAACCTTAATTCATATGGTGAATATGATTATTCAACTTGAGATAATGTCTCGTGGTTATTAAAAATTGACAAATATTGCTTATATCTATAGCTCTTAATATACAATGTGTCCCACTTTTCACGGTAACACCTTCATGGCCATCCAATTTCAACAAAAAAGTTCTATTAATTGTATCGCATTATCTAACACATCTGTCAATAGGGTTTTCCCAGAAAAAAAAATTATTGCTGAAGTACTTATAGTCGAGAATCTAAAGGTCCGAATTCGATCATGGGGTATGAACTCGCAGGTATAAAATTAAAAAAAATATGGATATTATCCAGAATTTTATGCCGAATTCGATTCCAGAGGGCGCGATGTCGGCCAAGATTGCGAAATTGCAAAAAAAGTAATAATTTCGAAAAAAAATTGGAACTTAAATATTGCACTATCTTTCGTTTACATTGCATTTACGAGCTTATTTATAAAGATTTTTTAATAATTCTTATATCAATCGAAAGATTAATGTTTATAGTTTCATACAAGTGTAATAGACAGACATTATTTTCATTATAAACAACACTATAAATTGTTTAAACAATATGTGCTCGGAAAGTGTAGTGTAATTTTCGGCATCGAAGTACTTTTGTTATTATTGCAGATAAATGTGTAGTTATTTGAGACGAAATACGTAGAATAGACCAATGAACATTTTTTATTAAAACAATTTTTTCATTCGCTGAATAATTCACGAGATATGATTTTTTAAATGTAGGGCGCGCGGCCGTAGTCATAACTCATCATAATAATAAATATAAGCGTGAACTCGTATACGCGATTTGCAAATATACTGTGATGAGTCATGAATTTGAAGTGCAGGATAATATTAAAATTCCGAATTGGAATAGAATATTTGCAATAGTTCAGTACCTATCAAATTTGAATTACAGAAAGGTAATAATACAAGCTACTGATACAGACATTTTTGTGATGGCAATATACTATGCTACTAGAATAAACATAAATGAGTTGTGGATACATAGAGTCGATGTGTATATACCTATTCACTGCATAATACAAAAACTGTCGACTACGCAAAATATATCAGAAATTTATTTGGGCAGTATTTTTCTATGTACTTACGTCTTAAGTGGTTGCGATACGGTCAGTTTTCCTTTCAGAAAAGGAAAAACTTATCTATTCAAAACATGCCTCAAATATGCCAATGATCCTAAGTCACAGTCACTAATTTCACCAGCACATCTTAGAGCTGCTTACCAAGTAATTATTTGGAAGATAGCAAGTTGCGTCAATCCAGTGCTTCCCAACCCTAAAGATTTTGGTTGGGTTTCGAAGGACAATATATTAGTAACAAGACTTATGACAAAAAGTGTCCGTCCAAATGTAACGCCTGGAAACATATTTTGTAAATGCAAACAATTCCAAAATTGCATTGGAAACTGCAGTTGTGCTAAGGCCGGTTTGGCGTGCATAATAGGTTGTTTTTATGAAGGCCGATGTCAAAGGTGATAATTTAACCTTAACTTATACTATAGTATTATTACATCAATACACTTAATTATAGCATTATAACATCAATCATATGTATAACGACTTACCATGTATTATGTACACAGAATTTACAATACATGCAACCATTATTTTGTCAAGACGAAAAATATTTTAATTTCATTGTAGTTCATAAATTAAATACAGATAATTTGTTCTGTTTGTAAGCATTATTTATGATCTGTACGAACTCTCATATGGAAGACGTTGCAAAAAATGTTGCTTATACCTTACAAAAAAATTAATAAACTAATGTACAGTGCCCGTCACAATAATCTACATTTAACCTACAATAACCTACAATTTAACCTACATTTTTCGAAATTCTCTACATTTCCTCCTGGTGTATATTATTAGGTTTTTTTTTTGTTTATTTTGTTAATTATCCTCTGCTGTATAAGAATAAAATGTCAATTGTGTTGTGGTAAAGGATGGCGGATTTATATAACTGACTAGCTAACCCAGCAAACGTTGTTTTGCCATATAAATTATAAATTTTTGTCCAAAAATTAAAAAAAAAATTCTGGATAGGGCTACCCTTATCACCTAGGGGTATAAAAAATAGCCTACGACCTATTCTCAGACCTACCAAATATACACCAAAAATTTCATAAAAATCGGTCAAGCCGTTTCGGAGGATAACAAACACTGTGACACGAGATTTTTATATATTAGATAAATCAAATAAAACTTGCTTGCTTGCTATAGGTGGCAAAATTATTGTGACGAGCACTGTACGTAATAATAAATACTTTTATTATAAGAGCAGTGCCTCGAAATCATGATTAAATAGCCTACAGAGATAAGACCGCGCGCGCGGTAGACCAAAACAATGCGGCTTCATTTTAAAAAAATCATATCTCCTAAATTGTTCAGCGAATTAAAAAATTGTTTTAATAAAAAATATTCGTTGGTCTATTCTACGTATTTCGTCTCGAATAACTACACATCTATGTGCAATAATAACAAAAGTACCTCGATGCCGAAAATTACACTACACTTTCCGAGCACATATTGTTTAAACAATTTATAGTGTTGTTTATAATGAAAATAATGTATCTCTATTACACTTGTATGAAACTACAAACATTAAGCTTTCGATTGATATAAGAATTATTAAAAAATCTTCATAAATAAGCCGTAAATGTAATGTAAACGAAAAATAATGAAATATTTAAGTTCCAATTTTTTTTGCTCCCTCAATATTATTTTTGACAGTACCACTTAATATTGCAAGACGAAAAAAGTGGTTTTCTGCTGTAAATTCTAAACAAATATTTAATCTGGGAAAAAATTTGTTATAAAAAAATTATTCATCATTTCAAAGTCTACTTTAGATAAATTATCAGCAGCACCTTTAACATATCCCTCTTCCACTTTACTCATTTTGATCGTAGAATTAATAAAACATAAACCAGAAACTGGTAAAATGATATTTTCACTCCAAACAATCCAAACATCAAAATATAAAGTTTTAGGTTAGTAATCTGTCATCTGACTTGTACCTTCAGTGCAGAAGCGGGTGAAGGTTAAACCTAAACTATAAAATATCAACGTCCGACGCTTTTACGAATAACGGAATAACTTGTGTGGCATTTTTAGGTGGATTCTGATTGGCCAATATTTACAAGTCCACTCCTTTAGACCAATCACAGTACAAGCAATAAAAGAGGAAATTTTGAGGAGTTTTAGAGAAAAGCTTCCTTTAACACACAGTTAGAACCTATTACCAACTAATTATATCCATAATCTAATTGGTTTTCCGGGTATATACGTAATTCTGGCACGTAAAAATGCCCGTTTTAAAAAGCCCTGAAATTATCAGCAAGTTGTTTTAACAATATTTTCTTAGAAGTAATTCTTATTAGAAAAGTAAATTGTTGTACATTAATAGAACGTTTTATTATATCATTTTCACAACATAAAATGTTAAAATAAAATTAGTGGAAAAACCCTATTAATGGTGCGGAGCTACGTGGCTTTTTCGGAAACTCATTGTTACAAGTATTTTATATGCGATGAATAATTCTATCGAACTTAAATAACAACAATATATACTTCTGGCATATGTCAACCCGTCGAGTTGTCCATGGTTCAGTGAAATTATGTCATCGTTACAAGGCTCATTTTCTTTTGTGTGTATACATTTTATGTTTAAAATGAATAAAATAAGATCGCCAGAAAGTGTGGACTGTCAGAAGGTGCAGCCAGAAAGGTCAAAGTTGTAAAAAAACGGAGTTATATCACGTGATCATTACAAGCTTTTTTTTATGCTGAGCATATTCATTCAAATGTTTTGAACACAGAAAAAAATCCCAGAAAGAAACTCCTGTCAGTAAGGCTAGCCAGAAAGGAAGTGTTTAGAATTTTTGAAAAAAATTTGATTTTTTCGCAAAATTTTCTTTCTGGTTAGCCTTACTGGCAGGAGTTTCTTTCTGAGATTTTTTTTCTGTGTTCAAAACATTTAAATACATATGTTCAGTCTAAAAAGGCCTGTAACGATCACGTGATATAACTCCGTTTTTTTACAACTTTGACCTTTCTGGCTGTGCCACCTTATGGCCCACACTTTCTGGCGATCTTATTTTATTCATTTTAAACATAAAATGTGTACACACAAAAGAAATGAGCCTTGTAACAATGACATAATTTCACAGATTTTTAGACAGTGTTTGTGATGTACCTGACAGGAGGTGCTCCGCCAGAAGTTGATTTTATGAATCATAACATCCATTAAACCATAAAAATATCGTTCGTAAAACGATGATGTGCCGAAAAAGCCACCTAGCTGTCGCTCTAGAACCTCTAGTACAACATGGGTTAAGTAAATTTATTGATTTATAAATAAGGTCACTTTGATTTATAGGAGGTATTTGTAAAACTTCGAGGCATACACACGTATTATTAGAGATCCGCACTGTTTAGTGAGATAAACAGAGTATAAAGATATGTAATTACTTCCACATCTACGTAATGGGGTGGATATTGCTCCTAGAGAAAAAAAATTCAGATAGTGTTAGTCATTGAATTCTGAATGACTCCCATGACTGTCTATTTGTCCTGTCTATCATGTTTCTTGTAAGCACAATAATTTAAGGAAGAAAAGTCTGATCATGTTGAAAGGTGGGAGACCAAATTGGGCCCCTTTGTACAGTAATAAATTAGTGATAATTTAAAAGCTTGTGTGTAGATAATAAAAGTTGGAAATTGAGAAACTTGGAAGATATAGATGAGCAACGCTGTAGGACCAAGTTATATCAGTTTTAGAAAAGTTTTCGTTCAGTCGGAATCGCTACTATCAATTGCAATGGTAATGTCATTCAAGAAGCTTGCTGGCAGGACAGTCATTAAATGCTTTCCGTAGCCTAGGTACCACAAAACAGTAAAGTCGCTAGCACAACAACCCACTCTGTGTAAACCATTCTTGCACCGGCAGCAATAGCTTGCAATCCCATTCACACCATTCTTCTTTCGATCTAACAGTACATAAATGAAGTACATTTTGCTTCCTGAATGTCGGGATTGTATGCGGGCTACGGTAGAATTAAGATATACAAGAGCCTTAACCGAGAAGGTTATGATTGGGCCCAGAAATGGTCTTGGAACAGATGACCTATTGAATTCATTAAGTAACAAGAAGAAGCTAACATAAATCCCCCTGTTCAGCCTTTCGGCAGCGTCCTACAAAAAAGTGCCCATTAATATTTTTGATCAGTAATTCATGGCCTTTTATTCGACCTATATTTCATTTGTGTACAAGGGGGTATAAAATAGTCCCCCTCCTTTGGCAGTAAGTTAAGGTTAGATGAAGGAAAATGCATCAAAGTGAAGTTTTTATATTATGCGGGGCTTGCTAATTTATAGGGGGTGGATGCCGCCCCTTTTTAGGGGGCGGCACACAAAAAAAATATTTGAACTGAAAAAGAATAAAATTTTAAGAACAAAAAGGCTCTACGCAAAAAAGGTCTACTATTTTAAAATGATTTTCGTCAAATAACTCGAAAAGTATTACATTTAGTGAAGAGACAAATAAGAAAGCATCTAAATTGAGAATTAATTTGTTTTGTTTTTATATTTATGTAGGATTATGTGAAAAGGTTTGCTTCTTTTGATAACATTCTATAAATATGAAAATACTGCAGACTATACTGACAAGCTTTTCGCCAACCAAGCAGACATCATTGGGAGATGATTAAAAATAAAAATGTATCAATTTTACCCAAAAAATTATCTTATTTCTAAAACATTGCGAAGAGTATCGTATACAATGTTAAACAATTATATAGAATCCTCAATAAACCGGTGAAGACTCTAATGTTTCCACCTAGTTTTCCTTTATGGCCACTCTAATTATACTGCACTTTCTACACCACACTACACAGAACACAAACAAATAGCTTGCATATTGTGAAATACTGTTTTGTATTTTTATTGATCAGGTATATCTTATCAGTTTTGTTTTGTGTAAAGGTGGTAGTTAGTGATTCCCAGTCAACAAGCTCAATAGAAAATCACTCTCCAGTAAGCAAGAAAAATAAGAAAAGAGACGTAGAACTCTTAATTAGAAGGCTGGCACAAAGAATTACTCAACAAAAGCAGCTTATTGTAAGAAATTTGGACAATCAATGTCCTAAACCTCATTTAGATTCCCAGATAGCAGTAAGTACCTACTTAAAATATGTTTATTGTGTGTTATGATATATAGATTTAATTGTTCTAATGTAGTTGTTTTGAAGTTACTACTTGAGAAAGTTATGCACGTCATATTTTCCTAAAAAATATGGGATATGCTCCCAAATTGATTTGAATTATTATACAGTGTGCTTTACTTCTCGTGAGGAGACAGACCCCTGTACCTTTTTATTTGTGACCGAATTGATGTATCAGCCATACAGAGTCTCAATTTTAATGGCTTCCCCTCCATATCTCAGTTATTAGTATTCCGATTTCAATCAAATTTGAGTCGGTATTAAAGATCTATATTAAGTCCTTTTTGAACAAAACAAAACTTATTTTAGTCATTGGCGTGCACTTTAATTAAGTAAAAAAGGGTCATATTAGGCATTTCTTTATTGAAAAACAAATGCAACATTATTGATCAACATGCTATAGATAGATGTTTAAAATTTAATAACATTTTGAAGTATGGTTTTCGACTTACGGCCCCCTTAAAATTGAGTGTTTTAAACATTAAATAATCAATACCTTGGAAATGAAGGCGGTCATCCCCCACATCTAAATCGTGATATTGTAATATATGTGATGAACAGCTTAGAGGTTATGGTTAATAAATACAGCGATAAAATTTTAGTTTATCGTCTCTTAGTATTGTATTTTTACATTTGAAATTTGGATTCCGGCATGATGACATATATTACCCCCAAATTCAAATATCGTGCATGAGCCGGTCCGAAGTTAATGGCGGGATGTTTATTAGTCAACAACAGGGATGACTTTAGAAGATGTGTCATTGCGTAAACATTTCCACGCATCTATTTGACAAATGGATAGAAATAGCACAAAAGAAATTTTTTTCTGTGGAAATAGTGTAATTTTTCTCTTCCACTCTACATCATCCCATTTCTCGCTTCTATGCTTTTCTATGATTTTCGGGAACGCAGATTACTATTTTTTTTATCATAATTGAAAATCAAAATGACGGAGTCAAGATCGCGGACCATTTTTTTCATTTATGATACGATACGACTGATAATTGACATCTGTGGATTTTCAGGAACGCAGATTACTATTTTTTTAATCAAAATTGGAAAATCAAAATAGCGGCGCCAAGATGGGGACCATTTTTTCATTTGTGATTCCATACGACTGAAAATCGACATCTGTGGGTTTTCGTTAACGCAGATTACTGTTTTTTTTATCAAAATTGAAAAATCAAAATGGCGGCCCCAAGAGGGAGGACCATTTTTCATTTATTATCTGATATGACTGAAAGTCGACATCCGTTGGTTTTCGGGAATGCAGATTACTATTTTTTTTATCAAAATTGAAAAATTAAAATGGCGCCAAGATTGCAGACCATTTTTTAAATTTATGATACGATACGAAATAATTAAGACGTAACTAAAAATTTAAAAACAAAATTAATGGGGTATTTTTCATTTTTTTAAAATTCAGTTTTGGTGATATATATCAAGTATTGTTATTATTTCAGCAATTACTGCATAATTAATTTAAACCACAACAATAATTTCTTAAATAAAAATAAGAAATAAGAATACGGCCTCCTAGATGCAGATTTCAAATGATTTTATTTGTCGGGAAATAATTTAACCAATAATAGACAACTTTCGCTTATACTGTAACTATCCTATATATGAATGCCAAATTGTGTATTTACTTTACATTATTTTACCTATAACACTTCTATTTTGTTCAGTATCTTGAAAATCGATAAACATTATATACATGTATTTAGAAGGAATTAAAAGCTATTTATATTTGTTATTATTTAGAAGTTATCTTGAAAATGTTAAAAAAATTCGCGGCGATGATTATGTTGCAACATTGTATAAAAACGGCTCTCTTCTAACTTTCAACTTTGCTTGCTTGCTGCCAGTTGTCAATTTTTGTCATAATACAAGTGAAAGAAACATCGCTTAGATTTATTTGTTGTTTGTTTATGTGGCGTTTGATTTCGTTATTTTATATTTTATCAATAAACTATTAAAATGGAGTTGAATTTTGTGAAAGGAGATTCATCCAATCTGCCCAAAGTTGATTACGACATGATAGTTCTTTCTATAATAAACAAAATTTGGATTTTTTGTCAGCAAACATGAAAAATGTGAAAACGTAAAGGTAAACACTTCTATTTAAGTATGTAAGTACACTTATTATTAGTAAGTGTATTTTAATTAACAGTACTGCAACTAGTATGTGACTGATTAATCGTAATTTTTTATAAATTGTTGGTATTAGCCTAATAATTGAAATCAAACCTGATGAAAATTCGAGGCAATTTTAACTTATATCGACTGACGTTAGAACACATCTGTCATTTGACTGGCCGTTGACATTGTTGTCATGTTTTGCTAAATATAAACATAAACACACCACAGATAGTAGACAACCCCCAAATCCAAAGCCAAGGCTGTCCGGAAGGGGGTTACACATTCGGAAAAACGCAGACATACATCCACACCCACCGGTGTTGTCAATACCGGGGCTGGGGGTCGAACCCAGAGCGCGGTAGCGAGTTGATCAGCGTATTCGCCACTCAATACGCCTTAACCGATTGAGCTACCGTGCCGGTAAAAAATATTTAAAATATTAATAATTCACGCCTATTATTATTTTTTACATAAGAAAATTAAATTTCATCAATAAATATATTAAAATTTATTTAATAAATAAGCTTTATACTCCTGTTTTCTTCATTTATCTTTGCTAGAACTAGAGAAGGAATTTCAACTTGGCAACACCACACTGTTTTGTATAAAACCATTCTATCGACAAATCCATACAGTCCAGCTACGTCATCGGCCAAACTAACTAAGTCACGAATTTAAAACACCTGTTGCTCCACTTATTTTAACTTCTGTTTTCTCAAAAAATTGATAATTATTTTCACGGAAATCTGTATTGGAAGGCTTTTTGTACATATATATTATTCAATAAAAAAAAAAGAAAATAGGAAAATACCCCATTGTTTTAAAATCTTGTCGTATTTTTTTTTCTATTCTAGTATCTGATCATAAATGAAAAGTGGTCTGCCATTTTGATTTTTCAATTTTGATAAAAAATTGAAATCCGCGTCCCCGGAAACCCACAGATCTCGATTTTCAGTCGTATCGGATCATAAGTAAAAAAAATGGTCCGCCATGTTAGCGCCGCTATTTTGATTTTTCAATTTTGATAAAAAAAAATCGTAATCTGCGTTCTCGAAAACCCACAGATGTCGATTTTAAGTCATATTGGATCATAAATGACAGAAAAGATCCCCATGTTGACGCCGTCATTTCCACTTTTCTTTTTTTTTCAATAACATTGTCAATGGACTTATACAAGTGTGCAAAATTTCAGCTTGATAGGATAATAGGAAGTGTGATAAAACTCCATCACAAATTTTTAACCGGAAAGACAGAAACATTGCAAGTTAAATAAAAGCTTGTAAAATAGCGAATTTTTTAAGAATTACTTTCATCACGTTTCTGGGAAACTTTTGATTCCTTATTCCAAAAATAATTTTAATTATTATTTTACATGTGATAATTAGATACGCGTATTATTATTGCTACGTTCAAGCAAAAGCAGATTGTTTTTCGGAAAAAAGTCATTCCTCATTTTCGCTTTAAATTCACTTTTTCTAGCACCTAATGTCATTGATACTTTCAAATTTTGTATGCCAAGAATTTTCATTGATTACCAAAAATTTTGAGCCAGCAGCCGAGTAAATTATTCGGGCATTAAAAATTACCAAATTTGAAAGTATCGATGACATGACTCCTAGAAAGTGAATTTAAAGTGAAAATGAGGAATGACTTTTTTCTGAAAAACAATTAATTTCCAAGGTATTGATTATTTAATGTTTAAAAAAGGCAACTTCCAGAGAAAACCATACATCAAAATGTTATTAAATTTTGAACATTAGTTTTTCAATAAAAAAATGCCTATGATTTTCCTTTTTCTTAATAAAAGTGAACGCCAATGACCAAAATGAGTTTTGTTTTATTCAAAAGGGAGATAATATAGGTCTTTGATACCGACCCAAATTTGGTTGAAATTGGATTACTAATAACAGATATAGAGAGGAGCCATTAAAAATTAGACAGGCTCTATAAGAAATGCGAGAAATCGTAGTAGGCTTAGAGGTAGACAAAAATGTTATCAATAAAAGTTGTTCAGAATCACCAGATATGCACCCTGTAAAATATCGTATTTTGTTTTTTCAACTTTTATGTAACAAATAACAATTGTGCGACTTTCGTTTGCTGAAAAAAGTTCTCTTAATTAAATCTTCTTGTGAAGTTATACAGATGATAAAAGTTTGAAATGAATTCGGCCACAAATAAAAAAGATACATGGGTGTCTTCACGAGAAGTGAAATAAAAAAAAATTGAAAATATTCCGATTCTCACCCAATTTTACAGGGGAGCATATCTCGTGATTCTAAACAACATTTAGTAACAGCATTTTGTCTATTTACTATGATTTCTCGAAAGTTGTGAATTTCTTTTTATCATAGTAGGCTGGCGTTTTAGAAGTAGACGACATTTATGTGCTCGACAAAGTCGCCTTATGGAGTTGTATAGCTGTTAAAAATTTGAAATGTATAAGTGTAATGCAATTTTCTGTCCTATTTTTGGAAACTCGTGATACATTAAACATACTCTTCTTCTTAACCCCTTAACAATTTCTATTGCTTTTGGATTCAGCTTTATATGTTGCAATAATTTCACAATTCACTTCACAAACAATGTGAATATGTCAATAACACCATTGACCTAAGCTGAACTGATCGATAAGGGTATACTTTAATAATAAACTTAAAAAGACCATTTTGCCTTATGAAAAACACATTTTAACTCCTCTATGATGTCAACCCAGCAAACATTTTGTGTTAAAATTAGATCCAACTCGACTTGGTAAAAGAGGAATTTACTTATTAAGGTAATTATGAAGTAAAATTGATTGGAAAAATACACTTCCGATAAAAATATACCAATTTGTCTTAATTTAGATTTCAGTTTATGTAAAACAATACCAATTAATCTGTCATACACAATTTTCTTTGAAAGTAAATTTAACGAAAAACTACAAAAAAAATCTACCAAAAATGACATCAAAGAAATTTCCAATAAGGCCGAAATAGGTAATATAATTAGGTAGTATTTACCTTTTTGGCGACTAAAAATATTCCTAATAGTCGAATATCTTACTAGGTGGATTTTGTTGGAAATCCTGTGTAATATATACTTGAATAGCAACCTATTTGGTTACTTTTATTACACTCCTTTGAAGTTGTATTAGGTCGACAAAGCCGATAAATTCTACATAGCTTATCTACGTAATTCAACCATTAAGTCGATTATCTTTTGTAGTTGCATTTTCAAAAGCAGTTAATTTTAAGGTTACATTAGTGGAGTATTTTTCCAAATTGGAATTTTAAAAATGAGTGTGTATGGAAACAAACTGATGAAAAGGTAAAAAAATACATAATTATACCTGTAAACTTATATTTACCAAGTATAGCATACTTTCGACTCAAACTATTACTATAATTTTTTTATTCAGCAGTAATTTCCTTATAAATATTAAATATTTTGGAGGTGCATGGTTATTTTGCGAAGTACACCTGCTATTATGCACAAAAAAATTTTCGACGTATTGATTTCAACAAGTGAGAACTGCAAATACTTATAAATTGGATTTATTTTAGTTACCGACTTTAATTTTGTATCGTTATTGTGAGTTAAGTTTCTTTTCAATTTTGTGGGTGACGGAAAACAATATTTTGACTACTTATAGAGAAAAATACCAAATAAAAGTAGAAAAATTTTTATTTTTTTCCTCTTGGTGTCGTTTTCCAGTTTCCCATACATCCGTAGATTCTACCTAAAGCTAGTCAACTCGATGTTGAATTGACACTGAATTTAAGTAAAATTAGTAACCAAATATATTGTGTGACTACAAGTACAATTTATGTGTAATTTTACCTGTCTTAGTCGATGTAACTAAATTTCAATGTCGTCTTACACTTCACTCATGTCGATTCCACATAGCGTGGGAATTCTGTAATTCCAATGCTTAAAGCCACGGGTAATAATACTAAGCCGGAATCAGGAATAACTAAAACAAAAACGCCATTACCATGTTGCAGAAGAGGGAAAAGTATATATTAAATATTATTATAATCAAGTATGCCCAGGTTCGCATGTTTTCTGCCAGGGAAATGTGCTTTGCTTAGCTTAAAAGCCCTATGGGAAAGGAGCTTTCAATAATAATTATATTTTAGTTATTTTGAAACTATCAGTTTAATATCTTTAAATTGTAAACGTATTGTTGACGTTATCAATATAGTGGACTGTAAAAGTTGCGCTCACTTAATATCGAATTTTCCTACAATGTGTTTTTTTGTCAAAAAATATACAGGGTGTAAAAAAAGCGTAATACCTAAAGAAAATGAACGGGGAGCTTTCTTAATAAGTATATATCCTAGTAGTATGAACATATTGCAGATACTGAGTGTTGAAATTCTATATTTTTAACAGATTTTTTATTACAAAGTCAATACTACAACAAATAGCGGATTGAAATTAGATACGATTACGACAGAAACGATTAAGATAATTCTAAAATGATATTTCCCTACTTACACAACTGCCATTAGATAGTTTTGCTCCTAATTTTTATGAGGTTATGGTGCTGTTTTTAAAAGCATAAAGTAACTTTTAATTTTAAAATAAAGTAATACCTTGTTTAAAGTCTGTAAAATGCACTTTTTTCAAATTTTGATGTATTAGATGTAGAATTAAAAGATGCTTCATATTTTTCAAGAACGGTGTCAAAAACTTAACCTTATAAAAATTAGGAGTAAAACATTTCACTGACAGTTGTAATAAGCCTTTGATATATCACTATAGGACATTATGCTTAGGGAGAGATATTTTTAACTCAGAATTGAATGAAATTTGTTTAAAGTAAAGTTTATATGTTTCTAAGACACTCTGCAAAATATCAGATTTTTCGTCTACATAATTAAAGAGAAAACTAGCTTGGAATTTTCGATAATTTTACCATGCCTTCTTAGGGATGTATGGGAAATCGTAATATTATGCTAAATTCATTTTATATATTTAAAGAACCAAAACTCAGAATGTTTTTATGTTCTATACAGATGTAGGTACACTATCTAAGTACTTACTCACAAAACTTAGACTCAAACGTGCCAACATGAAAAACGTAAATTGGAAAGTGCGGTATTGTCTGCAGAAAATTTGTGTCTCGATCTAACTTGACAAAAAAAATATACACTTCTGTGCAATAAAATCCCGTACACCTATTTTTCGCTATATTAAATCATTCAGTGTCAGTGTCATATTTTCGCAATGCCAAAATTAACTAAACATGAAAAAATTTTAATTCTCTCTAAAATTGAAGAGAGATGGTCTATCAGAGCAGTTGCTAACCATTATCAATTGAATAGAAGTACTGTTATACATTCGAGACCCTAAGACTGGCTGATGAGACCTCTCGCGTTTCTGGATGCCATAAATCAAAAAAAAAAAAAAAAGTACTGTTATGAGTGTGAAGAAAAGTGGGAGGAGGAAGGTAGCGTAAAGAGAAAAGATGGTTCAGGCCGATCGAGAAGTTCAAATCTCGTTCAAGATGAAGCACTCCTCGGCTATGAGGAAAAATCCGTTTCAAACAGCAGGAGACGCAGTGTTCATGACAAATTTTCCAGCATCGAGGTCAACAGTTAGCCGAAGGATAGGAAAATCGGAAATATAAAACTGTACAAGTGCCAAGAAGACGATATTATCAGCAGAACAGAAGCAAGCATGCATTATGTTTTGTTTAAATTGTGTCTGTCGTCTGTTGGAGGTTTGGAACAATGTTGTGTTTACCGATGAAAAAGTTTTTCAGTCTTGTAATGACGGACATATGTACAAAATATTAGGTTACATTATTTACACAATGAGTACAATTGCAGTTATGTGCAGTATCTATGAATTTTTCAACGTCAATTTTTACATTTCGTTGGCTTGGTATTACAAGGTTGTATGTGCATATAATTTAAATTTGACAAATTCATTTTAATCCATTTTGTTAATGAACTATGGATTGAAATTTGACGTACACTTTTGTTAACCTGGCTATAAAAATGACTATCTGTGCTCTACCATCTAGCGGAGAGTAGCTGAAGGTAAAAATGTCGGTTTTTTATAACCTATATGATATTAATTCCAAAAAGACTGATTCACACCACTTAATATTAGTGAAAACTGGATTACTTGATTTTTCAAGTGTACGGAATTTTATTGCACAGAAGTGTACTTCGATTATTTGATTTGAAATCGCCCATGAATATTGGTAATGACATATACCGACCATTCGTGTAGATCGTAGGTGCCTTTCACATCTACCTATTTTGAAACCACGGTATGTTCAATCACATAGTTTTGTAATAAATGTAAAAAATGTGTATTAAAAAATTTAATTTAATCTTTTATAGTATCTCGAACTATGGGTACACATTAACCCTTTCACTGCGGACGGCCCAAGTGCCGTGGCTGGTGCTGTGTGCAATTATTTTGCTGCTAGCGAGTATAGTCGTCTGGAGCAGTATGGTTCGAAGGAGTATTTTTTTTAATTTCATTTTTTCAGTTAAAAAAAAATTTGTCACAATAAAGCATGTAATTTTGAAAAAAATCATAAATCATAACGTATACAAACTAAAAGAATTATTTTAATATGGTACTATGGTAAAAAAAAAAAAAAAAAAAAATGCAGCGCGATTGCAATCGGCCGGTTCCCACCCATAAACCTGAACACCGCGAGAAAATCCGGCTAGAGCAGTCAGATCCTATTTAATTTTGAACCGCGAGTTAACTCGTCTGGAGCAGTTAACCCGTTGGCGAGTATACTCGTCTTGAGCAGTGAAGGGGTTAAGACATATGTTTATTAAGCAAAATTCGATTATTTTTTTATATGCTACCTGCTCTAGAAGTGTAAAAAACATACATTCTCCTATATTTAACCAATTGTCAGTTTTCAAAATTCAGCATCACTGTTCATGACTTATTGAATATTGCATAAATTTCGTGAAATTTTACATTGTAGAAAATAATAATTATAATGAATTTTTAAATACGTGCTAAAACATCATGAAATTGTTTTTATTTTTGGTTATTGTCAGTAGAAGAATTTAGTTTTATATTATCCCTGTTGAAAACGTAAATAAAATTTTTATTCGCACTATTGATGTTTCATTAAATTAGCCTTGGAGCCTGAATAAAGTTTAAGTGCACCCCTTCTGATTTTTGGGATGCCACCAGATATATAAAAAAATATACTTTTGAAATAACTCAACAACTCAACGATGAGCCAAAAAAGTATTTTAAACAAAATATGGTATGAACTTTGCTCATTATATCAACATAGAGGATCTTCCAAATTTACTGAAAATAGAGCATTTTCGAACAAATTAAATACAGTAGTTTTTGAAAGACATGAGAGGAAGCCCAGGAATTTTCCCAAGAGTTTTAATAGTCACAAAGGCAAACTTATGTTTTCAATCGAAAGGAGTATTTTCATTCTGGAATTCGTAGTGTTAAATTCATAAGGAATCACATGTAATCTGAAGTACATTACTTGTAAAAAATGAATTACATATTAACTATGAGTGTGCTTATCATACACCAACAAGGCGATAAAGCTTTAATTTCATACCTTCAATGATTTCTACTTTTAGTATTTCTTCAGTATTCTTAGGTAGATTATTAATTCTTGTATTTTTAAGTTACTAAAGTCACGAGTTTCCTTAAGAAAATATATTATTCATTGCTATTATTCATGTCTTTTAATAGACTCAAGATATTCTTATTGAGATTCAGTAGAATGCACTAATCTGGAGTTATTTGATTTTCATTGCCTGACACTTATTTTACTATGTTAATGTAGTAGAGGAAAACTACCCGCTTTTGAAACGGGTAGAAACAATTTAAAATAAGGCCGCAAATGTCCACTAAAGTTTCCTTAATAGCTTCATGGAATTTAATTTTGTCTACCTAATGGATATCCTATAGAAAATACCAAGTAAGAAGTTGCCTGTTATTATGTCGAATCAAACAATAACAAAGCCATACCAAAGTATTCAACAGAATAATGTTCGAGAGGCATCCTTTAGAAGCACATGGTACATTTTATTACTTGCGAAACTTTTTTCTGAAATCCATCAAGAATGTCTACCTTCTCGGCGCAATTTCAGATACCAAAATTCGCTATTCTAGTATTTTAGTCTGTCGCTAAGCAACTATCAGAAAATAGCCCGGGAAAGTTACTTTCCCGGCCTAAGCCGGAAAACTTAACTTTCCCAGACTGTTTTTTATATATAAAAATTACTTTCCCGTACTGTTTTTTATATATATTTTAAATTATATATATATTTTTTTATTTTTATGTATTCATAATAACATTAGAGAATATTATTTAGGTATCACTGCGGATTGGTTCAATCTAACGTCTCCCGCTGTGCGGGTTAAAATCGTCGCTTGCGAGTATAGTCGCCTAGAGTAGTCTGAACAAATGGATCAAAGATCAAAATGGTCTCCCATTAATTATTTTTCTTTTATTCTCAAGTTATTTATTGTTCCTTTAATTATAGAGGAAAAAGAAACTAATATCGGGAATAAAAAACTAAAATTAAAATGTTTATTATTTTTTTTTATTGGGGCGCCATATTTTGTATTATAAATAAAATCGGGAATAAAGAACTAAAATTAAATTATTTATTAATTTTTTTAATTTTTCTTTATGGGGGTGCCATATTTTTTATTATAAATAAAATCGGGAATAAAAAACTAAAATTAAATTGTTTATTAATTTTTAAAAAAATTTTTATTGGGGCGCTATCAGTGTTAGCTAGAATTTTCTAATTCCCTATCTGTATAATATTTACGAGACAAATTGTAATATAATTATAGAAATAAAACTTACTTACATAATATAAAACAAAGTCGTACCGGTATGTTAGTAAATATGGGAGAACATTCTTCATAAGACGTCAAGTCACACCTTCGGTATAGCACGCGTTACCAATAAATCGTTATTTATCTTTAGATCACACCTACGCGAGTTGATGCGTCTAGAGCAGCTGGTACCAATTTTAAAATATGCGATTTAACTCTCTTTGAGCAGTTGGTCGAACTGCGAGTATACTCGTCTTGAGCAGTGCGAGGGTTAAGCAAATCACAACTTACACACTTTTTTATTTATTATGAAAGTACCTACTTTCTGTATATTGTTGCCCTAATCTGGGCATGCTAATATGCTAGTTAGGTAAATACTTTAAAACTCTCATTATTGGAGAACCAATCAAAACAACTACTCTTCTAGCTAATACTGACGAAGCATTGAATTACATGATAGAATTCCTGGCATTTTAAGGCAAAAAATATATTGAAAATACTTAAATCATTTATTGAAATTCAGTCATTCACAACAATTATTGAACCCCTCATTCTATTTCAACTCTATAAAAGTTGTACGTTTTTTCGAACTCGTCAGTTCTCATCAGTAGAGTATAGAAACAATCATTCATTATTTACAAGCCTATTCTTGATTTATTTTTGCAATTAGTTATTTTTTATTTATTTGCTTTCATCATCATTAGAGAATATTATTTAGGTATTAAGCAAATCACAACTTACACACTTTTTTATTTATTATGAAAGTACCTACTTTCTGCATATTGTTGCCCTAATCTGGGCACGCTAATATACTAGTTAGGCAGGGGCGTATTTAACGTCGGTACAACCGGTGCAAAACACCGACGGTCCCTAAGGCTCGTGGGCCCTTTCACAAAGAGGGTCTGAGTTTCTAAAATCTATAAATAATATATTTAAAAAAAATTACAATGTAGAAACTGCTAAACTAAATAACCTCAAAACAGCAGCTTTATTTCTTGACATCAAAAAAGCGTTTGATAACATCTGGCACATAGGACTATTATATAAATTAAAGAAACTTGATATACCTGATTACCTCATTAATCTCATCAAAACATTTTTAGATTCTAGAAAATTAAGAATTAAAATCAATAACGCAACATCAGAAGAATTTACCGCAGAACAAGGAGTACCTCAAGGATCTCCACTCTCTCCCTTACTATTTAATATTTATTGTTATGATATATTTACTCCCACGGATCAACTCATTAATGCTGGATACATGTTGCAATACGCTGACGACGCTGCTTTAGTGGCACATGACAAAACAGCAAGAAAATCGGTAGATAAAATACAACTACTCTATGATGAAACTCAGATATGGTTTAACAAATGGCATCTACAGGCCAACCCGGCTAAATCGCACTTGCTGATTTTTAATCACACACCTTCAAACTCTTCCCCGTCAATAACTATCTCTAATAATATAATTCGTCCAGTAACAAATGTGAAATATCTCGGAATGAACTTGGATAACAAACTGAATATGAATCTCCACACAAAAATAATAAAGCGGAAAATAATATCCAGAGCAAAACACTTCAGGACGTTAACATACAAAAACAAAGGCATCAATATGTCTGCTGCTTCCAAAATCTATAAATCAATTTGCAGACCAATCATTGAATATGGACACACACTTTATTTGAACTGTAGAAAACCTGCCTTAAAAAACATTCAAGTTGCTGAAACATCCTCTCTTAGAGTTATCACAAAAATTCGCCATCCTGCAAATCCACTCCATCACCCATCCAATACTTTACTATACAACAAAACTAAAATTCTCCCGATCACCCAAAGGTTACCAATACTTTCTACCAAATTTGCCAAACAAGCACATAACATGGAACATTTAGAACCTCTTTTAATACCAAGAACAGAAGATAGGCCTAAATACAAACATCCTACAAGAACACTCCAAGAAATTCTCTCCTCCCTCTCACTGGAGAACTGAATATATATTATAGTACATTTATATAAAAATTCTGTATATTTTTTTTTTTTTACAAATGAAATGTATTTATTCATATCATATTATATACTAAGTAATGTAATTAACCAGACACATATGTATGAATCACACTGGCTGAAGGACTTTGGTCGATGGCCATTTGGTTGTTAACGTAACCAATAAAGAACTTGTACTACTACTACTACTAAAAAAAATTAATACCTAATGCAAAGAATAACGCAAAAGGACAGTAATTATTGCAGAATAATTATTATTCTGTTCGTTTAGTAATCTAATCTCTTATAACGCATAGTTATTTTAATAATATGCGTTCCATAATTCGAATGATTTTCTGTTCGCATGCCGGAAACTGTCGCGGTTTCGCGCCTTTTGATTTTTTATCAAATTCAACGCCACGTGCCACGGTTATGATTAAATTATTGTTTATGCTGTTTTTAGCTTCTAAATAAATATTTATAATCAGTAAAATGCTCTTATGTCTTCCAAAAAAATCGAGTAAAGTTATGCAGTTACATTTTCTTCAACCTCTCTCCCTCCGAAAAATAAAATGTGTGTTATCGCGGGCCCCTAGTGTTCGAGTTTGCACCAGACCCTTAGAGTCCTTAAAAGCGTGCCTGTAGTTAGGTAAATACTTTGAAACACTCATTATTGGAAAACCAATCGAAACAACTACTCTTCTGGCTAATATTGAACAAGTATTGAATTACATGATAGGATTCTTAGTATTTTAAAGAAAAAAATATATTGAAAATACTTAAATCATTTATTTAAATTCAGTCATTCACACATTTTTATTTAATATGAAATTATCTACTTTCTGTATATTGGTAACTTAATCGGGTCACGGTAATATACTAGTTAGGTAAATACTTTAAAACACTCATTATTATTTCTATACTCTACGAGTTCGAAAAAAATTGTACATCTTTTCTAGAGTTGGAAGAATGTAAGGTTCAATAATTGTTGTGAATTAAATTTCAATAAACGATTTAAGTAGTTTCAATATATTTTTTGGCTTAAAATTTCAAGAATCCCTTCATGTAATTCAATACTTCGTCAGTATTAGCTAGAAGAGTAGTTGTGTTGGTTGGTTTTCCAATAATGAGTGTTTTAAAGTGTTTTCCTAAGTAGTATATTAGCGTGACCCGATTAAAGTACCAATATACAAAAAGTAGATAATTTCATATTAAATAAAAATGTGTGAATGACTGAATTTAAATAAATGATTTAATTTTTTTTCTTTCTTTAAAATGCTAGGAATTCTATCATGTAATTCAATACTTTGTCAGTATTAGCTAGAAGAATAGTTTTGATTGTTTCTCCAATAATGAGTGTTTTAAAGTATTTACCTAACTAGTATATTAGCGTGCCCAGATTAGATCGGGCAATATACAGAAAGTTAGTACTTTCATAATAAATAAAAAAGTGGGTAAGTTGTGATTTGCTTAATACCTAAATAATATTCTCTAATCATGATGAAAGCAAATAAATAAAAAATAATTAATCATAATAATATTGATTGCGATTTCAGAAAAAATAGTATGTGCATCTCGTACTAAAAGCACATTCCCGGACTTCAATGCTTATTGACTATGGAGTATTTTCCATTTTTTTTAAACTCAGTTTTGGTGATATATATATCAAGTAAAGTTATTATTTTAACAATTACTGCATAATCAATTTAAACCAAAACAATAATTTCTTAAATAAAAATAAGAAATAAGAATATGCCCGTCTAGACACAGATTTCAAATGATTTTATTTGGCGGGAAATAATTTAACCAGTCACAGACAACTTTCGCTTAGACTGTAACTAACTTATATGAATGCCAAATTGTGTATTTACTTTACAATATTTTACCTATGACACTTTTATTTTTCTCAGTATCTTGAATATCAATAAATATTATACACATGAATTTAGAAGGAATTAAAAGGTATTTATATTTGTTATTATGTAGAAGTTATCTTAAAAATGTACACAAAACTTACAGCGAGGATTATGTGGCAACATTTCTTGCGTGTCGCCAGCTGACTTTTCTCGTCACAATACAAGTGAAAGAGATATATTCATTAGATTTATTTGTTTGCCATCAAGTTCTTCGAATATCAATTTTTTCGGAACAGTTACAAAATTTTTTTCCGAAGCACTTATATTTGTGTTTCCACAACTTCTATAAAATACCTTTTAAATGACATTATCTACTATTTGTAAATTACAGCAAATACCTCGATGAAAGAAACTGAAACGCTTCAAATCAACACGACGGTGACGTTACACACAGAAAAAGAATTGGTTGATTGAAAGCATATTTGATTAAATCAACCAAATAATTTGATCGTATATGCACAAGCCAATATATATTTTATATGATTAAATATTTATGTTGAAATTGAATTATATTATTATCTCATGTAACTTTATTTAAATTGTTTCAATTAATCCATTTAGTGGATCTAACAAACGATTTTGTTATTCTTAGAAAACTCTAACTTCTTCTGAACATAGATTTAATCGAACTGAATAAATATTTTGTTAACTGAAACATACATTTGTTCTTTTTAAATTGTTCAATAACTTACTGAGATAGCATATTTTGTTATTCTTACAAAACTATAACTCCTTCTGAACTATGATTTTAATCGAACTGAATAAATATTTTGTTAACTTGAAAGATACATTCATTCGTTTTAAATTGTTCTATAATTTACTGAAATAACATATTTTGTTAACTTAAAGATACATTTGATCTTTCTAAATCGTTCTATAACTTACTGTGATGATATATTTTGTTATAACAAGAGAATTGCCATTTCATTTAACTAATTATTATATGCAAGCCAACAAATTAATCGGTTAAATTAAATTACAGAAATTTTGGATTGGTTAATTTTTTAGTTGATTTAAGAAATATATTTAATTGATTCAAAAGATGAAATATTTTGTTTTAAAAAATAGATGCCTTTGCTGAAGCATCCTGTTATTTCAAGTGAATTAATTGGTGAATTAACTTTGACCAAACATTTTGTTATTTAAAGTTTCTATATATATACAGGGTGTTTCCATTTTAATGAAAAGGATTTCATGAACGTATATATTAGAGGGGATGCTTTTGAATAAAAAATGGTCTAGAAATATATCCTCTAAAGCTCTTCTTTTATGAGATATAGAAGGCGTCAACATTTAATGCGTCAAAAAAATAATTCTTTTTAGCTATATCTCATGAGATATATAGCTAAAAAGAATTATTTTTTATTAAATGCTGATGACTTCTATATCTCGAAAAAGAAGAGGTTAAGTATATATTTATAGACCATTTTTTATTCAAAAGCATCCCCTCTATATATACGTTCATGAAATTCTTCTCATTAAAACGGAAACACCCTGCATATATAGAAACTTTAATTAATAAAATATTTGGTTAAAGTTAATCCACCATTTAATTCACTTGAAATAACAGGATACTTTAGCAAAGGCATATATTTTTTAAATTATATTATTATATTTAATTACATATGTAATTTTAATTGGAACTGAAAAATTATAACAAATAAAACAAAAGTAATAGTTTCACAAATGGTTTATTATTTCCATTCCTCTATACAGTATGTGTTGTAATATATTATTATATATATGTATGTGTGTATAATAAAGTATACAAAAACTAAATTTTGTTTTCTAAAATTTTCCTATAAAATAGTATACCAAAATCATTAAAATTAAAATAAACGGTTTAGAAAAAAATCAACCTGAACCTCAAAACATATACTTTGGATTATATTTCTGTCTCTGCATGAGCGTGTATTTATTTTCCATAAAAACAATGTTTTAGCAATAGCAGAATATTGCAGCAAACTTATTTTTTTTAAATCAAGTTTATAATACAAAAGTATGCACAAATATTTTTTTTCTATATTATATGAAAAATAACTAAAAAAATTATAATATCTTTGAAACAGAAATGTAGTATTGACCAGTACCAATTCTATGTAGTACAGTAGGTTTATTATGCCTAAATTCATTGAAATTTATTAGTTTATAATTATCAGTATAGTCAACGTTATAACATCTTAAATGTAAATCAAAATATTTAGTTTGTAAAATTTTGCACAGGAAATATATTGCATCCTGTTCAACAAGAATATGTTCTATCTGACAAAATTCAGGAATATCATATTTGCTATCATATAACAAAACACTTTGATTATTGTACCTAATATTAAATTCATACCATGAAACACAATATTGGTTGTTAGATAAAGGCAAGGAACTGTTTTTTATATTTTCACGAGCATCATACACAGAACCCATCTTACAAGTATCTAGGAGACCAATTTTTGATAAAAGACGATGACAATATTTCAATTGTATTCGTAGAGAGAGAGTGAATGATATATTTCTTCTACTATTAACCACGTGTGCATTTGATTTAAAATCTTTATGTTTTCCCTCAAATCTAATCGACTGAATTTGATGCAGTGGTCCTACTTTTTTAATTATCCTTGGGTAATGTAGGAGAAAATGAAATTTAGGCTTAAGAGTATCATTAAATAAACTTATATATAAACTATTATGTTCCTCTATTAGATTTTGTAATAAATTTATTGTGTTACCTGATATTGATGTGGAAAATAAAATTTCCATTATTTGTAATAAGACCAGATAAAATTGCCATACATTATCATTTTCTGGGATTAAATCACCAATAATTAAGCAGAAGTTTCTAACAAAACACGTCATTTCTGCTGACGAAAAAATAATACATCCATTATTTAACTGCTTATGTTTAATCAAGGGAGGTTTATTTTTCTCAAAATAAGCAAAATTGAAATACTTTATTCGAGCATTTAAATGATCCAAAGTAAAATAACCTTGTGTTAGAAAATGTAAAATAATTTTTGCCATGTCATAACGAAAAACTCCTTCACTTAGATCATGCATTATATCACACGTTAGATTTTGATAAATATGAAAATTTGGCAAATCGTGAAAAACACATCTCTCTTTTATTCCATAAGATTTGTTTAAAACAAAATCATTATATTCATTTTCAGTTCTTATTAAATTTAAATTTTCTTTAGTACTACTTCTCAAATCGTCTTTAAATCCTTTACAAAATCTACAATAATAATTCGAGGAAAAACTTTCTGCACATCCCAATATAGAATGTAGTCCCAAATTGTCCCCTATAATCAATATTAATGAAAAATAAATGTGTCGTACTTCTCCATCAATTGAAATATCTATTCCTTCATTCTCTAGAAATATTAATTCTTCAATGAGAATATTGAAAACTGCTCTATTTCCAAATATTTCACGATCACTGCTGTGGAAAAGTAAAGCTAGAAAAATATTTTCTAGTTTACTTAAAAACTGAGGAGGTACACAAGGAATTGAAAAATAAACTGCACCTTGCTTGTATATGCCCATATGACTACCTAGTGGGTTACCAGTTTCAAAATCGTCGAAATACATAATTAATGGGAATACATGTTTAGAAGTGTTTTTTAAGTATCTCTGCCATAAATCTGCTTGTACAATATTAATAATTTCATCGTCAGGTTCAGTAATACTACTATTTAAAAGTGTTTTTGTGTAGTCAAAAATGGTTTTATAGACACCTGGAATTTCAAGAAAAGTTTTTAAAGTTTTTCTTAAGGGTACAAAATAACTAAGTCTATCTTTAATTGACAAAAATGTGCCATCGGGTTTCTTTGACTCTTCAGTTACTGTTCCCACATTATAAGAAACTGGATTTATTAAACATGAACTATTTTTAAAATAAGAAAAACGCTTATATTCAGTGTCCCAATTTTTAAAGGGATTCTTTAATGCCCTGAGCATATCCTTCGTTACTTCTACATTAGCAAAATTTAAACTATTTTCAATGCATTCAAACATTTCAGGAGAGAAAAGTTCCGATACAAGTAATATAATTTTGTCAATTAAAGAACGATTTAACGTTAACATACTATATAGTTTTGACACAAATTGTTCTATTTTTTTGTGCAATAATTCAAGGAAATTATACAGTTCATCTGTACAATTATCATTTAATTCATTGTTTACATTCAAATTCTGACGCTGTTCATTATTGGGTGTTTCCTTTTCATTAAAAATACTTTCAGTTATATTAAATGGCAGGTTTAAACTAACAAAAACTGGTTTTTCACATTCAACATGATTTGTTTCAATATGTCTTTTAAAAGCACGGCTTGTTTGAAAGGTTCTAGAACAATTAGTTGCCGAACAGTTATAATTATTTATAACACCATGAACATAGTTTAGATGGAAAATTAATATTTTTGAGTCATTATAAACTTCATTACAGAATTGGCATTTCATTTTATAAAAATATTTTTATATAGACATATAATTTAGATAATATAATAAAAATGTAATTCTCAAATAACACTTAAAAATTATTTGTGCAATACTTCTCTACATATAATTTATATTATAAATATATACTATTAAATTTTATTTAATAATTCTATTATGTCCATTATATATGGAATAATTTTATCTTTTTCAGAATTTATTTCATAAACTGTTTTTTGTATGATTAGCCATATGTGCTCAGATTGAATGGGGTAAACGGCATTTAGAATATGAAATATTTTAAAGCAGACATCTAAAGCCTTTATAACAGTGTGAAATTCATATTTTACTTCATCTATCACGACATAGATAGTTTTAATATTGAACAGACCTGGTCCATTTACCAGTATTAAGGGTTGCATGGGCTGCTTCAAATCGAGGCATTTGTTTTTATAAGACTTTATTGTTTCTTCTATATCTCCTGGTATCTAAAAAAAAAAAAAAATAAAAAAATATTACTTGGTAACAAGGCACATGCATAAATATAGTAAATTGATTATTACTGATGATTACACTATTTTCTTAAAATAAACTATAATTTAAAATAAAACCCTCCAAATTGTTATACATAACACAAAAAATAATTAAATTTAAATCACCAAATATGGAAGGAATTTAGTGAAATGAATGTTAAATTCAAATCTCTGCTCAGATTCTCTATATGAATTAGGGTGGGCCAAAAACATGAAAATTTGAATGGCAAATGGTTAACTTTTTAATTTGTTACTGTGTATGTAAAACTAGTTCGGTTAAATTTTTAGCCAAAGGAAAAGGTCAATTTTTCGATTTTTAACATTTTTCAAATTCAAGTCTGAAATTTTTTTATGACTATTAATATCTAATTAAACGTGTGGCAAAAGTTTTCCGAATAAAATATTTTTCAGTTCTAAATTAGAAATTTTATACAAAAAACCTTATTTTCGTCATATTCTACTTTTTAGTGACAAATTCTTATTTCTATGGAACTGAAAAATATTTTATTCGGAAAACTTTTGACACACACGTTTAGATATTAATAGTCATAAAAAAATTTGAAACATCAATTTTAGAAATGTTAAAAATCGAAAAATAGGCCTTTTCCTTCCCGCCTTCAAATTTTCATGTTTTTCGACCCACTCTAATATGCATGTCCCATAACTATAACGTATTTTATAAGTAGCTTATTTCTGTACATACCTTTGATTGTAAAATTAGACTTTCACATGCTTCAATGATCGAAAATTTCCAATGTTTGCCGTGGGCAATTTTTGTTCGTCCTCTCGGAGGAATTAAATATGGTAATAATAAAATCTCTGCTGCTGTTCTCGTATCTACAAAAAAAAAACATTTTCTTAGTAATTTTCGACAATATATAAAAAAGTTTACTTAGTAATTATTACTGTGTTTAACAAACTACTTACTGTCATTAGCTTCTTCATTTCTTACTATTTCTAATAAGTCTGTCGCATATTTGTCTTTGACGAGATCTTCCTTGATGGTCAATAGTTTTTCAATAAATTTTTTCCAATTTTCATGAATCTTTGAAGAAGAATTGGGATAGAGTATTTCAAAGTCAATATCAATCTGAAAAAGAGAATATTATATGAATTATAAGTCAGGCGGCCTATACTGAATTGTGTAACTTCTCAACACTTTAATAGATTGTAAATATAAATTTTCGCAAATAATAAAAAGATATAAAACTATTTTTCAATTATCTAAAACAAATTGTAATCTGTTTACTGTGATAAAATTAAAATATTTCATTTCTGCTATATCGATATATGCACGCATGCATGGCTGATTTTAAATATTCTGACATTTTTATGATTCAAACTTTAAGTTTTCACACTTACTAAGCTATCAGCATTTTTGTGGTTTAAGATAGGCCAATCTTTTATAAAGTCTTCAATAGTAATATGTTTTGCACATTGTCGCATATCAAAAGTATTTTTCCATTTTTCGACAACTTCCTCCCAAGGCATATTTCGGTTTTGCAACCATAACTTGTCATTTTGCATCATATTACTAAAATTTCTTTTTAGAATATCTTCGCAATTTCTGTTTTCCTTATTGTGGATATTTAAACTTTTAGTAATACGTAAAAGATTTCTATATTTATCGACCAACCGTCCCTTGGCAATTATTGGTTGATTGGTCAATGAATGCCTTTTACTCACAGCTGGTACATAATAGGTTGCAGCACATTCATTTGGAAAAAGTGTTAAAATTTTTGCAGTAATTAAATTATAGTATTCATGGTTCATTCTATGGTTAATAAAAAAGTTATATATTTTTTTCATTATGATATCAACCAATATGGTCCTTCGAGAATGGTCTAAAAATTTCTTTTTGTTATAATAGTTTAATATCGTATTTCCTAATGGAGTCACTTCTAGGAGAGTTTTTAAATCGAAATCTGGAAAAGTTATTCTCGTATTATTTTCTAAACCATTAAATGATGTTTCTCTGGGCATTTCATTAATATGGATGGTTTCAACAATATCTTCTTCTGGGCTTGATTGATCAGTATCACCAATGATTATGTTTTTCTAAAAAATACAATTAGCTGCAGAATACCGACCCAATATGGATATCAAAATATATTTACCTTTACCATATAATTTCTCAGTTCTGATATAAATTGAACTCTTTGTCCTATGGACGGAATCAACTCTTTATATAATTCGTCATCTAAACTATATATATTATCCATATTTATATCATTCTCTACAAAATGAAATAAGATAAGAATTCGTATAGCTTGCTGCTTTTATTAGGTAATATACAGGGTATCTAAATGAGGTGCGCCACAGAAGTGCTGTAAGAAATCCGAATCCATAAGTGGAATAAGTTCCAAATAGAGAATGCCTGATGAATAGACTCATCAGAATTCAGAGGCCAAAATCCTGGAGGTAAAAACGTGAAATTTCAGCGTAGGTACACCTCATGTTAAGAAGGAATTTCCTCAAATTCAATCCTTAAAACACAGATAAAAATAATGTTTTGAATCAAGAATCCATTGTTTCAGATATACACAAAGAAATTAGAGTCTTCATATAAAACAAATACTTTTGTGGCAAGAAATAAAAAGTTTGTCATAAACAAATTATTCTTGAAACAAAAGTATTAGTTTTATATGAAGAATTTATTCATTTGTGTACATCGTCGTCTATCTCACGAAGTGCTGTATCTCAAAAAAATCGAAATTTGAGATAGGTCGGCAAATATACTTCATTTGACATGTTCTTGCATCTCACAAACTCTCGTCAGTCAAGCGCGTATACTATGCGAGAATGGGTACATGTAGACGTTGGTGTGTCTCAATTTAGTTACAATTAATTTCTCACGAACTGATGTATCTTGACTTAGGTCATATCGTGAGTTTCATTTTATCCACTCTAGCTCTCGAAAATTATAGCCCAAGAGCTGGTGACATTGAAAGTACCGTCATCGAGGATTTTAAAAATTCTAGTGAAAATTTACTGTAGAAAACCATATACGTACCAAATGAGTCCGATATGACAAGGTTTCTCTAGCCGGAAGTATTATTAATGAAATTAATTATTATTAAAAAACAGTAATGTTTCTACGCCATAGCGGTAAAACTTTGTTACCTATCGCCTCCTTCAAATAGGTATGACAGACATTTTCGGCAGAGTAGAAGTCATCATACCAGGTTTTTCTGAAAGAGCATGAAATTTTCTAAAAAATGCTCTAATTGAAATCAATTTCCACGATAACGGTAAAACATTATTGTTTTTTAATAATAATTAATTTCATTAAAAATACTTTCGGCTAGAGAAACCTCGTTATACCGGGCTCATTTTGTACGTATGGTTTTCTACAGTCAATTTTCATTACAATTTTTAAAATCCGTGATGACGGTACTTACAATGTCACCAGCTCTTGGGCTATTACATCGTTATTCTTGCCGGTACATGTTTGTTTGCAGTTCGATTTTATTATTTTAAACTGTAAATATAAAGGGTCAGTTTTCATTAAATTTGCTTAGCATATAAGACGATCGGTATTAATATCAAAATGGATGTTCTCGTATTGTGGACCGATGGAACGAAAAATGGAGTTAATTCTAGTGAACTGAACATTGAGAAAAACAAAGCAATTGCGATAGGCACTAAAGTTAAAATGTTTTACAAGAAAAAGTGGTATCGCGGTAAAATAATTGACGTAGAAGATACTCATTCAGTTAGTGACAGTTTTAGTAGTTCGAACCTCTGATGCGGTTAAAAAATAAATTTGTTAAAAACAGTGCTGAGGATCCGGAAAATAATTTTATTTTTGAACAGTTGGTGCGAATCATTGATGTGGCTGACAATGATTTTCAGTTAATACAACATGTTAATTGTGTTGTATATTTACGAATGCATCCTTATTTTCAACAATAAAATGCTAATCACATAAGTTGACGTAACTCACTGTATTTAGAAAGTTTCGTTTTTTATCTCTCACGTAACGTCGTATCTCGCTTCCAAATTTTTTCTGAAAATTTGGAAATATGCACCCTTAATATAGACGGTCATGCTGGTAACTACATATTCCAGTACACAACATAAGCAAAAAAAAAAACCAACGAAAACGCATGTTCTATATGTTTATTATTCATTTTAAAAACCACCAAAATTTAAAACAGCTCTAGCGCTAAATCACGAAAACTGAGATACGACACTTCGTGAGATATAGACGACGATAATGAAACAATGGATTCTTGATCCAAAACATAATTTTTATCTGTGACAGCAATAGGCTACTTCTCCATATATTCATTCAGAAATTATTTTATTTCCGTATACCGTAAGCCATAAAGATGAGATACAAAATGCATATACATACAAAAGCAGCTTACAAATGATATTTAAAAGCATTAGTTAAGAATTTAATAAAAAATTTTTTGGGTAAAATGTATTTTATAACTGTTCAACTTACACAATATAATATACAAAGTTTTCTTCGGTGGCCTACCTTCTTCAAAATACTCTTTATACAATAAACTTTAATAATGCACTGAGAAACCGGATCATTAGTAAATTAAATAAATTTTAAAATAAAAATATTTTGATTTTTGCTACCAAACGGATAATTTTCGAAATAAAAAAAAAAAAAAAGAATTATTACTTCTTTGAAAAATAATATTATTGGTATTGTATAGATATGTATAAGTTTGTGTAAAAGGCGAATTTCAAAATATATATTTCTTACCTGCAAAAACAGAAATAAGATTTTCTAAATTGATATTTTTAAGGAACTCCTCCATTATGTTCCACTAAGAAAAAAAAAATAGAATAAAATACATCCATTGTTTTACTTATAAAAAACATTAAAATATATAACATAAATAATGGTAATAAATTAATACAATGTAGGTATTCTGTATGTGTGAATGACTCGGTGAATAAAGTGTGAAAAGAAGTATTACACATTTCAGTAGAAATCATAAAAAAATAAGATTAGAAACAAGAAAAAAAATAATTCAGGTACCTACATTACATCTTTTAAAATTAAAAGAACCAACAAAATCATAAAATATTTAATGAAGGAAATGATATGATCTGTAAATAATTAATTTCTGCGAAATAAATAAGCTTATTAAGTGCATTTCTCCTCATAGTGGATCAACGAAAAAATATCTTCGAATTTTTGGAGACTATTCATTGAGCAAAGGGGCACTGCTTTATCAGTTTACGTTTTTTGCGTGACCTTAATGTTGAGATCACTGTTAATAATGTGCACTATATACAGTGTATCAAACTTAAGAATGCAGCACTCATAACTTTTTATTTCTTTTTTTTCGAATTTAAATAGAACTTTATTCAAAGATAGAACACATTAGGATCTACTAACATTCGCCCCCACACTAATACAAAGCTACCTGCGATACTAAAATACACTGAATAAATCGGAAAAACATATTAGGCATTTTTTATCAAAAAATGTTACTAAGAAAGTTGTTTAGAATTGCTCGAAAAGCTGATGTGAAGTAGGTAATTATTGACAACTAATTTGTAAGTTCATTTTTTGTTTTTTGTGTTTTTAAATTTCATCAAACTTTGAATGCAAGCTTTTAGGGCAATTCTGAGCAGCTTTCATCAGTAAAATTTTCAGATAAAAAATATGTTTTTTTTTATTTTTTTTAGTGCATTTTGGTATCGCAGGCTTTGTATTTGTAATAGGGGCGAATGGTTTTGGCTGTAAGTACGTACTAATGTGTTTGACCAATTTTTTTTTTCAAATCGGGTAAGAACTAAAAAAGTTATAAGGGTGTTACCTCGGGTGTTACAGTCTTAAGCGTGACACACTGTATATGGAAAAGATATAGCATGCTTGGATGTACAGCAAAACGTATAACATTACGTTTTAGTTGTAAAATTTTTTTTCGGATATTTTCTCTACCCCTCCCCTCCACCCCCGTTTATCAAAAAATGTTGGGGCCAAAAAAAATGTTTTCGGATTTTTCCCTCTGGGCCCGTATTTTTTCTCCACGGCTGTGTCTGTCCAAGTGTACAGCATTCAAACTGCAAACATCTGGTCACCCTAAAATACACCGATGCCACGGCAATCAGGACTGTTACACCCAAACCGAACGCATAATTAGATACATACCTAATTGCCGACCATAATATGACAGCTTCCTAAGCCCCTTTTCCAAATGAATAAGGTCAATTAAAATGATTTCAAGTGCCTATTCTGTATATGGTTAAATTTATATCCAGACAATTCCACGGGTATATTTTTATATAATTTCGCGAATATGGCGAATTCCAGACCACTATTAATTGAACTCCATTTTGTTTTATTTGTGAATTCATTAATACCACATAAACCATTAACTATTTATATCTCTTCCTATTTACAATCAAAATAACATCACAATAGCTATTTAAAATGCTTACCTGGTGGAAATACTACTATTTTTACTGATATCACAAGTGGAATATTCTGCAGCAACTTCATACAAAACAAGAACGTAACTTCTCCACGGCCAGTAACTCAATATAAAAGATAAATCACTTCACTATTCAACAGATATGCAGCACAGACGCCCCCTACTTTCCTTGATTACCGCGCATGCGCTCTTGGGCAGTTCAAAATTTAACAAAATATAAGTATTCACCTAATAAATTAATCATTTTGTTTCAACAGTTTTTTTTATTTATTTAGCAAAATAATTTTTTAAATCAGTAAAGAAATTTGTTTCAACTCAGAGAATATTTGTTATTTTAATTCATAATTCTTTTGTAAAGACACTTTTTATATCTTAAAGTTAACACAATCTATTTGCTTTCTTTGAAAAAGGCATTGCATTACACCATAACAAATATTTTTTAATTCAATACTTATTTTGTTGATAAACAAACAAATATTTTGTAGCAATAAGTAAAAATTTACATTATTTGGAACAAATATTTGTTAGTTATAATTGTATGTTTATTTACAAAAACAATTGGAATTTGTTGAATTGAAATTTTCTGTTTTACTTGATTAGAATAATATGACGTTTGTTTAAAATGTTTTTATTTTTGAAATAAATAATTAATTTCTTGATAAACAAGAGAAATATTTTATTGAATTAAGCAATGACTTATCTTGTATGGAAACGAAAATTCTTGGAGTAATTAAATTTATGCTTAACTCGAATAAATCCTGTTGACAAAATATATTTATTTGTTTTAACAATTCTTTTTTCTGTGTGTAGAACGCATCTGTCATTTGACTAGACGTTGACATTGTTGTCATGTTTTGCTAAATATGTTTTTAAAAATCTAATCGGCATTAAAAATTATTTAAAATATTTAATAATTCACGCCTATTATTATAGAGCAAGATCCCATGAACGCCAGACCTACGTTATTTTATAAAATCTGAAAATTTTTCTACGGAAGTACACTACTACAGGTAAGAAGAATTGGTTACTATGAACAGTCGGTCGTGGTGGTTTTGACAGGTAACAGGTAGCAAAGGTGTATAGAATTGCTGCTCAAAATCGTCATACTTTTTTGATATTGTTTACGAGATGCTATAATAATTCACGTCCTCCACTACCAGACACTTTCTATGGTAAAACCACCCTCTCCTCCCCCCCTTTGTAAAAAGGGAAAAATGATAAATGAAAGCGGATACAGTTAAAAAGGAATTAGTGTGGTAGTGTGGTATTTTATCAAGCAAATATAAGTTTGAACGCGATATATCTCCCCAAGAACGATGTTAGCAAGTGATGGCATGTTCAGGATTGGGGGGGGGGGATCGTCCGTTTAGGGTAAAATTGATTTATTATTGTTAGCAGACATTAAAAAAAATGTAGTAGCCGTTTCGGAGATATTCGCTGTGAAAAATCGCATACCACCGATTTTTTGCCGAGCGCTCCAAACTACCCCCTACTCTGAAGTCGATAGCAAAAAAACGGTGGGGAGTACGCAAATCGACCATAGAACTTTTTTTATGTAGAATTTAATGAAGAATATTTTTGTTCCTATACCTGTTTTTCATGGGAATGACGGATCCGAAAAAAAATGAGAATAACCGTAACTAAGTCCCGTCTGGGGGTGGTTCTTCGCCCCAAAAAGGTGTTTCCATCAACGGATAAGGTGGGAACTCTTCGGATTCTTAATTCTATTCCTATGAACTATACATAGCCCAAATATAATTTGTATATGAATTTTTTCTCCTAAAAAGTCTAATTTGCGTGAACTATACAGCTGACTTTCAACTATGTCTGGTAGGGGGTTGGAACCTTCGAAACTGTCTGGCTGCTTGGGAAACACCTTAAAATAGTTGCCGAAGTAACATATATAAAATTCAGATTTTATAAAATAACGTAAGTACAATTGCATTTTTTTATACTGGCGGGGGGTTGCCACCATAGAAAGTGTCTGGCAGTGGAGGACGTGAATTATTATAGTATCTCATAAACGATATCAAAAAATTACGCTTTATAGTATGACGATTTTGAGCAGCAATTCTATACACCTTTGCTACCTGTTACCTGTCAAAGCCACCGCGACCGACTGTTCATAGTAGCCAATTCTTCTTACCTGTAGTAGTATACTTCCGTAGAAAAATTTTCAGATTTTAAAATAACGTAGGTCTGGCGTTCATGGGATCTTGGTCTATTATTTTTTACATAAGAAAATTAAATTTCATAAATAAATATATTAAAGTTGATTTAATAAATAAGCTTTATACTCCTGTTTTTTCAATTATCTTTGCTGGAACTAGAGAAGGAATTTCAACTTGGCAACATCACACTGTTTTGTATAAAACCATTCTATCAACAAATCCATACAGTCCAGCTACGTCATCGGCCAAACTACCTATGTCACTAATTTAAAACACCTGTTGCTCCACTAATTTTAACTTCTGTTTTCTCAAAAAATTGATAATTATTTTCGCAGAAATCTGTATTGGAAGGCTTGTTTGTACATATTCTATATTATTCAATAAAAAAAAAAAAAAATGGGAAAATCCCCATTGACAATTTACATCGTCAGAAATCTGTATTGGAAGGCTTGTTTGTACATATTCTATGATATTATTCAATAAAAAAAAAAAATGGGAAAATCCCCATTGACAATTTACATCGTCGTCCAGGAATGTATTGCTTTTACTACTAGATACACAATGTACTATTGTGTAACTTTTTTGGTTCATGGTTTGTTGGAAAATGGCTACCTAACTATCTTATAAAAAATAATGTCACCAAAGATCTAGTATGGAGTGCACTTATGCTTTGCCTGGCTCCACTAGTATGTAAGAAATTTTATGTATGTTTCTAATATTTAGGTATTACAAGAATTACAAAGGCAATATATGTCGCTGAAATATGGTTGCACATCTGCATTATCTCCAGCATCGGAACATCCGCTACAAGATATTGATAGTCCCAGTCCCATTAGGCCTCTGCATACAGGGTCTACATCAGCCCTTTATTCCCCAACGTTACAGGTATGTTTAAAACTACAGTAACATAAATTTAGTATAAACTGCGTTAAAATAATTATTACTTAAGAAATACATTACCAATATATCCAATGTATCATCAGCGATAGATAATGTTATTTAAAGAAATATATTTGGCATAACGAGTTTTCAAATTTAATTACTATAATGACTGGGAAACCCGAAAAACCTGTAAAAGTGAGAAAAATATAAATTATCTTAATTTAAAAAATAATTACAGTAATTTTATTTAATATAAAACGGGGGGGAATCCACATTCTGGGAGAAACCTTGAAACCCTGGAAAAATCAGAGACCAAAATGAATTTTGGTGCAAATATCAAAATGCTTCTACATTGCTGTAACTGATCGATATAGAATTTTTTTTAATGTGCAGCATTTTTCACTGTTTGCTGCCTTTACCTATACTAATACACCTATTTTGCCTGTGATCTATTTTTTTCCAATACTTATTGTCTGTCTTATATTTTGAAATAACTGTTAAATATGTTTGTATATATGTTTTATTCTTAGTTACAGAATCAACGACTATCTCCATATAACCAAAGTTTATATAGGTCGATGCCTTCCATTACAACTGGTATGAAACAGTTAATGTTTTTAATGCTAAAAATTATAGGAGTTATTTTTTAGATACAGATTGTGATTCAATAATTTATATAACCAGTTATTGCCTTAGAGGAGCCGGAAGCAAAACACATTATGAATATGAGGTTAGAATATCCACTATTGATGACAGGTGGTGTATTCTTCGTAGGTATAGTCGGTTTAGAGACCTGCATATTGCGATGAAAGCACGTTATAGAGACAAGGTAAGAATTTTTTTCATCGTATATTTTATGTAATTTTATAGGAACACTCCGGATCCAGGTGATCTAAATCCGTGACAATAAGTATAAAACATTCAGCAGTCAATTTTATTTTTCGCAAACACATCTAGCAAATCCTCGCGACTCATTGGTTGAGAACTGCTACTTTGATTTATCATTTACTATTTTTTGCATAGTAACATCAAACGTATTACTATTAATATACATTAATAGTAATGTTTTACATAGTAACTAATAGTCCCTGAGGTAAAGCTTTTATCCCAAAAGTTCTGCGACCGGACCGCAAGACATGTACCCCCCGTTTTCGAGGACGGGGAACACGATGGTGACAATATTTTCCGACCTACCCTCCAACCGCTACCACTAAGCCAAAAAAACTACCCCTTTTTCCGAGTTTCCGGTGCTTCGCATTTTTTTATCGGAAAATTTTATCGATGAAAGTTGTATAGAATTATCCGAAAACCTTAAGCCCAATATTTCATCAAAATTGAAAAATAAAAAAATGATAAATTTAAAAAATATAACAAAAGCTAGTAATGACTTGACAACTACCTGACAGCTTGGTTTAGTTTCAAACAGAATTGTCATGAATTTTTTAAACAAAAAAACTCATTTAAGGTAGTACTGTCGATACTGCAGGAGTCAAAAGTATACACTGTCTCGTTTGACCTGCGCAGTATTTAGACTAGGCATCGTCACGATGGAGTGAGAGAGAATTGACAATGATTTATCAAAATCGTCGCTTCAACTGCCTTCAAAATCACTAAACGTCAAAAAATGCCACTTTCGATTCGTTCATGCCGAGCCGAATTTTCCAATTACGATGTGCGATTTACGATCAGGTTTAACTGGAAGTCTTCCTCTTTACGTCGCGACATCGTACGGCCGTCCAGCTGGTGTTTTTCCAAAAATATGAACGTGTCAAGATCGCATGTTTTTGTAATTTTTCCGGTTCCGAAATGCGAGCTGTTTTTCTTTTGCGAATGTTTGCTATTTTTCGCAGATATCTCCGGAACCATAAGAGCTAGCTCGAAATTAAAAATAAGGTTAAACGAGTATTTTCCACTACAAATCTTTTGCTACCATCAGCATTTGGACGAAATTGGGAACTTTTCGTTTTCCAGTAAAATTATGCCATTTTGTCGCCGTAATTAATAGGTAATTAATTGAAATTGATCTCATATACGATGTCCACTTAAAATCATGTATCAACTAGACGCTTCATTAATCTCCACCCTTCAAAACAAAGGTTTCTGGGAAAGATGATTTTTTTATGATGAAATGGTTGAAGATGCATATAAAAAAATATATATAATGGTTTATTAAACATTTTAGGGAAAGTTGAGAACGGTGTTGTTAAAGTTACCACACAAAAAAAATATTACAGAAAATTTTTAATTTTTTAGAAAATAAAGGAAAAAAACCAATTATAAGATTAATTACTACCAAATGAAATATCTGTAACATTATTAGTCATTTATATTTTATTAGATTTAATAAATATGGCTGTGCTAATCAAACATCGTTCATGTTATTTTTAATAAAAAACTTTTATGAAACCTACAATCTCATATTCCACTTATTTTTAAATTTCGCGAGCATTGTAACTTCTTTTACGACATTGCCATGTCTAATAAACTATGATATTAAAAAGTAGACTTTTAACATTTATTCGCTAATTACTACTATCACATGCTCTGAAGCTGTACTTTTAAGTGTCTAAAATGTTTTGTATATTATTTTCTCTTGTTTTCTTCTTTTTAATTGAAATCTGAATGGTACTTTTTGTAAAATATGATAATATTAAAAGCATAAAATTTCAAATGTCAATATTTTTTTACTGGTTCTCTGTAGCTCTTCAAAAATTTAATTGGATCATCGTCTTACCATAATCTACTAATATGTCGAATTTTATTAAATTCTGAACATTAATTCTAAGACCGATAGTACTGACTTAAATAATATTTTTAGATTTTGACATTATTTTTAAAAAAATTTCAATATTTTTTAATTTTGATTAAATTTTGGATTTAGGCTTTTTGGACAATTCTGAACAACATTCATTAAATTTTCCGATAAAAAAATGCCTAGCATCGGTAAATCGGAAAAGGGTGGTTTCTTCGGTATAGAGGTAGTTCTTGAAGGGTAGGTCACCACACCATCGTGTTCCCCGCCCTCGAAAACGGGGGGGGGAAGATGTCTAGCGGTCCGGTCGCAGAACTTTTGGGCTTTTTGCCTTTTTCTGGTTTACCTCAAGGGACTATAATGTAAATAGTCCAGCAAATAAGTACTTACCCAAGCAGCATTCAAAGTGATGGGAACTGGCATCTGAGGCATCGGAAATTTAATATAGTAGGAATGACATAACTGTTACTAATTTTGCGACTTCAGGGTAATATTCACTTTGTGGTATGCATTTGTAGTGACAATTATGTAGATTCTACTGAATTTAGACATTGTATAGTTATAACACTTTCAAGTAACTGCTGGAGAATTTGCAACGTCGCGGATACTACTCTGCACTACTTTGAAGCATCCTCAACTGCTAAGTGAAAATTGGTAGTAATGCCAACTGCACAGCTTTACCAAAGGACCACTTCAAAGTTGTCTAACTTATTAGTGACATCTCGAGTAAAAATTAGGTTATTTCTACGAAGATAGGGGCTTTGAAGTTATTTTTACTACTCCCCACTAATTGAAAATGACTTAAAAGTTACATATACCTTGAAAATCTACTATGAAGTAATATTAACTTTTAAGACAATTTATATAATTATTGGCATTGAATAAAATGGCGCCATCTGAAATGCTCAGTAAAAGCGAAATAAAGTTTATCGGCACTCATCCACGTTTTATAGAAAACTGAAGAAACAGTTAAACAGTAGTAGAAATAGTGATTCTTCAGAATATAATGCAAACATGAAAGATTATTTCGCCACAGCAAAACCATCATCTTTGGCAACAAGTGCAAAAGTGTTCCCATCAACACAAGGAGAAAAGTAATCGAAAACTATAACAGTTTGCAGTGATATTAGTGATACTGTGTACTGCACGAAAGTTACAACTTGTCTTTAAAACACAGATTGATCCATAGTTCAGTTAGTGATCCACTGAGCATATTAAATGAATTTGCCGATTAAAAACTCCAAATTTAATAAATATTGTGTCGATGGGGAACGGACAATTTCGGTATTCACGGCATAAGACATTGTTTGTGTACAATAAATTGAGAAAAGTTATCAGTGAGGACAAAAATAACAGTTTACAACACCATTATCCAACCTGATTTCGATTACTGTGCCAGTCTATTATATTTCTTCGATTTAAATAAAATAACTTCCCTTCAAAAACTACAGAATAGAGGAATGAGAGTGATTTTGAAATGCAGCCGATATACCGATATAACAAGTTGTCAGAGGATGAAAGGAATCTATCTCTCTAACTGTATTCAAACGTAAAATTGTAAGACATAAAGTCGATTGAGGAGGAGGTATTTTGTCTTCGTTATTTTTTAATTTATTTGTATCTGTATTAGTCTAAGTGTGTAAGTGCGTGTATTTATTTATTTATGTATAAATTATGATTCTTTGTAATTACATTAGAAAAGTGAATTTGTATATTAGGATTTTCCTATTCAAATAAATACTTACTATTTTTTGAATGAAATTAAATGTAAACTGATCACTAAAATAGGAAAACTCATGTATTTTTTCCATTGTACATCGTTTTCAGTAAAAAAACAAATATTTTATTTGCACAAATTTATTAACAATTTAATTAATATCAGATAATAAAAAGTACTTGGTAAAAATATAATAATTGTTATTTTTAATCCACATTCCTGTCCTTGTCCACATCACACACAGTGACACTTTAACAGTTATTACCGTGTTGCCAATTAAAAAAAAAAAATTACCAATCTCGCATCTGCCAATTGTACCAACATGAAAATAAGTTGATAGCAATAGTTACCAAGATCTTATACCGTCATTGGTCCCATTTGCTACATCTGTTGTTGAATGAAGACACCATATTGACACAGATAAAAATATAATTCAATAAAAAATTTCTTTTTATTATGGTCATTTACAAATATGTTTTCTAAATAGGTTATTACTTTATAATATATAAAATTTAAAAAAAAAACCTTTTCCATAAAAAATTTTGCAGTTTTGCTTGTACACATAATTTTTGCAAAAAAATTTTTTTCCGAAAAAATCATTTTCTCGAGGGGGCGTCTTTTTTATCGAAGCATCATGATAACATTTTACAGAAAACAAGTGGTGGTTTTAATATCCACAACCAGGGTAAATGCAAAACATCATGATTTATAATATATGCTTAGGCATGTTGTATATAATCACCTTAACTTGGACCTTGGACATATCATGTGCTCAAACTCAGTAAGTCTTTAATTTGCTATTCGAATAACAGAGAACCAAATATATAGTTTGCGCTCTCATTTCGGTCAGCTGAGCTGTTCCAAAAGTTAGTCATTTCTACTACTTGGTTACATCCCGTTTACGTAATAACCTAGTCCTCGACACGGTAACGGTAGAAGTACCGGAATAGTAATTTTTCTAATTATTATTCCCCATTTTGGTGAATACTTGGTAGAAGGATGGTTCCCATTACGTAACAGTCCTTAGTTGCGGAAACCTTTAAAATTCCCCTAATGGCAACTATTACGTAGAAATACTAAAATTGCTGCTTGGGTAGTTCTCGAAAGAAAGTTTTGCGGCAGTCTTAGAAATTAGTGGGACTAATAGATCTTGGCGAGTTCTTTTTGAGGTCATATTTTGCGACTATAGTTTTTGCCAAAACTTCGAAAAAGAAAACTCAAAAAACGTTTAAAAAACGAGATTTTGCAAATATTTCCATTCCAGTGCACTTTTCCAAAAAAATACATTTTTGCTACATCAAAGAAAAATAAATTCTATACAATTTAGCAGTTTAAGTTTTTTTACTGGACGAAGGGTTTCTGCCAGGAGAACATTGCAAAGTTGGATTAATTTTTCGATTTCATGAAAAATGTACTTTTTGCCGAAGAAATAGTTTTGCTCTTTCCAGGTTTGAGAAGATACATGTTACATTTTGATAAGGGTTATTAGAAGAACGAGGAGATTCACATCTTCGCTGACAATTAACACAAAATCAAATTCATATAAACTTGCTGATTGCCTTGTGTTGATTTATTAATGTGTCGACATTTTCCATGGTGTGCTTGACTATAATGTTTTCAGATTCATACTCTATCTTCAACAGTTTTATGAGGGATGTGAGAAGAGCGAGTCTTTTAACATTGAAAATGTTTTTAGTTTCCTATATGGGGCCTGAATTCGTGAAAAGAGCTTGTTGCATTTGCAGCATGACATTGACAAGGTTACTATAGTTATAGGTGGCCTGGTAACGGCTAAAAACCTAACTTCATCATTTTCAATGTCCCTCCCTGGTTGCATCATCGCGAAAGACTGAATTTTTGTACCTGTGTTCGAAATTCTCGACCACCCTGCAACTTTTTACACCGCTAAAATATACCATTGACACTTTGGGTATATTCTGTGAACTAATTTTTGCATTTATTTTGAGGCGAAAAGTACATTTTTCATTAATTCATAAAATTGCACCAATTCTGCGGGGCTCTAGGGAAAAAACTTATTTTTTTCAAAAAATGGAGTGGGAAGAAAATGTAGTCGCAAAATGTGACTTCTAAAAAATCACCTCAAGACCTATAAACCCATACATTTCCAGAACTCGGCAAAACTTTCTCCAAAACCACTATTTCGAACGACTATTCCTCGAATAAAATAACTCTTTTTGATTTAAAATGTTTAAGTTACTATATATCGAGATTAATTAAATTATTTATCGATTTTTAGGTGTCTTCCATACCATTTCCTTCAAAGACGCTATTTGCAAATACTGAGTCTGTGGCTCAGTCAAGGAAACGTCAGTTAGAATTGTACTTACGTCGGTTAATAGAGACTTGTAAAAACCATCCAGCTTGCCCATTAGCGTATGGCGGTCCAGTTACCAAAGCTGCCTTGATTAGTTTTTCACCGTTTTTTAGGAAAGGTGTATTTGAAAATGGAAAGTACGGTACATCTTGATTAGAGCTTTAACAATCAATTGTAGAAATAATACTGAGATAAAACTACTAGATTTGCTAACCATTGAGTTTTATATATTTTTATAATTTAAGTCTAATTTTTATTAATTTTTTATGTATATTTTGATTAGTATTTTTTACAATTATAGTAGATCAAAATGTTTATTTATTAATTATATAATGAGTAAGATTAATTTATTTTTTATAGCTTGGTTTCACAGCTTTAATAGATATAGTTTCAATTTGGTTTGAAATATAATCAAAATGCACCAGACGGGTTAAACATACGATTAAAATTACCCAAAATTTTTAAATATTATTTACAAAATTTTGGTTATATTGGATATTTTAGTATACTTTTATTGTTTACATTAATAAAAATTGTTTTTTAATTTTAAGCTAATTTTTGTGTCAGTGATATATCTTTCATTCAAACATATTGCATCAAGAGTAGAAATCTTGTACCTACAACCTGGCAAAACTTTAGCTTTATTTCAAATTATAAGGCAATAAATAATTTAGTCGTGTGAGGAAAGTAATCAAGACATGTACTTAATTATTGAGGTTTTTCTTCTTACATATTCTATGTCAAATGTATGCAATACTTATTTATTTTTCTACAGGCAATAAAAAAAGTAGGATTGGTTGCACTCTAAACCCCATGCAAAGCTCTACTTTAGTGTACTACCCAGATACTTCGTCGGGTAGAAAAACTTCTCTTACAAAATTTTATTGAATTGTAATCATGGGAATTCAATCATTTTTATTATTTCATATCGTCGTGCTCCATACATCATGGTGTAACTGACGTTTACTTAATTTTATAAAACAAAAAAAAAAAAAGAAAATACAGTTTATTCAATTGAATATAATAGGACTTCTTTTTAATAACCCAATCTGATTTTTTTGTCCCTGTTTACTTCAGGATTCAAGTTACAATTCCCACAGAATGAAATAAATTTTCCTTGATCAGGTTTGTGTTAAAAAGAAAATGTATGTCTTACACGAAATTTTTTAAATCAGGAATTAACGATACATCGAATGGCTTGCTTATCAAAAAAGTTATCAAAATAAAACAAATAAGAAATTTGTATTGAACGCTGGCATAACTCAAACAATGAAACTAGGAAAATATATATATAATATATTTGATTTTTTCTACAAAATTAAATTAAAATCTTGTCATCATGTGGTAAAGATTCATATAAATGCCTGAAGCTTCACAAACATATGACAGGTGTCACCTTTGCATGATGAAAGTAATGCTCCCTTTTTTTTGGTAGTGCGTTGTTGGAAGAGAAAGATTCAGATTTGCCACATTACAAAGCTGAAACACTACAATATTATAGACAGGAAAGTTGAATGTTGCTGTTACTTTTATAGATTAAGGCATATTCTTTGCATGTAGGAACATAATATTACTTGTTGTAGATATAGATCAAGAAATCCGCACAAGATACTAGCATCTTCCACTGCTTCCGTGTGTTTGTCATATTGTCATACTTGCACTTTTTATTTCATATTATCGTATGTCATTCAGAGAGAATATTGGTCCTTTTGTGAATGACAGAGAGTTAATCTGTTTGAATAATTTCCTATCTGACGAAAAACTTGTATTTTTATTTTGCTTATTAGTTTCCTATAACTTCTCTAGAGAGTCTAGAGACATGGTTCATATCTTTTGTAAAGGTAGGTCTGGGTGCAGTACCACTGGTATTTACGCTGCAAACTCATCAAGTAAATTAGACTTGTGTACTGACATAGTCTCACTTACGCCAGAAGTGAGAAACATTTTTAGCATTTTGTCAGAATATGCCCTCCGCTCAATATTACCTAGCACAAATACTATAAAGTATACACGTATGTAATTTGGTGCTACTCGACTCAAAATTTACGCTCATTATATGCTCATTCCTAATGTACACAATACTTATTTATTTTTCTCAATTTTTGTCAGTTACATCACTATATATGGAGGATAGGACTCACCTAAATGAAAATTAAATGTGTATAATTGTGTGTGGTTAGTGCAGCTGTCTATATTCATTCCCAATGATGCCCTGAATGATCTCTTTGAATTCCTTGGAGGAGTTTGAATCTGGTGAGATCTATAAGTTGCATTGTAATTGAGTCCTTTTGTTTTTTACTAAAAATTCCCACTACTCAATATCTTTATGACAGGCTGTTTCTTGGCCTCACCAATATTTGCTCCATTCACAGTTCACTTTTGTTCTTCATGCCATGACACACACTGAATATGTGTAGTGATTATAATGATAATTAAAGCCTGTTGCCCCTGTTTTAACAACCTGCCATTGCCTGCAATGATAAAAGGGCGATATGTTACTTCGCGAATTCAACTTCTATATCTGAAAGTAGATAGAACACTGACCTCTATATATTAAATGGATAGCCGATGTGTGAGCTGAAAAATGGTACAAATACAATTTGCGCACGGGGCTGCCGAGTTTGCGCAGTAGGAAGAGTGAACTTAGCCACTCGTTGCTGGAAACACGTTGCCAACTTCACGTTGTCAAGTAATTTTTGGCAACGGAAATAAGTTTTGTGGCAATCATGTATTTATCATAGATTTATTTTTCCAATAATGTCTCAAAACTTATTTCCTACCTGATCGTTGCCGGACTGCTTTGTTAGCAACGCGTTGCCATCAATGTGTTGCTAACTTCAGAACTAAAAACAGGTATACTGCGCAAGACGTAAAGCCCCGTAGCAGACGACTTTCGCCTTTATTGAATTCTTCAATTTTGGCTAAAATTTCACGCGCATCCCTATGGTATAGGCTATCCATTTAATATATAGAGGTCAGTGAGATAGAATGAATCGGTCATTTAACGCGCAAGAATATTATTTACCAATCAGCCAACGATGAGGCTAGACTCTGTTACATGATATATTTGCTGACTAGTACAGACAGACCAAGTCAAGTCTATTTGAAATTTCTATTTTCTTTCTACTATGACAAAATTGCAGTGCTGATGGCAGACACTTGAGGCAAATATGAATTAGCTTCACTTCAAAATTAGTTTAAACAAATGGGATAGATAATATGGGCAGAACATAAATAAATAATTTACATGTTATTTATCCATGATTTGTTATTATTAACAATATATAAAATATAAAATCTGATATATTAAAAATTTTGACCTAAGATATCTTGAGGAGGCTCAACTTCCGCTGCCGCCATTGAGAAATCACCACTGCCAACCGTGGAATACTCTATAACATTTTACCCAAGTGGACTTATGATGTATATTTACATACAAATAGAATTTACTGAATCTTAGGTTAAAACTAAGAAAGAGTTTGTGTGATATCCGTTATGGACACATTCTGAATGCCTAATCTAACAGATGGCCTATGTAAAGCTAAAAAGTTTGTGAGGTTTTGGTACAGATTTCATTGTCTTAGAGTAAAAAAATAACGCAAGAAATATGTTGATATAATTTGTTTGTTATCTTGTATTGATCGTTGGATTTAGTATTTGCAGGTTTTCAGAAGGAAAATCAGAATAAGTCATGATTTTTGTAGATATATTATGAGTGCCACCGAAGTTGCGGCGTACTGATGTTATGTCACTTTTTTCACAGCTTTTACATGACTACTTGGTAAGAGTTGTTGTATTTCGCTTTATGTTAAAACTTGTGAGGTTGCTGTAGTTTTTGTATACTACGTCACCTATAGTTTTTTAAAAAAGTTTAGTTTACATTATGGAAGATCATGATAATACTTTGTCAATTTATTTAAATATAAAGACTTTATTCTAAAAATGTTATTAAATCATAGTATTCTATTTTGAATAAGACTTTGATAGTAAACCGTATAATACTATTTATACATGTACAGAATATAACGCAAAATACTCGGGCAAAACGTTTTAAGTCAATTGTGATATTATTGATGTTTTCGAGGAGGTTTATCATTAAAAAAGCAGGAATTTAAAAAGTTATATGAACTTGTCTGTCTCTGTCGCGGAAACTCTTCCACCGCTCCAGAGATATCTTTTGTACCCGTTTATTATTAATGGATGCCCTTATGCATGGTTAGCCACACTGCAAATGGGTTCAGGTCCTACTAGGACCCTGAATGAGCCTTCTCTGGTCAGTTCATAGGCCTTTTCATTTCCCCTGTGTCCAGGTACCCACGCCACGGTCATTTTGTTCTGACTTTCTAGGCCCATAAGGGCATTTATGCAATCCCATACTAGTCTCGAATATACTTGTATAGAATCTATTGCCTCTGGCGCTGTTTGTCTATTGGAAATAATGACAATTGACTTGTTGACAGTTCGTTCTCTCATTTGCACACCACAGTAAAGCGGTCACTTCAGCCTGAAATATTGTGGCGTATCTTCCTAGATTTATTAGGATTTTTGTTTTCGACTTTATTCCCTAAATGTTATTCTGTCTTGGAGCCGTTCGCTTATATATAGCCCGGTAAACTCTAATGTGACGTATGTATGAGTTGGTAACACGACGTACAATTTGATAGGCAATGCGCATAAAGCTATCGCAGTGACATAGAGATGAACTAGTTGCATATGTCTTATTCTCTTAGTTTATATGATGAAGCGACCTTTGGACGCGCCAGCTTAGTTTACTGACTATTCTCTGTATTTTTGACAGTCATCTATGCATCTTCTATGGTAAGGTAGGATGACATACCATGATGTAAGTACTAGCTAAAATTATGTGGTTTGGCAAAATATAACTTCAGTATTTAAAAGCTTGTATTAAAAAAACGGCTCCATTCCCCCATTGTACGTGAAATGATGGTGGTATAAAGAGGTGGAACAACAGAGCTACTTAAGCTATTTTTATTTTTAAGCAAAATTGTTCACTTTCCGTGAACATATTAAATTAACATAAAAACACGGGTATTAGAAATATTTTAAAAGTAAAAAATTAATAGATGCTGAAAAATTTTAGGAGAATGGCTAAGTCCACTTGGAGATTAGGTTGCACATATTTTTGTAACTTAGTTACATATAATTAAACCATCTTTATCAGTCACGGTAAGGCTGTCACTATTTTTTAAAAATTTCTCCAAATGTTTTGCATACATACGATTTTTTACTTAAAAAAAATTTTCAAATATTTGATCAGTTTGTCTGTTTGGAACCCCAAAAACCAATATAATTTTTTAGGGTTTCAGTTTTACAATTCAGTACCTTGCACTATTTATCCATAATTAATAAATAGGAACTGAAAAAAGCTATTTGTTGGTGCAAGGTTGACCATTTTACATATATTTCATATATAGATAGGTGTTCTAGACAACTAGCGCTCTATGTGAATTTTATCAGAAGTCCTTCAAAATTACCGAACTTCGTTATTATACTTGACCATTTGTACAACAAACTTGTCGAACAATGGTGAAACAATGTTGTACACAAAATGGAGCAAAGACATTGAGAGTAGAGCCCATCATATTTTCCTGTTTTACAGTTGAGATAGTTTAGTTTAATTTCAGTCTTTTGTTTTCTGTACATTAAATTAATCTACCATTCCTTAAAATTAATGACAAATTCACAAATAAGAAATATTTTTTGTCTGCATAATATTAAAAAATTTCTAAATGACCTATTGACGATTTCAATGAAGGTTTTCTCGCTTATCTAAGACTAGAAAAATTATTGTAAATGGTTCCAGAAATTATAAGACTAACATCCGTTTTTCTTTGTGTTAAAATTTGGGTTAACTAAACGAGTTTAAATTTTAACCAAAATTTTTAACTAGGTTAATTAACCCGAGAATTTGTGTAGTTGGCAGTACTTTCAAACTAATTTTCGCTGATTTGACAGATCTAACAAAAGGTACATTTTTGCGGCATACCGGGTAAGTCGTAGTATGTATTATTAGCTTACCGCTTCATTTTCGTGAGAAGTGGTTTAATAGGGGAGTACGGTTTCACGTGACTCTTGATATGTCAAAACACTAACCGCAGCTTACCTAGCTCTCGACATAGGTTAGAAGCGGTATGTATCGCTGTCCTTGTTTACTGTCTAGCCCGTAAACCGACCTCTTTTGGATTCTGTAAGAAATAATTTAAAGCAACTATCTATATTTTCGCGACACCGGTTTGCAAATATATAATAATGTGGTGGGGGTTTAACCACTACATACCACTTTTACTTAACCCGGTATGTACTTAAAACAATTTTTTGAGGTTAAGTTTGTGAATAACTTATCGCCGAAGCAAGTGAAAACGGAAAATGAGCTATGTTATTGGACATTTAATTTTTACAATACAGATCTATTGTATTCCAAGTGTTTATTTAAATGGGTAAATATGGATTTAAATTTACATAACCTCTCGAGTGGAAAATTATTTGAAGTTATCACTTGTAATCAGCTTTACGCACGCGTAAATGAAAAAAAATTTGATTTAAACCATCAAATAAACCCAGTTCACTTTGACATTCAAATAAAAATCGTTTTGCTTTTATCACAGACTGAAATACTGGCCATTAGTAGCTGCGCCAAATTCAATAATCTATTAATGTAGATCCGTGGCAAATGGTAACATCAACACTAACGTTCTAATTGACATTTTGCAATTAAGAAACTTTTATGTTTTTTTTTTACTCATGGCTTAGTCCCCATTACCCTTAGTGACCATTACCCTACCCCCGGCTAGGACCCTGCAATCTGCAATAATCTAGTGATTATATTAAAATACAGATGTATAATTTGGACTATACTGATTTACTAGAGTTTTAAAAATGCAGATACTAAATCTAGGAATATTGAACTATGTTAATGTATAGTTTTTATTTAAAAAATGTCGTAAATATTTTTAAAAAATTTAATAATTTTTGTACTGTTATTTCCAGTAATCTCTTGAATTAGACTGACTTGATTTTTGTCATCATCTGGGTTGTTACACTTGTTAAGGCTTCATTTTGCAAAAATGTGTATGTGATAATAATAATGATAATGTTAATTAAACTTTAATGTGTGATAAAAATGCAATTTTAAACATTATAGTATTAAGTAAATATAAATTGGGCAAAGATGGAGAATTGTGTAAATTACATTGTTTAAATTTGTTATATTTTATTAATGATAATTACTGTAAATGATGTAAATTTCATAAATATGAATAAAAAAATTGTTAATATATTATGATGTATCTGATTGTATTAGGATTAGCCGCATGTTCCCTGTTGAAGATGTATGCATAATGAATTCACAATTCATGTACCATACTGAACAAAAAGCAAAGTAATAAATTTAAAATTTGGCAGAACAGTCAAATTTATATCTTATATCTATATCTTTTAGTGGACTACTGAATTTTTAAATGATTTCTGTTTAGTTTATAGGCATATGATCTCGGAGGAATATCGAAATGGTTCAGACACATTTTTACGTAGTATTAATATTCTTGGAGGGAAATCAAGCATCGTATCGCATCTGCTCTGTATATCGACAGTTTTATATGTCAGTTTTCCTTGAGACGTACTTCGTGAATATAATGGTTACATTTCTCCATACAGAACTGTCAGCAATAAACTAGAAAGCAAATATGGCGCTGATATTATAATTTCTAACAAGCCTAGTAACGATCCTATCATTAGTTTTCGGGATCAGTTACCCCGCATCAGATGCTTTCTTAGAAAACGTTAAGAATGACATACCGGACAGTTTTAATGTTCTTATGCAAACAATTATTTGTAAAAACGGGCACGGGGACAAAAAGAAGTAGACTACGAGGTGCACTGCTATTTCACATGCAATAATAGCTTCAGCCGATATACAGGGCAGATGCGATACAATGCTTGATTTCCCCCACCTATAACTCCAAGAATATTAAGAGTGAGCAAGGCGATCAAATCAGAGGAGAGCAGGCGGCAATGAGCCAATGTGAAGAGAGATCTTCGTAATAAACAAATTTTAGCTAAAAACTTTCTTCAATGGAAGTGTAGTATTCATTTACTTACAAGAATATCTTTTTTTTCAGTTTAATAACGCCAGCCGTTTGGCTAAAAACTGCTTTTTCCCAGTCAAGATTTTTAGTACAGTGCTTTTTAATAGATGGTGCCACTTACAGCACTACAATAGGGCATTTGCATCATGTAACCAACTTAACTTTAAATTTTAAGTTTTACAAGTTTGTTCGAATTTTTAATGTTTGTATACGCATTTTTAGCTCTGCTTATATTTTTTTTTACATTTCATTCGTATTTTTCTGTTAAAACTTATTTGCGTATGTATAAAGTTTTCAACATTATTAATACTTGTTTTTAGTTTATATTTTTATCTTGCCGTTTGGCCTCAATTTAGATTTTAATGTGTACAAAATTACTTCTAAAATAGTCATTTAATAAGGATATTTTTACTTCCACGTACAGTGGAAGTATAGTAACGACAAAAAATTTTAAAAATTTTTTATTGTTCAAATAGGCTTAGAATGTCATGAAATGTCGAGATTTTAAATTTGAGCGAAAAAAAAATTTCTGTCTGTCTGTAACTTTTTTTGTGCGCACGTTTACTCTGGAACCGTTTAAGATATTGACTTGAAATTTGGTACACATATGTACTTTAACGAGATCTGGAACTAGATTATATTTTCATCTTATTTCGTCGAAGGGTGGGGAGGTAAATATGTAAATCAAGCAGGTAAGAGTCCATAAAATTGGTATTTAGTATATAAAAGAGAAGCTGTGTCAAAAAAATTTTTGGCATTACCACCCCCCACCCCATTATTAAAAGGGATGAAGTTTTATGGATTTTTGGAGTAGAGGATTTTAAATATATTATTAAAGTTCCATAAACAATTATTTCCACATACAAAATTTTTTCGTTGTGAGTGACTTGGATAGAAAATCCGGATGTGGAAGTAGTGATTCCTTGGGCAGGCGGTTTTTCATTATTGTTTCAGTCATGATTTAGTAATAACAGCTAAGAAAACCGCCAGAATAAAGCCTAACTAATAGTCATGTTTAGGCTAATTTCTTAGTAGAGTGAAATTACTTAGAGAAGATAACATTGTCATAGAATGCACAGAGACCGATATCGTTACCGTGTGCTCGTTACCTAGGTAAAGTCCTATTTTTACAGCTGCGTGGGCATTGCACTGCCTATTACCATTAATATATAAATAAAAAATGGATGGCACGGCACCGATATTATGCCAACTGTTATATGCGATGTGCATGTTATCTTTTCCAAGTAATTTCACTCTAATAGTTTGGATATCAACACTATATTAATAACAAAAACCACGTCAACATATTTTAGCCATTTTTGTAACTAGAATGGCAGCATTAGGACTTAACATTGTTGCTATTTAATTACTTGCTCAGATATGACCAGTATACAGGGTGAATCATGAGAAACTGTACATACTTCTACCGTAAGTAGAGGCACCTAAGACAAATACCAAGTGACCATTAAAAAGTGTTTGTTCCCTTTCTTTACTATCATACAGAGTGATTTATGAATTTTGTCCAAAAATTGTTTTGGTCATAACATTTTAACGGTTAATCCGATTTGCCTCATTTTTTACAACAATGTACACTGTTACCTAACAACCATCATACACATCCAAAATTTAAAAAATTCAGGGACGGTTTCCAAAAAATTCGTTGGATTGCTTCGTATACGATAGTTCACCCTGTATATGATTTATCTAAAACTTGATATGAAATTTGTATAGGACACAAATAGGTAGTAAAACCCCTTAGTATTTGAAATTTTTGTCACGCTCTCAATAAATTTTTTATTAACAATCAATTTTCAAGTCAAATGAAAAGTTTGGCAAAATGGAATATTTTAATGTATACTAATATTTGTAAATACAAACATTTAGCTAAAAAAAAATATCTACATACCTCGTGCCTAGGTTTAATAAATACCATCATTTTAATCAATTTCCAGGCCAAGTCTTACATGTTTATTGACAATACATACAGGGGCGGCTTAAGGGCTGGGCAACCCGGAGCGCCGGTTCGGAGGGGTGCCAAATTGAGGGTAAAGGAGAGAGCAAAAAATTTTTTCGGATTTTAAATAGCACCCCCTCCATGAGGCGATACAAAATTTTTTTTCGGATTTTTGAATTTTTTTTAAACCGTCCCTGGATTTTTTAAATTTTGGATATGTATGATGGTTGATAGGCAACAGTGTACATTGTTGTAAAAAATGAGGCAAATCGGATTAACCGTTAAAATGGTATGACCAAAACAATTTTTGGACAAAATTCATAAATCACTCTGTATGATAGTAAAGAAAGGGAACAAACACTTTTTAATGGTCACTTGCTATTTGTCTTAGCTGCCTCTACTTACGGTAGACGTATGTACAGTTCCTCATAACTCACCCTATATAGCTAAAAGGAGATCATCATGACTATTTTGTTTTTAAATATGTATATACATATTTTGTTTTGTTTGTCATTTGTTTGTTTAAATTTTTATGTGTATATTATGTTAATCCCTAATTATGAACTGTACAGTTTCTTGGGAATAAAGTTGATTGATTGATTGATTTACCAGCGTGCGGTAGGCATTGCTGCCACTCCCAGAGTTATACAGCTGGGCCTGCTACGTCCACGCTGGGTTGGACTAAGGTCATGCTTGTTGCCAGCAGCGAATGACACATGCCGCATGGTAATGGAATATGGGATGGGAGGTGTAGGTATTTGTGAGATGCATTACCGCATTGTGTCGTGAGGGAGTGTTTAAGCTCCTTTTTTTGTGTTTTTGGTTCTGGGTATCTGCCTCTTCTGAATCTTCGTGTGAAATATGTGTTGTGTCTTGATATGGAGTGTTTATTACTGTTTATGCTCCTCTTTGTATGTTTCTGCTTCTTCGAATCTTCTTTTTCTGAGTTTTCTGATTCCTCGATTTCCGATGCTAGGTTGGGTTTGGGTCATGCTTGTTGCCAGCAGCGAGAGCCATATGACGCATGGTTTTTTTAAAATTATTTTTCCATTCGCTTTTCTTTCCCAGTTTGTTTATGATTCTCTCGATTGTTGTTTTCCACCTGTAACATGGTCTCCCTATTATTAGTTTGCTGCTATTCAGTGTTACCGTTTTCTTCAGTAGGTTTTCTGCTGTCCTTTTTGCTTTAACCTTCTTGATCCTTTCCCTTATCTCTTTGCTTACCAGGATATGGTCTATTTGTGTGATTGAGCTTCCATTACTCTAGGTGTCAATGCGTGTTTGACTTTTGCTCCATGTATTTATTATTGTTAAGTCAAATATGTGTGCTAGGTTTTTCAGCGCGTTTCCATTTTCGTTAGGCCATATGTGGAGTATATGTGCATTGAAATCTCCAAGTATACGATTTCACTGCACTATGTGTATATATATATATATATATATATATATATATATATATATATATATATATATATATATATATATATATATATATATATATATAAACTATGATTTATTGCGTTAGAGGGAAGCACTGTGGAAAGTTTTGGTTTGTTTACCTAATTAAACACTAACTAATTAATATTTCTTATCAAACTGACAATATTCCGAGGTATAAATTATTTTACAAACACTTTCACTTGTACAAACTTAAATATAATTTCTATACGTTGTCACTTTGCATTTAACTTTTACAAGCTTTTATGGGTATCCATGGTGAGAGAACACTATAAGTCATCTCCCTGCCTCCCACGATATGATCTATTTATTGAGCTGAGTTTCCGCTGCTCTAGGTATCAAGATTGCTCTTTTCTGTGTGTATTTTCTTGGAAACCATTTTCCTGATAGAAACCTGTATCACGCATACCTACATTGAGGTGCCATAAGGATTCAGGTTGGACACTACACACAGACAGTGCCCCGCCCCATTGATTATTTCTGGTCTAATCCAAATTAAACTCATTTGAATATTTTTAGCAATTATGAGAACCTCACCTGAAAGATAGGTATACTTTAAGAGTATTGCGCCACTGATCATTACGTGTTCAATTTTGATTAAATTTGTTTGAATATTTTAATTATGAAAAACACACTTGAAGGTTCACACAGGAAATCTGTATAATCACACTTTAATAGCGATGCATTACTGATTTTCGGGTTATTATTATCACCATTTTTATCATGCGTAATTCTCTTGATTGGCTGAAAGAAACTCGGTTTTGGCTATTAATTATTATTTGTATTATTGACCTAATAGTATGCCTCTGGTTTACTCAATACTATTTAAAATATTAGGTATTGAGTTAATAATTTAGGTTAATAGAGATTAAGTTGATAAAGTCATTAAAGTAATTAAATTTAATAAAATAAAATAAATTAGGTTTATAGCTTAACTTTCTGTGGCTTCTGGCGTGGTGATTGTTGATTTTTATTCCCTCTTCTTTTTGGGCTTAGTACACTTAAAAAACTTTCCACTGCACACACATATTTATTATTTATTTATTTACACTTGCACTGTCTTGCTTTGCTTTATAAACACATGTTGTTCACTTTTGACACTGAATATTTATTGCTTTCCTTACGCAATAAAGCACATGAAAGGGTCTTTTAGGTACCTATATAGATAGGTCTATTTAGGTCGACCGTCAACTAAGAAAACAGCTTTACAGTTTATTTTTTGGTACTATTTAAAAAACACTAATAGTAATTTTCATATATATGAACTTTTTTTTCCTATTATGACATGTCACGTTAAGCAAAATTTCTTGGCTCACCGGTGGCTTAAATTTGATTAAGTTTACCGTTGTTTTAACTGACTTTTAGCACTTATTTCGGGAGCGTCTTATGATGCGTCTATACACGCCGTTTGTCAACTTTCGAATCCCCCAGTTTCTTGGGAATAAAGTTAAGTTAATAAATTTTTCGCTAAACTACGACTAAAATAAGATCACCAAAAGCCGTTGAAACGTTTTAGTGGCTGCATTTTGGTTATCTCAGCTGAATAGCATATTTGTGCTAATTGGGGTGTCGGAACAAGACTGACTAAACATAATTGTTTGAGACTTATCATCAATGAATTATCTATGGCCCATTGATAAACGTAGATCTTGATTTAAATGTACGTTTCCCAAATTAATAGATTCTAATGAATCTGCCGAGAAATTAAGATAAATCTGTAGGTCATCAGCATACATGTGCACTGAACAATTTTGAATTACTTAGCATATATCTGCTGTGTAGACTGAGAATAGTAGCGGCAGGGGCGGATGGGCCCGGGGGGCAAAATGGCAAATGCCCATCGGGCCGGTTCGGGCCAATGTAATCCTTCTAATAAAAAAACTCGACGAACAAGATAATTTAAAGGGCAGAAAAAAAATTTTTTTTGGATATCAAAAAATGTTAGGATGGAAAAAATTTTTTGCATTTCTCCTCACCGCTCATCAAAAAAAAATTTTAGGGTCCCCACATAAGAAGTGCCCAGGGGCCTCTTAAACGTAAATCCTGCAGTGATAATATTAATAAAAATTGTTGGGCCGTTTCGCTAAAATTGCCAGGGCCTATTGGACCGACCCCATCCGCCCCTGAGTAGCGGTCCAAGGATTGACCCTCGGGGAACGCCTGTTTGGGTTGTTTTAAAATCAGATATTTCGCCTTGTTTACAGTTTTACGGCTTGCTGTCTATCTAGAAAATAGGTAGAGAACCAATCTAATGCAGCATTCATAATTTTATAAAAAGATAGCTTTGTAAGAAGCAACTTTATAGTAATCGAGTCCAATGCTTTAACATATCAATTAAAACTAGTGATGTGCACTGGCCATTATAAAAACCCTTTGTTATATAATTGGTAATCTTGAGAAGTGCTGTAGTACAACTAAAACCTTTCCTAAATCCCGCCTGGCAAGTTAGTAAAATTTGATTATTGTTAAGATAGTCGACAACCCGACTATTTACTATTCTTTCTAATATCTTAGAAGGAGCAAGCAAGACGCTGAGAAAGAAAATGATCATCCCCGCAGAGACCAATTGGTCATTCTTATATATCCTGTTACACTCGTAGGGTGATTCACCGGTCATGAATAGTTTATACAAATGCAGATTATTTTGTTACGATTACAGGTTTGTATTTAGTTGTCCCAGCCAAAATCAACATGGCGAGTGGAGAACGCGAGCTCGCGTACCATTACGGTTATAATTTTACAGAGTGAGAGTGAAATATACATTTATTTTCGGTTTATAACGTATTCCCAGAATCCTTAAAAATTTCCAAAGGTTTATAAAAAATGTAACATTGATGATCCTTCAAATCACAGACCAATATGTCATACCATGCCTTGCTAAAATATGTGAAATCATCCTAAAAAAACCAGTTAACTAGTTTCCTAGAACATAATAAACTTCTCAGTTCCAATCAATATGGCTTCCGTAATAAATTATCTACTACACTTGCCATTGATAAACTAACCTCGATAATCAATGATGGATTTTGAAAATGGAAATTACATCTGGTCTCAATTCTTAGATCTTACTCAGGGCATTCGATTGCGTGTCCCATGAAATACTGATACACAAACTAAATTATTATGGCTTTAATGAACAGAGCAAAGCCCTTCTAACTTCTTACCTGAGCGATAGACAACAATTCGTAGTCTACAATGGGATAAAATCGAATCTTCTTAACCCATTACCTCCCACTGTACTTATTTGAGTACACCATGAATTTTTGCCTCCCAGCAACATGTATTAAAATATTTCTACAAACTTATGTCTTGGTAGGACTCTGCAATATGTAGGAAGTGCGTAATTTCAAGGTTTTTTTATGAATGGGGCATTTGTAGTAAATGACAACTTAAGAGATTGAGTAAACAAGTTGTGCTAAAACCTGTGCTTTCAAGAATTAGTTTTTATAACGTGAAAGTTAAAATATTCCATCTGAGGTGGTAAATTAGGTTTTAAGGTATGTATTTTAGTTGTTTATAATATCGGGACACACGATTTTGCATTATTTCAAAAAAAAAAAAATGAGAAAAAGGCAGTGTACCTATTTGAGTACAATGGGAAGATATGTATAAGTAAATTCGGAATATCTTTTCAGAACTTGCTTCTACATGGATTCTAAATTCCAGCCAATCGCTTCGAAAAGTTTTTACGGCAAACATTTCACAACAATGGGAAAAGCAATGGAAGAAGTTTCTTCTGCAAAGTACGACCCAGAAATAGTTATTATCCCGCCTGAGGTAGATATGCAAACAGATGGTATTTTCAACTTTCCCTGCGATATTCCTGGAGAAGTAGAACTTTACTATTCCCTAGACGACGAAATTCCCTTATCTAAAGTAGCTGCTAGAAATCGGGAACCTGTAGAAAGTGATTACGATAGCGATGACGACGTGTCGTTATCTGTTCCATTTACTAAGAAAATTGGAAGTTCAAATAGTGAAAGTAAAAAGGAGGAGCCTAAGAGGACAAAGAATTATGAAGATATTAGTATGAAGGATAAAACTATGGGCTACGAAGAAAGACTAAGAACAATGATAGAAGATGTCAAGAATGACAATTCAGTTCAAATGTTTCAAGATTGTTTGACGATAAGTTTATAAAATTGATCGTTGAGCAATCAAATCTGTATGCATCATAAAAAAATAACCATGGTTTTGGGTTACTGCTCGACCAAGCAGTAAATAACTATAGAGTATCTATTCGCGGAAAGAAATGGTGGTGGTATTCATTCGTTAAACATTGGAATCGTAAATGCATGGAGACTGCACCTACAAGCTCATAATGATAAAATGTATTTACTTGGTATGTTGCTCGCCATTACCTAAATTTTTTTGGGAAGGCGACTTTGTCGAAAAGGCGACCTGCTTCTCATCCAAGAAGTATCACGGAAGACAGTGAGGCTCGTCCAAGAAGTATCGCGGAAGACAGTGAGGGTCATTTTCCGAAAAAAATCGAAAAACAACTAAGGTGCCATCAATCTCACCTTCGAACAAGATGGAATTGTCTAAAGTGTGACGTCACTTTATGTGTTGAGCGTGATTGTTTCATAGCATTTCATTCAAAGAATTAAATAATATTCATCTGTAATGCATTTCTACAACAAATAAAAACTTTTGATGACTTTTAAAATTTCGCACTATTTTCTTATACATTATCCTGTTGTACCCATTTGAGTACACCATTTTTTTTTCAAAAACTTGCAAAATAAAAATTTTTGTAACAATTTTTCTAGTATAAGTGTGCATATGAGTGGCCAACTAAAGCAAAAAACTCATAATAAAGAAAAAATATTCGTGGGAGCTAATGGGTTAACATAAAGCATGGTGTCCCTCAAGGTTCCGTCCTGGGCCCAATTCTCTTTCTTATATACTTTAATGATTTTCCCAATTCGGTTACCAATAATGTACTACCCATATTATTTGCTGATGACACCAACCTAACTATCTCAGAGAGAAATATTGAAGACGTCCTGAATGAAATACCTCACATTACATCAGTCTCAAAAAAAACTGGTTTATCTCAAACAAACTATGCCTAAATGCATCAAAAACAGAGACCATGATATTCAGCATGCGCAACTTGCAAGATATAAACAACCCAGAGTTATTAAATTCCTTGAGGTTAAATTAGATCCAAAACTAACTTGGGACAGTCACACCAATCATGCCTGTAACAAAATAGCTACTACGTACACTTACCTGCTTCGTAATCTGGTTGGAAAAGTATCACAAAATACATTAACAACTGCATACCACAGCCTCATCCACTCAAGTATATCTTATGCTACACTAGTCTGTAGACATGCCACAAGTTTAATAAACGTATTTTCAGCGTAACGAAAGGCAATACGCATAATTTCGGGACTAAGATATAGAGATGATTGTAAAGATCAGTTCAAAAAATTTAAAATTATGACAGTTCCTTGCACGTACATATTTCAGTATCTTCTATATGTAAAAAATAATGAAGGTGTATTTAACACAAGAAGTCAAATTAACTAAAACTAGAGACGACACTGGTTATTTAGGAATTCAGTTTTTTAATGTCCTGCCGCCTGAAGTAAGATCGTTGAATATTAAACAATTTAAATGCAAAGTAAAAAAATACTTGCTCGATAATGCTTTCTATAGCACAAAAGAATTTTTAGATATAAATCACCGTATATTAATTAAGTTCTGCCTAGTACATTAGGGTGCACTGTCCAAAAATTACTTTGCGCAGTGTTTTATTACCCTATATTTATTTATTTTAATATGTCATTTAATTAAGATTGTTCACAATGTATTCATTTGTCCTCGTTTTTTACATATCATTTTATATTTACATATACTGTGAATAATTTTTTATTATTCATTCATATTATTTTATCTTATATCACTTTAACTTTTTTTGACGTGTGTAAACACTTGTGTATATTGACACTAATACAACTATCTATCTTTCGATCTATCTAGTATTTAAATAATCATAAATGTTATAATCTTTAAAATAGTTTCAGGTACTTCCCATTGCTCTAAGGAATACAACCACATACAGTTTTTATCATAAATTTTGTATATAGTTAAATGCCTTACTCTAATAATGAAATCAGGAACTATTTTCATTGACAAACTACAATATTCAAGTACAACAGAAATTTACAATAAAAAGTATTTAAAACAGTTTTAAACATTATACTGTGTGTGGTTTCTTAAATATTTATAATAAATCGAAAATAAACGCATATTTCCCTCTCACTCTGCAAAATCCTATCCTTAATATTAATATGTAGTCACTAATCACAAAGTTAAAATCCCAATTACAGCTGCCAACGTAATAAAATAAAACCCAATCTTCACACAGCATCACATCAGATTAATTCACTCAGATGGTACGTATATAAATTTACTATTGTAATGTGTTACAACCCTTAGAATGAATGTAGTGTATTTGCACCTACTCGAGAAACCTACCAGAAGTTAGTTCTGGTGACATCTGGAATGATCTAGAGAATGGTAGTGTCATTACAGAACAATCGAGATCTGTCATTTTTGGGTATAAAAGACCGACCGCATTCTCGGCGAGTAGTTCAGAAGTTCAGAAAGTTCAAAAAGTATAGAAAGTGAGGTTAAGACTTCAAGGATAAACATTGTGATTTTAGTCAGTAAAGTGTATTTAAATTAATAATAGTATTGTGAAGTATCCAGTAAATATTTAATAAAGTGTGTTAGTGGACATCTCTTGTTATAATTTTTGGAACCCACGGAATTTGCGAGGGTGGTTTCCTAAGGGTGGAAACACATCACAAATTGGTGTCAGAAAGCGGAATTTTATGACAAGAGGAGCTCTGAAGTTGTGCTGGAGTGTTCGAGAAGTATTCTCGAGGTTTAGTGCTAACACGGAGGACTCATTTACTGGATATTTGTTCGAGGGTTATTTTCGAACAGGAAAATAGTGTTAAGTGCATTTTTGAGACATTGTAGAACATTTTATTAGGACATTAGTGTGATAATTAAATCCTTTGAACTGAGAAGTGATAGAGACACTGAAAAAGACTCATTTAGTGCGTGAAAATTTCTAGAACTTTTCTATTTGGACATTAGTGGAGATTATTAAATTCTCTGAACTGGATAGTGACAAAAGACTCTGGATAAGACTTTTTTTTCGTGCTATTTCGAGATTTGTCTGGGAAGTTCCATTACCGATATTGACGTGACAGTTAAATTTATTTTATTTTAACATAATCTTATGCCTATAAAAACTAGAAGTATGGCATCCGATAAACAAATACAGGACTTATTCGAACAATTCCAAAAAATGATGGCACAGCAGCGCCAGGAGGAGGAAAAACGGCGTCAAGAAGAAAAAGTCGAACAAGAAAAGCGACGTCAGGAAGAAAAAGAAGAACAGGAGAAAAAACGTCATGAAGAAAAAGAAGAAAGGAACGAAGTAAAGAAAATGATGGAAGATCAGGAAATAAGACGTCAGAAAGAAAGAGGATGAAGAAAGAAGACGTCAAAAAGAGAAAGACGAATTGAGACAAATTATGGAAGACCTGAAGATACGACAACAAGAGGAAAAACAGGAGCAAGAAAGACGCCAGGAAGAATTAAGGAAAATTCTAAATGAACAAATCAAAATACAACAGGACGCTATAATTTCTGCCAATGAAGTACTAAAATATGAAGTCAAAGAAGAGATAAACAAGGTCGAAGGTAAAGTAGGAGTAGTCGAGACAGAAGTCAGTCAAGTAAAAGGAGAAGTAACTGAAGTTAAAGAGAAAGTAAACAAGTTCGAAGAAGAAGTCAAAGGAGAAATAGACCGGCTTAAACGACAGTTGAGAGATAGAGGAAGCCAGCAGGTGGTATCATCAGGTCAGCGACTAAAACCTCCTTCTTTTGACGGCCAAAGTTCCTGGACGACGTACAAGAGGCAGTTTGAGGCAGCATGTGCGAACAACTGGGATAACGAGGAAAAGGCCATGGCATTAGTTCTGGCGTTAAGGGGCTAGGCCTCAGAATTACTTCAGACTATCCCAGTGGAGAAACAAAGGGACTTTAAAGTCTTGGAAGCTGCATTAGACTTGAGGTATGGCGACCAACATCTCGCCCAATTATACCAGACTCAGCTGAAATCCCGGATGCAAAAATCTGGGGAAAGTTTACAAGAATTTGAAGCTGCGATAGAGAGACTGGCACACCTGGCGTATCCGAGTGCACCTAAAGAATTCCAGGAACAATTAGCCGTGGGGGCCTTTTTAGATGGTATAAGGGACGAAGAGGTCAGGCGAGTTCTGAGGCTGACGAGACACCAAAGTAGTAGCGAAGCTTTGGTGCGTGCACTCGAAGTAGAAGCCGCTTACAGGGATACGCCAAGGTCGAGAGTGCGAGCTGTGACTCTCAAAGAATCGCAACCAGAAATGAACCAGAACCCTATGTTGACTGAGATGCAGAAAATGTTTACCAAACTATTGGATAAATTAGATGACCTTGGAAAGCAGGAAAAACAGAAAAACAAAGGAAAGCCGAGTGGTGGTATTAAATGTTACAACTGCGGCAAGGTAGGACACATGAAGCGAGACTGTCGACAGCAGAATTCGGAGAGTCGAGTAAATGCTGTGAATCTTGAAGAGGAGCAGGAAAACAGTACCAGGGGGGGTTGTTCTGGCTAGGGAATGCAGTGCCCCCAGAGAAATTAAGATTTCCCAGCTTCGAAGAATCGCAAGCAGACTGTTGTTGCATGGATATGTGAACGGAAGAAAATGTTTGTTTACCATCGACACAGGTACTACGTCATCAATAGTACGGCCAGGATTTATATCGGGCATAAAGATTACCAAAAGGCAAAATGAAGAAGTGATCGTCCGGACAGCTACGGGGGACAGGGCTACGGTTCATGGAGAAGTAGACCTGGGTTTGCAGATTGGGCATTTGAGGTTCGACCACAGGATCATCGTGGCTGACATTACGGATGACTTCATTTTGGGACTGGACATTATGGAACAGTATGGATTTATTGTTGATGTAGGAAAGCGAATGTTAAGGATTGGGAACGAACAATTTATTTTGTCAAAAGTGAACGACCAATGTGAGAAAACCAGGCTGTTGACAACGCAGGCAGTCAAAACTCCTGCATTATCCAGAAAACCAGACAAGGAAGATTGCAAGCGCTACCCTCAGGTGGAAAAATTGCCGAACATGGTTGAAGTCAACATTGTCAAGGTCGATCTTCCACACAGTTGGCCAAAGGAAACTCTGAGGCAAGAGCAATTGCGCGATGTAGAAATCGGACCCATGTTGAGAGCAAAAGAAGGCGGGACGCGTCCAGCATGGAAGGATGTTTCCAACAAAGAAGTGGGGCTGAAGTCACAATGGGATTCACTTATGGTCGTAGATGGGCTTTTGAGGAGAGCATGGGAAAGCCCAGATGGGAAGCAGGTTGCCATGCGTCTAGTGATTCCCAGGTGTCGTGTACCAGAAGTACTCCAGGAAGCACATAATGAAACATCCAGCAAACACTTCGGCATAAACAAGACATTGAGTAGAGCACGGGAACAGTTCTATTGGGTTAATAGTCGCCAGGATGTGGAGGCCTGGTGTCGCAAGTGTAAAAATTGTGCTGCCCGTGGAGAACCATTTTCGATGAGCAACTACAGAAATGGAAGCCGAGAACAGCCGAAGAATGATCGAGAGCAGATGAACAGAACTAGTAACCGCTTGAAGGCTCGTTATGATCAGAATGCCAGTACAGGGGGATTCAAGGTGGGGGATCTGGTTTGGCTGTACAACCCACAGCGGAAGGAATGGAGATCCCCGAAACTTCAACCTCCTTGGGATGGACCGTATACTATTATTACCCGAATTAATGATGTCGTCTATCGTATTCAACGAAACAAAAAGTCCAAGATGAAGATCGTACACTTGGATAGACTGGCGAAGTATGTGAAAGAGGCTGAATTGCCTGACCGGGACGTTCAGGCTTAAGGAGGGGGCAGTGTAATGTGTTACAACCCTTAGAATGAATGTAGTGTATTTGCACCTACTCGAGAAACCTACCAGAAGTTAGTTCTGGTGACATCTGGAATGATCTAGAGAATGGTAGTGTCATTACAGAACAATCGAGATCTGTCATTTTTGGGTATAAAAGACCGACCGCATTCTCGGCGAGTAGTTCAGAAGTTCAGAAAGTTCAAAAAGTATAGAAAGTGAGGTTAAGACTTCAAGGATAAACAAAGGATAAACATTGTGATTTTAGTCAGTAAAGTGTATTTAAATTAATAATGGTATTGTGAAGTATCCAGTAAATATTTAATAAAGTGTGTTAGTGGACATCTCTTATAATTTTTGGAACCCACGGATTTGCAAGGGGTAGTTTCCTAAGGGTGGAAACACGTCACACTATGAATAAAACACCACTTATTTAAAATTTCTTTGTATATTAAAAAATTGACAATAAATCATTATATATAACATTGAGTTATGTATGACTTTTTATTTATTGGCGACACTTCACACAAATATCATTTTTTCCGATGCACTAATACTTCAATGAATAAATTTAAAAGAGGTCAATATTACATAGCCCCGGTCAACTATTGCATGCCACACACCAACATAGTAAGGCACCAGAAATGTTTATACAATATATAATAATTTAACTACATTGGAAAAAATGTTACTGTTGTTGTTAAAAATGATAGGTGGCACTGATATATTTTCTTCGAGGGTCCAATTCACCTGAAAAAAGAGAAAGAAAGAAAACATTAAACCAATAATTCTAAAAGAGAATTCTTATGCATCCAATATCCGACATCAGATGTTTATCAATATCAATTCACATGGATCCGAAATTTTTTATTCAATAATCCTATATTTTAGTGATATTTAAGCTTGCTTTTAATAACTTTATGAGTAGTTTCCGAACACTGTAAATTATTCAATAGTATTCAAAAGTTTACTGAAACATCATCATAATATAATTAAAATATTTTTTATTATTATGAAAAAGGTTCTGATAATCCAAGATTTGTAGACTAAGAGGTTACCTAATACACACATTTTCCCCACCAAAAATATTATTAGCCAACGAGCAACTGGTGTGTAACACACCAGGAACCAGGGCACAGATCAGAAATATTAGTAAGAATTTGTGTAATGTTAATGGTGCGGGAGCTAAGTAGCTTTTTCGGACACTCATCGTTACAAGCATTTTCTATGCGCTGATTAATTCTATCGAACTTAAATAACGACAAAATAGACTTCTGGCATATGTCAGCCTGGCTGCGCCTCCTGACGGCCCACACTTTCTGGCGATCTTATTTTATTCATTCTAAACATAAAATGTGTACACACAAAAAAATGAGCCTTGTAACAATGACATGATTTCACTAATTTTTAAACAGTCTTCGTGTCACTCCTGACAGGAGGTGTCCCGCCAGAAGTCGATTTTATGAATCGTTATCATCCATTAAACCATAAAAATATCTTAAAGTTCATAAAACGATGAGCTGCCGAAAAAGCCACCTAGCTCCCGCTCTATAATTAAGGTACTTGTATACTAAAATTAACTTTTACAGTTTTAAATATAATTTGGTATACTAATAAATAAAGTGATCTTACACTTGAATTTTCAATAAAAATAAAATCATCCGTTTAGTTTTGGAGTAGTCGATTCGGAAAGTTTAACAAATATGCCTTACTTGACATAGTAGAGTTCGGATGCATGCTAGGCTAAGTTAATTTTCGCTCTTAACACTACAATTTTTTAGAAACGTTTAAAAAACTAGCATAACATTAAATAGCTTCTTATTAACACTATGTTAAAACCAGGGTGTATTAAATAGGTGGTGTGACGACAACTCTCACAGTGGCTTCATAAGTGCTTACTTTGTACATAATGTAATAGATGGCAGGACCAATAAGTTCTCTCATTACTTACGCATAGATAGATAATTTTACAAGTTCTGTGCATACGTGCATACAGTATTGCATACATTCCTGGCCTTTTGTTTTTATTTAGTGAAACAAGAGTCCAGTGACATCTGACATTAAGTAGCTAAATTAAAACATTGAAAGAATATATGCAACACTACATGCAGCATTGCACGTGTCGCCACAGCTAACCTCAAAAATATATGTTTCTTAAGATTTACAAGTATTACGTAGCTATTATTAAAATTTCTACCTGGTTCCTGTACTTTCAACCAAAATCAAGTTCAACGCAATCTGTATGAAGTTTCAAAAAGTTTTGTCACAATAAAATAAGACACTTTTTGCAGGTAAGGAATCTAACCTATAATTAGCAGTCTATTTTTATTAATCAACATAATTAAAAAATTATTTGCGTGAATTTTTAAATATTTGCTTGGAGCCAGTATGGCTCCAAGCTAAAAATGCCTATACAAACATTAAATATGAGAATAAACGAAAACACCTTAAAATTTGAGGTTATGTTAGTTATACGATGCACATTCCCAGGTAATTGTAGGACCTTATTGCTCGCGCCATCTACTAAAGTAAATAGTAACCATGCACTTATGAAGCCATTATTATAATAGAAAAGTGCTGTACGTCGGACCACCTATTTAATACACCCTGGTTAAAACCCTGAAAAAATCGCCCGTTTAGTATAAAAGTCATTAAAATTTTAATCGATTTTAAGACCTAAAGGGCATAGCCAGCATAATCATGTGTTAGCTGCCTCTGCACCAATCGGGTCGAGATTTTGAGTTGACAGTAGTGTTAGATGAAATTTCCCAAAATATTATTTTTTTGAAAATCATTTTTACGGGAGTTATGGGGGTGAAAAGAAAAATGAAAAAAAATTGTTTTCTCAAGAACGCATAAACCGATTTTCATGAAAAAAATATATGTTATGGCTTTTGATGGCACAAACGTAGGAAAAAATTATTGAGTCCGTTTGTCGGAAAGTGGTGAAAAAATTTTTTCAAAATAAAAATAATTTTTTTTTAGGGGATGTTCTTGAGGTACACCCATCATTTCCTTACAAATAAATGCTTATAAGCCCCTTTAAAACATATCCAATTTTCAAAGAGATCTGAAGGGTACAACAGTATTCAAAATTGATAATCACTGGCATACTGCGGGCGTACGTTGGGGTTTTTCGTAGTTAGTAGTCCCAAAAACGCCTAGAGCCTATGAAAGTTGACCAATACAAATAATTTTTTTTTTTTTTAATTTCTAAACGATCCCCCACGAGCTTTTTTGATAAAAATTACTCTGCATTAATAGAAGTTGGTTTATAGTCCAGTCTAATTTGAGTGCTAATGAATGGATTTTGATGAAACCTTGTGCAATGTGTTTGTAATAATGACGTTAATAAAAAAGTTGAAAAAAAAGATTAGAGTAGGAAATGATTGGAAGAGGTAGAAAATACCCCTTTTATCACGGGTTTCGTAACTTGCAGAATTAGGTAAAAAATGAAAAAAAAAAAAACTACATTTACATTTTTTTGCCCAAAATAAGATGTTTTCACTTTTGTGAATTTTTTCGAAAAATGCACATTTTTCGAGATATGGCCATTCGAAAATTCATAAAAGTGGGGGAGGGGAAATGTAAAAGTTGACAAAAAATCTGAAAAAATTCAGGTGAATGTATCATCGAAATATGACTTTTTTTTATTTGCAACTTTTCTGTAAAGTGCGTTTTCACAGAGTCTTTCCAGAAAAACTAGAAAAACTATCCCTTTCTTTGAAATTGTAGCGCTTTAAAAACATGTAACTTAAAAGTTTGAAAAAACTGAGATGCATTGAAGCCTACTAAACATTTTTCATCTCTTGGAATTTTTTTGTAACTTGCTAAATTTCTGAGTTACAGGCAGTTTTTCGCGATAAATAATGTACATTTTTTGCACATTAAAAAATACATGAAAATTCGAAATGAAATTTACATGTATTATAAAAAAATATGAAACCTATAAACATTTTTTTTTATCAATTTAAATAATTTTTGTATATAAATAGAAAAAATAAAATAAGTGTTATACTTGTAACTATATAAACTTATTTCGTCCCTTTGAATCATTAACAAATAAAAATTGTGGAAAAAAAAATTCCGGAAAACTTTTTCACATTTTCAATTTAAAAATTTTATAAAACTTTTAAAAATGGTATAACTATATAGGTTTCATATTTTTTTATAATAATATATATAAATCACGTTCACTTTTCAAATTTTCATGTATTTTCTAATGTGCAAAAAATGTAGTACATTATTTATCGCTTAACTCAGAAAATTAGCAAGTTACAAAAAAAATTCCAAGACAAAAAATGTTTAGAAGGCCTCAATGCATACGTCTGCATTTTTCAAACTTTTAAATTACATATTTTTAAAGTGCTACAATTTCAAAGAACTGCCCCTTTCTTTTTTCATGTTTTTCCGGAATCGGAAAGACTCGGTGAAAACGCACTTTACAGAAATGTTGCAAATAAAAAAAAAGTCTTGTATCTGAATTTTTTCAGACTTTTTGTCAACTTTTACATTTCCCCTCCCCCACTTTCATGAATTTTTGAATGGCCATATCTCGAAAAATATGCATTTTTCGAAAAAATTCACAAGAGTAAAAACATCTTATTTTGGGCAAAAAAATGTAAATATATTGTTTTTTTTTCACTTTTGACCTAATTCTACAAGTTATGAAACCCGTGATAAAAGGGGTGTTTTTTACCTCTTTCGATAATTTCTTACTTTAATCTTTCTCTTTTTCAACTTTTTTATTAACGTCATTACAAACACATTGCACAAGGTTTCATCAAAATCCATTCATTAGCACTCAAATTAGACTTCTATTACTTCTATTAATGCGGAGTAATTTTTATCAAAAAAGCTGGTGAGGGATCGTTTAGAAATTAAAAAAAAATTATTTGTATTGGTCAACTTTGATAGGCTCTAGGCGTATTTGGGACTACTAACTACGAAAAACCCCAATGTGTACGCCCGCAGTACGCCAGTGATTATCAATTTTGAATACGTTGTACCCTTCCGATCTCTTTGAAAATTGGTTATGTTTTAAATGGGCATATAAGCATTTATTTGTAAGGAAATGATGGGCGTGCCTCGAGAACATCCTCTAAAAAAAATATTATTTTTATTTTGAAAAAATTTTTTCACCACTTTTCGACAAATGGACAATAATTTTTTCCTATGTTTGTGCCATCAAAAGCCATAACATATATTTTTTTCATGAAAATCGATTTATGCATTCTTGAGAAAAAATTTTTTTTCCATTTTTCCTTTCATAGGCGAAGCAAAAGGTCGGGAAGAAATGAAATTTGGTGGGATAGTAGGCATAGGTCCCCTACACCTGAGTTTGCGACCTCGGGGGGTTGCCGAGGTGGGGGGTGAAAACTCTGCGTCGCGACGCTTTTCGGGATATAGCGCCGTTGTGGTAAGTGCTATTGAAAAAAAGTTCAAATGAAATATGTAGAGAACAAACAATTCTGTAATATTTTTTTTTCTGAAAGAGTAATGTTTTCTGAGTCTGCAGATGCCCGATTTGATACATTTGGTCGTATGATAAAAGATATGATTTTTTTGAAGCGCGCGGAAACTATTGGTCGTAGACGAAAAATACAAAGATCAAAATTGTGCACAATTTTGTTCTCTACATATTTCATTTGAACTTTTTTTCGATAGCACTTACCATAACGGTGCTATTTCCCGAAAAGCGTCGCGACTCAGAGTTTTCATTCCCCCACCCGTCGAGCGTCAACCCCCTGAGGTCGCAAACTCAGGCGTACTATCAGGGGATCTATGTCGACCATCCCACCAAATTTCATTTCTTTCCGACCTTTTGCGAATAGAACCCCCTTTTTTTGTACCCACTGCTTGGCCTATCACCCCCATAACTCCCGTAAAAATGATTTTCCAAAAATAATATTTTGGGAAATTTCATCTAACACTACTGTCAACTTGTGTTCAAAATTTCGACCCGATTGGTGCGGGGGCAGCTAACACATGCTTATCCTGCTATGCCCTTTGTATAAATAAAGCAACTGTTGAAATTAATTTGCAAAGCTGCATATTTTGAAGGTTGGCGTAAGTTTCATTATTTTGTATTTTTTTGTTTTTGGGGTTGCAGAATTTTGTTTATATTCGTTTACTTTATGCAAAGAATCAGCAAATTTTGGAAAAAAAACATTTCAAAGTGAAAGTAAACTACAATTTTTGTCTTCCAAAAAAAATATGAGCTTTCTAAAGATTTTAGATTTTTACCAAGCTCCTTTACGTTTTTCATGCGATTTCCTTCACAAACATGAAATGATCTTGGCATTCGGATTTATTATTTCTAATACCTTTTTTAAGTCTTAAAATTGTTCTTTTTTCGGGACTTCTTTTTTAACTAACTTGCCTTTATATTTTAGTTGTTCCGACATTTTTAAATATGTTGTATTATCATTTAAACTGACGATACATTTTACAAAAATTAACAAGCGGTAACAAGTAGATTAGTATATGACAGTCATATTTAATATGTGTTGCCAAATCTTTTTACTCTATCACTCTCGTTATAATTTATCAAATCTGCTGATAGATTCGTTCTTATCAGTATATAAGTACCTTAAGCAAAGGACTCATAATTTAACCCGAAAATTTAATAAAGAACATTTTTGTATAGATATTTTTATTAAAAAAGTGAATGGTAAGTATAGCAAATAAACCAGCTAAATTGAATATGAGGAAGGTTTACGCAATTTAAATTTAAAGTGCTTATGCAACCACAGTAATGACGGGAACTTTTCTTTATTGCGATTTTGGTCCTTTTCTAATATTTCCTCCCACGTTCATGAATTTCATTAGTTATAGAACTTAATTTTACTCCATTCATTCTCATACTGCCAGATTGATATACAAGTTATTTCTTCAATAAGAAGTGGTACTTCTTGTCACTGGGCACGAAAATTGTTCATCAAGGTGCAGCCGACATGAAGAACACCTTGTTATTAAAAAAAAAAAAAAACTTTTAAATACGTTTCATATAAAAAATTTTTAAACCCTCTTGCAAAGTAAAATTGTGATGTTTAATGATTTGTATATCTTTGCATTACTAGTTATTGTTTACTGAAAATCGTGGTCGTTGGCGTTGTATTTAGAAAGTAATCATATTAAAACACTTGGAATTTTGTACACTCTTGGGAATTTGAAGTGTGTACTTTTTTCCTTCCTACCAATACTAGATCTGTTATATTTTTTATAATTGCAACAAATTATATTGTAAAAATACAGAAAAGAAACAATTTTTGCATAATGTACAATTGTATAATTTGATTTGTTACAAGGGGATACAAAGGCATGAGACGAGCTGTCCCAGCCGATGAACCAAATTTTTAGCATTTTTCATTAGTTCTTCACAAAATTCTAGTTTAATCCGACTAGTCACAAAATACATTACACAAACTGTTTTCTTACCTAATCACTTTCTCCTTCAGAGTCACTTTCTTCCTCAGCGTTTTGTAGCCAATCAATAAACTCTTTCATCTGTTCAACAAACATCATTTTACCCTTGACGTTGTAATCTTGCTTGAACCATTTCAGTATTGACTGCTCCGAGATAACGTCTGTTTTGTAAAACAGCATTATAATCTTCTGGAACGCCTTCATAAATGTCATGTTAGAATAGCAGTAATCCTGCACTTTAAGTAGTAGACTGAGTTCTGCTCGAGCAGATTGGGTAAAGGCAGAGAACAAGTTAGTGTAGTACTTCAAATGACGTACTGCTTGTTCAGTTACAAGTTCCTAAAAATACATATTTATTAACTTAATGTAGGTATCATACACAGTGATGCAAAATTTCATGAAACTTAAAATTTGTGAAATTTCAATGACATTTTTGTGAAAGTTTCGAACAATTCATCTGAAATTTCTGAAATATAAAATTAAAAACATAATAAGTATCATGAAGCTTTTGTGAAAGTTCAGTGAAACTTTCATTTTATGAAATTTAAATGAATATTTCTTAATATTATGAAAGTTAAGTGAAATTTTTTGAAATATTTAATGAAATGATGAAACTTAAGTTCTGTGTAACATTAGTAATGTTTTAAACTTCCGAGAGATACTTAATGACTAATAAATACCACTTTTGAAAAACGTTTTATTACAAAATCGATGTCACATTGTTATTATTTTGGGAACACGAAAAATATTTTTTCACTTCACTTCACTTTCTGGTTTCATTTTGTTGATTATTATGGGTTTTAACTTTCCCACGATTTTTAGCTAACCTAACCTCTAAAATAAACGTCAAAACCAGACTTTAATCCTTATTAGTTGAAAACAAGCTAAAAAGGCGCGCGAAATTTAAATTTCGTTTGACGTAACGGAAATACAGATTTTGCGGCTGAAACTTTTAGAAATTTCAAAATGAAATTGAAACATTCAAAATGAAATTTGAAATTTTGCATCAGTAATCATACAACAATAATTATAATTTAAATAATTTGCATAATTCGTTTATCTAGTTGTTTTTTTTTTTTCGATCTTTGAATGTACTTGCAGATATAGTATTTTCTATTACTATTATTTTGATACATACACATGCACATATTATTCGAGGTTTATAGTACACAGAATTTAGCCTAGGGTGCTCTTATTTGAGGAATAGCACGTCAGATTTGAAAAATGCTCCCTAGGAGAATATCGGATTAAATTCACGTATTTTGTGTAATTTTTCTTCTTCGATATGAACATAGTCCTATTCTGGGTTATTTAATCAAGTAAGAGCTAATTTAAATAGTCCACTTCTTATTAATAGATGTATGGAACAGAGATGGGTAAACTCCCAAAGTTTTGATTAACCTCTGAAAATTTCCAGGCAGTTTTGCTGGAAACTTTCCATTGGGAATATCGATAACCTATTTTATGAAGTCTGATTCGTGATGACAGAAGCTTCATTCTGATGCCAAATAAGTGCATATAAATATATTATTTATGTGACTTTCACAGATTACCAAATACCTTATATCATAACGCGAGTGGGAAGTTAGCCAGTATTTTTTGTTTGAGTTATTAAATAATTGAATAAATAAAATAATTTAAAGCATGTTGAAGATTTCCAAGTCGTAACTTCTCTGTGCTCGGTGTAGAAATTTAATTGTGGAAAATAAGACAGAAATGAATTAATAACATACTTAAATCTCATATTACAGTTATATTGAATGAACAGTCAAAAACATTCATAATTATATTCATAAAAAAAAACAATGTTAGAATACATTCATCGAGAAGCGGTAGTGAGGGTAAACAAATAAAAACTGGATTTCTGGTGCTTAAGGTTAGGTTAGCAGCAAAACATCGTGGCAGCAATTTTAAATTATGAAGACAATTCTAAATATTCGCGGAATATTTGGAAACTTTCATTTTTATCAAAACTTTCATATGAGAGGTTTCCCCTACCCTATCTGGTATGAAACAGAAAATGTCACAACGCACGATAACATTCAACAAATTAAGATTGCCGAATGCCAGTACTGGTGTTAATTAATATATTCCAGATAGCGATGAATATTAAATACTGAAAATTTAATATCTTAAAGCTTCTGGAAATATTTGATATGTAAACCAAAAATATGAAATTAGCATAAATTGACAAAAAAGTATGCATTGAAAAATATTACAGAAGGTAACATATAGAGATTGCCTTCACGTAGAATGGGCATAGTAAATGGGCAGTAGGAATAGTAACGTAATCAACCGTACGAGAACGTTGTCGGCAGACCAAGATAAGAGGTATGTACAAATGCAAAATGGACCCCCTCCAAGTGTCGTTTCCTACCCCACCATTATAAGCATTTATATCCTGTTCCCCAGTTTATGAGTGGGCAATCTATATACAGTGTGTCCCAGGATAGATGTAACAAGAGGTGTAATGGACCAAAAATTTTGGAATGGTATTTGGGGATTGAGTCCTGCTTGTTGTAAAACTGAAGTACACCAAAAATGACTTGATTTGGTGTTCTACAGGTTGTTTTATAAGCAAAGTTATAAAAATCACCAATAAAGTACCTTTATTTTTCAAAATATGAAAAAATTCCACTAAGAAAAGTTATTTAGAATGCAATTTTATACCTCTATACCAAAGTTCAGGAATATAAAATTATTTTTTTGAAACTTCCTATTTTTTCAATAAATTCGTATTTCATTTTGAACCATTCAATTAAAACTGCATAGAAATTATTTTTTGTGAATTAATATTTAAAGTTATGTAGAAGCTAAAAGTAGGCTATGAGAAAAGCAGTGGATACACATTTATCATTTATTATTGACATATCTGTCAAACGTAGTCAATATTATCCTTAATTTCTGTTTCAAATTAACGAACTAAGCATAAAAAATTAAGTGAAAATGGTACTCACAGTGCATAAAAAAATTTATATTGTGCAATGCTACGGAATTGGCGGTGAAAACTCGCTAAGAGAAGTGGTAAGCCAATTTAATTTGAAATTTCCAAACACTGCTTTGTCACGTACTCAGGCTATGAAAATAATTAAAAAGTTTCTGGCTACTGGTAGTGTTCTTAACATGAAAAGAAAAATAAAAGTATATGATGAAGACAATGTTGGGGCTATTATAGCTCATGCCTCTGTTATAGAAAATTCTAGGATGCCACTAAGAGAGAGATCAGCTCTTATTAATATTAACAAGTCTGAACTCCAAAGAATTTACAAGGCAAAGAAAATTAGGGCACATAAAGCAAATTATAAACATACACTTGAAGAGGGAGATGACGGCCGTAGGTTGGATTTTTGTTTGACCATTGGAGAAAAAATCATGGAAGAGAGATTTTTTCATCATTTCATAATTTTCTCAGATGAATCCACATTCACAACCAATGGTGTTGTTTCATCTCAGAATTGTCGGTTTTGGGCTTCTGAAAATCCAAATTTTAGAATTCATTGTAGAAGACAATATTATAAAAAAGTGAATGTGTGGTGTGCCATTTCTTATCACGTTGGAGTTATTGGACCTTATTTCATTGAGGGAAGGTTAAACCAGCACACTTATTTACAGCTTCTTGAAAGATTTTCTGAAGAACACTTAAATATTTTAAGAGATATGCCTTTAGTTCATTTTCAACATGATGGTTGCCCTGGCCACTCCACAGAAATGGTTAATCGGTGGTTGAGTTTAAATTTTTGAGAAAATTGGATTGCCAGGAATGGACCGATCGAGTGGCCAGCGAGATCCCCAGACCTATCAATATTGGATTTCTTTTTATGGGGTCGCCTCAAGCAGTTGGTTTACGCTGAACCACTTCCTAACGATGTAGCAGTATTGAAGCAGAGAATTACAAATGTCGTAAACTCCATACCGTTAGATCATATTCGAAACAGTTTTAAGGACTTCAGGCGAAGGATCGAAATGTGTGTGGATGTGGGTGGTAGCTACGTCGAATAATAAAAAAATTGTAAACATTGTTTTGTATTGGTCAATAATTAATTTGTTTGTGAATCTGTTATGTTTTTGACATTTATTACTTGTTATAATTTTTAAACCTCATTAATCTTCTGTTAGTAATTGTTTCTTGTTTTACAATTAGTTCGATTAACATTATACCTTCTTACATCTCGTATATTTAATTTTTCATTTACCAATAGCCTACTTTTTGAGATGATTAACATTTGCTCCTACACAACTTTAAATATGAATTCAACTCTTAATTCGCAAAAATGGGAAGTTTCAAAAAAATAATTTTATATTCCTGAAATTTGGTACAAAGGTGTAAAATTGCATTCTAAATAACTTTTCTTAGTGGAATTTTTTCATATTTTGAAAAATAAAGATACTTTATTAGTGGTGATTTTTACAACTTATAAAACACCCTGTAGAACACCAAATCAAGTCATTTTTGGTATACTTTAGTTTTACAACAAGCAGGACTCAATCCCCAAATACCATTCGAAAATTCCAAAAATGTTGGTCCATTACTCCTGTTACATCACACATACATGGACACACTGTTTATATATATCTATGTAGTCATAGTAGCAGATATTGGACCTGGTAATTAATTTAGACAAAAAACATAAACTTGTACTAAGAAAGTTATTAACAAATAAAGTGGCAAAAGAGTGGCCTTTCACCTTTTTTTGTAAAATTTCGAAAACCATGCGACTTGGAGCAACAAACTATACATATATCATTTTTGTAGAGTATAAAGACCATACACACTTCTTATGGCAATCCGCCTTCTACCGTGCGTGTAATTTCCCATTAGGCATGTACATTCACGTAGCGCGACAGATTTGACAACACAGTCAGCCATAAATTCGTCCGTCGATGGAGCATTCCAGCTCTGTTATTTCATTTCAGCCAGCTGGCACGCGCGATGTTGTAATTCTTCTCCCCATGCCTAGCCCGCGACTACACACACGGTATTAAATTGGCTCAAGTTTTGATATGATCCTGATCAAAAGCCTCAATTGGCACGAGGTCCGAAATTGTATCGGTTACAAGATATACCATGATTAATTAAAGTTAATCAAGCATCAATTAACGGGTATACGGGGTGTTCCGATCTTAAGTGGGTCACACTGTATGTGGAGCAAAACGCAAATTCTAACATACAGGGTGGACTATTAATAATAGGCCATAGTTCAAGGGTAGAATCTTTGGACCAAAATATCAGGATATAATCAAACATGGTTTAGTAAATTGTTGCTGTGGGAAAAGATAGTCAAAATTGTAACAGAAGTAGGTGGCCACAACGAAAATTTACTCTAAGTTACAGCAAATAGTTCATAAGAAAGTCAGTGAGTTTGCGTAGTTGTCACTCTTAGTTTTTACTTACGTTGTGTAATTTTTTCAATAAATACAATTTCTCTTTCAAATTGAGTATGTTTTCAAGAAATTCTTGAAATATTTTGCGGCAGTTTTCTCGAAAATGGTTGGAATTATCAAGTTCTATCAAGTGTACCTTTTTACGTAGAAATTACTCCTGCATGAGATTTTCTAATAAAAAACGCCACTTTTCGTAAAAAAAAAGAGAAAAAATATTCATCATCAGGTATATCTCATGAGGCGCCCTCACGGGCTAGCGTGATGTGATACATAAATTATTGTTTCTTAGCTTAGTGTTTCCTTAGTAAATTGGGAGGAGATTGGTCAAAAGATATTAAAAAAAAAAAAATTACAATCCTGACACCCTGCATCTTTTTCCACAGCAACAATTTATTAAAGGCCTCATATTTTGGTCCAAAGAATCTACCCTTGATCTATGGCCTATTATTAATGGTCCGCCCTGTATATCAGCTCGAAAGATTTTTCGATGTGATAAAAAATTCAGAGTTAATTGAATTTGTTTATACAAATTCAATTAAGAATTTCGAAAATTATAAAATTAAAAAAAAACCAGTTGAAACGAAGAAACATCTGTTTTCTGTAAAATACATGTAAAAACATACATTTTGAAAATTATTGCCGCTATGAGTTGATGCATTAAACAATAAGTAATTGGATTTCAAAATTTTAATTTTATTTTTAGCCACTTAAATAAATATTTTGCACACAAATTTGGCAGAAAGGTTTAATTCAATAAAATGTATGGTTTCTTCTTCTTCTACGTTTATTCGAAATTTTATTGAACAATTGGGTATTTTTATTTTTGCCATGTGATTACTAGTACTGGAAATAATAAGGAAAATAGCACAAAATTTTAATTTTTCAACATAAATTATGTAAATTTTCAGACTTTACGTAGCTAGAAAAATTCCCTGAATTTTCCAGGTTTTTCATGATAAAAAAAAAATATTTTTCAATGACCACAGTAGTGTAGACGACTTTTTGTAATATGTATTTTTTGAAATTTAAAGTAGCAATTTAAAAATAATTTGAAATAGCAATGGGAACTCGTAACTCGTTTTCCATATTGTAACTCAAAATTCTCTGATTTTAGCAATATTTTTTATCAAAATTCCCTACAAAAAATTAAAACAATAAAATTGCTGCAGCATTCCTTATTTACTTTTTTTGATGCTTAGTTTGATTCCACTATTATGATATTTATTATTATACATAATATTCTGAACCATAAATTGGTCAACTAATTATTTAAAAAATTGATAAATTAATTGTAGAAAGCATCAGTATTGCATACGATGATTTTTATTTGATAAATCAGATGTATTAACCGTCCATTTAGTTTTGTCATTGTTTATGTTTGGCATTTGCAATTATATGTAACAGGTTCTGTGCACTGACCTCTATATATTAAATGGATAGCCTATACCATAGGGATGCGCGTGAAATTTTAGCCAAAATTGAAGAATTCAATAAAGGCGAAAGTCGTCTGCTTCGGGGCTTTACGTCTTGCGCAGTATACCTGTTTTTAATTCTGAAGTTAGCAACACATTGATGGCAACGCGTTGCTAACAAAGCAGTCCGGCAACGATCAGTTAGGAAATAAGTTTTGAGACATTATTGGAAAAATAAATCTATCATAAATACATGATTGCCTCAAAACTTATTTCCGTTGCCAAATATTAATTTGACAACGTGAAATTGGCAACGTGTTTCCAGCAATGAGTGGCTAAGTTCACTCTTCTTACTGTACAAACTCGGCAGCCCCGTGTGCAAATTGTATTTGTACCATTTATCAGCTCACACATCGGCTATCCATTTAATATATAGAGGTCAGTGGTTCTGTGTAGAGGACTTCAAAACCAAAAAAAAAAAAAACAGTTGAAACTCCAATATTAAACAAAAATCAATTATACTGCCTAGGTTTTTAACATACAGGTTCAGTTAAAAATAAAAAAATAAAAAAAAAAATTACTAACCTCTTTCTTAGACCATTCAGGAATGTCCATAACGGTTGTCCATATAATACAGACTGTCTCATGTTCCTGTATATTTTCTTTCGAGGCAATTTCTTTGACTTCATTAATTATTTCTCGCTGTGCTTTATTCTCTCCCAAGCTATCAGCCAATAGCACTTGAAGCTCTTTCTTAGCTAGTTGCTGGTGCTGGTCGTTGTATAATTTGAGTATTTCCTCTAGACCGTTGTCCTAAATATTCGAAAAACCCAAACATTTAACATAAAGTAACAGGTGGTTGTTAAATCTAAAATATAATAGGTGTGGCTATAATCGGCTTTGGGTATTTGTTGATTTGATTATTGGGACTATTAAACATGGAAGTATTATGAAAATAACATGATAAATGAATTCTTCTGAAAACACACAAAAGACCAGGAAAAAACTTTCAAACCAGGTGCAACATATTTGGATAAAATTATACGCATAGAAATAAACTTTTATATGGTAAGCAATATTGTGGTCAAATGAGACCATATATAACTTCAACAATTTTGTTTTGTTAACAAATAATTAGTGTGTGTTGAATTTTTTTGTACATTTCATAAGAAGGCTAGAGGAAAAAATAATTATTTTATGCATTTTTGTTTGATTGAATTCAAGATCACTATTTCTTAAGATTTTGGAGGCTACGGAAATATCAATTGTTTTAGTGTCCAAATGTACATTGGAACAATGAATATGGAATGAATAATTAGTAAAACATTCAGAAAGTTGTCTTTTATACCCAAACCCAATTAAATAGCTGTATGGATAAAATTCTATTCTGGAAAAAATAAATTACTGTGACACTTCTAAAAGTTAAACTTCCAAATAGGCTAATTAAACAAAATGTTCAAATTCACTTAAATTTCAGGTGAATAAAATACACACCAATAAATAGACAAGATAAAGAAATAATAATAACTGAAATAAATCAACATTTTTTTTCATATTAACCCATTCAGTGCCACTCTGTTTTGATGACTGTCTCTAAGGAGCCGAGGAAAATTATTTGTTATATCAAAGAATAATAGTTACAATAATGGACGTCACCACACACAAGGTGTGGAAATACCCGAGTGCACACGTGATAGGGTTAAAGAAAAAAATTATTAAAAACTATTAAAAATTGTGCTTTACTGCCTTCCATTTGAAGCGCCGACAGCAAAGTATCGTTAACAAATAGATTTAAAAAATGACAATCATCAAACTCACTGATATAAATTATAAATAAGGACCTAAGATGCTTCCATGAGGTATTCTATAATTAATTATCGGTGAAGATACACTGTCACCAATTTTTGTTGTTTGTTCCTTAACATAGTCCTATAACCGGTTTAAAACTTTACCTTGAATATCAAACATAATAAGGTGGTTTAATTAATATTGCACGATCAATAGTTTCAAAGGGTCGTTTCAAATCTAGGAACGCAGCTACAATGTAATGTTCTTCACCAAAGTATTGTTTTATTTTGTTATTGTTACTTGTAAGCAGAGCTGGGCAAATTACTTAAAAAAAGTAACTACGTTACATGGTAACTTGGTTACTTTTTTAAAAGTAACTGAGTTACTAGTAACTTTGTGGAAGTAACTAGTTACATTTATAAGTTACTTTTAAATTTGTACTATTCTTGTCAGTGTTACTAGTCACTTTTGTAAGTTAGATTTTGGATTCATAGGATCTTAGGTTAGTAAGAATTATTAAGAAATAATTAATAATGAGGATAGGAGAAATCATATAAAATGCCTTTGTAAATAATAAACCTATTTTTTATTAACTTTTAACACCAGTTTTTCAAAAAGCGAATCTAATAGTGCGTGCCTTCTTGGAGCATTTAAGTGCGTTGCAAATGGAAATAAACATTCAACCGGAGCTGACGATGGTAAATTAGCGTTGAAACGTATAAAAATGTTTTTAATAATTTTATAGTCATCTAGCATATTTAAATTTTGTCTATCATCCAGATAATTTAAAAGTTCAATTTCAATTTTTTTTCTCTGCTCTGTCTACGTTAACGACAAACTTGCCATCACTTTGGGGATGTATTTTTTTTTAAATTTTTGTAAACATTACAAATTACAAGAAGTATTGCAAAAAGTTTTGGATCAAAGATACGAAATATGGCGTTTTGTACCGTAAATGATATTACAAAATTGAGAATTTACCAACTCATACATACACCACCAGTTTACCGGACTATATTAGACTATATTAGTTAAATTGAGCTAAACATGTGTACATTTTTGTAAAATATTTTTGTGTCAACTCATCTAATACAGTCGTATTGTTAATATAGGGAAGTGATTCACATCAATCACATGAAGGTAGTGTTTTAATAATTTTATGTCAAAATAAAAAGTAACTGTGGAGAATAGTTATTTTCAATAACTTTGGTTATTCTGACATCTGAGTAACTATAGTCACTAAAACTAACTTATTTATCAAAAGTAACTTTAGTTATCGAAAAATAACGTTAGTTATAAAAACAGAGTAACTTCCAGAAAAGGTTGCTTACAGTTACAGTTACTCATATTATAAAAGTAACTAAGTTACAGTTACCGAAAAAGTAACTAAGTTAGTAACTTTAGTTAAAAGTAACTAGTTACTGCCCAGCTTTGCTTGTAAGGCTGATTCGCAGGAATTAATAGCAGGGAATCCTGACTGATTAACAAAGAATAAATTATTACTATTAAAATAATCAATCAATCATATACTACAATCTCGAAAAGTTTTTCAGAGCTTGGTAGAGTATGAATAGGCCCGTTCAGCATTTTTTTTAATTTTAGAAATTGAAAGTAGAACACTTTTTAAGGCAATTCCCAAATTTTTGGGTTTTTATTCGGACCTTAAATAAATTACCAAAGTTGGACCGCGCGAAAACAGGGAGCTTTGTGTGACGTCATTTTGCAGATGCTGATAAGGTGACAGTCGAGATTAAATAAGCGTGTGGCTCGTATTATTGTGTTTCTGTATGGAAACCATAGATTAAAGAATATGTATGTATGTATGGAAACGGCGTTTGATTGTTAAATTACCGTCAGAGAACTGTCAGGAGTTTGAGTAGTTTCTAAATTCGAACGTGTCAAAAGCAATTGCGCCGTGGTGTTTATGCAAAATGACGTCACGAATTGGCGAAGCGCTTTTTACTGAAACTCAATCTTTAACACTGAATATCTAAGAATATGCTTATGAAGCTGAAATTTTAACAGCTTATCTAGATGATCGAATTCTATTGAATACCATAAAATAAATAACGAAAAAGAAATATTGGTAACAAGGTCGAAATTCTCAATACAATTTTGCGAATCAAAACTAGATTAAACTATAGGTCGTTACAGAAACATCAACGATAATATAAATTACACAAGGTTCAAATCTAAAAAGCAGGGCGTACGCAGGAGGATAGAAAAAAAAACACATAACCATTCCATACAGCGTTACCACATTTGGTAGATTTTTATTTCTTTTTAGTAGAATTTTAAGGATTTTTTTAAAGTTTGGTAGGTAAAATTTGCTGGTAGATTTCTGATAATAATTATCAGAAATCTGCCAGCAAATTTTACCTACCAAACTTTACAAAAATCCTTAAAATTCTACTAAAAAGAAATAAAAATCTACCAAATGTGGTAACGCTGATTCCATACTGACATTGCGATCTGTCAGTTCTGGGGCTGGAGTACCAGGATGTAAAAGGTAGCCAAATCCTGTCATATAATGAACTCTAACCCATTGTACTACAAAAGCTGTAGATACATAGTACAACAATTATTTAAGAGAGTAATTTTTTTACTATTTTATTGTAATTTTCAAAATATTACTTTTTATATTTTCGTATTTCATATCATTCTTTTTTAACCTTATATTTGCTTAAAATTTTGTATGTATAGGCTCGGGATACCTGTCATTACTGTCGTATGTTTATTTATATTGAATTATTTTAATATTTTTGTATTAACAATATACTTTTTTTTTTAAGAATTTATTTTTCAAAATTTTCCTCAACAGAAAATCATGTCTCCGTAAAAATTTTATCAGACATGGGAAAGGGCAATAAAGTATTTCCACGAAAAGGAAGAGTTGCTCCATGAAAAGTTTGTACACCCTTGTACTATTATACGGTTACCCAAATACTGCTGTCTGTGCTCTTTGAAAAACTTTCAATTGGGGTTAATATTAACTTATTTCTAAGTAATTAAAATTTCATATTACTTCTAAAGACATAATATACTTCTTTATTCCTACCTGAAAGGCATTGCGGAAGTACTGCTGTGACTGTTTCGTGTCGGGAATAAAACTCGTTAGATGTGATTCAATGTTGGACTTCTTAATGGCAGAATGTAATGAATTTACACCCTTTTCTTGGCGCCAAGTTTTAAACATCTCAATGAGGAAGTCCAATGCGAGGTGGTCTTTGACCAAATGAGAATTATTGAGGACGAGTACAGCATTAAAAGGTACGCTACCATTCGCAATCCAGATGTACAACATCACAGACAATTTTTTCCTGTCAGAAGGTTGGAAATACTTAACAAACATTAATATCTTCTTTATTTCATCCTGAAATATATTTTTAGAAATTAAAAAAAATGAGCTAGAGTATTGTTACAATTAATTATATCATATTTAAAAAAATCAATTCATATGACCTCATTATAGTAGTTTAGAATAAGATCTTTGTTGACTACCGTGGAACATTGGAAAACAAAAATGTGCAGATTATGCCATTACATAGTACTTGACGAGTATATACACCCCCTAAATTCGTCTGGCGATATCGGTGTCCAACAACTCAGAGGGTGAAAAACCAAAAAAACACGGAAAATTAGATTTGTCTCATCTTTCTAGTGGTTTTTTAATTTTTGATGAGTTTTCAATGAACGAAAATTTTAAATATATGATAATAAAAGTTGTAGCCTATACTATCAAGATTCAACTACTTTTTCAGTTTTAAATTCTGGTAATAAATAAACGAGATATGAAGAAAATAGTTAGTTGACGTTAAAATTTTACTTCAACTCCAGTTGCAAATATCTCAAACTTCTGCCTAAGATGCCCTCCTCGTCACCTGGCCTGTGAAGATCTATATACTCACGCGTGAATGCATGTAGAAAATTGCTAATTACATGTTTTCAATATTTTTTTTATATATACTCATATATTTATACAATTATTGTAAAATATGGAGTCTTCATGGATTAAACGTCAAAAAGTTTATAATTCAAATTGTATGATTTGTAACTAAACTGGTAAATTATGTGAAAGTACTGACTAAAAGTGTTAAAAAATAATAATTTTAGTAAACAATGAGAGTGCAAAATATTTGCCACTTATGGATATTGAAAACTCAAAGGCAAAGTGGCATAAAACCCATCTTCCCCAAAAAAAATATTTCTCTTTGAAATAATAAGGTGTTCTGTAAAGAGAGCGAGTTCATCAGACTGAAACCAGAACCAGGAGGAAAAAATGAAGGGCTTATTGTAAAACAGATAAAAATACCGTAAATCAAATCAAGTACGTTTTTTAAATAAATGTCATTTCAGGATGTGCAATATGGGTGCGGGCAGTTCAAACTTGTGAAAAGAAACCAAATTTGAACAAATTTATTTATGTTCAAAATTTAAAACTAAAAAAGTTATCGAATCTTGACAGTATACTCTACAACTTTTATTCTTATCAAATTTTTAAAATTTTCGTTCTTCTGTCTACTATCATGAGTGGAACCAATTTGTGAAAACAGCAAAATAAATATTTGCATAATAAGAGACCTGTAAGAAAGATTTTACAATTTAAACAATACATTTATTTCGCATATAAATAGCCATAACTTTGTTATGGAGAATTAATCAAAAATTAAAAAACCATTAGAAAACTCAGAACATGATATTTACTTTGAGAGATATTGAGAGCGATGTTAACCCCCAGAATAGTGCGAAATTTTTGGGTGTTCACCTTGACCCAAAACTAAAATGGGAAGAGCATATGAATTATCTCTCGAAAAAGCTAAGTAGTAATATATTTATTCTACGCAATTTAGCAAACTGTGTCTCAACTGACACACTAAGAACTGCTTACTTTGCACTCTGTCATTCAAATATTTCATATGCTGTTCTGGCTTGGGGACATGCTGCAGACTGTCATAGAATTTTCAACCTACAAAGAAAAGCAATAAGGATTCTGGATGCTCTCAAGTATAGAGATGACTGTAAGAACTCGTTCATAAATCATGAAATATTAACTTTTCCATCTATATATATATTAGAAAATTTATTGTACATTAAAAGAAACTCAGTCTCATATAATACATATGACTCTGTACATAATCACTGCACGAGACATAGATCGAATCTAGTTGTTAAGTATTGCCGTTTGAAGAGGTGCCAAAATGGGCCAAACTATTGGGCCATAAAATTCTTTAACAAACTGCCACAAAAAATTAAAGATTTACCTTTACAACATTTTAAGCGGAGGATCAAAAACTTTTTAATTTCTAAAGCCTTTTATAACTACAATGAATTCTTGGACTGTGATATTTCCGATCTGTCTTAAATTTTAACTATTATTACTTTAAGTTTTACTTGTAATATTTTTATTTTATTTAATTTGTAAGTTTTATTGTTAAATTCTCAATCAATGTTTGTACTATTCATTATTATTATAAAATGACAATTTTCTGTATGTGACTTGTGTAAATGCCAAATGGCATGAAAGCATCAATAAAGTACTTATACTTACTTATACTTATACTTATAGAAAGATGAGGTAAATGTTTAAATTTTCCGTTTTTTTCCGGTTTCTTACGGCTGGGACCCAATAGAGAAGTTGCATGATTTTTTTTTTTATAATGAAAATCGATACAGCAGCAAAAAAAAGTTATAAAAATGTAAAATTTACGATTTTTTGAATGTTAATACAGGGAGAAAATAAATAATTTCATCGGTGAGAAATTTGGATATTTTAAAACGGCAGTTATTTGGCGCCATTCACTGTGACCTTTCCCGTTATGATCTGTCCATCGAAATTAATAACAAACTGGAAGGTGCACTCGACTAGAGAAAGTGACACAGAGAGAGAAACTTGCGTGCACTATATTCCATCCTTTTTCTCGGTCTGTGTACAGACGGTTAAGCCAATCGGACGTTTTCTTCAACCAATCAGATCTTGCCAGACAAGGACGTAATAGTGAACGGAAGTTTCTTTTTCCGTAGAAACGTGCTTCTGTAGTTTCGTATATCTAAAGCAATTTCGATGGGTTTGTCAAATGTCAGTTTACTGTTTATTGTTTACAGTCAGTTTACCAAGTTCTTGTTTGTGGTGTTATTGTGTTATTATTTGGTTAATGAGCTAGTGAACAACACTATTATGACTCATGAATTACAAATATTGCATTGTGCCTAAGTAAATGTAAAACAAATATGGTAATTTTACATTCAAGATTCTCCAAAATTAGTTCGTAGTCAGACGTCAGCGAGAGGTTAGGACACTGCGTCTACTTTGGACAAATTATCCGACTAACTGATGTCGTCATTGACTTCACGCCAATAAAAAACCGTTTGCAGTCACGTGGTTTTGTTTACAAATTACAGCATAATCTAAAAAAAAAATATTAATTTTACGGAAAATAAATTTTATTTTGTATTTCTTTTGTTATAATCATTTTCTGCGTAATGGAAATTAAAAGCAAATCACTTTTTCAAGCATTTTAAAATTTCATGCATCTTCCCTATTCTTGAAGTCACAGGAATTGATAAGTACAACTGTATTCTTAAAAAAAATCGTAGGAAATATTTCTCTCGATATTAATGGAAAAAATTCTAAGGGTTTTTGATGAGGAATTAGAAAATTCTATTAATAAATTTTACTTTATTTATGCACCTATACACATTGCGAAGTCAATTATGGGAGATGAAGAACTAGATTTTGGCTTATTTGAAGAAGATGTTAATGTATATACTATATATATACCAGCTGAACTAATATGTGCAAATTTAAATCCAGGAGAAATCCTGGAGAAAGACTACAATAAATTATAAACAAATTTTAGATTTCACTAAAATATTTTCAATCACATTCAATTACATACTTATTTTACGATTAAGAAAGTGTTTTTATAAAAACTTTTTAACAAGGAAAAGTTAAATAAAGAAATTTAAATTTCATAACTATTAGTAGTAAAAAACCAACTGAAAAACCGTATGTAACATTTTATAATAAACTTAAATACAAAGAATATTAACCTGCAAACCAAAACATAAACATCAATAATAGTGTCATCGGTGTTGCCATTAATAGATATATAAAGATTACTAAAAATTCAATCTGTTCATTGGCTGTTGCAAATATTAGAACAAACATAATTTTATGTACTGTCGTTCTCATAGGAATTTTGATTCCTACGAAATTCAAGAATAGCGATTCTCATGATTTATCTATTGACATGAAAATTACTAGGGATGGGACGGATATCCGGTCCGGCTACTGCATCCGGCCAATCCGGCTTCCAAACCGGATATCCGGCTCCGGCCGGATATGAAAAAATATCCGGTCAACATCCGGCCAAAAAAAAACTGTACAAAATGCATGAAACTTAAATGATATTTATTAATTGTCAGTTATATATCAAAATGTTCATAAAATTAACAATGAATTAGAAACTACAATCAAAATAAACAACAAATATAAAAAAATAAGTCTTAAATTCTTCGCGAATACAATAGTGGTGGTAGTGGTATGTATAGCTATTTTTCTCCATTGTATTGCTAATGACAAAAACAGCAACTTCTAACGATCGCGAGAAATTACTTTTTAATTTGATGTGTAAATACACAAAATGCTTATGTAATTTTAAAACACAGATGCCGGTTGCTGGTTCTTCTGAAAATGAAGTTCCTTAGAAAATCATAATATTAATAAATACAAAAACATCATAATTGGGGATAGAACCAAGTACACACATATACAGGGTGTCTTAGAATTGAGTTCCCGGACGGGAACCTGTGATTCCTGAATTCATATTGGTCCCATATAACCCAACTTACCTTAGTCAAAAAATGCATCCCTGAGGAAGTACATCCTCTTAAAATGAGACAGAATTTTTTTTTTCAATAACGTTATATAAGAACATAACATTTTCAAATTTTGATGGGAGCTGTATCTCTATAAGTACTCTGTGTAAACATGATAACAACCAAATATCTTTTGTTTCTCAATTTTTTTTCATAATAATTAATACTCGACTGGCTGTAATTTTTTAATCATCCTGTAAAATTACGGAATACTTGAACATTTTTACACAGCATTGAGAGGGCTGCAAAAAAGGTACTCTTAAAAATTTTTGTAATATCAATCAAAATACAAAAAATTATCGTTTTTTCCTCTATTTGTATTTAACACTTATAAAATTTTCTAATAGCAGAAAAGTACAGTTTATTTTAAAAACTACATTCATAACAAATGACGTCCACCTGTTTCAGTACACAAATCAATGCCTTTAAATTTTTTTGTAATATCAACCAAAAAACAAGAATTATTGTTTTTTCTCTGTAGGTCATAAGTGCTCATGAAACATGAAACAGAAACCTGACAAAATTTAATTAGTAACGTCAAAAAATGGCAAGTATAAGATTAATTTAACTGAAGAGAATTGATTTGTATACCTACTGAAACAGGTGCACGTCATGTGGAGCATTTTTTATTAATGAATGTAATTTTTTTTAAGTAAACTGTGCTTTTCCATTATTACAAAATTTTATTCTAGAATTGTAAATAAATGTTAAATACAAATAGAGGAAAAAACGATAATTTCTTGTGTTTTGATTGATATTACAAAAAATTTTAAGAGTACCTTTTTTGCAGTCCTTTCAATGCTGTGTAAAAATGCTCAAGCATTCCGTAATTTTACAGGGTGATTAAAAAATTACAGTCAGACAAATATTAATTATTATGAAAAAAAATTGAGAAGCAAAAGATATTTGGTTGTTATCAAGTTTACAAAGAGTACTTAACTACTTATAGAGATACAACTCCCACCAAAATTTGAACATTTTATCTTCCATATAACGGAAGTTATTGGAAAAAATGTTTTTTTTCTGTCTCACTTTAAGAGGATGTACTTCCTCAGGGATGCATTTTTGGACCAAGGTAAGTTGGGTTATATGGGCCCAATATGAACTCAGGAATCACAAGTTTCCGTCCGGGAACTCAATTCTGGGACACCCTGTATAAATATTTATTAATAATTACACAGGTCTACAAAAAAAAAATCTGCATCAAGGACTAAATCTATCATGCCTTAAGTATTTTTGTGTGCTGAATCCGAATTATCAATTAAAAAAATTTTCTAGCGCGTAGATTTCGAGTAAACGTCAAAAATTGTCAAAAAACCGTATTTTGACGATAAAAACCGGGATTTACGCGTTAAATAAGTTTTTAAATTGAAAATTCGGATTCAGCACACAAAAATACTTAAGGCGTGATAGGTTTAGTCCTTGGAACAGAATTTTTTTTTGCAGACCTGTGCACAGATGCGCACCTTGTGCACTGGTCTACATATAAATTTTCTGGACTAAACTTATCATGCCTTAAATATTTTTGTGTGCTGAATCCAAATTTTCAATTAAAAAAATTTTCTTCCGTCTAGATTTCGAGTAAATCCTGGTTTTCATTGTCAAAATACGGTTTTTTGACCGTAGAAACCAGGATTTACTCGAAATCTACGCGGTAGAAAATGTTTTTAATTGAAAATTCGGATTCAGCACACAAAAATACTTAAGGCATGATAGGTTTAGTCCTTGGAACAGATTTTTTTTTTTTTTTTTGTAGACCTGTGTTATTATTAGTTCTGTTCTGATGTACCATGAGCGTTTCGTGTAATTACAATTACTTGCAGCAATGTGCAAGATTGGCAGGACAGGACAATGCGGGTGCGACTGGAATTTAATTGTAAATATCGCGGCCTGCTCGTAGATAAAGCGACTGCTTGAAAAGGCAGGATATCCGGCCGGACCGGATTTTGATCTGGCCGGATATACTGTATCCGGTTATCCGGCCAAAAGCACATCCGTCCCATCCCTAAAAATTACAGCATGAGAATTCGTACGATTTTAAGAATTGGGTCCTTGGAGTTGTTTGGACACCGATATTGCCAGACGAATTTAGTGGGTGTATATACATGTCAAGTACTATGTAACAGAGCCATCAGTACATTTTTTACCTTTAAATGTTCCATGGGACACGTTTCTAGACGACATTTTCGAATTTTAACTACATTTAGGTATATGAAAAATATTAGTCAATTCTTAATTTTTTTATACTTCCAAAAGAAACTTTTTTTACATAAGTGGGCATAGAGCTACTATATGTACATCAGGACAAAATACACCATACCTCAAAGGTGCAATTTGGCATAGTTAAACTTGAATTAAATTACTATATTTTGCTCTATGTCCACGAGACACCCCATTATCATGCATTAAGTAATGTAATGATCAAATATTTAACACCAATAAAAATAATAGACAAAATTATTATTGTCCAAATGTTAATTGTTAATTTATTTACTGAAGCATTAAACCTCATTAAACAATAAGATTACTTAAATATTTAACTGTAAAACAACAATGTTTTGACTTAAAATGTTTACAAAAGCAATATATTTGCAAATTCGTGCATTTTAGTTCATAACAAACAAAAAAAGTTGTTGGTTATTACTTGCTTCTTTTTTGTTTTATTATAGTTATAAATTAAAGCAACATAGTGACAAAGACCAACATGAGTCACAAGCTATATATACTCATAATAAATTTACGCCTTATGAATCAGGCAAGAGGTAAATGATATTGAAATTATTCTGCTTGTTATTCCAAACAAATTTGACATAAACTACAGGTAAAATGAAAATAAATAGGACCTCTCACTGAGAAAAAAAGATAAATAAAATCATCTATATAATAAAATGTAACTAGGTAACCTACCTGGAATAATTTTTCCAGATATTTATAACGACGCATGAGTTTAATGAACACTTGTTCCCAGCTTTTCATTATTTCCATATTGATTTCGTCCGGGGTGTTAAAAATACAGGCGTCTGTCTTGTGTGGACCATCTCCTTCTTGTGACAATGTACCTCCTGGAACTGAATTTAAAAAAATATATAACAACTTATTTTTATAATGAATTTATCACTTTTATACCTTTTCCCTACAATACTATCTTTTAAAATATTGTAGAAAATGTTATTGAGATTTCATTTAAAAAAAAAACGACCTTTACTATGTAATTTTTGACTAAAACAAAACTTATTTCAGTCATTGGCATGTATTTTTATCAAGAAAAGAGGAATCTATCATTTAGAAGTCATATTAGGCATTTTTTACTGAAAAACTGACCAAATATTATTGATCAGCATGCTTTAGAGCCTTTGTATAGAAAATTTTAACAACATTTTGATTTATGGTTTTTGAATTACGGATGTAAAGGTGTAATATGAAAAAATAAAAATTTTTTTTACGAAATTCATTTCATAATTTAAAATTAAAAAAATATATGCAGGATGACCCCATTCTCATCGTAACTGCTTGTCAAAAATATTCTTTCTTTGACAAACTGGAAAGTAGATGTTTTCTGCATGATTTACGTCATGACGCTTTATTGTATTACACCGGAAAATAACAATTTTACAGGTCTAGGATGGAAAGTAACCACTTTCTGAATTTGATATATAATATACTATTTATCAATTTCATGCAACACACTAAACACCAACAAAAATTTTGGTAAAATAACAACCACACAAAAATGGTCACAACCCACTGGAAGCTGAATGTTGATGTGGAAATTTCATGTAAGTCACTTTGTATGTGGTGACCATTGATCTTATAATCAAACGGCATTTATAATTACTTATTCCTCGAAACTGAATAATGAAATTACAACTGCATGACTCATTCTGATATTAACGTAAGCCACAATGAAAAAATAAACAGTTAGTAGTATTTATTAACATTTGATATTTAATTTTACAACTAAAGAATTTTTTAAACAAATATTAATCTTTTCATTTATATTGTCATATTAAAAACATTATAACTTGGGGTGTTAATAAAATTATTCTGTAGATTGTTTCCCTAAATAGCGACCAATCATAATTTCAAAAAGTTCCGATTTTATAAGTATACAGGGTGGACCATTTTAATCTATTATTGCAAATATCTCGTCGAGTAAGCCACCAATTAAGAAATGACCTTTATAAAAGTTGTTGGGTTCTAAGCGGGCCATCTGATTCGGGCACCTTGGTGAGGCCCTGTGAGGCCCTGTGATATCTAACTTTGTTTTTTATTGTAGAATCTAATTCTACGGAAAAAAATACGTTCAAATATGATTTTCAGAAATATACCCAATCCAGGCCCTTGATACGGCCCTGAGGCCCCCAACGTTTTTTTTTAATGGAAATATCAATTTTTTTTATTGCAGATTTGCATTCTACGGAAAAAAATACTTTCAAATATAATTTTCAAACATTTTTTCTAGTGGATTTTACTCGGTCCCAATTTGTAAGGCCCACTGGGGAAAAATTTTGAAAATCATATTTGAACATATTTTTTTTCCGTAGAATGCAATTCTGCAATAAAAAATTGATATTTCCATTAAAAAAAAAGTTGGGGGCCTCAGGGCCGTATCAAGGGCCCGGACCGGGTACTGAACCATAGCATTAGATGACTCCCATCGAATCCTACAACTTTTATTTAAGTAATTTTTTAATTGTCAACCGGCGAGATAATTGGGTTCTTGTGATTTCAATGGGCCCGTTCAGCATTTTTTTATTTTAGAAATTGAAAGTAGAACACTTTTTAAGTCAATTTCCAAATTGTTAGGTTTCTATTAGGACGTTTAAGCCTTTAAATAAATTACCAAAGTTGGACCGCGCGAAAACGGGGCGGAGCTTCGCGTGACGTCACTTTGCAGATGCTGATCAGGAGACAGTCAAGATTTAATAGGGCATCTGCATGTGACTTCACAGCTAACCTCAAAAATATATATTTCTTAAGATTTACAAATATTACGTAGCTATTATTAAAATTTCTGCCTGGTTCCTGTACTTTCAACCAAAATCTAGTTCAATGTAATGTTTATGAAGTTTTAAATAGTTTGTCGCAGTAAAATTAGACACTTTTTGCAGGTTACGAATTTAACCTAGCAGTCTTAGCAGTCTATTTTTGTCAATCAACAATATTGAAAAATTATTTGCGGGAATTTTTAAATATTTACTTGGAGCTAGTTTGGCCAAATACTTATCGGTAACAAGCCCATTGTTGGTATTGGACCTGAGTAAGGCCAGCTGGAAAAAAATTTTGAAAATCATATTTGAACGTATTTTTTCCGTAGAATTAGAGAATTAGATTTTGCAATAAAAAAACAAAGTTGGGTATCACAGGGCCTCATAAAGGTCACGGACCCAGTGCTCGACCAGAGAATCAGATGGCCCCCTTAGAACTCAACAACTTTGTAGAGGTCATTTCTTAATTGGTGGCTTACACGACGAGACATTTGCAATAATAGATTAAAATGATCTTCCCTGTATACCTTGTAATGTCAAAAAGATTCTATAGTCAAATTGCTTGCTTCCAGAGCTTTTATTTTTTTAAAGTGTATTTATTTTCCCAAAATGGAATCTTGGTAAAAGATTTGTCTACAGAGGAATCGTAAACGGTATATCACAGGGAGAGAGTACTAAAGAGATTCACAAAATTATTTTGGAACCAATTTTTTACATTTTGTCAAGAAAAATCATATAATTTAAATGAAATTACATCAATTAAAAATCTTGAGAATATCTTGAAAAACTATGCATTTGAGAAGAAGACAATTGACGAGACATATTTTAAAGAATAGGAAATCAAAATAAATAAACAGCACACATATTAGGAAACCTCCAAGTCCAAAGCCTCGGCTGTCCAGAAGGGGGTTACACATTTGAAAAAACGTGTGTCACAGCTTGGAATTGAACGCAATATACGATAGACAATGAGATCGAGCATGCTCATTAATGTGCTTTAGTCCGCTGTGTTACAGGGTCGGTACAATAAGCAAGATAACGGTAAAGAAGCTACATTCATTTTATTTTGAAAAGTATGTATGTCTGATCCATAAAAGGACATATTTTACTTCCCTTGTTTCCCACAGGAAGTATTTTAATCACGAAAAATTGATTTTTGAATTTTCTCTAGGTCTTTACATATCAGATTACGTAGATTACAAAAATTAGGGTCTTTCAATTCTGTCAGTCTTGTCTGTTGGACATATCTCTCAAAAATTGTTGGACGGAGAGAAATAATACCGGGTGTAACAGGATCATGGTACACCTACCTTTTCTCCTTTAGTTTTGAAGATAATTGATTGAAATTTTGGATGTCCTATATACATAATAAGCGGCACTTTTTGACATACAAGTGATTTTCTTTTCACTTCCGGTTTCGCCGGAAGTGACGCTAATTTTCGATTTTTAAATAGAACACCCTGTATATTATTGCATTTTTGAATTGTGCATAATTTCTGAATCCAACGATACCAAATGAGTGACATTTCAAACGTCAATATTTTTTATAATATAATTTTTAGTTTTCCATTATTTAAGTGTGCCATGACGGTTCCGATTTATTCTAAATGATTTGTGTAATGCTAGAAAAATCGAGATCCCGTCAAAAATACTAAATTATGTGATTTATGAGCAAATAAAGTTCAAAATGGTTTTTGGGGCAAATCTCAATTTTTTCAAATGGAACCATATTGGTACCGTGGTACCATTTATTAGTACTATTAATAAGGAATTTATTCATATGTTGTATTAAAATGGGCGATAAATACAAACAAACAAAACCCCTCACGGGGTTCATTTGTCTGATTTGTCCGAACAGCCATGGAAGAAACTTGATGCACTTTTAGTAAAAAATATACAGGGTAGGCACCCTAAAAGAAAAAAATTAATGAAAAAAACGTGATGGCGGACATTAATATTTGACTTGTAATTCACATAACTACCAAGGAAGAAAGCTGAAAGCTGAAACTATTGAATTTTAAAACCCTAGTCAGTTAAGATAGAAAATATAGAGAACCATTACTCACGAATTATGCTATAAATGTAGATCTAATTATCATTATTTATGTTGATTAATAATCCTATGAAAGTACTCCGAGATTAAAACTATAAAATAGAAACTAAATATCTATCTAAACAAATATTTAAACAGTAACTTAAGATTATTTAAATATACAAAGTTATCCAAAACTATAATACCTAATCATAGTATTTAAGTCTCAATAATTGAAGATAACTTAAAATTCTTAGAACCAAGTGATAAGATTTGATTAATGTAATAATTTCCTGTATGTGGAATGAATTTGTTTTTCCAAAACCTTGATATTTCAAATTCCAGTAAAAAATTAAAATTAAAAATGAAGTATAAGAAAAATGAGACGTTACTTAATATTCACATTAAATGCCATGCACACACAAACCAAATCACTTTCCAACATATTTGCAACACAGTAAGAGTATCAAAATGAACAATCGTAAATTGAGTATAAATGTTATTTGCAAAATATAATTACCTAATGAAAAATAATTTGGTCTTAAAAAGTAATAAAAAAGATGAATAATTACCCAGGATGCCTCCAGCGATAAGTATATCAAAGAGGCATTCGCCATATCGACGATAATCTAATTTATTTCCAGCGTTGTCCAGATATCGAGAAATTGCTTCAAAATCGTTAGAACATTTATCGAGCCCAGAGATTATCGCATCCCTAAACCCTATTGGATCATATCTCTCCTTTTCATCTGTATAAAAAAAAAACATAAATAAGTACATTAGGTTAACTGAAACTTATTAAAGAATGGTATATATTTAAAATTCAATACAATTTTGAAATTAGATGTTAACGTTAGGTTAGGTTGATATGTGAGTGGGCTAGTAACAGACCCTCCACCGCGACCATCTGGTCTATTGTGGCTCACTCCTAATGGGCCTTTCCCGCATGACTGAATTTTACTATTTCACCACGACTAAACCATATAATAAACTGTAATATAATTTTATATTAATTTAGTTTCTTGCAATTTTGTATGTTCTACCAAATATTTACTTTACAAAATCAGTTTTATTTCACTTAATTTGAAACATGAGTTCTAAGGCGTGAGCTTGCAACGTCAGTCTGATTAGACCAATAAAAAGTCGTATTTTTAAAGGGAGTTGTCTATTGCCAGGTGTATGTCTTTTTATGTGAACATCGTATTTCCGATATCAACTGTCTACTTTGAACAGTACATTTTTTTTCATTACAACGTACTCTTCGTTAACCTGATGCTAAATAAAAGCAAAAATTCTGTCAACCTTTCACTGTCTGAGTCTAAAATCCATATATCATGTTTATATTCTCTATTTTTGATCGTTTTGGTTCACATATGGTATAATATCAGTATCATCTGGCAACGCTGTACTGAAATGCTCAAATCATATTCGATAACCTCACTTTCTATTGTTTACGTTTGATACGATATTTACGTAATTTTATTTTATAATTAGAAAATGCCGCTTACAAGGGTTTGTTTTGTACCAGTGTGTCCAATCACTAGTGAAAATACTACCAAATTATTTTTGTGCGTCCCAACAAATTTGAAAATTCGAAAATTGTGGTGGAAAGTTGCAAAAGTTCCTGGTGTTGTTTATACTGCTCCTGGATTTTTCTGTTGTGAAGATCATTTTAACGTATGTGTATATTTTTACTAACTTCCTTTTAGTGGGCTTGATTTTATACTTTATTTGTGTTGTCTCTTTAGATTGAAATCACAACATTTACGTTTACGCAATGTCAATCGGGATTATAAACGGACGTTCTCAATTAAACGTTAGCACTTTACTTTACGAGATTCTATTGGTGGTTCCTCATAAATGTACTTCAGGCACCAATAGAATTGCAAGATATGGAAAACAGAACGCAAGTGAGATTGTTTGGGAACTTGGTTTGAGAATGCACCTTTATAGCTAATTCTGGCAGCGGTTTAAGATAATATTTGATTGGTGTGGTTATTATGACGTCACATTGCCGCCCGAATGCTATCGTTTAAATCTGCTCTTGATTTAGGTAATATTTGAATATTTTCTGTAGTATTTTATGCGTTCAGAAAAAAAATTAAAATTCATTTTTAGTAATATTTTGATAGGATCTTTCCAACAACACAATAAAAAAAAAATAGCGGGAAAGGCCCATTATATTTCACCTTCAGCTTTTTGATAAAGTCGTGATTATTGGGTGAGAGGTTGTCCAGATCCTCTGGCAGCAGTTGCCCTTTGCCAAAAGTGAGAATCTGGTTCTTTCTGCAGCAGGACAGGTACATAAAATGTGCGCTGCCGTTTCATCCCCCTCCAGACACAGTCGGCATTCAGCGTTGTCCGCTATTCCGAGTCTGTGTAGGTGGTGGTTAAGTCTGCAGTGCCCAGTGTATAGGCCAACTAGAGTTCTTAGGTGTAACCTATTTAACTCTAATAGTTTTTTAGTTCTTGATTTCAAAGGGTATGTGATGAACTCCTTTGAATGAACTAATCCTGGTAGTTCTTGCCAGTACTGGAGGATTTTCCCCTCAGTCCAGACTCCAGACGATAAGATAGTCATCAAATAATGGAATGCAAATAAGTAATGTGTGAGTACAGAGTTGATGAAGTATAAGCATTTATAGTTGCTCTATGACTTCATTGTAACATATGACATGATTAAAGCAACCAGTTAAGGCACATCATGACCTCTCTTTTGCACATTCTAGTTTACAGTTTGATATTTCTCTAAAATTAATCCTTGAGAATTTTGCATCACTATCCACCAATCAAAAAGTGTCATAAACATGATCAGGATATTCAAAAGTTTTTTTTTGTTTTAAATAATCCATGATTATTTTTTTGATTTTTTGATTTTTAAAAATTAAATTCCTGAAATAATTATAATTTATAAAGAAAATTGCCTGCTACAATACTGGCTACTTTACATTGAAATATTTTCTTGAGTCATTATACCATACCTCACAACAATAAATTTTTGTTTGATGCATAATTCATACAATTAATCATTTAGCTTGAATTTAACCATCTGGTATTGAAAATTATTATGATTTGAGATAGGTATTAAACTGGAAAAACTTGTTAATGTCTACTGGAAAAATTATGTTGAAACTTGCCAAACCGTCGCTTGTATATATTGGAGTGGCAGTGCTTTTATTTTAGAGATGTCATTCGTTCATTTTGAGATTCGATTGATCCATGAGTGACTACCAAAAAGATTGATTTTATGATTCGTTCATACTGTTTCAGTAACATAGTGCGACGATAACATTGGAATAGAATGAATAACAAATGATAAACTGTAGTTATCCTATTACTTTTATTATTAATATGTCTATTGCTCCATTTACAAGTTACAAAATACACTTTTTTCTATTTTCCTTCGATACATGTTTCCTTTACAGTTTACACGCCCTTTTCATTTGAGGTGTTTCATGAACGTTACATAAAATTAATGAGAAAAATAAAGTGATAAAAATAGAAATAAATAAATGAATTGAATACAATAATCAACCCCACCCTCATGAATCACATGAACTAATTGAACAGTTGTCGGTGATCAATTAATCAATCTCAGTATCGTTTGAAGTGAGTTGATGATTGAAATCTATGATTGAATTCCAACATTCCAATCGTTCACAAATGATACATCTCTATTTTGTCATTTTTTTTTTGGAATATTTCATAGAAAACAAAAACTGCAAAAACAAAACAGAATTAGCATTTTTATATAAAATGTGCAGAGAAAATAACAGACTTGATTGTTTAAACTGTAAAATAGTTATATATTACTAGCAGACCCAGCAAACGTTGTTTCGCCATATAAATTATACATTTTTGTCCAAAAAATAAAAAGAAAATTTCTGGATAGGGCCACCATCACCTAGGGGTATAAAAAATAGCCTACGACCTATTCTCAGACCTACCAAATATACACCAAAAATTTCATAAAAATCGGTCAAGCCGTTTCGGAGGAGTTCGATAACAAACACTGTGACACGAGATTTTTATATATTAGATAAAGTGTTACTTAAAATGGTACTTCTTACTGAAAAGCGATCTAAATCATGATTTGAATCAATCAAATTAATTTAATCATACCAACTCTGAGACAGATACAATACACAAATTAAAAGCGTAAAACTAAACGATGATTCCTAGAAGAGAAACTATTCCTAAATGAATCTAAAAATCATTTTCTTCTTTCATCATGATACTATGAAACAGAATACACTCTCAGGCAACTCCCCTTACTGCAGTCTCCGCTGTTACGTCACATAACTAGTTCAGCGGTCAATTTTTATTTTAGATGCAAAATAAAATTACTTTAACCAAAGTGTTTAGAAGCTTATCCTTCAATGAAATAAAAAATTACGACTCTTTTGGTTGGTCGAGACAAAAGATAAAACAATTATTTTTTCGTTTAACTGGCTCTAATTAAAAAACGGGATAACTAATTAATCTCAAATTTTTACAGTGTTATGACTCCATATTTGTTAACTAGATGTATTAATATAAAGGTATGAAGGAATTTCAATAAGTGTTGAAAATATATTTTTTTTAAGGCTATGTTGATAAACTGAAAATTTACAGGTGTGAATATAACAAGCGAGAAACTCGAAATAGATACCAAGTATATCGAGGACATATGAAGTTAAAAGACGGAGCTAACTATTTTATCTAGGTTTAACAGTTTTCGAGAAAATTGCAATATAGTATACAGAACGAAATCGCGGACGATACAGCTCAGAGAATGCGGTGTAAAAATTATGTATGTTGGAGTGCTGTTTAATGAAATCAAATTAAGATTTTCTTGCAGGGTCCAGAAATTAATTAAATTTTTGAGCAAATCAATGGAAAATCATTAAATATTGTAATAATTACATGAGAGAACACATTGATATGTCCCGTGCAATTAAGGTATGGAGTAGTATTACTATGAGAAGAGGCCAGCAAAAAATATGCGCAGAAACGAGTTTGTAGTCAATAGCTCTAAATCAATGAGAACGAATTATGTGACATTTAATGTCGAAACCAGTGGTGGTGATGGTCTCTGGCAGAGTTGTGTTGGTACAGTAGAGATGAGCGATATCGCGGTGTTAGTTTTTGTCATGACTTTCTCATACCACTGCACTCCGCAGAAATATATTCTGAAACTAAAATATTCTAAATGGCATTTTTTGTATTGATATACCGGGTGTCAACGGAATTATTAGACAAGCCATAGTTTCCAGAGTTTTCAAGATATAAGTCTCAAATTTGGCAGGGGTAATATATACCAGAAAAGGAAAATTTTTCATAATTTGGCACTTTTCCATCACTTCCGGTTTCCCAGGAAATGACCTCAACTTTGAAATTTTAAATGGAACACCCTGTACATTTTTACATTTTTGGATTCCAGAGACAATTTTAAGTACGACTGCGTAGTTTTAAAAATTCTTTGAGACTACTCGTTTTTTTTAGTGCTATTTTTATTTTTGCATCTAGAGTACAGTTAATACACTCAAATCGGTTAAATGGATCAAAACAATAAGAGAAAAATGTAAACGTGAGATTTTTCAAATTGGTTTAGTAGCTATGACAAACCAAAATTTCCGAAATCACTAATTTGTGATTATGTTAACTTTTTCAAATGGCAACATCTTTTAGACACCCAGTAGTTATATACTAATTTTCACGACAAATCCATTGATACCTTCAAATAGAAAATCGGTTTGATATTAGACCATGCTATGCTGCTATGAAAATCACTAATTGCAGTGATTTTAGTTCTTCCATCACTGTTACTATCGTCGATTTCCTAATCATGGTGATTTAATTATCGGCAGTGAATTACTGCCCATTACTAGCCTGAGCAGCACAGACCTGCAGCCTGCCCTGCGGTAGTTTTGTTCACTGGCGGTCATTGAATTAAGTAATGTAATCCTATTTTCGGAGCGAAATGTCTTCCCCAGAACAACCCAAACCTTCGAAAAAAACGTGTATTGGCATAAAGGGTAAAACATTGCATGACCAGGCCCGTTAAAGAGTGGGAAGACATTTGTAAGCATGTCGACAAGGTAGAACTGAATTATATGGAAAAAGAACATCTATTTGTCGAAATTAGTGATACTAATTTACCATTCACAGTTACAGATTCTTCTGATGAAGAAAGCTATGAAGAATTCGATGATGATGAAGAAAAAGAGAGCAACGATTTGATGCATGGGACAGGGCCTCTGGAAGAATCAGATTTAAACTGAACTGTGTCAAAATGTATGTTTATATATAATAAAATATTATATTATGCATCTCTTTTACCTTATATTATTTTTACGATAATAATAAAAAAAACAGCTTTATTAGGTGAAGTTTAGTACAAATTACTATTCTTACACTTCGTAACAGTTGGGTAAGTTTTAATCTACTATCTACTTCATTACACAGCTCCTTGACCACGAAACTTTTATTGCAATTACACGTTAGGGTGGGCCATGAAAATTTGAATTTGCAAATGATATTAGCTTATAATTTGCTATGTATCTAAAACTAATTTGGCTAAATTTTTAGCTAAATCGATCAATACTTAGCCGTGCTCCCATGGCTTTGAAACTGAAGGAAAAGGCCGATCTTTCGATTTTTAACATTTTTCAAATTGACGTTTGGAAATTTTTTTGTCCTTTATGTATTTATATGTTATTAATGTCTAAATGTGTGTGGCAAGAGTTTTCCGAATAAAATGTTTTTCACTTTCATCATGGAAATTAGAAATTTGTCACTAAAAAGTAGAATTTGATGAAAATAAGGTTTTTTGTACAACATTTCTGATTTCCCTGGAACTGAAAAATATTTTATTACTTTTGCCACACACATTTAGACATTAATAGAGTCATAAAAAAATTTCAAACGTCAATTTGAAAAATGTAAAAAATCGGCCTTTTCCTTCATTTTCAAAGCCATGGGGGCACGGCTAAATATTAACCGATTTTGCTAAAAATGTAACCGAATTAGTTTTAGATACATAGCAACAAATTATAAGCTATATCATTTGCAAATTCAAATTTTCATGTTTTTCGGCCCTATTATACATCCAATGATGCTATGCCACTGGTAAAAATATCTGCGCGTGTTGGCTCCGCCTCTGGCCTCATCTCATAATAATAATACTGTCCTACTGCAAAAACGCTATTTTGCAGATGCAAAATGTATTTTCATAATAGAATACATTTAAGAATCTAACAATTTATTTCGAAAAAAAAAAATTGTCAAAATTACTAAATAATAGAATAAATATTTTTCATTCTTGACTTGTCTATTTTCCTGAATAACGTTACATAAATGCCCTGTTTTATAATTAAATTAATGAATGTAATATATTATTTACTACTACTATTGTGTTTAATTAAATGAATTCCAAAGATCTCGCACCATTAGCATTTTCTTCAAACTTTGGGAATAGATAGTTAAAGGGCTTCCAAACAAAAAATGTCATATGAAAAAATTGATTTAATGCATAAATGATTTTAAATTTTTTCAAAGACTTTCAACTTCCAGACACTGTAATTCTGCAGGGAAGACATTAAATCAATTTTTTCATATGACATCTTTTGTTCGGAAGCCCTTAAACTACCTATTTCCAAAGTTTAAAGAACATTCCACCGAAACGATTTTTCCAATGCTAATGGTGTACGGTCCTTTAGTATTAAATAAAAACAAAATAAATAGCAACTAATATAGTAATAGCTTATAAACCGTTGAAAAATCAACACTGCAAAAGATCATACGTGCTTGCATCAATTATTTTGGAGGTGTTTTCACCATCATTTAAACCCACAGTGGCCTTATTGCAAAATGAAATAATGCTGACAAATGCAGTCTTTGAATTCTATGATATTAAAAACTAAAATATCTGCCTGTAAAGGACCCCACACCATGCACTGGAAAAATCATTTCGGTGGAATTTTCTTCAAACTTTGGAAATAAGTAGTTCAAGGGCTCCCGAACAAAAAATGTCATATGAAAAAACTGATTTAATACCTTCCCTGCAGAATTACAGTGACCGGAAGTTAAAAATCTTTGAAAAAATTATGTTGCGATTGAAAAATCGTTTCGGTGGAATACTCTTCAACATTTTTTGTTCGGAAGCCTTTGGACTACCTATTACTAAAGTTTGAAGAAAATTCCACTGAAATGATTTTTCCATCGCAACATAATTTTTTCAAAGATTATTAACTTCCAGTCACTGTAATTCTGCAGGGAAGGCATTAAATCAATTTTTTCATATGGCATTTTTTGTTCGGAAGCCCTTGAACTATCTAGTCCCAAAGTTTGAAGAAAATTCCACCGAAATGATTTTTCCAATGCATTTTTAGGTAGACACTGGACACGCGGCTGCCGCGGGCTCTATTTGAAAGTGACTCTATGTGTATGGCAGGTTTTCGCCTGCTGACCAGCTTTTGAGCTGCTGCTCGCACCGAGCGTATCTCCTATTTCATAGTTTCATTATAAATTGCAACAACACTTCACTGTAATTATATAGTGCGAGATTGAAATAGTTGTTATTGTTTTAACCAGGGCCGGATTAAGGATCGACGCGCCCCTAGGCTAATGATGTACTTGCGCCCTCTTATTCATGATGAAAAAAAAAAAAAAATGATAAGCGAGAGGGTTGTCCCGGTTTCAAAATTGATGAGGTGGGGGGGGAGGAATCTAAAAAACATTTTTTTATCCAGATTCAAAACTGAGGAGCGGGGGCAAAAATTTTTTTTAATCCAGATTCACAATTGACGTGGTGAGGGGGTAGAAATATGAAAAAAATGAGTAGCGGAGGGGAGAAATCTGGAAAAATATTTTTTTGTCCAAATTCGAAATTTACGAGAGGGGGAGGGGAGAAATATTGCATTATCTCCCTTAGGCTGTAGCCTAGTTAGCCATATGGATAATCTGGCCCTGAGTGGCCAGCGGCTACGATAAAGAGCAAGGGGCATTACTATAGGAGCGGAAACATATAATATCTATCTCTTTCCGTTTCTATTTTCCTCTAAATAATCCTGTAAAATGTTGATATAGTTGGAAAGGAACATATAAGAGAAGTAGACTTTTCCTTCATTGGCACAAAAAATTGAGCTGGCACATGCCGGTCAAAGCGTTTTTCACTTTCGCATTTTCGGACGAACAATGAGGCCGGCGCGGAAGGTATAAAGAGGTGTACAGACAATCCAACCAACCAACCTTCTCGGTACACTTTGATAATGGCCATGACAACTCGTAAAAGTAAGCGGGTCTGCTGGAATTCCATCGTCTTCAAAGCGTCTCAGCTCACTTTTACGAGTTCTCATAGCAATATTCAGTGTACCGAGAAGGTCGGTTGGTTGGTTGGATCGTCTGCCTATATAAAGTGCAGCGCAGGTCGGGTATTTTTTTGTAGTATCCACGGGTTTAGGTAAACATCTCTTCGCTGAACTATACAATACAGAGGTAATAAATTCGATAATTTTATCAAAATAAAGTAATCAAATAACAAATAAATAATTTTCTTGTATAAAAAAGTACCGACGCGACGTAGATATAAAGACGACCCGACCAACCAACCAGCCAACCTTCTCGGTACACTTTGAAAATTGCCATGACAACTCGTAAAAGTTAGCTGGTCTGCTGGAATTCCAACGTCTTCAAAGCGTCGACAATGTTGGCTCCAGCAATTTTACGAGCTTGCATGGCAATCTTCAAAGTGTACCGCGAAGCTCGGTTGGTTGGTTGGATCGTCTGTAGACCCCTTAAAGAAGGCTTCAGGCTATACCCGGAAGGATTACGGCAATAAAAACTTCAGACATCGATAATTACTTTAAACGTATGAACATTTTCTATTTCATATTATTTACCTCTCTCTCAGATTTTGATATCTCTGAAAATTAAATATAAGTAAATGAATAGTTAGGTATTTTGGTATTTATAATTTTTAATAAGGATATAATTATAAAATGCAACCAAAATAGTTACATAAAATATACATAGGCTTATACAAATTTATTAATTTCGGCCCAGATAAGACGGCGGCGGGTACAAAAGCTTTTTATGCTTGTCTTTGCTTAAAGAAACAATTTTATACGCTCATTATCCCAAGAATATTTGTGGCTGCTTTTTTCGCCAGCCCTTATGCATTATACGACTCTACAATACATTTTATTTTCAAAGGTTAATGGTAAATGGTAAATGTCATCCGTCGGCCATCGGGAGATAAAATTAGTTACTTTTGAATTGCTGAAGCGCCCCCTCGCGCTTCGGCGCCCCTAGGCTATAGCCTATTTAGCCTTATGGATAATCCGGCCCTGGTTTTAACAATGCATTATTCTTTTACAACTACTACATCTATAAGAGGATAGTAATGTATATGATCAGAGCGTGCAACTAATCTATTGTCATTTGAGTTTTAAGTCAAAATAAGATTTAGAAATGTTGCTCACACCCACCCCTCATCATCCATCCAGTTCTTTTATAGATGGAGTATAACGATACTTATTTATATGTATAAATTAATCCAATGTCACTTTTGTTTAATTTTTTATTTTGGCTCTTTTAGAAACAATTCACAAATATATACAAAGCATATTTAATAGAAACACATACATTCAATTCCATACTTTTGTTTATAACTTTTACACGTTTTTATTCCACATTTCTTTAAACAATTACAAATAAAATAAACTTTCCATATACATTTAACTTATATTCGAGGCATCGGTGCTCTACATATACAGGCTCTCTTACACTTGCACATCTCTCTCCGTTGCACTCACAAAGAATACTTCTTACCACTTTTTTTTCCGGTTGCAACCGCCAGGTCAGCCTGGCTCTTAACATTATTTATTTTCATAGCATTGCTGTAAAAATTACAGGTGGTATGAAACACTTTAAGTACCTCCTCAAATAATGCAAATTTGCAGTCCCCTGCCAACAAGTCGAGCTCATCCAGGACGCCTGGCATTTTTTTTTCATTATTTAAATGGGTGTAAAATATTGCGTGTTTAAATTTACTTATTAATTTTTTTTGCATTATTTTTGCAATTTCAAAACAATTTTGAGTGCACTTCAGACCGGCGTTGTCTAGCCAGGCCGTAGATTTCTTTGTCGGACGTGAAATAACTACCTATCTATCTATCTAACAAAATTTCAGCATATATAAAGTTTTTTTAACAAATCATACACCAACCCTTAGACTCTTACTACTATGGTACTACGGTATCACATCAGCTATCATGCAATCTACACAATACAATTTAAGTAACAGTTATCATGACCATTGCTTCAAATTATTACCATATACACACACCAAGAAATTTGCGAAACAATGAATTTCCCTTAAATGGCAAAATATTAAGTTACGTGCTTCTTAAAGGTGGTAAGATTATTTTTAAAAAATTGCACACATTTTGCATTAGGGTTGTTCCAGCAAAACTCTCAAACACTTTTCTGTATCTTTGACATTCAGGTTGGACACAATGAATATGAATAACAGTTAAAAAATGTTAAATCATGTTCATTTTGAAATACGTAAGATCAACAGCAGAATGTATGAATTCACAAATTTTTTCAAATAATCAATGAATCTACTGGAATGTCAAATTATAAGTCTGGAATGCAAAATACCATTACATCCATGTCATCAATAATTTGAAACCTTTTCTGTTGCTGGAACAAACCTATTGAATGACTAAAAGGGTATTACACCGAACACAAAAGTGCCAACCAGGCCAACACATCATCAGAACTTATGTTAAAATATGGTTTTGTACCTATTGTAGCAAAATATCAGATAATTTAGAACAGACTGCCAAGTTCTGATTCAAATTATATTCCACAATAAAAATACTTGTTTACTAAAGATGCATATGAAAAAACAGACGGTAATATTCAATTTTCCTTTTAACAAGTGTGGTAAATCGAAAACATGATCTTTTTTAATGTGATTATAATTTAACTTTAAAAAACAATTAAGTACTTGCCTCTTTTTCTGGTCTTGATGCGTTGACCGGATAGGACTGGTTTTTCTACCTTTTGACTCATACAAAAATTTCTGAAAAAAAAATAACAAAGAAATAATGGTTTGCCAATTTGTCTTTGTTAGAAAGTAGCGCATTTATATAATTACTGTCTTATTTTTATTAATTTCGCAATATGTAAAAGTATAAACCACAAGGTCAAAATTAACAAAGACAGAAGGATAAGACATATTGTAGATCATTGATCATTATAGCAAATACTTATGGACATCCTTACTTTTGTGCAGTTATTATTATTTATTAGACATAAAATGAAACAAGACAAAAAAATCACGACACGAATAAGAACACGAAAGCAGGTCAACGACATACCTACCTATGAACTTTCTTTTAGGAAAAATATATACTAAAAAACTGGCCGAAGCTAATTATTAATATAGATTTTAACGGACATATCTACCACTATTTTACAATATATATTAATTTATCACACTCATGAATTTTAGAACGGCATGAGCCTCCATTAAATATAATCCAAATATTTTAAAATTTAGAGAAATACACAACAAACGTCAAAACAGATATAAAAATAGAATAATCCATGCATAGTGCTAATGTCATGATATCTTAGACTTTAAGCATTATTAAATACAATAATTACTTACGTGTATACTGTTTTAAAAAAAGCACCTCACACGAGCAGAAGAAAAACTGTCGCAAAAGAAACTGTTCCGCTAAGCTGAAAGGGACGATGTAATGGAAGAGGAGAACCGGAATCAATATACAACTAAGCGCGGGAAATTTGAAAAAGTTTTATTAAAAAAAGTATTTGGTGTTAGTTAACCACTCCAAGGATTTTACTAAATAGAAAAATTAGATCAAGTACTAATTCTTTGAAAATAGATATGTCAGTCACAAAAAAACAAAATGAAAATTGTCAATATCAAATTTAGAAGGAAGTGCACTTGACTCATATCTGGCACATATCTCACATTTACGTATTCTTTTGATAATCAGAAATCATGCTATCCTTTTTTATTTCACTCCTAAAACTAAAATAATAATTAAATATTTGCAAAAGAACACAATATACAAAATGTTAAATTTGAAACGACATCAACATTAAGTAAAATTAAAAGTCATCCAAATGAGATTTAAACATTAATTTTTCATCTCTAAATTTTAAACTGTGACCTCTTCACAGATTTATTTGGTACATAGAAGCAAAATTAGGTAGTCGTCTTTTGCTTGCCTATAAGGGAGCGACTACACTACCAATCTTGCGACTACACTTCAATATAGACTTATTTTTTCTCTCTCTAGAACATAAGCGGCTAAATTGTATAAACTAATAAATGATTTATATCATTTATCATATAGCTATACTTCCACACTTCCCGAAATTTATTAATTCTTTTGACAAATGTTTTATGAATACATCAGATGTACATTACGCACAACGATTTTATTTTGCAACTGTAATATGCATTATGTATATCTTAAATCTTTAATATTTTACGTGTAACCATGAAAGCTGTATCACAGAATAAGGAAATAGTTCTCTTTTCTGTGGCAGTATAGTGATCCGCGGTATTCCGATATTTTGCAATCTGTAATTCAATCACTCATTAAAAAATCACTGGTAATAACGACTGTTACAAAAGTTACTAGAAAACTATGATGTGCCTCGATTAAACAGGAGGCCCTTAAGTTCGCTTTTACTTTCCGCTTATTAACATATAGAGAATGAGTGATTTTATACTTAAATATTACTTCATTCAGTAAGTAAATGTATCAATTAACTTAACCCCAGCAAACACACTATAGGTGGCAACTTTGCCAATAGGTTTGTTTTGGTTTTGAATTTTCAGAGTTCTAGAACCGTTCCCGTCTTGCGCGCAACTTAATAAATAAGGAGAACCGAAGAACTTATATCTGAAAAGCCAATACAAAGTATTGTTTAACTTTATACCGTGCGTGTAGCGGGGCGCTAGGCATAGGGAGTAGAGATGGGTCGTTATCTCTGTAACGCTATTTTGTCGCGGTATTTTTAGGTAACGTACCGTCGCGCTACTAAATGATAAAATAACTGGTTACTCGGAGCGAACGGTTGGTGCCTGACTACGCCTGCACATAACGCTGCCTGTCAACGTTACCAGCGACCAACGCTTGTAAACTTTAACCAGCGACAAGCTGGAAAGATGCAATGCCGTACCAGAGCTTAATGTTAAGCTCTTTACTGTGGCCCAACTAAACTAAGATAGGTTTTATATAGTGTTGCCAAGCGTTGTACAGTTATTCGACTTTTGCATCTTTTGACCTGGCTGTGTATAATTTTCTATCCCTAATAAAAATCTGTAAAATTTGGTAGGTATGTTTTCAGTTTGTCAGAAAAATTAGATGTTTGTTAAATTTTTACCTCAAATATGTAAGAATTTACAGCACAAATTTTAGGGCCACAGAAAATAAATGTGGTATCACTTTTCGAATTTCAAATCGTCGATATACCGGTTGCATATATAGTGTTTACCATAGATAAAATACCAGTGTTTACTTTTACTCTGTTTAGTAAGAAAATGTAAAAACCTAATAAACCTATATAACTATAAATTAACAAGCGTTCCCTGTGCATTGGCGAAGCGCGAATAAGCAACTGCATAGGATAGATTACGTTACATTACATATCCTACCCTCCGTTTCTGAGTTAGGAAAATACCACATGTTACACGACAAACGCGATCTCTTCTACTCAGTAGGCGCGTTTGATAGAGCGAGCCGGATCATTTTACTTCTGTCGAGTCGTTCCAAAGTAGCGGTATTTTGTCGCGGTATTTCTCTGGAGCGATCGCGATTGTAACGCTACATGAGTGGAACCGCTTTTCCCATCTCTAATAGGGAGTAAAATTACAACATCGCGCGTGCCAGCTGGCTGAAATGAAATAACAGAGCTGGGATGGTTCGCCCGACGCACGGTCAATAAACGATACGGTTACATCAATCAGTAGCTTTATGACGAGAGAGACGCGGGGGGCAGGAAATCGAATGAAAGAGACAGACATATCTGATTTCCGTGCAGAAGACAGAGATTCCGGTAGGGTCTACAGCCTACGTCACTTGTAGACACTACAAGCCACGGTCAATAAACGATACGGTTGCATCAATCAGCAGCTTTAGGACGAGAGAGACGCGGGGGGCGGGAAATCGAATGAAAGAGACAGACATATCTGATTTCCGTGCAGAAGACAGAGACAAAGACTCCGGTAGGGTCTACAGCCTACGTCACCTGTAGACACTACAAGCATCTTTGTCTCTGTCTTTTGCACGGAAATCAGATATGTCTATCTCTTTCATTCGATTTCCCGCCCCCCGTGTCTCTCTCGTCCTAAAGCTGCTGATTGATGCAACCGTATCGTTTATTGACCGTGACTACAAGCATCTTTGTATCTGTCTTTTGCACGGAAATCAGATATGTCTGTCTTTTTCATTCTATTTCCCGCCCCCCCGCGTCTCTCTTGCCATCAAGCTGCTGATTGAGACCAAGATTGGTAGAGTATGAGGTTCCTTAATATACAGCTTTTAGGTGAGACGATGAGTGCGGAGATGAAACGTCAGACTATCCTTTTTCTTCGAACGCGCAGTAGTGGCGCAGTTATCTCACTCTAGAAGAACTGTCCGTACTGGCCCGAAATGAAGTGTACTATGATCTGTAGTGTTACATTCTACAACTTATCCTAATTACCACCATGCATAAAAGTGACTCAAAATGCGGAATAATTACCCCCGACCTTAAAAGCGGGTAATTGTGAGCCCGTTCCAATTACGAGTTCTTTGCTTAATTAACAGTACACAAATTCTTACAATATTTTGAATAAGGCCCTGCATCTGGTGTGATTTCACACCAGCTGCTCATTGGCTAATGGCATTTTTTGGTAGGGATCGTGAGTTATTAGTATACCAACCTTGGATTGAGACAACCGTATGGTTTAATGACCGTGCGCCCGACGGTGGAATTTACGGCAGCAGTGTTGTCATATCTTTCGCGCTACGTGAATGTACATGTCTAATGGAAAATTACACGCACGGTATTATTCCCACATCCAGCAGAGGCAGATCCAGAGAGGGCCGCTGGAGGCCACCCCCCCCCGACCTTCAGGGGACTTTACCGTCACGACACGTAAATAATAATTAATAACACCGGTCTACAAAAAAAGGTCTTGTCCTAAGGTTCTAATCTAACTTTTCCGAAGTATTTTGAGCCGCTGAAGCCAATTTTGGACAAAAAAAATTTCTATCGCGTCAATTTTTCATCCCCTAAAAAGGGCAAAAAAAAGATATTGTCCTAAAGGTCACATCTAATTTTTTTGACGTGCTGAAGCTAATTTTGGAAAAATATTCCCTTTAACCCCTAAAAAACTGACATGATAGAAAACTTTTCTTTATTTTTGTTTTGTACGTATTGAATAAAGGTTATATCTACAAATTTTACTTATTGTTAATTAACGCCCCCCCCCCCCGAAGCCTACTCTGGATCCACGACACTGACATCCAGTATAGAAGTATATTAGTAACGACAAAAATTTTTATTGTTCAAGACACTCAAATAGAGCTCATCGAGCACTATATCAAAAAAAAAATTTTCGTAAATCGAGCAACGCGTTCCAAAATAACAGGATGTTGCGGTATTAAATAACACGCACACACTGTATAAAAGCACTCTTTTGTCAATACAAAAAAAAGCTAATATAAAGTACTGTCTAACCATTATAGCTCCCATGTTGTAATGGAAAATTGATGGCCCTGTGTTTAACATGCACTGTTATAGTGTATTTGGAAGTATTTAACCGTGTCACTGGTATATTAAATATATAAAAGCAGTTTTTTGCCAATACCTGAAAAACGAATAGAAACTACTCGTCTATAATCATAATAACCTCCTTCAGACCTTTAGGACAAGATGGGAGGCATCCATGTTTCCATTCGATATCGAAAAGTAGATCTAGTAATTTATATTATTTTCTTAATTGCTTGTCCAAAGTCACATTTTAACTCACCAAATCAATGTATTTAACTACTAACGATTACTGTTGATGACCTTGCTATCTTGAAATTTTGCAAAAAAAATGTTGTACCCAATGGTTGTACTCCAGTCAAATAATAACAAATTTCAACGTTTGACGGAAATATCCGATATAGTTTTGAATCTGCAGATGTGTTCATTACGGTGTATTATTAAACATATACTATAAGTCTTGAACTCAATCTGTTGCGCTTAAACCGCCATATTGGAAAAATGGTGGCCCGATTAAGTTTTTTGTTTATATCTCCCTAACCATTAGTGATATCGAAATTATGTTTATAAAAAAAATATAGCTTATAAAATTCTCTACACAATATATTATATACATTTGCACCGATCTATTATTATAATCTGAAAAACGAAAATTTGATCAACACATTTCTAAAACTGTAAATATCGCTTTCAGAGAAAAACTTCATATCATTGTGTTAGTCATAGAATTCGGAACAACTTTCAAAACGTCCTTCGTCTATCTGTTTGCCCCTCCATTCGTCGTGTTTTTGTAAGCATGATAACTTACTTAAAGAGAGGCAAGTCCGACTTGATATAAATTTGGACAGTAAGTTAATTAATATAGACGAAGAACATTTTTGAAAAAAATCGATCAGTAAATATAAAGGTTATTTTTTTATTCTTTATTAAAAATTAATTACAATTTATCTTTTGGTGGCGGTAATGGATCTAACATAAGTTTTCCTTTCTGCATTTTCTGGTCTTCCTCATCACTAAAAAATTCTGCCAAGCCGTCTTTAGGTTTTGGAGGTAATATTTTTTTATAAATTAATGGTTTCTTCACAGTTTCCTGAGACTTTGTAATAGTTGAATACACTGACATTGCCTAAAGAAAAACAAATGATGGTAGAATAGGTATAAACGTTAGCCAAAGAACAAAAAAAAGAAAAAAGACTGAGGTAAGAGCCAGCGGATTTCGTTTGGCTTAAGTAATCAAATAGGGTGACCTTTTTAGCCCTGTCAATAACGTTCAATAAGGAGGTCTAGAGGGAAATGCCGAGATCACAATTTTTGACTTACGGACTGTGTTTGGCCTATTTAAGAGGTAAACACACGAAAAGTCCCCGAACGTAGGAGGTGAGGGGGTGCAGGGGGCAAGAAGAAGGTCCCAGTTTTTGGTTTTCGATCATATCTCAAAAACGGTTAGCCCTAATCAAAAAGTGGCTATATGCAAAATTAAAGCTGACTAAATTTTCTACAAAAATGTCCCTATTAATTTTTCTCGTATCTGTTATGTTCAGTAATGAATTGTATATCTTTTGAGTGTATTCTAACTTTATTATAAATTGAAAAAAAAATTTAATAATCATCGTAGAAAAAAATTTCTTGTACAGATATCCGTTTCACAGCAGACTGAACTCAAATATCGAATAAAAAATGTCTTTGTGTCTGTGTGTGTGTGTGCGTGTAGGTGTATGTGTGCGTGTATACCGTTTCTTGTAAATACGATAACTTCTATTAGACTTAAAATATTTAATTACAATTTGGAACATATGTAAAACAGCAATAATCCATACTGAAATTGGGCCATATCTGTAATACATGGTGATAACCATAGGCCTACAAACTATAGGTACAATAGGTTTTATTTTAATTTCAAAGCAAAATATTACTAAGATTTTTGATTAAGCATGCAAAAATAAGAAGATGTATAAGATTTATAAACCGCAATATACCAGGTGTGTTAGACAAACCAACTTTATTTAAATTAGATGATATATCAATGTTATCCTAAAATATGGAACATGGTATTTTTAATAAGATTATTATGAAGTGAGAGTTTGTAGGCCTCTGGTTATCATCATGTATTACAGATATGGTCCAATTTCAATAGGGATTATTGTAATATGCTGTTTTACATATGTTCCAAATTGTAATTAGATATTTGAAGTCTAACAAGTTATCGTGTTTATAAGAAACGGTATACACGCGCACACACACACACTTACAGACACAAAGACATTTTTTATTCAATATTTGAGTTCAGTGTGGTGTGGTACGGATATCTGTAAAAGAAATCTTTTTCTACGATGATTATTAAATTTTTTTTTCAATTTATAATTGTGATCTCGGCATATCTCTCTAAAAATCATTCATTGACAGGACTATTTAGACTATTCAAATTTAAGATATTGTCGAATAATCGAAAATTTGATTAATATAGTTTCAAATTATTTTAGTTTTCAACTATTCACATTATAAAAATTAAATGTACAGTCTTAAAATAGTAAATACTATATTTCTTTACAGAAGGAAGTATAAATGATATGTCATTAAATTATTACACAGACAATGCAAAAGTTGTTCTATCATAGGATAATAGTAGCGGTTCCAAAGACCAGTAATATAATACAATAAAGACGCGCCACTATGAGCAATCCCATTCATAAATCTCCCCTGAGAAATTTGACCTCGTGCATTTAAATTGGCATCTAAACCTGGCAACTCTGCAATGTAGACCTCGAACCGCTACTGTGAAGGCCATAAAAACCAGTGTTGGCTCTAAGTGATGTGTATTCAAGTAAAAATTTTGTACATGGAAACATGGACAAGATGACACAAGGCGATGAAACATTAATAATATTTCACCATATCGTGGTTTTTATATTGTTAAAGAATGTCTCATTCGGTTTTTATAATATAATACATCTACGTAAAAGCCATCTCTGGATGCTGACGCATCACGTGCATAAAAAAACTACGGTAGGTTTAATTTGGCATCTTGTCTGTCTCTCTCAATACAATACAATACAATAACTCAAGAAACGAGCATCTCTTTTCGAGTGTTGCATCTTTATAACACTTTATTATTCAGTCAGGGCCGACCTTAGTTCCGAAGTGCCCTCGTGCGAAATTTTGAAAGGCGGGTTGTCAGAAAAAAATTAATTTTGTCCTCATCTCAATATTGATGAGCGGAGGGGGGGGGGGGCTTATATTAAGCTCGTGGCGCCCCCTAGGGTATGGCGCCTTCGTGTGGGGCACGGTCGCATTCCCCTCAAAGGTCGGCCCTGTATTCAGTCTTTGGCGGTGCCATAACATCACAAATTCTTTAATTTCTGTCATTTCTGTCTGGCTGTTTTATTTTATGCTATAATTGTTGTGCGCCACAATGTTCATCTGTTGCTAATAAAACAAAGATTTGATGTTTCATAAGTTCCCTGATAGTGTATAAATAAAGACTGGCACATTTGAGTGGCAATTATGATTAAATTATATTTTATAAAAGAAACACTATTAATACACTATGGATTTTTGTTAAATCAAAATTTCTAAATAGAAACTTGAACCACACGAGATAAGTAATATAATAATTAATCTAATAAATTATTATTCTTAATTAATGTTATTAGTGCTCATACACACGCTGAAATAATAATGATCTTTATTAAGGGCTAGGAAAAGTGCATCATCTTCCAAGTATCTTATAATATAAAATAACTTATTGCTAAATATTAAAGGAACCGAAAGGTAGCAATGTTAAATTATTTTTGCACTAAAATTTGCTTGAGTCTTAAACTACTTGTGAAATATGTATCTACACTATCTACACTAAATAAATATACAAATATTAACATGATTAAAAGACAATTCGGTAAGAGACGAAACCTCCTAATTCAGTAAAAAAAAAATAATAATAATAATCAGTATCTGACCTCTGGCGGTTGCCATTTATGTGAACCGTCGGCCAGCTTATCGCCGGTCTGGTGCTCCACTGGGTTGAGAGCAGACAGGGGAGGAAATTAACCGCCGAAAAAATGCAGCCAACTGATAAGCCAGACTATCGGGAACGTCTAGCAGCTATCTCCTATTTTTCTCAAACTCCAGGGAATATTTAAAATCAGGCCCAGTTGACTATTACAAAATTTACTATTATCTCCAATAGAACACCACCAAAACCAAAACGTGTAAAAATAATTCCCACGAATGAGGATAAGTTAAATAAATAAAAAATATTACTTTGGGTATTCAGCAGATAACTATCACAGAAACCATTTGTTCCTTTCATATACCGTTGATCTAAATCTGATCAAGCTAGAATATCCAACAAGAAGTTCCCTTAAGAACCGAATTGTCAACTTTTTTCAACCAAAAGACGATTTTCGTAGAGTAGTATTACTATGAGAAGATGACAGCAAAAAATATGCACAGAAACCAGTTTGTGCACTCCATCATTCTAAGCCAATGAAAACGAATGACATTCAATGTCGACACTAGTGGCGGCGGTGGCCTGTAGTAGAGTGGCGGCGGTGGAATAATAATAAAACAACTTTATTAGGCAACGTTTAGTACAAATTACTAGTCTTACACTTCTCCTGAACAAAGGTTACTCGTAACAGCAATTTTTAATCTACTTTATTACAATTTTTATTGCATTTACACATCCCTATACTTACCTCAGATGATGCTATCCCAATGGTAAAAATATTCGTGCATCTGCGCCCCTGTTATTTTCTCATAATATTACTTTACCACAGACGATATTATTGCAAATATCTTTTTAATCCTACTAATGTTTCCAAAACCAAACTAAGTCATTATTGAATTTTTCACAATTTTGGAATTTGCACAGCAGATATTAACTTATTAACTGATCACAGGCATAATGACTCCCTTCTTTCTTACCAATCAAAATTATTCATCGCTCATGGATGAATTAGGATTGAAACTAGATGGCTCTGGTAGATGGCTCTACCATGGCGATTATTATATCATTCAAATTTAATTAATAACTAATTTCATAGAAGTAACCTTTTAAAATGGTGCACAACAAATTAAAACAATCCATCTTTACTGGACCTAGTACTAAGCAATGACAAAAACTTAGTAAGTGAAATCAAGTACAATCAACCTATTGGTAAAAGTGATCACCTGACATTACAAATAAACTTACAACTCTACGTGCACTCCGAGCAGAAACACTATCAACCTCGAAAAAATTTTTGGAAAGCTAACTATAATGGAATTAAAAGATACATTGAAAACTTTGACATGACGGAATTTTCACAGGAAACCACTATAGAAGGAAAATGGACCATTTTCAAAAATATGATAAACACTGCCAGTGAAAAATTTGTTCCACTAACAAAAAATAAGAGTAAAAGACAAATTAGGAAACCATGGATAACAAATGAAATTATAAACCTCATAAAAACTAAACACACAACTTTGGGACAACTATAAAAGGAACCAAGCTGAAGAAACTTATTCACATTATCGCACTGTAAATAACTTAATAACAGAAAAAATTCGATTTTCTAGACAACATTATGAAGCTAACATTGCCAATGGAAGTAACAAAACATTCTATAGTCATATTCAAAAACAAATATGCTCAAAATCATCAGTACCAAGCTCCATAGATAATGGTGGCATATTAACACAGAACACAACAGAAATAGCCAATATCTTTGCCAGGCAATTCACTCAACAGTACATTACCGAACCTGATAATGATATTCTAGAAATACAAGGTTTACAAAGAGTGCAAAATTCATTCACAACCATAAACATCACAAAAGAGAAAGTGCTTGTGAACCTAAAAAATGATTCGGCTCCTGAACCTGACCAAATAAGTTCTTACTTCCTGAAAAACACTGCCAGTGTCTTGTCCCACCTCTGGCAGAAATAATGGAAACATCCCTAGAGTCAGGTACACTTCCAAAGGACTGGAAATCAGCTTCAGTTACACCCATCTATAAAAAAGGTGATGAAAAGTTGCCTGCCAATTACCGTGCAATCAGCCTCACATCTATCCCTTGCAAATGTATGGAACGAATTATCACCAATGAAGTGTTGGAATTTCTCACAGCAGAAAATGCACTACCAGAAGAACAACACGGTTTCATACCAGGAAGATCTGTTGTAACCAATATCCTAGTTAACCTGCATACCTGGACAAATGAATTTGACTTACAAAACCCCATTGATGTTCTCTATCTAGATTTTGAAAAGGCATTTGACCGAGTACCTTTTCAACAATTGACAGCTAAATTGGAACACATTGGTATTCGAGGAAATGTTCGGTCATGGATCACTTCCTTTCTGAATGGTAGGTAGTTTCATGTGAGGATTGGAGACAACAATTCTGAGTCTAACATTGTTCTGAGTGGTGTGCCTCAGGGCTCTGTCTTAGGACCCTAGGCTGCCTGCCTTGTATGTATGTAATAATAATAATAATAATAATAATAATAATAATAATAATAATAATAACAAATTAAACTATTCTTAAACCGTAACATCTTATTCATGTTTTGGATAGATATAGTTTATCCATGTCAAAATACATAAAAATGTTCACATACGTCAAAGAGGTACCAAAAGCAAGCCAAATAAATATGGTAGAGTAATAAAATGTCTACTACAAAGACAGGGTATAAGTTGACATAGAATTAATATTACACAGATAAGTACAAAAACAAAATATGTAGGTATAGGGTTTAAAAACGGGGATACATGTTTAGAGTTGCCCTAGTGTACATAAAAATATATTAAGGTCACTATATAAGAATTCATTTGTGGCGTAGAAAGTGCCGTTTGTAGTGTATACAACACTGTAAACACATAATGTATTGTGAGTTGCATCCTACGTAGGTAGGTGACTTGTATCATTGGCTACAATAAAGGAGTTAACCACTATAGTTTATCTCAGTTAAGAATGCAGTTGTTTACGTTATAAACGGAGCCCAGTTTACACAGGCACATAGGAATTCCCAAGTAAGTGGAATCCCCCAGGGCCGTCTCAAGAACATTGATACAGAAAATAAAAAGTAACAGAAAATTTGCAACTTAAATGTACTTATTTTATCACAGTAAAAGTAATAAGGAACTCTTTTTATTTTATATATTTAACAGGGTTTGATGATTAGTATTTTAGCTTTTAAGAATTGTGAACAAAATTGCATAATACTTATTGAAAAATTAAAGAATTGTTGTAGGAACATATACAGGGTGTAATCAGTTTCATGTCATTAAAAAAAAAATGGTAATGGGGACCAACTAGACAAACAAAAAACCTTTATGACTTTTTCCCCTAGGGGCACTTTGAAAAGAACTGACCTAGGTCAACAATTTGAATATCAGGGTAGGAAACATTTGAGAACCACTGCCTTTCTGGGTCAATGGACATGTAGTAGTTCCCAATTATACAACTTTTAAATTGTCATAAAAAAGTGCAAAGATTACCAACGGCGGTCTGCGGTTCAAAGCAAAGAAGGGCGGCAAATTCGTTATCTCTTTGCAGAACACAGCATTTCTTTACATGTGGGTTTTTTTAATTTAGAACAAAATATTGGAGCTTTTATTGTTGTTTATAATTTATCAGATTTAAATGTGTTTTATTAACGTTTGTAACCTAAATGAGTGTTCTGGCTTAAAAAATGAATAATTATTGCCTGACATTGGGAAATAAAGAGTTAGACGTCTGAGATACGATAACAGAATTATGTGTATTTTAAGTTAGCAAAAAATCCGATTTATTTAACGAATTGCCAATCAGGTATCGAAAACTAAAATTATTCGATAAATCTAGAACTTAGCATTAGAGTTGATTTACATAAATTGTTCGAAATGGCTTCCATCTTTTTTTTTTTTTTTTTTTAAATATTTAAATTTTAAATAAAAAAAAAATAAAGTATTATTATTTATCTTTCGTCAATACACTTTTCGGCACGTCGAGCTAAGGACATACGCACTCCGTTCAACACATTTGGTAAGTTAGGATCATTTTTTATGGTTCCTATGCACATTAAAATACCACACTAAATTATTAACTAACGTTGTCAATAAAGAAAATAAAAATAAAAACTTGGTCCAAAATCCAAAACAAACAAAAAGAACGAACAAGTAGTGTCTGTATGTAATCAAGAACTTAACGACTTGAACGGTAAGTCAATAAAATAAATCTTAACTATAAATACCTGGTCCAAAATTCAAAAGAACAAAGTAACATACAAAACAACGAACGGCTTCCACGTGTGTACTTAACGAAATGCCCACAGAAACTAAAATACCGCACCACTAAAGACCTTACCTAATTTTAAAAAGCCATAAAAAAGTGTGACTATCAACTTGTGTCCTCGTCGACGCGCGATTCTAACAAAGGTACGCGGCACTTTGAAAGAGCCGTATTAGCGTATTTGATGGTTAGAGGCGCTGACATACACGAATATAAAAGCCTATCCCAACATTTCAGCAGTTCTCAAACAATTTTACTGAAAATTTTCGAAATTTTTGTTTATTTTTTATTTTCTAAAACTATGGGTTTTAGACCCCATGTTATTTGTTCGTTTAGTCGTTCCCCATCACCAGTTTTTTTTAATGACATGAAACTGATTACACCCTGTATAATTACTGAGTAGTTATAATGATTTTACTATTGTTCTAAATAACAGTGTTTGTATTTTATATAATACTGGTAAAATGTCTGTGTTGCACTACGGGTTCGTTAAGGTAGCTAAAAATAATGAATACCACCCCCATCCGATCATTATCAAACAAAAACTAAACTTTCCAAATAATGGCCATCTAAACTATCCAAGTTTTGAATTCCAAAAAAAGTTGACTAAACTTTATGCCGCCATACTGGGGTCGCCATTTTGAATTTTCCAATTACTTTTCTTGTAGTAGTCCCTCAACTTGCAAAGTTTCAAGTTCTTAGCATGTCTGGAAATGCTGAAACAAACAGATATAGCCGTTATATCGCCTTTTATCGTTTTTATATTTACCTGTATGGTGAATTTTTTTAAGTATTTACCAATGATCTAGGTAATTTAAATTTGGTATGAAGTTGAGGAGTATCTTCCCGAACCCTAGAACATTCCCAAACTTGTAAAATTCGAAGTGGCGCCTCCAATCTGACGCCTCATTTATATTTATATAGAACGTAATACTCGCATTAAAATGAAGATGCTGCCAAAATGGTAAGAAATGTGAAAAAAACTATAGGAACCAAGTTGTAGAGAATAAAATTTTACTAAAAAAGGTGAGTGGTGGCATATATGTATCTTTTATTGTTTTGACAATATATACCTCATTTTGGTGTGGATATTGCTTTCTATATATTATAGAATGGCCGCTATATTAGAGACGCCATTTTGAATTTCGAAAATTTCGAAATTTTCTCCATGTCAAATTCCAAGTTCTTGGCTCATCAAGAAATACCTCAACCGATTCACAGAAAAGAAAAATAGCAGACATTTCTGCACTTTCGTTTATATAGTGTGTCCCAATTTTCACGGTTACACATTCACAGCTCAATTATTAATGAATCAATTTATTTTAAATTTGGGGTCAATTTTCAGGTAAATTAGGGATCGTTTTATGCGAAAAATATTGCCACCATTTTACAGGTTATCCTTTAAAACTCCTTCATGCCAAATTTTGTTAAAATACATTTCGAGTGGTTTTAGAGTTATAAACAGGCAAATAGTATGACGTTTTATCAAGGATTAATGGCCTTTAACTCGGTTCGAAGTGAAGTTAAAAATAAAGTTATTTTACATTTCTTGCTACTTAACCCTTTCACTGCTCAAAGCGTGTATACGCGCGAAAAATAAATGGGCCCACTGTGCTCCAAGCGTGTTAACTCGCCTGTCGTTTTTAAATTGGTTCAGACTGCTCAAAGCGATTTAACACGCGTATATGTTCTATTAATACATTTTTATATACTTACACAAGTTTCTGTTGTACCTTAATATTTTTGATAAGAATGTTGTTTTGTTTTTATGTTTATGTTTACTTGTACTGTTTTTAACCATTTAAAAAAAATAAATTATTATTATTGAAACTAGAGCACTTGGTTTTTGTTTTTCTTTCAATTTTATATATAATAATAGACCATGCATACAATAAACCAAATCAAATAGTAACGTAATATCGGATCTGCGTGCTCCAAGCGCGTATACTCACAAGCGGTCAATTTATTGCGCACCACACGAGAATTACGTGAAACCGCTTTGCGCAGCGAAAGGGTTAAAGTAATAATGAAAAATATCATGGTACTCACCAAAAAGTTCTGTCCTTTTACACGGGCCCTTTCCAGTTTACTTGTTTTAAATCTAATCACCCTAAACAAAATTTTTAACTTGAAACTAATGAAAGCTTAAGGCTTTGTAGTTTCCTTCTGACATTATTTGTTGTTTAAATAATTATTCAGTTTTTTCTTAAATATTTTGTTATTTCAACAAAATTTGGCACAATAGGGTGTCAAGGGGTGCTCTATGTGGTAATATTTTTTTATAAAAAAGCCCCCTAAGACGATGAAGACGATTCATCAGAAAACTGACCCCATTTTCGCACATCTATGGAATGAATTAAATAGGTATATGCACATTTAGTTACGAAGGTGTTACCGTGAAAAGTGGGACACCCTGTATAGAAACAAAGTTGTATAGAAATATTCTTAATAAAATATTTCATTTCAATATTACTTATAATGTATTTTCCGGACCTGGCAAGAAATCTGTTCTGATTTACTAATTTTTTTTCTGTGTGAACTTGGCTTGTAAATTTACCAATCAGAGACAAGGATACAAGTTCCCTGTCTTTACGTACACTGCATTCTTATTTGAGATCGAGTATAGACCTCGAGCCGACCTGTAGTGTTTCATTTCATCTTTCTGAACCCTAACCATAGATATAACACAGCGTTAAGTAGATAATTTTTTATTCTCTTTTTAAATTGAATTTCATTTAAGGCCCTTACCTGGGGAGGCAAAGCGTTAAAAAACTGGCATAGCCAGAATTTTTGTTGGGGGGGGCAAACAAAGAATTCTAAGACAATAAAAATAATCGAACTATAAATGAGAGGTACCTACACCTTACACTGTAAATTTTCAGTTGCCTCTTACTTTTTGTAGCTAACATGTTGAGAACGACATCTCAATCAATTCATAACTTAAAATTAGTACTATGCTGCCCTCGGGACATATTCTTTTAGATTTTTTTTCCCTGATTTCAAATATATAAGGGTTGATAGGTCTAGCTGTAATATTTCTTGACATATCAGACATTAAAAGTTTGATATATAAGAATAAAAATAAAACCCCGAGAGGTGGACAATATTTTATAACTATTTTATGGTTATAATTCACTTTGTCCTTTAAAAACCCCCCTCAAAAATGCATCCAAAGGCGTTAAATCAGAGCTGTTTAGTGGCCATGAAATTGGTCTACCGGATTTTTAAATTATTTTATTATTACTTTTTTTATATATTTGAAATCAGGGAAAAAATATCTAACAGAATATGTAAAAACATACACCATGTAAGGTTTCCATTTAAAAAACAACCTCCATTATTATATCACGTAACCTATGCAAGCAATTGTTTTTTAATTGTATTTAAAAATATATATATATATATATATACAATCCTACAACTTTTATACGAAACTTTTTTTTTTTATTTCCAAAAATAACAGAAATAAAAGAGTGTCAATTATAATGAATAACCCCGTCAACACTGGATGTATACAGGGTGTTTCGAAAAGATAGGGACAACGCTTAGTCGTAGATTCTTGACATCAAAACAAGTCATTTAACTCAAAAAGTAGTGGTCTAGCTCTTCATTTTCAAGTTACAGGGTGGCAAAGTATAAAAAATGTATTCGTAATTTGTCTCTATCCTGGAGACTATTATACGTATCTAGTTCAAAGTTGGTAATGACATGTTTTTCAAGTCGCTAATTACAATGGTGATATTGCCGATGCCATATTTTATAGATGGCGCTAGTTACAATACTTTTATGCAACACTTTAAGCCATAACTTTTTTGAGGTTAGGTTTTGGACATCGTCTTCTACTATAATCAAAACTCAATTTAGTTTCCTAAAGAAAAGGTGTACTTGTTTAAACACGATAAAATGCACGCTTTCAGAGAAATACGCGATTTAAAACTTTATCACACACCAGTTCAAGGAAATTCAATTGTACCTAAAATCGGTTTCTTATCTAGTAGGTGTACGTCAAATATGATGTCTTGAAATTGTCAATAGTGCTTGTTGTAGATACGTATAATATTCTCCAAGTTAGAGACAAAATACGAATAAATTTTTTTTACTATAACACTCTGTATCTTGAAAACAAAAAGAGTTAGATCACTACTTTTTGGGTTAAATCGACTTATTTTTATGTCAAGAATCTACGCTATGCGTTGTCCCAATCTTTTCAAAACACCCGAGGTGTTAAATTTCTTCGAATTGGTGTGTGACAAAGTTGTAAATCACGTATTTCTCTGAAAGGGTGCATTTTATCGCGTTTAAACAAGTACACCGTTTCTTTAGGAAACCACATTGCATTTCGATTATAATAGAAGACGATGTCCAAAACCTAACCTCAAAAAAGTTATGGCTTAAAGTGTCACGTAAAAGTCCTGTAACTAGCGCCATCTATAAAATATGGCATCGGCAATATCACCACTGTAATTAGCGACCTGAAAAACATGTCGCTACCAAATTTGAAGTAGATACGTATAATAGTCTCCAAGATAGAGACAAATTACGAATACAATTTTTTTACTTTGCCACCCTGTATCTTGAAAACGAAAAAAGTTAGACCACTACTTTTTGAGTTAAATCGACTTGTTTTGATGTCAAGTATCTACGGCTAAGCGTTGTCCCAATCTTTTCTTAACACCCTGTATATTGGGATTAGGTAAGCGCAAATGCACACAACTTTCCTATGATCGAAGAACTATTGCGTTGTCCATATACTCTTCAAGTATGTAAAAATCGTATAAGTAATTGACTTTTAGAAAATTTAGTTCAAACCTCTCAGTGTTATTTAACATTTTCATTTAGCATATTATAGGTCAAAACTTTATTATTAATAGAATAATGTACTTACCTTAGAAACCATACTAGATATATCACCAGCATTTGTAGGTAGAATTAATGTATTACTCGTTCTTGCTAATTTATTAAATGCACTAACATATTGCTCTGCAATACTGAGAGAAGCAGCATTAGGTCCCAAATCCTTCTTCAAAGCTTCAGCTACAAGTTGCAGCCCCCCTGATCTAGCTTCAGCTACAGCTAAGATAGCTGCAGCTTCACCAGCAGCCTTATTAATCTGTTCTTGTCTTTCAGCTTCAGAAGCTAAAATTCTTGATTTCCTTTTACCTTCAGCAACATTAATTTCAGCTTCCCGTACACCTTCTGATTCTAAAATTGCGGCTCTCTTTTTTCTTTCCGCTTCTACTTGCATTTGCATAGCTTCTTGAACTCTAGGTGGCAGTTTTATATCTCTAATTTCGTAACGTAAACAAGTCATACCCCATGCTTCACTTGCTTTATTTATCGAATCAACTATGGACACGTTTAAATTTTCTCTTTCCCTAAAAACTTTATCTAAGGATATTTTTCCTAATTCGGATCTCATTGTAGTTTGGGCTAGTTGGGTGATTGCAAATTCAGGATCCTCCACTCCGTAGCTGGCTTTATAAGGGTCTACTATCCTTAAGTACAATACACCATCAATATTAAGTGTTACATTATCTGAAGTAATTGCACTTTGTTTCGGAATATCCACCGCAATTTCTTTTAAACTTTGAACATATTTCACTTTATCAGCTATAGGAATTAGTATGTTTAATCCAGGTTCCAAGATTCTATGAAACTTCCCCATACGTTCCACGATCCATGCCTAAAATGAGTTTAAGTTAACTTTTGGGCTTATTGGGCATAAAACTAAACAAACCTCTTGTTGGGGAACGAACATTATAACGGTATTTAAAGGCGTATACGATTTATGCCTCGTAGACACATTGAGAATTGCTTTTGTAATAGGGTTTTGCTAAAAAGACAATTTAATAAAACCTAATTATATATTTCCAAATAAATTTATCAATGAATACTAACATTGAACACCACTTTTGTAAAACTTCTTGACAGCATGCTTGTTAGTTATAACGTATTCATATAAACAACAACAGAAAACCTATTAAAATTATAAATTAAAATTCGCTTATAACCAGATAACCTACAAAAAACCACCGGAAAATCTGAAAATGACAAGTGAGATGACAGCCAAGAAGAATGGCGATGCTCATTGCGGAAAATTGTTTCGCAAACACCATGCTATAAACTAGCGCTAATGTCAACGAGAACTACGGAATATCTAACTAACTAATAACTGCGCTTGCGCATTTTTCCACATTTACGGTCCTCTTTGACAATAACGCCGCCTTTTGCTCTCAACTTTCTCGGACTCAGGCACAGACTACCTACAGGTATGAAGTACAGCGTGCTGACTCCTTTATATTTTTCATGATTCAATCTGAAGTTTAACACCAGCGCCATCACGTGGAAGAAATATAAAATATTGCATTACAAATTCAAAATTCCTCTACAGGGTGTGTTTGTTCAATACAAACTGTAAAAATGAGCTTATTTTCAACAAATGAAGCAAATAAACTACATAATATACAAACTAGCTTGGAGAAATCCGTGAATTTGGTGTTAGACCGTTTAAAAAAATATTCTGATTGCGATGTTTCTGAATATTCTGCTGAACTTTTTAGAGGAAGGTATAAAATACAACAAATGCTATTTTTTACTTTGACTAATATATTCTTATTGTTTTTAGGCAAATTGAATGGGAGACACTCCAAATAAAACTTAAAGACATTGTCGAACCTCTAAGGAATAAAGTGAAGTTAATAAAAGATAAAACATTGGGTGACATAACTGGTTAGGCAGTATTCAAATATATTATGAACAAACTATATTTTTCGGAAAATATTAATTATTTGTGTATTTTAATTCTAGATTTTAAACAGTTTAAAAAAGAAATGATAGTTATTCAGGAAAATATCCAAAATTTGAAATCTGAAACAAAAATGAAAGTTGAATTATTGAAGAAAGAAGAATCTGATATGTCACAGGATCTAGATGATTTTAATGAAAAACTATTACAATGGATGGAGCCTATTAAGGTTAATTTATATTGCAACATAAGTTTGCATAAACCTAAAACTGGTGGTAAAAATAGACATCAGTGTAGGGTAGGTATATCTGCTTGATGTGAATGTGGTGTCATGATGAATATACACGAGTGGTCTAAAATTGTCACCCGATATTTATCTGTTGTTGATAGTACATTCATAAGTAAAGGTACTCTTTTATAGGTATGAAATTATTTTCAAAATTGAGTATATCTTTTGACCACCTTGCAGTGGCGGCTGGTGAAATTTCAATATTTTTTTTCTCGTCTATGGCGCATGGGACCCATACGAAATTTGGGAAATAACAATTAGAGAAGCACTTCTCTAATGACCCCTAAAAAATTTTGAAAAAGCAGTTTGCGAAAAAATTTTTTAAAATTCGTTAGCCTCCCCTGGGTCTAGGAGCTCCTGTTTATTTTTATTTTTTTTTTGTCATATGCATTTGACTTTTCATAAAAATACATCAACAGATTTTGGAGTTTATGAAAATATTTTCATTACTAACTGAAATACAATGAACTGAAATTTTGTAATTTACAATTTAACAAATTACAATATTTCAATTCGTTGTATCTCAGTTAGTAATGAAAATATTTTCATAAACTCCAAAATCTGTTGTTGTATTTTTATGAAAAGTCAAATGCATATGACAAAAAAAAATAAAAATAAACAGGAATATAGGAAATCAAACTCGAGCCGAAAAAATTTCCCAATCCGACACTCTGCATAGTATAAGTGAAATCATCTCTTCTGCTTGAAGGGTGGCTCTCTAACTTATTTTTGTCATAACTATTCTTAAAAATTCTTATGAAAAACAAATCATTTTTTTAAATAAGTCAATTTAATTGTTAATATTTAAATAAAAATGATTGTTTACAAGTTCCCTGAATTAATAATTCAATTCAATTCAAAAAGCATTTATTTTTATTTAGGATACAAATATACGCCTAGCCGGAGTCCGATTCGGTGTCAACCAGACAACCACCGGTGAATGTGTGGTTGAGTGGGACAGGTCCGGTCGGCTTGACGACAATGTTTTAATAGCTAAGGGCATCTGTCCGCCGCAACGGATTTACAACTAGGTTGCTAAATAAAAATATGCTCACATGAGCCTAAAACTGCTTGATAAAACTTGAAACTAGTACTGGCACTACACTCACAAAATTTATAATTGTTGATAGGGAAAGCAGAATTAAATGAAAAACTCGTTCGAATCAATGACGACCTTGCAGTCTGATCGCCGGAAAGGAAGGTTAAGTGGTTAAAACCTGTGGTTTAAAAAATTAGGATTTATCAGAAATTTTTGGCCTAGAGGAGATTTAGAAAAAACAAAAAGAGGACAAAAAGAACAAAAAGGATAAAAGAACAAAATTGTACAAACATAAAGAGGGGGGAAAGAGGAATTGGAAAGTTGTAGAGTTGAGGAAAGATAAATAAGAGTAAGGGTAGAGGTAAGTTGTCGTAGGAGAAAGTGTGAGTAAGGAAGTTGCCAGAAGATAGGCAACACTTGGTATGGTAATGGGTGTTTTATATTGAAAAGTATGGCATATATGCTCTCTGATTCGGGTTATATTGCGGGTTAGACTACCGCCCAGTTTGAATTGGTAGAATTAATAGAAGTAATTTGGACTTTGGAAGAACGTTTCCTTAATGCTGCTGCAGCATTATGTTATAAAACGTTATAAGGAAAAATTCCCAAATAGAAACTTTCCTGATATCAAAACTTTTTTGTGTACAGATAGACGACTTAGGCAAATAGGTCTTCAACTGAAAAACAGAGATGATGGCCGTCCAAGAACTGCAAGAACTGTTGAAGTTGAAGAAGAAATATTAGATACTGTAATGGAAGATCCTATGATAAGTACTAGAAGATTAATCTTAAGAAGAAAGCATGTTAAGAGGACTACATATGAACAAAGCAACTGCACCCGTTCCATTATCTGAAGGTATGCCAATAAGAGCCGATTTTTGAGAATTTTGTTGCATGAAGACACGCAAAATACTCCAAACATTTTACATAAAATTTGTTTACCTACTGATCAGTCAGCCAGCTTTTTGAGGCGGAGGGGGCGGTCGTTTAAAAGGCAGTATAAAAAAGATGGATTTTTAGCTACGCCGCTGCTACATTACATTCACATGATATGACATGTTTAATTCCCAGAATATGCATTTTTGGACTAAGGAAAATACTAATGCAACACATTCATTTTCAATATACTTTCAAAATAAATGTATGGGTAGTAACTCTACGGAATCAGTTTGTTGGATATCATATTTTTCCTGGAAATTTAAATAACGACTTTGGAAAATAACGCATGAATTATTAGGCAATATTTCATTGCGAAGGGGAAAAACATCTTTTTTCTGCATGACAAAGCATTACCGCATAATAATAGAATATGTAGAAGATGGTTAAACAACCATTATTCTAATAAATGGATTGCAGATGCACAGAAATTGCCTGCTTGGTCTCCTGATCTTACTCTTCTTGATTCCACTGTGCGAAATTATTTAAATTCAAGAGTTTATAATTAATACTCAAATTGACAGCATCAAACAGTTGAGAGAAAAAATCGATCAACAGTTTAAGATCCTTCAGAGTGATGCAGGAATTTTACAGAGAATTCAATGTTCCTTGAAAGAAAGACTTATGCATTAGGAAAAATGGAGGATATTTTGAACAATTTTTACATTTAATAATTAGCAATTTTCTATATTTAATTATTTTATGTACATAGTATTTCAAAGCCGTCTTTGTGTAGATTGTAGATTGCAGATTGTTTAGGGGGTCCCTTGGCTCTGAGTTGGCCTTTCTTCACTTCGACCTAAAAGGTCTTATGTGAATTACCCTACAACTAGTTGTTGCCTAGGATTCCAAGACTTTTTGCATAGCTTGTGATTTTCCTGGGAGCTAATTTCCCTATGTCTTCAGGGGTTAATTCCGCCTGTTCTAGGTACTTTAGCCTAATGCGGAGTACCTTGCATGCACAAAGTATATGTTCCGCAGTCTCAGTTGCAGCTTCACAGTATCTGCATTCGTCATCTTCTGCCACCCCATGTTCTTGAGATGATATCTCAAGGGGCAATGGCAAGTTAGAAGGCCTGTGATCAGCCTTAGGTCGGACTTCTCAAGTTCGAGAAGTCTTGTGGCATTCTTTGTTGAATAGGTTATAAACCTTTTCGCTTGTCTTTGGCCTGGAGTATTTCTCCAGTAGGACTTCTTTTGTTCCTTTTCCCATTTTAAGACCTCCTCTGTTATGTGTACCTTAGATAAACCACACGATTTGGGTCCAAAAAATGGGGCTTCAAACCCCTCTTCTTGCAAGGGATTGTCTGCATTCCCAGGCAATTTTAGACTCAAGGTATAGAACCTGAGAGCCTTTAGAGCTGCCTGGCCATCTGAAAGTATAGAGATCTTTGCCCTTCGAGTGCCTCTATTTAGGCATTCCTGGGCACACTGATCTATAGCATCGATTCCTGTCTGGAAGATGGTTGGGGTGTTACCAAGGGCTTTAGATAGCCTGCATTTAGGCCCTGCTATGCCCACCACCGACCCCTTCGTCCATCTTGGATCCATCTGTGTACCAGATGTGCGACTCTTTCTCCAACTGCAGTACTTCGACCCTGCTCGCTTGACAGCTTTCAATCAGCACTCAATGGTCATGGATTCCAATTGGATTAGTTCCAGAATCCTTAAGTGACCAACCAGATCGCCTGGTTTGAATTTAAGTACCTGATGCTGCCTCCTTCCTTACATGCAAATGCAGAGGAAGTAAGTCCAGCATTGCCTCCATAGTTGCTGTGGGACAGGGGCGCATTGCTCCTGTAGTCCTTAAACAGGCAAGGCGTTGCAATTTCTGTAACTTTCCTTGTGCTATTTTCTCTTCTGTTTTTGTCCACCATATAAGGTGGCGTAGGTAACCATGGGTCTGACGACCGAAAGGTAGGACCAATGTATCATTTTTGGCTTCAGACCATCAAAATATAAGAAAATCCATAGTAACAATATGTTACAAGAAGTTCGAAAACTTCGATCAGTAATAAAGGAACAGATAACTAGTGCGTATAATAATTATATAATAATAATAATAATAATAATCTTTATTTCTCAACCACAATATGTTACAAAGAAACTCTGATAACACAAGTAATTGAAGAAAGCTTCAACGAACAACAACATGTGTGAACTTATAAAGAAATCGACTTATCGGACAAACACAAAAAGTATATAAAACATACATATTCGTAAACAAACAAACATATATACATACATACATATATACATCTATATTGTATACATAAACATATTAAGTATAAAACCAATCACATAAAGAATTCCTCAAAAGAATAACAATTTTTTTCAATTAACAGCTTTTTTAGACTTGTCTTAAAAATGTTAATATTTGCAGATTGTTTTATTGCGTCAGGTAAAAAATTAAAGAATTTGCAACCATTATACATAGGACCTTTCTGATAAAAGGCTGTGGTATGTTGGTTAGGATTCAGAGTACCTTTGAATCTAGTCGAATAAGCATGGTTTACTCGATTACGATGAAATATGTGTTTATGTTTAAAAACAAAATAGCAGATTTCATAAATGTATACATTAAAGACTGTTAAAATCTTTAACTTCTTAAAGTAATCTCTGCAGGATTCTCTACTAGCCAACCCTCCTAATATTCTAACAGCATATTTTTGTAAAATAAAGACTCGCTGGATTTGACTACTATTACAAGTACTCCAAGTTAAAATTCCATATCTAAGTTGAGTGGAAGTTAGCGTAGTACAAAGTAAGCAGAACATTTAGGCTGCAATGATATTTTATTGCTCGAAGAGCGTAACAATTTTTCCTTAGTTTTTCACAAATCAGGTTAATATGATTAGACCACTGTAAGTTGTGGTCAAAGGTAATACCTAGTATCTTGGCCGAGTTACTAAAATTAAAATTGGTGTTATTTATTGTTATATCGTTTTTATTGTTGTAGTTATTATGTGAGAACATCATTGTTACAGTTTTTTCTTTGTTTAAGTTTAAAAAAATTTTTTCCGACCATAGTATTATATTTTCATATACAATCCGTACGGTGTTTAAACTTGCTGTTGTATCGTTTTCTACAATTAAGAAGTTTGTGTCGTCGGCATAAGAGACAAGATGTGTATTCGGTATTGTTTGCATATTTAAAGCTAGATCATTTGCAAAAATTAAGTATAACAAAGGTCCTAAAATCGAACCTTGCGGAACACCTCTGCTTAATGCGCAACTATTACTTTTTTCTCCATTAACTTCAACTATTTGATACCGGTTGTGTAAGAAAGATTTAATAATATTTAAAACATGACCTCGGACGCCATATCGGTTCAGTTTTATTAAGAGGAGCTCATGATCTACAGTCAAAAGCACAAGAAAAGTCTATAAAGAGTCCAAAGGGAATGTTTTTTTATCGATAGCATTAAGGATATGTGTGTAGAAATCAAAGAGAGCAGTATCTACGTTTCTTAGTCTTCATAAAACCATGTTGGCTCAACATTAATATTCTATTCTTAACAAAGAAATGCGTTAATTGTTCATTTAAACTAAGTTCTAGCAGTTTTGAGAAACCAGAAAGTAAACTGATGGCTCTGTAGTTAGACCACACGTTAACGTCACCTTTTTTATGTAAAGGTAGGACCTTTGCTAGTTTTAAGTTATTTGGAAATACTCCCTTCTCAAAACATAGATTTATCAGAAAGGTAAGAAATATGTAGATAAAAAGTTTACATCTTTTTATTAAGTTGTTTGAGATATCATCAAATCCACAGGCATTTGATGGTTTTAGTTTATTAATAAAAGAGATAATATCGTGTTCGGTTACTGGAGAAAGGAAAAATGATTTATCTGACAGTGGAATATTTGAATTTAAGAAATTTATGTCTTTAATTAAGTTATTATTTGAGCTATTATTAGTAAAATATATATTAAATTTATTTGCAATATTCAAGTCATTCAGCTGAACGTTGTTTTCAAACATTTTAATTTTCTTTGTACATTGTTTACCCTGTACTTCTGAAATAACACTCCACATCGTTTTCATTTTGTTGTTTGACTTGTTTATTTTATTGTCATAGTATGCACATTTAGCTTTTTTTAGTTTTAACTTGTACTCCTCATTTGTTTCTCTACAAACACCACATAACACTGGATATTTTTGGGCTAAATCAGAAAACATGCATACTCTTTTTTTAAATCTAATAGATCGTCTGTTATCCACTTGCAATTATTTTTTTGCTTGTTGGTTTTAAAACGTGTCAATGGAAAGCTTAAATCGAAATAATACAAAAAAATAGTTATGAAGGAGTTGAATGCCATATTAGGACATTCTTGTGCAAGCACATCATACCAATTCTCCTTCTCCAGGTAACAACAAAAAGTATTGATATTTTCTTCATTGATTTTCCTTCCATACCCGTTGTTATTATTATAAGATTTGGTTTTGATAAGATTTAAGTCTATTAATAAAAATTGAGAGAAGTAATCAGATAAATGCAAGTTTATGTTATATTCAGAATGTTCAATCATCTATCTCCCAAGACGCTCTGTTATTCTGGCCATACTTTCATTCAAAAAAAGGAACCTCTAGAATTCCCGGTAAAATGACTTATGTAGAGAGAATTCGTGATAAACCACAAGATATTGTGAATATTTTTGAGAAGTTTTTTGAAAGTGTCTATTCATTACCTGTGGATGATGGTGTATATAACTGTTAATCAAATTTGGAATTACTATAATATTAACTTCGAGAATATATCTGTAAATAAAATCATAAGTGCTATAAAAAAATTAAAAAATAAATGACCTCAGGTCCAGCTAAGATACCATTCTTTTTGTTAAAGGTTGTGCTTGTGTTTTAGCTGAGCCTCTGTGCGTACTATTTAATCTTGCATTGAAAAAAAAAGTCATTTCTTAGTTGCTGAAAGAAGGTCAAAGTTTGTCCAGTATTTAAAAGCGGCGATAGATCAGTTGTGGATAATTACAGAGCTATTTCCATTCTTTCGAATTTTTCTAGTCTTGAAAATTATCTTGTACGATCGCATTTACTTATCTGTTCGTAATCAGATATCAACCTACCAGCACGGCTATATATGAGTAACAGATCAACTGTTATTACAAATTTAGTTGTTTTTACCCAGTATGTGACAAATATATTGGATGACAAGGGACCAGTAGATGTCGTTTATACAGACTTTTCAAAGGGTTTTGATAGCATCTTAAAAAACTGACAAAATTTGGCTTTCATACCTAAGCTATTTCTTAAATCCTATCTATGTAAGAGATGGCAACATATCACGTACAATGGTTAGAATTCACCTCAATATTTTATTATCTCTGGTGTCCTTTAAGGGTCTAATCTTGGCCTTCTTCTGTTTCTTCTATTTATTTATGATTTAGATGGCGTTATCTGTGTTGATAATATAAAAATGTTTTCAGTCATAACTGTCATTGATGACTGTAATAAGTTATAATGTGAACTGGATGATGTCCAATCTTGATGCATAGATAATAAATTACATCTTAATATCTCGAAATATTCATATCATGAGCTTCAGAAGGAAACAATTAACGTATGAATACGCATACAATATCGATAAAAAAGCATCCCGCTGTAATTCTTATAAAGACTTAGCTGTAACGTTTGATTGTAAGCTTTCTTTCAATGATCATATAGGTTTAAAAGTATTAGGCCAGTCATTTAAAACATCGAAACATCGTAGGTCGCAAAAAATTGAACTGTTCTGATTTTTTGGGATATTGTTAGCACAGATACTAGTAGTGTAAAACCAAGTTTGCAGCTTCGAAAGACCTGTGTTAACTGCGTGTAGCTCGAAAAACTTTGAAATTTTTGGACTTTTTTCTTTTTGGGGCTGATAACTTCGAAAAGGTGCATCCTACGGAAAAAATCACAGTGTATATTTTTAAAGTAGACAAAATTTGAATGCAACCGCAGCTCTGTAGGTCCAATAGGTCCCGAGATACACCACTTCAAAAATTGGCCATTTTTTTTTGAAAAATTAAGGAAATCAGATTTTTCAAGAAATGGAGCTCCCAATGTAAATTGTTATTAATATTGCACAGTTACCTATAGAATGCTATAAAAATTACATTATATTTATACATTTAATTTATTTATTGTATCACAGCTACATATTTTATATGAGTCGTAGTTGTGAAATAACCTAGACCCCATCTTTTGGGTAGGTACCTACCACCTACGGCTGAAAATCAGTTTTTAAAAACAGAGGGAAATTTTTTTATAAAGGTAAATGGTATATTGGTATTGAATATAAAATAAATGGTACTTGTGCATTATACATTTTTAACATAACGGGTTTATACTCACTACCACTTACGTTAAATAAAACACATGTCCTGTATACAAAGCTAATAATTAAAGAACTAAAAAGAAACGTTTAGTTTACAATCGTCGGGAGCGAAGAGGTGAGGTGGAAGGGGCCACATGCTCGTGACGCTCCGACCCGCTCTGTCCTCTGCAAAATTTGTCAGGGGAAGACCTGCCTGAATACCCCTCCCTTAGGCATCGATGAGTCGGATGAAGAAGATGACGCCGACGACCCTTTATCACTAGTGTATAGTAGTAGATCTAATCCGACAACAGAGGAAGTCTCCGGAGCCCCAAGAAGTCGTCTGACGAACCTGGGCCTTCCAAAAGAACACGACTGTCTCGCTAAGTGCGTAAAGTAAGTCTAATATTACATACCTTCGTTGTAATTTATTATAAAATTGATTACGCATTTCATAAATACTTATTTACATTGTGTTGTTTACTTATATCGCAAGAGTCAGCTGAGGTCCCGCCATCACTTCATGTTCAACATTTCACGTCCCAGGTTCCCCAAACTATCAAAATAATTTTTATACAATTTTGATAAATTTATACCTTATTATTAATTGTACTCAACTCCATTTTGCATGATATAAACCATTTTCCACTGAGTTATGATGCTGCTCCTTTGGCAAATATTTTATTATTTTAAGTGTGTGTCTTTCAAAGATTAATATTTTTTGTTATCATTTGAGGAAGCAAAAGAATTCATGGATTTTGTGCACATGAGTGGTGGCCATGAAAATGGCTGGAGTAGAGAAGATCATCAGCTGTTTATAAAGTTTCGCAAAAGATACACCAATATTGAGACCATTGCACAAAATTTACATGATGCGCTACCAGGCAAGTGAATATTTTACAATCGTAACACATTTTTATACAACTTATATATAAATAAGGGTCTATTTTAGTTTTCAGAGAAGGAGAAAAGTGACTACGTTGCTCCCTAGAGAGTCAAAGTTCGCTTTTTCCCCTGTCATCAATAGCAATGTTAAAATAACAGTAATTTAGTGTTGTTTACTTATATCGCAGGAGTCAGCTGAGGTCCCGCCATCACTTCACGTTCAATATTTCACGTCCCAGGTTCCCCAAACTATCAAAATAATTTTTATACAATTTTGATAAATTTATACCTTATTATTAATTGTACTCAACTCCATTTTGCATGATATAAACCATTTTCCACTGAGTTATGTCTTTCTTATCCTTTACAAAAGTCCTGCAATTTGTCATGCTCCATTTCATGAAAAATTCGATTTCCTTAATTTTTCGATCTTTCCAGATAACAAGGGAACTATTAGCCCTACAGGGTTTCGCTTGTGCTTAAATTAAAGCAAAATAACTGCTCTACAGCTTCATCTCCCATGACTTTCCTCGTAAGATGAGTGTTTTAGCCGATATTCTGCTCGAAAGACGGCTAAAACTACAATGTTGAACTTTTTGGAACAAATGGCCAATTTTTGAAGTGGCGTATCTCGGGACTTATTGGATCTATAGAGCTGCGGTTGCGCTCAAATTGCAGCAAATTTTATCTACTTTAAAAGTGTACAGGACGACTTTTTCCGTAGGATGCACCTTTCAGAAGGTATAAGCTAAAAACTGAAAAAGTCCGAAAATTTCAAGGTTTTTCGAGCACCACACAGTTACCACAAGTCTTTCGAAACTGCAAACTTGGTTTTACACTAATGGTATCTATCCCAACAACTTCCCAAAAAATCAGAACAGTGCAATTTTTTGCGACCTAATGCGATTTTTGTGTCTACGGTGACTGGCCTATATCCTGAAGTTATGAAGTTTTATGGGTTCATTGTAAGAAATTGTAAAACATTTACTGATATTGAGGCGTTAAAGGTCTTATATTTCATTTATGTCCGGTCCAGGCTTGAGTATGCTGCTCTGATCATATTTTGATGGTCAAAAGTTGACAATAGAACAGTTTCAAAGAAGATTTTTAAAATATTTGACATTTAAAACTAATGGTGTTTACCCCGAAAGAGGTACAAGTAATAATTACTTATCTGTCAGATTTAATACTGTCAGCTAGCAGTTAATACTTCATTAATATTTCTGTATAAGATGTTAGACAATATGACTGACTGTTCCAATGTACTTCGTGATATTAATTTTCTTGTACCTAGAATCAACATGACAGAATCTAACATTTAGATGTAAACTACCTAGAATAAATATTCTATTCAAATCACCTGTAAACCTATATACATGTTATGTGTCAAAATTTTTAAAGTTTATGACATTCACCATTGTTACTAACTAGGTTAGTAGAGAAGTCGCTCTTGAGCAACTTGATGTTAGAAATCTGCATAATACTTTGTAACCTTTAAAAGGTAATATTACAAATTATAAAACATTTAAGGCAGTCCAATTTCATGTTAAAATATTTTAGTCTTTTAGTGTTATTGTGTATTCACTATCTCACATTGTCATGTAAATGAGTTTTCTGTTGGGCAATATAGCTATATTATTTTGGATGAACTATAAGCCACAGAAATATTGGAAGACAATTTTGGACCAAGTGTATAGAAAATGGGCAAGAGAATAATCGGGTCCCAATGATGCTGCTCCTTTGGCAAATATTTTATTATTTTAAGTGTGTGTCTTTCAAAGATTAATATTTTTTGTTATCTTTTGAGGAAGCAAAAGAATTCATGGATTTTGTGCATATGAGTGGTGGCCATGAAAATGGCTGGAGTAGAGAAGATCATCAGCTGTTTATAAAGTTTCGCAAAAGATACACCAATATTGAGACCATTGCACAAAATTTACATGAAGCGCTACCAGGCAAGTGAATATTTTACACATTTTTATACAACTTATATATAAATAAGGGTCTATTTTAGTTTTCAGAGAAGGAGAAAAGTGACTACGTTGCTCCCTAGAGAGTCAAAGTTCGCTTTTTCGCCTGTCATCAATAGCAATGTTAAAATAACAGTAATTTAGTGTTTGTACCACTGACGTAGTGTCTTTTCCACCACTGTACGCCCTTTTGGTATATAAATGAATATTGAATGGTCTTTTGCATGGTCTTTTGGACTATAAAGTATTATTATCATTGTGCATGACATCTTTCAATATTTTAACAGATGTCACGTAATAGATAGGACAATTGATTAATCTAAGTAAAAAAAAAAGGATTTTTTTTACAATTGTTCGGAAAAAAGTTGTTCCTAAACACAAAATGAATATAGGAAGTTGCTAATTCCTCCACTATGAGAAGGCTCCAATTACCGCACTATTATGGGAAGCTTGATGATTGAATTTCAATGCTCTTTTTTCAATTCTGAATACCTCTTGAATGTGTGATCCAGTGTCATATGAGAAAAGCTCTGTGATTAAAATTTTAATTCAAGTAATTAAGTACTTCGTATATTAAGTTGGTCCCTATTTATACGCACCAATACATGGTCATTTTCTTATAAAAACTTAAGTTTTACCCCATTTATTTTCCTTTGGGTATAAAAAGGCACCCTGTAAAATCTCGGCTTGATCTAAAAATATATTTAGAGCTACGCAATAATGATCCTGACATATGCAGCATCTGTGAGAGATAAGAAATTCTCACCCATTACATACAGTGTATAAGGTTTGATTTGGGTGGATGAAGTAAAAAAATATTTTGACGTTCCTGGTTCTTGTTACGCACACTGAATCATAATTTTTTTTTTTCATCCCCTTTAATAATGGGTGGCAACAGGGGTGGCTAATCCAAACATTTTTTTGACACCTTAGCTTCTCTTGCATATACTAAATACCAATTTTGTGGACTATTACCTGCTTGATTTACTTATTTACCCCAAATTTACCCCAATTTACCCCCCAACCCTTCGACGGAGCAAGACGAAAATATAATCTAGTTCCAGATCTCGTAAAAGTACATATGTGTACCAAATTTCAAGTCAATATCTTAAACGGTTCCACAGTAAACGTACGCACAAAATAAGTTACAGACAGACAAACAGACCGACAGACAGAAATTTTTTTTCACTCAAACTTAAAATCTCGACGTTTCATGACATTCTAAGCCTATTTGAACAATAAAAATTTAAAAAAAAATTTTTGTTGTTACTATACTTCCACTGAATGTGGAAGTAATTGAATGCAGAAGAAATAATAATGAATTCAAATCAAGTAGGACATGAAAGCTGGTCGATATAGTTTTTCTGTTAAAATAAAAAATGTTGACGTCCTCGCGGCACCACCAAATAATCTCTAATCAGGCTGACAATTTACCTGAATTAGCTTCAAGTATGAAGGAGAAATAATATATTTCAAATAATTGAAAACAAGGGCCACCCTATTATATATCGTGTGCTATCACACAAATTTTTCTCCAAAAAGCTTAAATGATATGACATTACAAATGTTGTCAAAGCGAGTTATTCTTTAAAACAAAATACAATACTTTGTTATTTAGATATCACCATAACGGAAATTAAATGCCACGAAGAATGGTATAAGAAATATATTCACCTACAAAAGAAGAAAAAGGATGCAATAAAAGCTTGGAAGATAGAAAAAAACAATAAATCATCCTCAAACCTGTCTAATATTCCTTCACAAACAAAAATTGTACCAGAAAAAGAACCAAAAGTAACCGTTCAGGAAAAAATAATTAAATGGAAGGTATAAAATTAATTACTTCTAGATATAATAGTTTTATGATGAAATTATATATGAACTATTAGTTCCAAATTTTAACTGCAACTGGTTAAAAACAGAATACTGATTTGCCTTATACTGGTAGTATCGAAGTATTAAAGAACAATGTTAAAAAAACATGCATTTTTTGCCCGCGCATCCTGACAAAAGTACAGAAACAGTGTTTTTCGACTAATTTGCGATTTTTTGTGTGTTCCTTAACGACATGCTAATATTTCAGGGTGCGTTTGTTAGGTCATTTTATGAACAAAAGTTCATATGCACAGTGGCTTAATTTTTTTACTACGGGGTGTTGAATTTTTTTTTAAATCGTTATTTTTTAATATCTCAGAAAGTAAATGACATTTTTAAAAACATTTTCAAAACAATATTTGTTGACAAAAAGTAAGTTTTTGATGTTCAAAACTATCTCATGGTACTATTTCTTCGATTTTTAGTGTTTCATTGAATTTATTTTATTTTTTCGCTGTTTTTACTCGAATATCTCAGTAAAAATGGTGAATTATACTAATGCAACAGAAGCCAGAAATATGTATCAGGAAAGATATCCTCATCGTGCCTGGCCAGATAGCCGATTCTTTTCAACTATTCATCGCTGTCTTTGTGAAACTGGTAGCTTCCAAAAAGGTACTTCGGAAGGTAGACCTCGAACTGTCAGAACATTCGAAATTGAGGAAGCGGTGCAGCAGGAAATCGACGAACATCCTGAGATGAGTACGAGGAATATTTGTCATCAAATTGTTTGGCGAATTTTGGTTGATGTTTTATTGTATCGAATCCGTACCATATTCTAAGAATGCAGGCATTACTTCCCAGGGATTTTCCACAGCATGTGAACTTCTGTCAGTGGTACCTTCAGAATGTTACATTAAATCCGCAGTTTGAGACACAAATTATGTTCATAGACGAAGCAATTTTTTCTAGGAATGTTATTCAAAATATCCATAATAATCGTGTGTGCAGACGAAAATCCCCATGCCATAACCGAAAACAATTTTAAGAGCAATTTTCTGGTAATAATGTTATAGGCCCTTTTTTTCTGCCAAGGCGGCTTAATGGAGAATCTTACCTGCATTTTCTTCAAGAAGAACTAACTGCGTTGCTTGAAACATGCACCAATTGCATTAAGGAATCAAATGACGTACATGCACAATGGAGCTCCTGTTCATTTCAGTGTAATTGTTCGCGACCATTTACATGTGGTTTATCCTAATCGTTGGAAAGGTCGTGGAGGACCTCAGCAATGGCCAACAAGATCTCCCGATCTCAATAGTTTGGATTTCTTTTTGTGTATGAAACTATCATTAACACTTTAGAAGATTTAAGAGAACGAATAATTGCCTCATGTAAAACAATACGGAATACACCGGGAATATTTGAACGAGTGCGCAATTCGATGCGAAGACGGGTGGAAGCATGTCTATTAAGTGAAGGTGGCCATTTCCGACAATTTTCATAAAACAAAATTTATTATTATCAATATTAAATTAGCTTCAATTTGAATTTAATTGTTTTAATCAAGAACTGCGTGTTTGACGAGAAAAGCGCAAGAGAGAGAAAAATGTCGGTGGCGTACCATTTTTTTGGTAAAAAATATCAGAGGCCATGTTTGTAAGGATATGCCACTGGTGGAGCGATAAAATAACTTTTCTAAATAAAATATGTGGTTTTATATCCTATTAACACATACCAAAATCGAAAATAATATCTAAAGTACTTTCTGAGATATTAGAAAATAACGATTTAAAAAAAAAATTAACACCCTATAGCAAAAAATTTAAGCCGTTGCTGACATATGTTCATATGAAATTTTATTCATAATATGACCTAAGGAATCATACAAATATTAGCACGTCATTAAGAAACACCCTGTATATAGTGTTTTACAAGACATTCCCATACCCATGAAAATGCATAAAAATGATTAATTTAATTTAATTTTAATTTCAAGTAAAAAAAAGATTAAAATATTGATATATATTTAAATCAATAAAACAGAAAAGTTTTCAACATCATCACCACTTAATTACTCCTTAACTCGACGAGACATGTTGAAAATAAGATTGATTGGTGTTCTGTTGGGGTGTATATCATTCTAGGTTTGCTAAATTAATGCCGAAGATTATCCAGAGGATGGGGTAAACTACTCATCAGAATGCTGATGATGCCTCACATTTTCTGTTAATGTCAACTCTGGTGAACGTACAGATTACGGAAGTACCACAATATCAGATATTGTACAGTAACCTTTTCTACCATACTATTTTAGATACACATCAAATTTGTAACAAAAATTTTAAGTCTAACAGAAGTTATTGTGTTTACAAGAAACTGTCTACACATACATATATACAGACATATAATTTTTTATGGAATTTTATTTGAAATTAGTCTAGTAGTATGAAACATATTTCTGTACAAAATTTTTTTTTCTACGATAATTATTAAACAGTTTTGCCCGGTTTTAATATACCTATCTGATTACATCAAATAGGTATGATAATGACTATCTGGTTTGGTTTACACAAAATGTTTTTTGCAGATTGAAAAAGAAGAGAAAATGAAAACTGCTAGTGAAATTGAATTTTATAAATTAGTAAAAAGGAAAGAATCACAGGAATTAAGCAGAAAAAGAAACGAGGAACTGAAAAAAATTGTTCAAGAATGGAAACAAACCAAAGAAATAATGGAAAAACAAGAACTGTTAGCGAAGAAAAGTATTGAGGAACATGATAAAAGAAGGAGGTAGAAATGTTAATAATGAAAAATTACTACGTTACATAAGTAGAATTAAAAATTCTCTCTGACGGTTATCTACGTGCATAAATAATTTGTGAGAATGAATATATCATAAGTGTTTTTTAACATCTGCATAACCCACTAAAGATCCCTTCAACCAATGAATATCTCTATAACCACGCAAACACAAAAAACATTAATTTTTTTTATGTCTTCAATTTCTGAACCAAATTTGCAGAAAAAGAGTAAAACCCAACAATAATCTACAACCTACATTATAAAAAACCACCAGGAAAAAAATCTGAAAAGTGTTCGAACCAATTAAATTTATTTTTCTGTATCATACGGTTTTATTTTTTATTATTTTCACAATCATCAGTAAAACAGGAATTGCTTCATCGCTACTTTACTAACCTAACTACTTTCTTTATATTACTATTTACGTATTCCTTGCAGAGCAATGGAAGCAAATAGAATGATAAAGCAGTTTCAAAGTCTTGATGATATTTTCATACTGAAGATGAGGCAACAAAGGAAACGTGAAGTAATACCACAGATCAGAAGTAAATCGAGTAATTTAGTCAAAAGAGATCCAGAAAGGGTCTTAAAACCTACAAAACAGTGGATAAATCGTGTACGTGATGAAAATAATTATAATGGCAAATCTTCTATTGTTTCTTTAAAACACCTGCCAAAACTGTAAGTGATTTATTATTAAATGAAATAAAACATATAACCATTAAATAAATATTTCAGACGCATCCCAGAATGGAGAAAGAGATTAGACTAAATAGAAAAAAATATAATTTTAATATATAGATATATATTTTTATTTTTGGCAAGTAAAATAACAATGATGTTTAAGATATCACAAAATGTAGTTTTATGTAAAGTATTGTTTACTAAGCTAGATCTTAATTGTTAAATAAAATATTAAAAAACAAACTCATATTTGATTTACCTAGATCCTTACCTTACCTATAATGACAAAAAATACATATTTTACAATGAGGAAATAATGAAAAAATCAAATATTTTAATTTAAGGGCAAGATTTATTCAACAAGTGAAGATTGACTGGATTAAATTCTATTCAAAAAAAGTAATATGAGTATAATGGTGTGCTGATTCTTCTAAAGTAGGTATATCATTTGTGCACAAAATTTCTTTCATCTATGGAATTTCTTTTTCTGTATAAAATTATTATAAAACCTAGTTAGAGTGGATAAGAGGGTAAACTTTATTATTTCCCATTTTACGTGGAAAAGTTTTGCTTTTTTTAAAAATATGATTGCCATGGAGTAAGTTAAGATGTCATGTACAGGGTGTTCAGAAAGTTAAAGAATCTGAAAATTATGTAAGAGTAAACTACATTCAATTTCAACGATATGAAAAACTGTCACTAAGAAAAGTTGTTTTAGAATTAAAATTTATGTCAGAATTCCAATTTGTGGATATATCTGCCTAATTCGACTTTTTTTAAAATTTTTAGTATCAAGTGGTATCATGCGGTAAAACTTACAGTAAATTAAAAACTATTTTCTTATTAAAATTATTAAATAAGACAATAAGAATTTACCCGTAATTAAATTAAACAACAGAATTGAACAAATTTATTAGGGAAACTAAAACAAATGTTTAACAAATATTCAAACATCTCCACCATGCTCCACCCATTTTTGAAGGCGAGCGTAAAGTTCTTTGTAACTGTTTCTAACCTCTTGTCAATATCCTTGTAAGGATATTGACTGAACAGCTTCCCTAATGCGGTCTCACAACAGATCAGTAACAAAATAGTAAAACTATGTCGATTTATAAACAAATTAGAATTCTGAAATACATTTTTCTAATAAGTTTTCCTAATAAATTTTTTCAATGCTATTAAAAATAAAAGTAGTTTAATATATGTTACCGATAATTATTTTTTCGTTATTTTTTTATGGAATTCAATAGAATTTGATCATCTAGATAAGCTGTTAAAATTTCAGCTTCATAAGTATATCCAATCATTAGATATTCAATGATAAAGATTGAGTTCCAGTACAAAGCCCTTCGCCGTCATTCTGCATAAACACTACTCATTTTAAACCAGCAAGAAGATAAAACAGATATAATTTAGCAATCAAACACCGTTTCCATAGAGAAACACAATAACACCCGCCATTCGCTTGGGGCATGTGCATCATATAACTAACCAAACCTCAATTGTTGTTTTTTAGGTTTATTCTCATTTTTAATGTTTGTATACTCATTTTTAGCTTGGAGCCAAACTGGCTCCAAGGCATATATTTAAAAATTCACGGAAATAATTTCTCAATATTGTTGATTGATACAAATAGACTGCTAATTATAGGTTAGATTCCTAACCTGAAAAGTATCTTATTTTATTGCGACAAACTATTTAAAACTTCATAAACATTACATTGAACTAGATTTTGGTTGAAAGTACAGGAACACTTGTAAATCTTAAGAAATATATATTTTTGAGGTTAGCTGTGAAGTCACATTAAATCTCGACTGTCGCCTGATCAGCATCTGCAAAGTGACGTCACGCGAAGCTCCGCCCCGTTTTGGCGTGGTCCAACTTTGGTAATTTATTTAAGGGCTTAAACGTCCTAATAAAAACCTAAAAATTTGGAAATTGCCTTAAAAAATGTTCTACTTTCGATTTCTAAAATTAAAAAAAAAAATGCTAAACGGCCTATTACGAGTAAAATTAGTTGTCTTATTTAATAATTTTTGAATGAAAATAATTTTTATTTTACCCGAGGGGTCAACACGCCCAAAATTTTGTACACCAGATAGCCTCTTTGACGAAGATTACAGAGATTTCCTCGGAATTCCTTAAGATTTCCTGGGGTTTCCTAAAATTTCCTCGGATTTCCTTAAGATATGATTTCTTTAAGATTTCCTCGAATTTTTTTTCAAAAAAAATTTTTGAAGAGCGGAGGAGAAATTCGAAAAGCAAAAAATTTCCTGAGATTTCTTGAGATTTCCTAAGATTTCCTTGGATTTTTTACAATTAATTATTTTTTATTTATTTGCTTTTATCATGATTAGAGAATATGATTTCTTTGGATTGCCTAAGATTTTCTCGGATTTACTAAGATTTCCTCGAATTTTTGAAGAGCGGGGAGGAGAAATCGGAAAAGTAAAAGATTTCCTGGGATTTCCTCAGATTTCCTAAGATTTCCTCGGATTTCGTTCTGAGTGTACACCAGATTTCCTTCGATTTTAACTTAAGTTTTACCGCATGATACCACTTGATACTTCTGAAAATTTAAAAAAAAGTCGAAATAGGCAGATTTATCCACAAATTGGAATTCTGACATAAATTTTTAATTCTAAACAACTTTCTTAGGGACAGTTTTTCATATTGTTAAAATTGAACGTAGTTTACTCCTAATTTTCAGATTTTTTAATTTTCTGAACACCCTGTACATATCAAGTTGACTTACTCAATGGCAATCATATTTTTGACAAAAGCAAAACTAATAAATAAAAAATCTTGATTGAAAAATAACTAAAAACCAAAGTTAAGTGAAATATTGGTCTATCTAGGTTATTATAGAACAATCTAGTAATAATTAAAAATACCAGAGATGAGTAAAGGAAACTTTCCATGTGAAAGTTTCTGGAACGAAAATATTATATTACTAGGACCTAAATATGGAACAAATAGAAACTGGAACCAACTTATAAAAGTACCAAACCCTGAGAAAAGACTTTAAAATCCAAATAAGGCACATTCTAAATTCCTGTTGCAAATTTCTAGTAGCCACTAGAATTTTAACCACAAAGTTGCAGTTTATTAGTATTTTACTCGATATCAATAATATATGCTAATAAACTTTTAAAAACGTCTGCAATTATTCAGTCATTCTGATTTCATGCAGATAGTGAATATCAGTTTTAAGTAGCAAGAACATAGGTTTTACATTAAATATTACTAAATAGATTTGGCATTTACAAGGTTTAATAGATGTTCCACAGATATCAAATAGATTCTTAAAGTAAGTTTAAAGTCGTATTAACTTTTAGGTTCTGGGTTCGATTTCTGGTCATGGCACTGGGAAATTTTCGAAAAAAGAAATTAATCCTAGAAGAGTTGGATACTGGGGGTGTGTGTGTGTGTGTGTCTCCATTCAGGGATAAAGAGAGTTGTATTACCTGTTGTGGTATTATTACAATGGGTACGTTTAGGGAACGCAACGGTTGCTAACGGTTCCGAGCAGCAGCTCCCTAAACGACAATGCTGAAAATGTACTAATCGCCAACTGTTGAGTGTTTTATGCCAGTAACAAAAATTCACGTTACGTTTAGCCACCGGTGAAACTTAACACCTGTAGTGACATTTATTATCAACTTGCTTTACTTCAGCAAACTCACAACAATCGACTAGAATCAAAAAATAATCAGGTTGAGTGATTACTCTCAGCGGTTGCATTTCCTAAACGTGCCCAATTCCTACTTTAAAACTTTCCAACACTGTTGGTGCGGCCATTCAGGCTGTGGGTCACGCTGACTGGTTTTTGAAAATATTGCTTAATTAGGTGTAAGAAACCGAGTAGTGTGTCAATACAAATTGTATATACAAGGTATTCCATGTTTTTTTGGACTGGCCCCTAGCCAAGAATTTCCTGTTCAGTGCTGGTTGGCATAATAATAATAATAATAATACATAATATGGCCTGGCTCACATGAGAGTCGTGCACACTGCGCTAAGAATAGGATTGACTCTCATGAGAGTCATGTGCAGTGAAAGTGTTAAGGCCAAATATTGTCTAAATATTAGTTGTGGTATTCTCTTAATTTTTCTGTGCTTATTTCTACCATTCTCCATAGTGTCGATGCAGTTTAATTAACTTAAAAAAGTTAAAAAACCATTTAGTACCTACTATATCTGTAAAAACTATGTGGCTACTACTATTAAATTTTAAATGGGAGTAAAATTCTACATTTAATACTGATTCTATAACTCAGTTAAAGTTCCAATTTCAGTTCCTGAGACTGATGCTAGTTGGGTAACTATACATAAATATAAAACTGAAGACAAAAAAATATAAAAATATAAAAAACAAGAAAATAAAGCTTACAATATATTAAAGTATAGGCACCGAGGGAATGCATAACTAGCGCCACCACTGATGACTGTCTAAAGTTTTAGTGGTAGTCGGCTTCCAAATACTTGCACTGTTTGAACATAATTTATCGAAAACTCATTAACTCATTGACTGAGCATGACACGGCTGTCATATTGCTGATGCTCCTGGCAGGGACCCGTGATACATGCGTGTATCGACAGTCAAGAGACAATTGTTTTCATATATTTTTGATGTGTCATAGATCTGTGACAGTCAGCATTGAACGAGAAATGTTTTTTCAGGTGTGCATGTCACGGATCTGTGGCAAGTGAAAAAATATTTAAACATGTAAAGAAAAATAAATTATATTCTTGAAAAGAACGCGCACCTGGGCTGTGCACCGCCTGTTTGGGTCCCAGAGATTGGTTGAAACAGTTATAACTGTTTCAACCAATCTCTGGGACCCAAACAGGCGGTGCACAGCCCAGGTGCGCGTTCTTTTCAAGAATATAATTTATTTTTCTTTACATGATGGGCATCATGTGAGCAAACAGAATCGCAGTTTTATCTGCACATTTTCATGTTTACGTAAATAACATTTAGGTTAGGTTTTTATTTAAATTTTGTAAATACAAATTACTTGTACAGCTTCTTTGAGACTCATAGGAACGATAAATTTAATGTTTCTAATAAACTCCTCTAGTTTGTCATAAGCAGTATTATTCAGATTGCACAGAATTTCTTTGAATACATACATAAGGATACACTGGTATGGTTCGCAAACCAGACCACTTTTTTGGGGAGGTGTCATTTTGGGGTTAGTGGTGAAAAACGAGTCAATTTGACAATTCTGACTTCGGATTCGGTTTCAGCAGGTCCAAATACATAAGGATACACTGATCTGGTCTGCAGGCCAGGCCACTTTTTTTTGTTTTGGGTGTCAGGGGTGAAAAACGAGCGAATCTGACAATTCTGACTTCGGATTCGGTTTCAGCGGGTCCATACTAGTCAGCAGGCCAGACCAATTTTTTTTTGTGTGGTTGTGTAATCAATGAATTGGGTACTTAAAACTAATCAACTTGCAGATGTGATCTTAACAGATAAATTCCATATATTTCTCACTGGATGCAGTTAACGGTGAGTTTTTAAAATTATACGAAACAAATTAAAACAAAGGCAGGCACATTAAAAAATCTGAAAATATGTATTAATAGTCAAGAAGATATAAAACCAGTTTTTACTTGTTGCCATTTTCATTTATGTTATTATCGTCGTCAATACCCATTTGTGATAAAATTTCACACAGAACGCTCATACACATAGAGACTTTTGTGCTGTTAACAGAAGTTCAATTCTAAACCTATTTTGTATGTTGATTCACTGTGATGGGTAAATTTTAAGGGCTGAAAGCCGAAATATGTAATAGTATCCATTGAAGATTGACAGCTGACTACCATCAAAAGTGCTACGATTTTCCGTAGCGAGGAGCAGCTAGGCAATATTCGCTCAGTGCCTATATAAATAACTGAGGTTTAAGAAATAAAACTTTGTTCGCACGCTTGCTGGAGATTTTTATAACAAAAATATATTTTAGTAGCTATCAACGCCCATATAGGACAAGTAGGGTCAAGCTTTGATATTGGCAGAAAGGGTCACAATGACCCAGACAGATTGGCGGGTGATATTTCTATTCACTAACAGATATGGCTATAATAAAATTTGTTAAAATATGAGAGATTTGTTCATTGCAAGTATTTTAACACATAAGTCTAGAACCTGTACTTAATTTCTATAAGATTTGAATTGCTAATTCTCTAAAGAGTTCGTCTTCACATTTTTTAAATGTAGATTAATAAAATTTAAAAATATAACTAAAAAATATAGCACATTTCATTAGCATCGATTGTATCGACCAAGCTTAAGCCAAAATCAACTTGACTAAAGATTAAAAGCCAAGGTTATGCAGAAATTTTAAAAATAGCCACATAATGCTTAAGAAATATAAATATTCTTGAGGCTAGTTGCGACATCATGTGCAGATAACTTATACTGCTTTTAAGGTTGCCAATAATATATTTTAATGTCCTACAAGTCTGTTATTTTACAATAACCACCCTATTTTGAGATACATTAAATTAAAAATAACGCCATGAATATCTATAACGCCCTAGGGCATTATAAAATTATAATACAACCCAAAACAAGCAAATTATGATAGCGTTATTGACAAACAAAATGCGTTGCTATGCAATGGCGGCGTTTACAAACAATTTTGATTTTTACTCTCTTTTAAATCAAATTGTTCTGAACATAATAGATGTCAAATTAATAAGTCGTAAATGTCAAAAAAAAAAAATCGAATTAAATAACAGACTTGCAGGACATTAAACGTTGAAGGCACCACGGGTGTTATAGGATAATGACGCCCTCGGTCGACGTACATTCCCTCGGGCCAGAGGCCCTCGGGATTGTACACTGCCGACCTCGGTGCGTTATTATCCTTATAACACCCTTGAACAAAACTTGACCCGACACCATATAATAGAATACAGGCTGGAATTATCGAATTAAGTTCAGAATTTACATAGCTGAAAAAATTCTCTGAATTCTTCAGATCTTCCATGACAAAAAAAATGTTTTTTAACAACACATATACACAATAATTTCATATCAAAAGTAATTTTAGATAATAAAATAACTCTTTTAAAATTTTTAATGTAATAAAAAAGTTGCAATTTAAAAATAATTTAAGATAACAGTGGCACCTCATACGCAGTGTATTATTTTCCATGTTCTCAGTAAAAAATCCCTAATTTTTGCAACATTTTTTGGGTTTTCATACATGTCAATGATAAAAGATAAAGAAATTTGTAAAAAACGCCTCCAAAAAAAACCTTTATAACGCAGCACGTTCAATCTGTCTGGATCTCTCTGTATATATAACTGTAGAAGAGAATACAGTGCAGATCAACTCTCAGAAGATACTCAAAATATGTGTCACAAATGACAAGGTATAAATAATAGAGCCGCAAAACATGGTGGGTTATGGGACTGCACTATATGTGACCTTTATTTGTAAGTAGAACTGCCTCCCAACTATTATGCATACGCTCTGTAATTACTTTCTCAAAACTGCTACTTTTGACCATACTTATCCTATATGTACAATGCTGACATATGCTTCGACTAAAAATAATGTGAGCACTATTTTACAAAAATTTATGCCTAATTCAGTTCAATAACAGTTAATCATGTCGTTCGGTCTGAATGAGTCAGATAAATTGTCTATATACAGATTCAGCAAATGTAGTTTTATATATGTGTAACGAGATAAACAAATGCAAGAAAGAAAACAGAAATTAGGAAAAAGACAGATATACACCCACTACAATGCACATACTTTGTGAAATCTTCACATTGTGCCATTAGAAACAATAGATACTGATACCCTGCATTGATACACGATGAGTTGAGAAAAATAAGATATTTCAGAGTGTAGGAGCTTCCGGGTATATCCGTCTTCCTTTTCCTAATTTCTCTGTTTTCTTTTTGCATTCATTGATTTCAGGATATATATTTGCCGAATCTGTATGTATTTTTCTTTTTATGGCATTGGACATAATCCATAGGCCAGAAATGTATTTGTAGATCTAATATTTTTATACATCTGATTTGTCAATATATTCTAGAACATTCTAGAAATAATGACATGAGAGTGATTGCAAGCATTAACTAAAATATAATGAGTATATTTAGAAGATTCTACGCTCCTTTCATTCAGTAGAGAAATTAGACATGGGTTTTCACCTGGCAAAAATTATTTTAAATCCGAGTGTGAAAGTCGATTATATCTCAAAAAACAATCACGTGAGGGTTGAAAATGCACTTTACTCCAGAGGTACATACACTATTCTTTCCATGACCATGCAATTTCACTACCGAATAAATTCAGAATAACTCTAGATACAAATTTTCCAACAACAATTGTTCAAAAGTTTTGTCAAGTATAAAATGCATTTAATCCAAATAAAATCATCAATGTTGCTGTTGAGAAGGGTGAAAAAGATGCACTTTATGCCGTATTTTGAAATATACTATTTGAACTGGGGTTTGCAATCCCGAATTCTCGCCATTTTGGCGCTATATTAAGGATAGGATTTTGAGTGAGAGGGAAATATGCGTTTATTTTCGATTTAATATAAATATTTAAAAAACCAAACATAGTATAATCTTTAAAACTGTTTTAGATACTTGCTATTGATACTTGTTCTAACTAATATAACTATTTTTTTTTTATTGTAAAATTCTGTTGTATTTGAATATCGTAGTTTGTCAATGAAAATAGTTCCTAATTTCATTACTAAAATATGGCATTTAACTACATACAAAATTTATGATAAAAACTGTACATGATTGTATTCCTTAGAGCAATGGAAAGTACCTGAAACAATTTTAAAGCTTATAACATTTATGATTTTTTAAATATTTATAATAAACCGAAAATTAATGCATATTTCCCTCTCGCTCTGCAAAATCCTACCCTTAATGATTAAAATTTCGAGACCATAGTCAGTTATGTCCGGGGATGTACTGAATTATGATGACAAGCATTGAGGGAGTAAAATAAACACTTTATCAAATAGTCTTTTTAACGAAATAACACAAAACCATAAAACAGTAATAAAAATGCAATGAATGTCTCCTTCTTTTGATAATTATTAAACACGATAAAGGAAAACATTGCTCAGAATGAAATGCAGTCAAAATATCACTTGCTACAAAGGGGACTTTGTTATAATACCTGACTTTAGTTCTTAGTCTCATAATAATTTGAACACTTATTCATACAATGATTAACAATTGGGCAATAGTGTCAATATATTCTTCGCACAAACGAAAAGTATTATTATAGTCACCAGACACTTTTCTAGAATCAGAGAAAAATTCCTCATAACATTGTTTTAGTTATCGAATTCTGAATAACTTTCAATCTACTGTTGGTTGCAGACTTTCACAGCAATCGTCCACTGAAGTAATTTCTTCTGGGCGTTGTCATGGTTGTCGAAGTACATTTGATGTTACATTGGTCATACAGTCAGCTTCTTCAGAAGATCCTTAACTGTTAACGTGTTAGACCAATTGAAGCGTACTCTTCCACGTGCAAAAGCTATACTGGACAAATTGGTCAGAATATCTACTGCCAAATCAAGGAACAATAGAGAAACACCAAGCTCGGATACACAGATTAGTTGGTAGTAGCAGAGCATGTTCATCATAAAATAATCTACGAGAACGTAAAATATGGAAGTACGGGCTATTTCCTGTAGATCAAATCATTTGTTAATGTTGATATATGATTTTTACTTATGTACGTCAGATAAATGCTTATTAGGGAATCATTAGACATTATGATGTATGGAAATAATTTCAACAGAGATAATGGGTATTGATTAAGTAATACATGCAGAGTGGCTTTGCCAAGTACCAATGTTTTAGACCTTTTTGGTCCAGCAAGCGCGCCGAATGAGCAAAGCAAAGCAGTGCCAAAGTATATAACGAGGAGAAGTCAACAACAGCCTTTAGAATTTTTCTGAGAAAGCTGACAGTATGATCAGCAAGAAATTGCTTCAATTTTCAAAATATTCATCCGCCGTCACTTTCTTTTGTAAGCATGATTATTAAGACCAAAAAATCCAATCGTATTTAAACAGAACAATAAATTAGTGTTAGCTCAAATAAGTACCGAGTCCCTCCATTCAATTTGATATAATGATCCCGTAATTTTGGGTCGTATAAGGTTGATCCCAGAATCACGGGAACGTTTTTACTCCGGGACTGCAAACTCTAAATTGAAGGACTGGCAGTGCAAAAAAGTAATTTATTCTTCCCACCAGCATAAAATAGAATGACTTTTGACAACAAATAGTCAACGTTTCGTAATGATTATGGAAAAACCTTGAGTAATAAAACATGACATTGATTTAGGCAAAATTATAATTAACAATAATGAATGTTAACACGATATGACTAATCACAAACAGTAGTTACAAATGAGTATTAGCTTAGCATATAAAACCTTCTAAAACATTTTTTGACAAATCAGATATCGAAATTATGAGTATACTAGTTCATTCAACATAAATTGAATCTATATTGCACAATGTTGAAACTAAAATATTTTAGATTGAATAAATTTTAGTTGACATTTCTGTAAATTCAGTTAATGAAAAAATCGAGTTTATTTAAGAATTTACACTAAAATATTTCTGGTTTCACTATAATATTTAGTACAGAGTAGCATACAAATATAATGTGAAACTGACACCACAGAAGACAGGAACTATACAGAAACGAAAGCTTGCCGCGGCACCTTTGATATCGGGTGTCTGATTTATGTGACCTCGAAGTGACAGTGATATGTCTTACTACACTCAGAGAAATGATATACACAAAAAAATACATCAATATTTCGGTTCAATACACTGTACACTGGGAAAACTGTCTTATTTTATATTTAGTAGATAGGTACATGAATAGGAATACGTATATATGGTATTAATGAAGTTGGAGACCCAAATCATAGTGTATTGCAGAATGTTCAAAAAAAAGAAGTTCACTTTTATATTTATATCCCGTATTTCAATCATAATGATGCGCTTTTAAGCCAATGCATTTTTTTTCATACTGCTACCAGAATATGAAAATTCTATCATAGAAAGTAGTACAATGTATAGATATACAATGAAAGAGACATATATTATGTATATAACTATATTGGCTATATTGTTGAATAGAATATTACAAATCAAATAGTACAGTGAAAAAAATGTTTATGCAAAATTAACGTGAATAGGGCATGTGCACAGCTAACCTCAAAAATATATATTTCTTAAGATTTATGAGTATTTCGTAGCTGTTGTTAAAATTTCAGCTTGGTTTCCATACTTTCAACTAAAATCTAATTCAGTGTAATGTTTTTGAAGTTCTAAATACTTTCTCCTAATAAAATAGGACTCTTTTTGTAGGTTGGAAATCTAACCTGTAATTAGCAGTCTATTTTTATTAACCAACATTATTGAAAAATTATTAGCCTGAATTTTTAAATATTTGCTTGCAGCCAGTATTGCTCCAAGCTGAAATGAGTATACAAATTTGAGGTTATGTCAGTTATATGATGCACATTATTGACATGCCCAATTATTGATTTTTTTTAATAGATACAATGAAAAGTTCTTTAGTATGGTACGAGTTGAGAGTCAATACTTAATCACCTTATTCATGGTCACAATACAATTCTGTTCATCAGAAACTGATGAACATATTCTGTAACTTATTGCATTTCTGATAAGAAAATATTTCCTTTCATATTACTTCTTTTCAACTGCTAATTGTTTAGTATGTCTAACAGTACTTTCTAGTTGTTTCAGTAATATAAATTTGTACATACCTTTCAGGATCTTTGGGAAATAGAAAGAAGCTTATTTGTTTCACCTTCGAAGGGCATGGATGATAAGCACAACCCCTATACCATTTAGAACCCATTATAAACAAAAATCAAATAAAGAAATAAACTTAGAATAAGAAATTGTCGAAAATTGGAAGAAAATGGCACGAAAATAACCAACCACCGTGTAAGAGTTTCAAAGACTGTCAATCGCACAACGTCAAAAATTATCATATGGCTTTTGACAAATATATGCCTTATCGTCATGGCGACTATGAACAAATTTGGTCCCATCAGAAAGGCTTGCTTGCGCTTCTGTATAGATCCTGTCTTCTGTGCTGACACATAAATTAACATAATTTGACATTTCTTTTATACTATCAAATTGGAGGATAAATGTGGAATTTGCAAGTTATACAAACTGGTGAAAATTGGTCATAAACTTCATAAAAGCCCTGCATATAGATGCATAGAATTCCTGAGCTGGATATACAGGTTTGGGCAATAGTGCGTCGGACTTTGATAAACCGAGTTCCATGATAGCTGTAAATTAAAAAGAAAATACAAGAAAACTAGATAAAGAAGTTTATAAATTATTTTCGAATGTGCATGCCAAGATGATTCTATGGGATCAAGTGTCTTTTTTTTTTAAATGGAATGCTTTGTACATCAGTACATCTTTTGAAGCCACTTTCTGGACTTGTTTATGTATATTATTATTGACTATCTCCCAACCACTTGGATTAATGAATTGTTTTGTTGAAATAATGTCATCTGCATTGAAACTAGAGGAAGCGTTATATTCTTTACCGATTTACTGTACTTTTTATATAATTGTTACACTCAGTATAAAATAAAGTAAAAAAAAAAAACACTACATCCAAGACCTTTTTTATTTACCGATAGATTTTGTTGAAAAAGAATATGGTTCTTCCTCTAGCTAGCACTAACTTACTGTCCAATTTTCAATGCAATCGGACTTTTGTTTCTTAAGTTATCGTGCTTACAAGAAATGTGACTGACGGACAGACTGACGGACAGACGGACAGACATTTTGAAAGTTGTTTAGAATTTGTACACAATAAGAAATTTTTTTGTCTACGAGTGATATTTCCGATTTTAGAAATGTGCCGATCAAATGCAATCTTAGTTTTCTTATTTGCGAATAGTATAAAAATCACTAGTCTCATTTATGGGTCTTAAGAAGAAAATATGTGAATGCCAGTATCGAGACATCCAATTAATATTTTTGAATCATTTTCACTTCTTAAAAATATACAGGGTGACCAAAAATGATTTTTCAATTTAGAACTTTTTCAATTGACTCAATTTTTTCAAATGAACATCTTTTGAATGTACATCCCTACATCTATTTGTGACCATTTTCGATTTATTGAACAATAAGTACAAAACTCAAGAATAAACATAAGAAAATAGAGATTTCTTCAAATAATTTGAAAAAAGAAAAAAACTATAACAAGTGCTCCACAAGAACAGCATGAAATTTTCAGTGAGATCATTTAATGTTTGTGACTCGACATCGCCCAGCACATCAATTTCATGGGAATAGTTTCCTTGTAAATTTTGTTGTTGTTTTCGTTATTCGACAAGCAATAAAACTTTTGTTTTGGGTGAGTCAGACAGAAATTGTTTGCTCCAATAGAATTTATAAGCATGGGTCCCTGATGTTAGCAGTTTCCAAAACCTCCCCGATAGATTTGTGGAAATTGGAAATGTAGAATATAAAAAAAAGTAAAAGAATAGAACATGCTGTGAACGAAGAAAGTGAATTTTCTGTGGTGCTGGCAATGGCTGAGAATTCCCAATAGTTAAAGAGCGAGCTCATTAGTAGGATGCACCAGGGACTAAGTGTTGACAATTTTCAAAGACATCTACAGTTTTGTAATTGGACCAAAGGTAAAATGCAAGTAGATGTCGCCTTCTTCAATGTTTTATTCACTGATGAGACAACGTTTCATAAAAATGGATTTGTTAACAGGCACAATTGCCTTTATTATGCTTCGGAAAATCCTCACCTTTTCAGGCAATTTGATAACCAGCACAAATAGTCTATAAATGTTTGGGGAGGAATTATTGGAGAAAAGGTAATAAAGCCACATTTTCTTGACGGTATATTTACTGGAGCTACTTATCTTCATTTTCTGGAGAATTATCTGCCACAATTATTGGTGAATCTTCCTGAAAGGATTCGAAATAGGATGCAGTTTCAGCACATTCAAGCGGGTGCTGGCCCAACGGGCACTTCCCGGTAGGTCCCTGGCCAGCGGCCTCCGTCTCTGGACCATTACCCGCTACCTAATAGACGTGTCCGAGAACTATCAGGATTTGTGCAGTTTCCAAATCCGAACGTGTTAAAAGCAACTGTGCAAACTCCTGACATTTCTCGGATACCAGAACCCCAATTTACCTACTGCTCACTTAGTTCTTATACTTAGTTGCTTAGGAAACGTAACAAGATGCGGAGCGATCGGATGGTGTTCGATGTCATTCCGTCATTGAAGTTCGCATACTATGCACATGATATAATACTTTTGTTTCTTGTTAAGAACCTTTTTATGTATGGTATTCAAAATTCATATGATCAAATGGACTGTCACACAAAAGCAGGGGCAGCAGGAGCAGGGGCCTCGGGATATCCTTTTAATATATTTTTAATGCACATGAAAATATGGTGCCTCTACTCTACTCTACGAAATCATTTATTTCAAGAAGATATTTTGAAATTCTCTTTGTTTATTTAAGATCGTTTGACCTTGGCAAAATTTTCGCCTGCGGCGCATTTTCATTCGAGAGCCCCCCTTACCTTATATGCCCGGGCCCCCAATAGGATCCCAGCACGCGCCTGATCACATTATTTAAAAGCAATAAGGGACCTTTTAAATAATATCTACCCATTTCAATGAATTGGAAGAAATGGTCTCACTAAAAGGCCTGCTAGATACCTAGATCTTACAAAAACGGATTTCTAATTATTGGGGGTCCGTGGAGGAAATTGTTTATAAAAACAATCCAAAATATGAAGGAAAGAATAATAACTTCTTTTCGATCTATCTCACCGACAATTTTAGGAGCAAGTAGAAACCTCATTTCCAAAGCGCATAGAGATGTGTGTCAATCAAAATGGGCAACATGAGGAGCATTTACTATAATTTTTTCTGTCTAATTATTTCAAGAAACCTCTATTTTTTAAAGTTTATTCTTGAATTCTGTACTTATTCCTCAATCGAAAATTGCTTCAAATAGCTACAGGGATGTACGGACAAAAAATGTTCGTTTTTCATTTCTACGTCACATCGTCGGAAAGTATACAGGGTGTTCCATTTGAAATAATTTAGAAAATTCAATTCAAAAAGTTCTAAACTGAAAACTTATTTTTCGCCACCCTTCATATTTTTAGGAAGTGAAAATGATTCAAAAACAATAATTAGATGTCTCGTAACTACAATTCACATAATTTTTTCTTAAACCCCGTAATTGTAACTGTAGTGATTTTTTCAATATGCATCTGCAGATGAAATTGTTTCAACAAGAAAATTCATTACATCCAAGCGGTTGGGAGATAGTCAGTAATAATATAGGAGTGAAAGGAGTTTGGAAAGAGGCTTAAAAAATGTACTGATACGCATTGCATATAAAAAAGAGCACTTGATCCTGTAGAATTCTTGACTCGCCTTGTATATTTATATTAATAATTTCTGGTTATGGACTTTTTAATCTAGTTTACTTATACATATTTTTAAAATTTTTAGGTATCATGGGGCTCAAGCTAAAGAAGTTCCATGCATTGCCCCACCCTGTATATAAATAACCTAGTAATTTCTTGACAAACTAGATTTAAAAATACTCAACGTAGTCTAAAATCTACTTGCGACTATTTTATATTAAAGGTCATAAAACTTTGGTCCTTTATGTTAACTGGATTATTATTCTTCATTTTTTTTAGTTCTCATTTAGGAACTCATTTGTTAAAACTAGTATTAATGAAGAGTAATATTTTTCTTGTTTTTTCGTACTTTATTTGCCTGTGTGTGCCAGCGACGGAGCTATAGAGGAGGGGGGGGTGGTAGCAGAGAGGTACAACTGCCCCCTCTAAATATGAATTGAATATTAGTTAAAAACAATAAAAGTCACTATTATTACTTTACATACTTAAATAAACTCTATTTGTTCAGTACCTAACTGATTTACACCAATTCCTTAATTTCAGCGATCAAGCAGAACAAAGTAAATAAATTTTACGATATATTCATATATTATAAATATAAAACACTTTATAAAATATTTAAGCAGTATAAAACTATAAACTACGCATGTATAAAAATTGAGGTAACTTTCTACTAATTTCGATTTATCAGAGGACGGTCTGATGCCGTATATGGAGTACCATCGAATTGTCTGAGGTGAATCTGGAAAATAAAAATTGTTACAGAACAAACAAAATTTATACACTGTGCTTTCATAGATTGTTACAAGACATGACACATACATTTCAGGAGACAACTATACACTTATTGAAATGAAATATAAAATTATTAAATTCATCCATTGGAAACCAGCATCCTGCTTAAGGACTAAATGTGATTATTTCACTCATTAAATGATAGCCAGCGAAAGCCCATTTTTTGACAACATTGCACCAATCAAATGTCATTATTAGTGGTAAACTAACACGAAAAATTTATCATTCTAATTTTTTGTATCGATGCATCAACAAATATCGCAGTAATATTTTGACATATGTCATTGTTAAATGTATGTACCTACTTTGTTTTTTATTAAATATTAAAGATGTAATTAATGAATTATTTATTCGTAAAATATTCTCCCCAAATACCACTCGTGCGTTTAAATTTTATCTATAAATTTTTGCTCAAGCTAAGTTGCTGAAAGGTAATATAATTTGTGTAAATTGACAGCTTATTATCAAAGATTAAATCAGATAATAAACTGTCAATTTACACTCTATATTACCAGGCAACAAAGCTTTCAAAAAAATTAACCGATAAAATTCTAAGTACTAGTGATAGTGATATTACATACCGAGTTACATACAATAAAAATTTACAATAAAAAATATATTAGAATAATTTTTATGCACGACACAAATGTCAAATTTTGTAGAATTTTTTTCCGGACACCCTAGTCCTGTTGTAGATCACAAATTTGAAATACTTTTGGTAGGCCAATCAATGAATGCCCAAAAGAGGATTGTAGAGAACATGAAGGAAGGGAGAATTTTCCTCTTCAGGAATGTGTTGGGGGTAGTTAGGAGGTAAACATACTAAAAGTCCCCGTCCCTATTCACTCCCCTTCAGAGGCGAGGGGAAGGTTTCTTTTTTTGATTCTTCGCTTATAACTCGGAAACGATGCGTCGCACAGAGAAAGGTAATCTTTGGCAAATTAAACATAATTAAATTTCCTACAAAAATGTCATTCTATTCATTTTCTTGCTATGTGTTATAGTTTACGAGATATTTTCCAGCCAAAATAGATAATAAATAAATAAATTATAGGTACCTTGAATATTTCTATCAAAGCAATTTACCGTGGTCTGCTAATAAATCACAGTCACAAAACAATCTTTATTTTACAACACTTGACATATTTACTAATGTAATAATTTGTCGAAATCTATACATTTCCTTAACAGGTTAAGCGCCAGAGGTTTTTGAGCGAAACGTCTTGTGGAACCACGATACTTTTTTTTTTAATTCTGAAAATTTGAGGTACCTTATACCCCCTGAACATTGGTATCATGTATTCAGTACGTTAGATTTTTCAAAAAAAAGCAGCAGACACCGGTGTCCGCTTTGGCCCAGCAAAATTACTAGCGGACACCGGTGTCCATTGTGGCCCAGCAGGATAGCAATGCAAGTAGACACGATAATACTCGAAAGTGTAAAAAAATAGTTATTACTTTTTGTTCAAATTGCGACGAAAATCCACGATTTTGTTTAGAATGTTTCAAGACGTTTTATATGAAATCAATGAAACAGTTACCTTTATGCAGTTCAGAATTTAGTTTTTTTTTGTCTTTGTAATAATGTACTTGCTTATGTTTGATTTGTTTTGTTGGTATATGAGCAATATAATTTGTTGGTTTTCTTACAAGTGTTGTATTTTTTATTTGTCTGCCAAAAAATGTCACACATTTACATAATATTTTTGTTCAAACTAAAATACCTACTACTAGCCTGGTAACAGCTTGTAGTAGTGCAGGGCCAGGGCCGACATGCTACTATATTAAATCCATTACAAGTATGTCTGCTTAACGCTGCTGGCACCATACATTTTGAAAAGTGCAGCGGACACGGAGTGTCCGCCAAGGCCCTGGCGGCAAGTAGCCGAACAGACACCGGTGTCCTCTACGGCGCTTAACCTGTTAAATATACAGTGTGACTCACTTAAAATGAAGACACCCTTATAATTTTTTTATTTTGTTTCCGATTTGAATCAAATTTTTTACTCAAGTATAGAACAAATTTGGATCTACTTATGACCAGAAAAACATTCGCCTGCTACAAAGGCAAAGCCACCTGCGGTACCAAAATGTGCGGAAAAAAATAAAAACATTTTGAATGCTATAAATTCTAACAAATGTTACCGATCGGCATCACAAACTTACATACACCAAAATTTGATTTGATTATTGACGAGGGATATCTCATACATAAGCTCATCTGGCAAAGGAGATCCTCAGTTTCCGCAATTTGTGGTGGATACGTGAAATTCGTCAAGATACACTAATATGATTTTTAATTTTTTTTCAGCATATTTTGGTACCACAGGTGGCTTTGCTTCTGTAGCAGGCAAATGTTTTTCTGGTCATAAGTAGATCCTAATTTGTTCTCTACTTGAGTAAAATTTGATTCAAATTGGAAACAAAATCAAAAGTTATAAGGGTGTCTTCCTTTTAAGTGAGTCACACTATATATTTAAGGAAATGTATAGATTTCGACAAAATATCACGTTAGTAAATACGTCGAGTGTTGTAAAATAAAGATTATTTTGTGACTGATTTATTAGCAGACCATGGTAAACCGCTTTGATAGAAATATTCAAGGAACCTAATTAATTTATTCATTAATTATCTATTTCGGCTGGAGAATATCTCATAAACTATAACACATAGGAAGAAAATGAATATAGACATTCTTGTAGGAAATTTAATTATGTTTAATTTTGTACGACGCATCATTTCCGAGTTATAAGCGAAGAATCGAAAAAAGTAACCTTTCCACCCCCCTCCCCCCTGAAGAGGCGGGACTAGGGACGGGGACTTTTAGTATGTTTATCTCCTAACTAACACATTCCTGAAGAGAAAAATTTTCCCATCCTCCATGTTCTCTACAACTCTTTCGCTGACTGGACTATGCTGCCGTCCTAAAATCAAACGCCGTATCTACAAAAATATCCGAAATCGTGTTTTTAATAGTTTTGGTACATTAATATTTTATTCTATCTACTTACTAAAGCAAAAAGCTGTATCTACATTAGTTATAGTAAAAAACATTACACATTTTGTCATATCTTCACAAGACTTCTGGCTTTCCTAAGTACAAATGTGGTATCTACATGCTACTAGTTGAAAACGCAGTAACTACGTGTGAGAAAGTGCATATGCCGCATTTGTTTCTAGTATGCTGTAGTTCCCGCCTTTTCAATTAGGAAACGTTGCTAATTGCGCGCTTTATTTCTAGTTAGTTGTTCTATGTTCTTCAAAGTGTTTACATGTCGTGTCAGTTATTGGTGATGAGAATTAAAGGTAAATTACCATTATGGAATGTTTTTGTTATCATGTGTTAATTTTCTGGGAATGCTAAGTTAGAATGCCACTTCTGCGTTTTATATAAATTGAATATAATGTAGATACCGCATTGTACTTTAGCATGTACAAATATATTTTTAACAAAAAAGCAGTATCTGATTTTTTGGTACAAACTTTTAACTTTTTTTAAATTTAACATGTCCAGTTGATTTTTTAAGTCATTTTACATCGGAAATCACCTTAATTATATAACCTATGTTGTAAATTACCAAGAACTAAAAAAAAACTTTGATCCTAAATTTCTCGATTCTTTGTCACCAGTAGATACGGCGTTTGATTTTAGCACGGCAGTATGGATGCACATGTATTTAAAAAAAAGTTTCAAACTTTCCTCCTTGATACATTTTTTATAAATTTAAATACTGAAAACATTTTAAGTTTCAACACAATAGTTTCTACAAATATCAAAAAGTAAACACGACATGTATTTTGCCAACCATGTTGGCACCATTTGGAGGTGATTAAAATTCAAAAAAATTCTGATATTAAATGTCTGTCTGTATGTGTGACTGTTAAAATTCATTCTGTTGTCCATGCTAATGCCTAAATATTTTGTGAATGCTTCTGCACGAATTGACCGACTATACAAATTTATATAACAATAATTATAATAATCTTTATTCACGTAGCAAAATTACACATGAAGAATATTTTAATTATTGAAAAGGGGGGTTCAGCTGAAAAAACAGAAATGTCAGATTGGCTGGTTCTGCTCAACCTGCTGACATATATATTCTAAAATAAGCTGTGGTACATAGTACACATCAAAAAAATGCTGGTTATGACTGGAATCAGTTATAATAATGTGTTATGTTGACAACATCTAACTGTGAAACTATTTAGCTGATTTCAATATAACCATTTGAAGTTAATAAATAAGATACAATAATTTCTAGTAAGTACTCTTTAAAATGTTACCTGCAAATGAAGATTGACCTCACCGCATCTGCTTAAATATGGAAAATTGCCTCCCGACTTGAGATGAGCTAATTTGGCACTTGGGTAACATTTATAAAGTTCTTCACGAACAGAAGATGACAAAGCATATTCATCAAATACATCAATTATAGTTATTGGAAGTTCAGCAAGCTTGTGGGCCTCTACATAACCTCTAAGGCAGTTCAGTGTTAGTCTACTAGCCAACTCAGTCTGTGGAATGCTTTCCAGCTGAAAACCATCAATAACTGATAATAATCCTAATCATCATCAACAATTTACTTATAATATAGTCAATCGGTGTTGAAAGCTATTAGAAAAAACAATAAAATAATCTGTTACTTTTATTTATATTAATAAAAAACGTGTTGTATGGAAGATATGTCTTCAATAATACAACATATATTTACACTGGTTATAGGATTTTATTATAGCACGAGAGCCCACCTACAAAAATGGAACATATAAGAGATTGGAGTACCCTTCAATATGAGGGTAACCCAAGACATAATCATGCAAGAGGAGGAAGCTTAATACAAACACATCCTGACATCAAAATGGGAAAAGCAAACCCACCCAGAATCAACAACCCCCTCAATGAATGCCTACATTTTACCATTCCATTCCTAGAGACAACCTTCACATATTTTTGGTTTATATCCACCCAGACTCCAGAATCGAAGAAAATGTATTTACCATGAGCACACTATACAAATACTCGTTAATTGTAGGAGATTGAGTACAGAAACGGGAGACAAGAACTGCAATTAAACACAGAGTTAATAACCGAATTTAACACAAAACTTTCACAATCATTCATTGAAAACACGCCTTTAAAAGAAATAAAATACCACACGCATGAGCTGCCACCCTTTATAATGCAATTAATAAAAAGAAAAATGTACCGAGAATACAGAAACACTAATAATCTTGAAGCTAAAAGGGGAATAAACACTAAATAAAAACATACAGGTGTTAATCCAACAATTCACAGCACATAAATGGATCAGTACATGCAGTGAAATAAACAGAAAAAAAGGCAAAAATTACTGGCAAGAAATAAACAAATTATCTAAATACAAAAATAAAGGGGTAGCAAACTTAACCATTGAAGATAACAACAGAAAATATGAAAAACCAGAGGAAAAAACTGTAGTATTTTTAAGACACTTTGAAAAAGCCTATTCAGAGACAGAATATAAATTTTAATAATAACCACTACCAAAGAGTCCAAGAATGGTATGAAACATTTATTAATGAACCTATGCCAACAAAAGAACATTTAATTGAAGAAGTAGACTATTTCGCAGTAGTAAATCGAGGCAAAAATATAACACCAGGTCACGATTATGTCACAAAGAACTTTGTAAAAGAACTCGACTTAATAATACACTTATACATAATTAAAATCTACGAATATTGCTTCAAACAATAATACATCCCAAAGGAATGGAAAACTGGAACAATTATAATGATACCGAAATGTGGCACCAATCACTCCAAAGTGGTTAACTACAGGCCAATTACCTTATTGCCAGTACTAGGAAAAAATTTCGAAAAACTAATAAAAAACAAATTACAACAAAATATTGGCCATCAAATACCAAACTATCAATTTGGATTTAAAACTAACTGCTCTACATCCCATCCTTTATCGATATTAATAAACAATATTGAAACCTCAAAGTTAAATGGAAACAAATCGGTAGCATTCTTCATGGACATCAATAAAGCCTTCGACAGTGTATAACATTATTTTCTCGCTGTTTAATAAATTAATTATTTTTTTGGAACATGTTCGAGATTTAGACTGAACCTTATTTATTTAGAGAAAAAAATGTTACTACCCCAGTAGCTCAGAGACTCGGCAGATGAGTCAGGGGTCAGAAAACACTTTACAAATGGTTTTACGTGTTTGATAGATTGTAATTAATATATGACAGATGTTTTTATAATTTTTCTTAAAGAGATGTTAATTTGACTTATATAAAGATAATTTTTCCAGAGAGGTGGGGCGCCAATCTTTCTATCTTTGTAATTTACACTAAAACTGAAGTTTGATTACAAGAAAGATAAACTAATCAAATTATAAGGAAAGTATAAATTGTTGACTAAAAAAAAAGGGTGTAAATTGATATTCCTAAAGATATTATTAAAATGGTTTGTATCAAAATAGTTTGTATAAAAATAGTTTGTTTCAAAATAGTTTGTTTCAAAATACCTGAAATAAGTGGACAATGTGATTATAAAATTTATTTTATTATAAACCAATCAAACTGGATGTGTTTTTGTTAGAAAACAACTAAACTGAGGCCTTAAAAATTAAGCAAATTTATGTACAAAGGAGGAAACGAATGGACGATAATATGTTATGTAGATATTATTTAAAATATTGTCTTAAACATGAACCGACAATATGGTGTTTAAAGGTCAAAATTTATTATATTAAATATAAGCGTTTCGTAGAAATTGTGATCACAAAGTCTTTACAGAACTTTTTATATATTTGTTTTTAATTAGACGTTACGCTGATAATTTACATCTTAATAATAATTGAAAATACTAACTGTTCGTTGAAAACATATTAAAGATAAAATTGAAAATGGAAATAGTTAAAAAAAAACATTTGCAATTTGATACTTCAAAGAATTCTAAAAATATTAAAGCATAAAAATATGATATATATAAAAAAAATCAGATAAAAATTTTATTTGCGACACTTATCTGGAATTCTTAGTGAATTAAAGTAGTGACTCCAGTGAGGGATGATGATGGTGAAATCCAACCCACATTGACGTAATCGCTGATTAAGTCCAGAAGTTCCCAGTACCATGTTCGACGCTTCCAGAAATTCCATAAGGACAAATCATATCTATTCTACCATACTATCGTCGCGATCTCCGTAAAAAGTTGTCCTAGACTAATATGTACATTCCATCTTCTAATTACGTAGAGGAGAAGAAAGACATCCCCATTGGATGGTTAAAAAAAATTAAAGTTTCCAACCCAAATTAAAATGAATGCATATCTACGATGTGCATCCAAAATTAGAAGATTTGCATCTAACTTTATAAGATTTGCATCTAACTTTCGAAGATTTGCGTCTAACTTTAAAAGATTTGCGTCTAACTTTAGAAGATTTGCGACTAACTTTAGAAAATTTGCGTCTAACTTTAGAAGATTTGCGTCTAACTTTAGAACCCTGGAAAGAAATGAAGTGTAAGCGTGACTTGCTGCAAAATGGTCGTTGCCAAGTCTAAGTTACAAAAAAAATTATTTCTTTATAAATTACTTACGGATTAAACCGGTGAAAAACAATGAGGCCTGCTTCATGTTAAAGAAGAGGGACTATCAACCCTTTCGATGTTGAAGTCGTAAAAAGAAACTTAATGAAGACACATCACTATTCAAAAATTTAGCGGACAATTTCCAAGTTCTAAGCTTCTTGTAACGGAGAAATATTTCGTTCTGACTTCCCTTTCTTGTAGTATGTAAATCGTGTCGTCTCTTTACCCTTTCCACTCTTAAAGCTAAGTTAGAATACCCAGCTACCTTGAGTACAGCTTAGACGTAACTCTGGTTGCATACCGTTGTGTTTGTTTTATGAAGTAAATTTAAAAAAGAATAATTGAAACTACCGCGGTCATTCACGCTCGAGATAAATTATGTTATAATTTATGAAGCAGCAATATGCATGCTACAAGTGTATGGCACAAGGGTCTGCTTTACAAACTACACAAACTAGGATGTTCTAGAGATCTCCTACTTTTAGTTAACAGCTTCCTTTCCAACCGGAAATTAAGAGTGAAAATCCAGAATGCCACATCTTATGAATTTACTCCAGAACAAGGTCTTCCACCGCTTTCCCCACTTCTGTATAATACTTATTGTGCAGATATTTACCACAATGATCCACAATATTTTTTACATCAAGCATATGTACTACAATTCGCAGATGACACAACCTTGATCTCACATGATAAAACCATTAATGCTGCTATGGAAAACCTTCAAAATCTCGTTGATCAAATCTCTTTTGTTCAACAAATGGAGGCTCAAACCCAACCGATCCATATCTACTCCTAATGATATTTCACCACACTCCGTCCAGAAATTCTCCTAGAAGTACATATGTACAATCAAACAATTCAAACAGAAGCATCCACAAAATATCTTGGCATTACCATTGACAATAAAACCAATTTTAACAGTCACACAGCTAACGCCAAAAAACAAATAATTTCAAGAGCCAAGTATTTCAGAGGACTGACATATAAAAGAGAAGGAATTAATCTTACCACCATGGGTAAAATTTACAAACTTATTTGCAGACCCATTATAGAATATGGACATGTAATTTTCTCTAACCTAAAAAATCCAGCCATCAAAAACCTCAGAGTAGCTGAAACATGTGCCATCCGGACTATCACCGAATTTCGCCATCCCGACAACTCCCTACATAACCCGCCAAACCAGCTCTTGTATCAACAAACCCACATCCAGCCCATCCAGGAAAGACTTTCCTCTCTTGCGCGAAGATTTTGTCAAAAACATCAAAACAAAAATATAATAGATGAGTATTGTATAAGAAGAAACGACAGAAGAAGCAGACAAACCTATCCTGCAAATACCCTTTGGGAGAAAATCACATTGCTGAGATAATCACCACAAAATATACAGCACACATATATGCATTTTTTTTATATAAATATATTTAAACATTAAATTTTCTTTTTTGTGTTATATAAATACAAATGAACTTATTATTCATGTATACTTTTTAAATGACATTAAGATGGAAATCGAAATTTTTCAACTTTCGATAATATTTTACGGCAAAAGTATGCGATCTAGAGAAAATTGTAAAAGAGAAAAGTTATTTCTTTTTTTATATGGAATACACATGTATTTTTTCAGATTTTTCTCGCAAAAAAATTTTTTTTTCCAATTTTGGCAAAAACAAATTTATTCAAAACAAAAATTTGAAAAAATACATGTATATTCTACATAAAAAAAGAAACAACTTTTCACTGTTACAATTTTCTCTAGAGGGCATACTTTCGCCGTAAAAATTATTGAAATTGGCCTCGGAGTAAAAAATTGCAACGAGCAAAAGATTGATATTTTTTGGCGTAGAATCGAAATCCATTATAAAAAAGAGGAGTTAATTAGATAAAAAAACATGTTACTCCATAAAAATCCCATTAAAAGTAAAACCCCATATTGCCATTATGTAGAGCCCACAAAACTGAAAAACTTTTGTCTCAAACTTTTTTTGATGGAAAAGCGTCACATCAAAACTTATTTGAGCCTTATAACAAAAATGGCTGCCCCTGTGCCGCTGCAATCCGGACTGCCATGACCGACTACTACATACATTCAGAGAATGACATGATAAGCATCCCGACCAATTTTTGAATCTCCAGCTTATGTGTTCCATTTCTGTAGGTGGGCTCTCGTGCTATTAAGTTATAACTACGACTACGATAGATATCACTTGTTTGCACAGTGACATTGACATCAGCAGGGAGAGGAATTTTTAGACAAATAAGGGATGACCTTACAATTATAAAATAGTTTTTCTATTACTGTTAAGAAAACTACTTTCTTTCATTATTTCTTGTGTGTAAAATATATGTTTACGGTAACAGTGAAAAAAGGCAAAAAGCGTGAAAAAAAAAGCAACATTATTACACACTTGCCGAATCATACATTGAAAACAATTGAAGTTGTTTCACGATCTTCACTTCAGAAATATCAAATTATGGATTTACGTGTTGGCCTTTATAGTGGAGTCAAATTAGGGTTTTAATGTGAATTGTCTGGTCAGGGCAGTTTTTCTGTTTTAACGTGTTAAGTTCACAGCTCAGTTTTGTAGTTTCTGCGAGGTCGGCGTATTGTTTAGTTTAACAATTTAATTTTTTAGACTGTTTTCCATCAGTTTTCTTTGAATATCTCGAAATCTATAAGTCCTATGGAAAACAATAAAGGAAAATGTTCATTATGAGCTGTACAATAAAAGTACATAAACTATAATTCATTACAATTGTTATTGTTATTTACAAAAAAATGAACATTGCGAAATTATGCGTTTTTAAACAAATCACTGTTCTTTCAAATATAATGTATAATATTCAATGACATTTTGGAGAAATATAGCTCTTATAAAATACAATCACCACCTAAAATTTCAAATCAAAATGATAACTAAAACGACTCAAATATATAATTGTTGCTAAAATTTTGCACCCTTGTGAAATCCTGCCATCAAGACCAAGAAATGTGTACGATGGCTCAAATTGTAAGCATTCTATGAGTACTTTAAAATCACATGGAGAAAAACATTTTTTTTTTAAATTTAAACCCGTTTTATTGCAGTTGTTTATAGTTTTCGAAATTTTACTTTTAAACAAATTCAAGTAAGTCTCTGGTTTTTTTATGAAATCAAAAACGGTAAACGAGTAATGAAAGTAGATCTTTTGAAAAAAAAAAAAATTAATGCTCTACTTGCATTTTGAGCTGAAATACATTAGTTTTTACGTTTAAGTCACTTATAAATAAACAAATCGATACTTTTTTCTTGAAATTTGGGCTGGTTATTCTCCAATGCTTTTTAGTTTGTTTCTGCTATTTGAGGATAATCCAAAGCTACAATTGTCAAAATAACCGAATAAAGCGGTTTTGAGAACATAATGCACATTTTCAATTTTTTTATAACATTTTTTTATTTTTGTCACGAAAATGGTAAACCAACCTAACTTGAACAACTACCCGAGATGTCCGCATCCTGAATAAAAAGTGCTAGTCGCCTTACCTACTGGGCTATCGAGCGACTAAAGTCCGGTTTGTAAGAACATAATATAACATTTAAACATATTTGGTGATTTTTGGATCAAAATTGCTAAAGACCCCACTTTTGGGCCTCTATAGAGTATCTTTTAACAATTGTAGCTTTGGATTATTTTCAGATTAGTTATCAGAGACAAAATAATAGACATTGGAAAATTACCAGTCCAAATTTCAATAAGAAATATCAATTTGTTTATTAATAATAAGTGACCTAAACTTAAAAACTAACATATCTTACCTCCAAATGCACGTAGAGCATTAATTTTTTTTTAAGTTGGCTTTTTTAATCTACTTTCATTACTCCTTTACCGTTTTTTTGATTTATAAAAAAAACAGAGAGTTATTTGAATTTGTTTATAACTACAATTTCGAAAATTATAAACTGCAATAAAAAGGGCTTAAATTTTGAAAAAAAACAAATCTCTCTCTGTGATCTTAAAGTACGTATAAAAAGCTACAATTTTAGTCAACAATTGTATATTTGAGCCGTTTTAATAATCATTTTGATTTGAAATTTGTACTTTATAAGAGCTATATTTCTCCAAAATTTCATTGAATACTATTTATTATTAACAGTGATTTGTTTGCATAATTTTGCAATATTCAATTTTTTTTAAATAATAATAACAATTGGAATGAATTATAGTTTATTGTACAGCGCATAACGAACATTTTCCTTCTTTTTGTTGTTTTCGCCGACCTCGCAGAAACTGCAAAACTGAACCGTGAATTTTTTAGTCCTAATTTGAATTAAGTTAATTTTGATATTTATATATCTAAATATGGAAATTGAGAACACTCGTAGAAAAAATATTGTATGAAAGTCACAAATAAAGTATCTTTTTTTCACTCACGGGAACTCAAACTGCCCATTCTTAAAAAAAAAAACTATCACTTATGCACTTGGTGCACAAATAACTATTAAATAACAAATAAAGGCAAAATATAATATGAGCTTAATTTCAATAAACAAGTATCATCTTAATTAGTAATGAAACGATTACGATTACGATTAATATCATAACCTGTGATTATCACGAATTTCTGATTAATCGTAAACACCAATTATTAATACGATTATTTGCAGTTGCTTTTAAGCCCACTTGTTTCATGGTGTATTATATCATTCAGAGAGCATTAACCATATTCAAGTTTTAGCATGTCTGTAACTACCCAAATAAATCATGCGGACAAACAGATATAACTGTTATATTGCCTTTTAACTATTACTTCCACATTCATGCTGTGGAGTGGAAGCATAGTAATGATAAGACATTTGAAAGTTCTTTTTGTTAAAATAGGCTTAGAATGCCATAAAACATCGAGATTTGAAGTTTGAGCAAAAAAAATGTGTCTTTCGGTGTCTGTAACTTCTTTTGTGAGCACGATTACTCTGGAATGGTTTACCACATTCGCTTGAAATTTGGTACACCCATGTATTATAACGAGATCTGGAACTCAGTGGCGGATCTAAGGTAAAAGGCTCAAGTGGCAAACGTTTTGAAGGGCCCATTTTTTTCGGATGATAACCTATATAATCTACAGTATAAGGGCCCTGAGGGCCCTTTTGCACAGGGGGCCCGGGTGGCACTTGCTCATTGGCCGCCCGGTTAGATCTGCCACTGCTGGAACTATATTAAATTTTGATCTTATTATGTTAAAAAGTTGGGGGTAAAAGGAAATAAATAGTTCATTATTTTGCTCTAAAATTATAATGAAACATAATCTATATAATAGCCATTTATGTATTAAGAGCGCAAAGTGCCTCGTTGCTTGAGAGAGTAATTTGACACGCAATGTATCAAACACTCAAGAGTGACAATGACACTTTATACATTTTATAAATATGGGAACGTTTAGGGAATGCAACTGCTGAGAATAATCACTCAATCCGATTACTTTTTGATTCTAATCAATTGTTGTGAGTTCACTAAATAGTGTAAAGGATGTTGCTAAATGCCACTACAGTTGAGGTTATGTCAAGGAACATCTTTATGTTATCTGATGAATGTCATAATGTTAAAACGGTTAAATAAAATACTGTTTAGTGCATGTGATTATGATTGATTAATTTATTTCAAATTACTTTTTGAAAGACGAAATTAATCTGCTTGATGAAAGAAAGTGAGGTTAAGTTTCACCGCTGAGTAAACTCAGCGTTAATTTTGCCAATGACTAAAACTTCCAACAGTTGACAATTATCACATTTTCTGCGTTGTCATTTAGGGAACCGCTGCCTGCAACTGTTGCCAACTATTGCGTTCCCTAAACGCACCCAGTGCCTTGCTCGTAATCAAAATAAATAAACAAATGAACAAAACACAAACGGAGCGTTAAAATACTTCAACAATATTCATGGGAAAGCATTAAAGTGATGTTACTCAGTAAACATCAACTTTGTGTTGTCAAATGTGAGCAAAAAATGCTTACTCTATCATCTGTTGATTCTAGATAAAACAGTTAAGGTGCTTCTCGCGTGTGTGACTAAAACATGGCTGAATTTCAATAAGGTATTGGTATTCTACCATGTTATTATTATTTATATGTTCCAAATTTTAATTAATATATTACCACATTCAGCGCCACAGCGGACATCGGTGTCTGATAAGCTATAGTTAGATCAGGCCATAGCGGTCGCCGATATCTGCCTTACTTAGCCATTAGCATTGGCCAGAGGACACTTAAATTTTTATCATTAACTGCCGGCCATGACCCTGTATAATTAGTCCAATAAATAAGCCGGAAAATGTGAAAAAGTGGTGGAACAGCACCGATTTGAAAAATTCCTTTTTTCACGTGTTCCCTAGATCCCCAGGAACAGGCATCAGCATTGAAAATGAGAAAGTGAAGTGCCCCAAAAAGTAGCTGTCATAAAAAAATTTATAAAATTAATATTTCGCCTCGGAAATGAGCTCTAGGAGGTTTTTTGGGTCGCTGATCACGAATCCGAGGTCCAAATTGAGGAATTCCATTTTCCAGTACGGAATTAGAGCCATTTTTTGATGAAAATTCCACTTTTTCCGCGGAAATTTAAATATGAATATTGTGCTGCAGAAGTGTACTCTAAGGGGTTTTTTGGGTCGCTGATCATGATTTTGAGGTCCAAATTCAAGAATTCCATATTCTGTGCCATTTTTTGTGTTGAATTTCACTTTGAAGAAAAAAATTATGTATGAATATTATGAGTATTTCAAAATAATAATTCAAGTCAATTTTGCTTTGAAGAAAAAAAGTTATGTATTAGCATTTCAAATTAATATACATGGCCATTTTATAAACACTGCATTTAAAAGATAACAATTTTTATAAAAATATAGCATTTATTGTCTTGGTACAAAAGGTGGTATTCTGTGTGATAAAATAGTTATTGATTTATTAGTATTTCTTTATATAATTTACACCATTTACATCAATCATAATCTGAATCATATTCAAGAACTGGTAATTCAGGATTTGTTGGTTCTTCTTCGGTGTCACTTTCATCTTCCTATTCATCCGATATTTCAGCCGGACAAATCGATTCATTTTCGTTGAAAAACGTTAATATTTAAATTTTCTCTGAAAAAATGGAATTTTCCATGGCACGCATTCCAGTCTGGAATATGGAATTGCTGAATTTGCCCCTGGAATCGTGATCAGCAACCCAAAAAATCCCCTGGAGCACACTTCTGGAGCACAATATTCATATTTAAATTTCCACCCGAAAAAGTGGAATTTTCATCAAAAAATGGCTCTAATTCCATTCTGGAATATGGAATATTCCACATTCCAGATTTTCCAGGTTCTTGGGTCGCTGATCAGGAAACTGAGATCCAAGTTGAGGAATATTCCTCAACTTGGACCTGTGATTTGTGATCAGCGACCCAAAAAACCTCCTAGAGCCCATTTCCGAGGAGAAATATTAATTTTATAAATTTTTTTATGACAGCTACTTTTTGGGGCACTTCAAACCCCCACAACTTTCTCGTTTTCGGAGGTAATGCTGATGAATATTCCTGGGGGTCTAGGCAATTTGTGAAAAAAGAAAATTTTCAAATCGGTGCTGTTCCACCACTTTTCCACATTTTACACTTCTTTCCGGCTTATTTATTGGATTAAATGGCATTTTAAAATATTGAGTCGATACCAATATAAGGTAGAAGAGAAGAGAAATGGACAAATAATATGCTGAAAAGAAACAGATTTAAACTACGCTGTTGCCAATTTTCTCTTTAGCTACTTTTAGTCGTCGGTGGAACTCTTAACATGCTGAAATGCCTGACATCAATGTTAATATATTGCTTTCGAGATCGCTTTCTTTCACATACGTTATTTTGCTATTTATATTTCACTCTATCTTATTACTGACCCAATATTTCTAGATGCCACTAGTGTATGTCATGAGTTGTTAATAAAAAAATTTGTATAGATTTTGAAAGCTGTGTCCGCCATTGTGACCACTGTGGCCTACTGAGAATAACTTAAAATTATATGTATTCTAGGGGTCCAGGGCAGACACACTATTATATCAGCAAGAAACTAGACAGAATAACGCGGTGTCTGCCGATTTATTTGCGTCCCCTAAAATGACTACTGAAACCAATTTTTCGATAAATGTGTCCGCTATGGCGGCATTTTTTTGTTATAGGGCCAGATCAGATACCTGTGTCTGCCGAACTTGTCTTATAGATGGTCCCGTGCGTAGATTCAACAATATTAGCTTGGCGCTGAATGTGTTAAAATCAACAGAAGTTATCGTGTTTACAAGAAACGGTCTATACCCATATACACATACATGCAGATACACAGTTATTTTATGTTCAATATTTGAGTACACAGTGTTATCAAAATGGGTTTTTGTATATATTTTTTTTTTGGAACTGAATATTTCGCTGCTATCTTACTGGACTTCACTGTGGATAAAATGATAATTTGGTGTCTAGATTTTGGAGTCTGTTTATCATATTTCAATTCATGTTCTACTGTCGCTTGTTACTTTAGGGCCCATGTTTACCCAAGTAACATATAGGTACATTTTAGTTGTTAGTGTTTTTTATATAAACAATGATAAAACCCAAATAAATCCAAAAAGTATTTAAATTGTTACTTGGGTAGTTTACCACTAGTGTAACTTGATTACATTTTGCTTGAGGTCCCTTATAATTTTCTCTTTTATTTTACGTTTTTAATTGTAGAGTTGAAAACAAGATCTTTGTTGGAACATTGAATGGTAAATAAGCTGATTATGCAATTACACAATACTTGATGTGTATATACACCCTCTAGATTCGTCTGGCGATATTGGTGTCTAAACAACTCCCAGGGGACTTTTTCGAATTCTGAACCTCTACTATAAATGAATCACTATCAGCTTAGTCATATTTTAAGTAGTCATCAAATTAATTTATCTTTTTTTGTGGCACTGTGCTATTGTTTATTGATAATTATCTACAGAATACTTAAAAGTCTAGCTGTCTGTTGTTTGTGTTATCTACAATTTTCCTATGTCATAATTCTCTGACTACAATCTTTCCACTTTTATAATTAATTTAATTATCCTAATTATTTCACCAACCATCATGTTGTAGCAAACAATGGCTCATGTAATTTTTGATGGCGATAAAAATAATTTGCTGCGGAAATCAGTATCAGTACCAAAAATAAGGTGAAAAATGTGTAAATTACTGATAAGAATCACATAAATGACAAAATAAATATTGACAGGATTCAAGTACCTGTTTTAGATTACAAGTGGGTCTTTACAGCATGAGCCGCCTTTCTTCACCTCGGCCTAAGATCTTTTGTAAATTTTTATCTGTTTACTTAACAGACTAGTTATTCAAAGAAGTATAAATTAAAAGAAAAAAGGAGTTATATAAATGCTTACTCTTTCAACCATAAAATCGATAGCCTCAATCATTTCTGGATCCACTTTTTCAGAGGTAAAATTTCCCATGATCATTCTTTTCAGAACTAGAGCTGGTAAAATCCAAAATATTGCAGCCGAATCATGATTGTTAAATATTGAAGTATCTGTAAATGTATTACACAATATTAAAGAAGCAACTCTAGGACGATTTATAGTGTATTCTGCAAATTTTTGGGCAAGATATCCACCTACAAAAATATTTTAGTTCAAATTTCAGAACAGTTTACAAAAAAATAATAAGTACCTAATGACGATCCAAATATATGAACTTTATCTAAATCTAAATAATCCAATAGTTTCTTAAAACCCTCACACCATTCTTTTACATTCCAGTATACTGGCGCTTCTGCTGAAATAACTCTAATACCCTTTGCAGAAAGAGCTAATGCTTGTTTGAAAAATATATCAGCAGTACCAGAAACTGGCGGAAGACATATTAATGGGCAACGTACTTTTTTAGGACCACAGTCATATATTCTCCAACCCTAAAAAAAAGTTAATAAATTTGGATAGTAATGAATCTTCTTGATTTGCTATGAGTAAAGTCTATACAATGTACCAGCGTACTTTTTTAGGGCTATACCATAGCCAGGAAACGAGGATAGTAATATGTGCACGGCATTGACGTTTAAAGGGTATAGCAGAATAAACATGGTAAAATGGCCCCAGAAGCGTTTGGGCCTCATTCGGTGTCAATAGATCGACAATAGGAAAACAAATGTTTTCCTTGAGTTTTGGCCCCCCCGTCGCCACGGGGGTCTCCTTGACATTTGACTTGACATTTCGTTTTAATTTTTTCTGCAAGTTGTGCGTTAATTATTATGAAAAAAATAGACGATGTACGTGTAATTTAAATCCATCTTAGGAAAAAAAATCAGCTGATTTTGCTGCTTCCTTCGAATAAAAAAAAAATATTTTAATATGAGAATATTTATTTTTTCATGAAAATAATGATTCCCGCATACACAAAACTTTTACCAAAAATACATTGTCATGAATAGTTTATTGTAGATTTTTTTCAAATTTTTTGGAGCTGTGTGCCATAATTAAAAAAAATAAAAACTGTTACGACGCATTGTTTAGCGGTGCTTAACCATTGAAAACTTTAATCCACACAAAAAAAAAAGTGGTCTATCTGCCGGACCAGACCAGTGTATCCGTATGTATTTGGATCCACTGAAACCGAATCTGAAGTCAAAATTGTCAGATTAGCTCGTTTTTCACCCCTAATCCCAAAAAACACCCCCCCTCCCCCAAAAAAAAATGGTCTGTCCGGCGGACCAGACCATTATATTCCTATGCATTTGGACCTGCTGAAACCGAATCCGAAGTCAGAATTGTCAGATTGGCTCGTTTTTCACCCCCTACCCCAAAAAAACACCCCCAAAAAAAAAACAAATTGGTCTGTCCGGCTGACTATACCAGTGCATTCTCATGTATTTTGACCTGCTCAATCCAGATTCGAAGTTAGAATTGACAGATTGGTTCGTTTTTCACCCTCAACCCCGAAAAACACCCCCCCCCCCAAAGGGGGATGTGTATTCTTATGTATTTGGATCTGCTGAAACCAAATCCGATGTCATAATTGTCAAACTGGCTCGTTTTTCACCCCCAACCTCAAAAAACGCCCCCAAAACAAAAACAAAGTGGTGTATCCGGCGGACTATACCAGTGTATCCTTATGTATTTTGACTTTCTGAATCTGGATTCAGTTTGGCTCGTTTTTCACCCTTCACCTCGAAAAACACACCCTCAAAAGAAATGATCTGTCTGGCGGACCTTACCAGTGTATCCTTATGTAATTTGACCTGCTGAATCCGAATTTGAAGTCAGAAGTGTCAGATTTGCTCGTATTTCACAAGGAACCCTAAAAAACACCCCCAAAACAAAAAAGTGGTGTGTCCGGCGGACCCGGACCATACCAGTGTATCCTTATATATTTGGACCGCTGAAACCGAATCCGAAGTTAGAATTGTCAGATTGGCCCTAACCCCCAAAAAACACCTCCCCCCACAAAATGGTCTGCCCGGTGGACCATACCAGTGTATCCTTAAGTATTTGGTAAGGATACACTGGTATGGTTCGCCGGACAGATCATTTTTTTGGGGGGTGTGTTTTTTGGGGTTGGGGGTGAAAAACGAGCCAATCTGTCAATTCTAACTTCGAATCCGGATTCAGCAGATCAAAATACATAAGGATACACCGCCGGACAGACCACTTTGTTTTTGTTTTGGGGGGGTTTTTGGGGTTGGGGTGAAAAACGAGCCAATCTGACAATTCTGACTTCGGATTCGGTTTCAGCAGGTCCAAATACATAAGAATATACTGGTCTGGTCCGTCAAACAGATCATTTTTTGGGAGGGTATTTTTGGGGTTGGAGGTGAAAAACGAGCCAATCTGACAATTCTGACTTCAAATTCGGTTTTAGCGGGTCCAAATATATACGAATACACTGGTCTGGTCCACCGAACAGTCTCAATGGTTAAGCACCACTAAACAATGCGTCGTAACAGTTTTTATTTTTTTTAATGCTTCAAAAAATTTGAAAAAAATTTACAATAAACTACTCATAACAATGTGTTTTTGGTAAAAGTTTTGTGTATGCGAATCATTATTTTCATGAAAAAATAAATATTTTAATTTTTAAATATTTTTTTTTATTCAAAGGAGGCAGCAGCAAAATCAGCTGATTTTTTTTTTCTAAGATGCATTTAAATTACATATACATCGTCTATTTTTTTCATAATAATTAATACATAACTTGCAGAGATAAAAAATGAAAACGAAATGTCATGTTTATTAGGGTACAGGGGTTACCCGTGGCGACCGGGGGCTAAAACGGGAGGAAAACATTTCTTTTCCTATTGTCGATCTACTGACACCGAATTAGGTCCAAACGCTTCTGGGGCCATTTTACCATGCTTATTCTGCTATACCCTTTGGAGGGGGTGTAATTCAAAATAATTTTTGAAAAAGGTTATCAAATTAACATCACTCAATGACATGTGCCGCTTGACTCTATTGACACTTCAGTTCATCCCTATCCTCCTTTCCCGGTTAACCCTTTCACCGCGGGAACCGGCTAATTATGCGAGGATGTAGGCATACTTAAATGCGGGAACCGACCGTATGTACGTGAATATGTTTATAATATGTAATAAACTTCAATTTGACACACCCACAAAAGAAAAAAAAGCTCTTCTTTTATGTTTTTATATACTCACTATTTTCTATTTTATATGTTTTTATAATAAATACTTCATTCTAAAACGAAGTTTATTTAGAAATCTGTAAAATGTGACATTTTACAATATTTACATGTAGTACAGTCACTGAAGGTTTTCACCTCCGATTTCGTTGAACCTCCATCGATTTTCATGAAAATTTGTGAGTAGTTAGAGGATACCTCAAGAAACAAAAGTGACATAGTGCCAACTTGCGCTTTTACCCTGGGGGTGGATGCCACCCCTTCTCGGGGGTGGAAATTATTTTATGAAAAATAACCCCAGGAATCGATAGAGGGACCAATTCTAAGCAAAATTTGTTATATAAAGTTATTAAAATAAATCAATACTTTTTGAGTTATTAAAGATCAAAGATTTTGATTTTTCGTGAAAAAAATGCATGTTTTAAAGCGGTTTTTCATAAATAACTCAAAAACTATAAGTTTTTACAAAAAAGTTGTCATTACCAAAATTGAAGCTAATAAAAAAACGAATAAATTCCTTCCTTAAAAAACCTTTTAATATTAATTCAAAGAGAGCTATAGGCAATTGAATGTATATTTTTTTTCGGCGAGTACTCAAATCTAAGTATTCAAGCTTAAATAACGGGAAAACGATGCATTTTATAAAATATACTTACTGAACACTTTTCAAAGTACTCAGAAATACCTATCAAATGAGCTGTAGAAGAAGTTGATAGCATCAAAATTAAGCAAGTTATCAAGAAAATAAGAGAACCCTTTCGAATTTTTTAGGAAAAAGTGAAAAATAAAACATACGCCATTTCCACAAAAAATAAAATTTATAGTAATCCCTATAAGACTTTCTTTATTTTAGCATAAGTAATGACTTTAAAAATTTTGACCGGTTTAGAATACATATTTTTGAAAAAAAATATGATTTAAAAAAATCAGAATTTTTCGAATTTTCGTAAATTTCATTTTCTTTTGATAATAACTCCAAAAATACTCGATATATGTAAAAAATAGTAGAGAACGAAATTTGAGTTTTTTTTTAACAAAGATTTTAGTTTTTTTTTATTTTTGTAGGATAAAAAATAACCAAGATAGAAACGTTTAAAGCCTAAATTTTACTGCGAGAACCATGTAACCGGGGCCCTTAACCTTTTATCTTTTAAAAAATAAGGGTTTTAAAAGATTAAATTTAATATGATCTTATAGCCCTTTAAATTACCTTTCAAATGGTTTTTCGATGAACCTGATATCATAAAAATTAACGGAATTATTGTAAAAAAACCAATAACATTTTTTTGGAAAAATTTTTTGAGCAGAGATTTTGTATGCATATATAGGAAAAAAGATAGATAGTAAGAAGTAGACGTGTCGATAGGTACATGCTCACAAAATATACATGTGTGAGTGTGTGTATGTTTCTTTTGAAGATAGAAAAAGTGAAAGGACTTCTGAACATCTGCTCGAAAACATATTGGGGCTTTCTAGTATGCTGTGTGTTTATTGAATATTATTTAAATAAAAAATGAATAAACTTTTCATATATTTTAATATTTATTTTAATACATTTTCCTCTTAATTAATAAATTAAATTTTTATAAGTCACATAAGCACTGAAAAAATTGTTTCCAACGTTAAATTATGCTTTTTCATCAATTTGTGCACAAAGGGTAGTTTGGGGAATGTGGAAAGAATAATATTAATAAAGTTTGAAATATATTAATAAAGTTTATCATAAGTAATAAAAAAGATTCTAAATAATTAAAGCTATTAAAGCTGATAAAAAAAAATTTCCATTATTTTTATGACAAGTGGTAGTTCTTAAGGGTGGAAAATTTCGCAATAAATAAATAATTGCTTTAATACTCAGTAAATGAGATTTCAATTCAGTAATGTATTATTCAAATGATTAAAGTTTCTTGAAACCAATTTTTTCAATGATTCTGCATTAAGGGGGTGGTTTTTAAGGGTTGAAATTTCACAGTCAACCAAAAATTATAATCATAAACATTAATTAAACAAACCGTTTGTGTAATGTTAATATGCGATTTCATATTTCAGAAATACAAAAAATGATTTTTTCATGATTTTCAATTTAAGGGGTGGTTGCTAAAAAGTTAATTAAAATCAAGTGTTGAAAAATATTTATTTTATCTAATTAAACGAGATTACTTACGCCAGAATGCTTAAATCTGCATTTTTTCCCATTTTTCCCAAAAGGGGTGGATTTCACCCCTAAAATGCAAAAAGCGCAAGTCGAGCATATGTCACTTTTGCAGTTGAGGGTAAAATATACTCAATCCCAAATTTTCATGCAAATCGATGGAGGTTCACCGAAATCGGAGGTAATAGTTGATTTTTACCTTCATTCACTGTACTAATGTAACATTTTGTATACAATTAAAGCGCACCAATGTGGGAAACATACACATCCGTGAATGTGATTCATATGTTAGTTGCGGGGATGTACAAATCCGTAAAGCCTTACGGTGGCTGCAGTGAAAGGTTAAGGTACAGACATATATTTTCCAAACCTAAAAAAAAAGTTAATAACTGTAGATAGTAAGGTAAACCGACCAGTTATTGATAGTTTTAGGATCAATTTTCAGTAAATATTAGTGTTGTTCATGTTTTAATGTGTAAAAATTATAAATTATATTTAAACAATAGCTTTTGGTGTTTCCTTCAATAAATTAAGCATTGATATTAATCAGATACACGATTTTAATATATTTTTTTTTAGTGTTAATGGCCCACTAATTGATAAGCTTATATTTAAGGTATTTTCCAATAATTGATAATCCAATAATTGATTTTTTTATTACTATTGGTCATCAATAATTCACTCTTAAACTAATGAAAATTACAATGGAAACTTAAAATAAAATATATTTATCAATAGCACACAGTAATGCTATCAACTTATTATACTTAAGCCTGTCACCTGTCGAAATTATGATTGGTTCTGGTAATTTTCCTAACACCACACTTTTTGTAGCACATGATATATCGTTTTTTCAATTCTGAAAATAGTTTTTTTCTTTATTTAAAACCCTCATGGACATAACATCTATATCATTACTGTTATAATTTTTTTGGAGAACACAAACATTTCTGTGACTTGTTCCGTTTCTTTTACCCTCGGCGAACTTGACAAGTAAATAATCTCCAACTGAAAGATTATCAAGTGATTTCATGTCAATAAAGTCATCATTTTCATTATTGTTTTCAAACAGGTCAACATCATCTAAGTTGTTCTCACTTTCAACCCATTCGTCTGCTGAACTTTCAGAGTCTGAGAATAAAATTGAAGAGCGGGGACAGAAATCTGAACAAAAATCCTGAGATTTCTTCCACATTTTCTTCGTTCGTGGTTTGCCCCTTGCTGTCTCTTTACTTTTTTCTTTAATTTCTCGTTTTTTTTTTATAGATTCTCTGTCTTGCTCCCTTTTCTTTTTCTTCTGCATTTTTCTTTTTTTCCTATATTCCTGCCAAGCCAGAGATATTACTACAGATGATATTTTTTTCTTTACCTTTCTTTTCTTTGCTTTTTTTGGTGTCGGAGCTGGCCAAAATAGTGCCCCCTTGAAAGGAGGACTAGATAAATTCGAGTTCATCTCAAAAAAAGAAAATTTAGTTATTACCAGATCTCATCCAGTTATTGATACCATTAAAGACTGGAAAGAATTATTTTTAAGCTTCAAGATACATTTTGGCAACATCCCCAAACAACAAGTATTTAAATGGAGATAAAATATCACCAATGTCTAATTTTCCAGTAATTATTAGGGTATCAGGCACATTTTATATTTTTGCTTTCTAGTGATTGATACCACGTTTTTCTCAGATTTGATGAAGCTAGGTTAGGTATTAAAAGAATATATTATTCGGATTTTCTGATTACTTATCACTCCAATATATATTTTTTTATTACTGAGAACTGCTTAAAATCTATACTTAAAAAATGCACTTACCTTAATGTTTGTGTTAAGCTTTATATATAAAAACACCAAAAACAGACACTTGTTACATAAATTTGGGAACTATGATTAAATGACGGGAAAAGTTCTAGCATGAAGTTAAACCCTGTTGCCATATGTTTTACTTAACACGTTCGCTGCTGATGGGATTTTGTTAAGTATCGCCGGATGCTGATTAGAATATGCATAGGATCAGATCGCCATATGGCGACATCAGCAATGAACGTGTTAAATAAACTTGGCGGGGAATTGAAATAAAACGTGATCGTTTTCTTAATACAGATAGAGAAAAGGCAACCTATCAATCACTGGGAGGGTATTAATATCTGGCAGGTTTACCTTAACGAGTTTTCTTGATTTGCAATATATGAGTACAGTCTGTACAATGGTGTTTACTTCACCCATTTTTTTTCTTTTTTCTATTCTAGTAGTAAAGTGAGGGGCGAACCATTTTTAGAGCTTCAATGCCTTTTCTGTGTAAGTTCAGACTTTCAGCAACCAAATATCGAAGTTGATTATTTAATTTGAGAACACATGTGATGCTGATCCCTCTAATTACAGCCCAGCATATTCTTTAGAATTAACTAAATAGTCATTATCAGGTTGAGTCGCAACTAGAAGCTCTTTGATATTTATACTTAAAGCAAAGAAATTTATTTTCCTGCACAGAATTCTGAAGTGCTACTGGAGGAGCTATTTTATCCCATAGCAAGGCCTACAGCAATTATTCACAAAAACACTTACTTTTACTTACTAAAAAAAAAAGAAACATTAAACAATATAAATGACCAACACTAATTATAGAAGCTGAACCTGCACAGAAAGGGATACCGATGAAAAAAACGAAGACATACAATTTTCTACTGACATTGCCATTTGTCAAGGCCCTGGGCTTAAAATCCTCTTATTGATTCCTGACACAATAAGCAGTGATTAGTCTCTGCCACACAAGGCATACTTCCTTCGATCAACTGAATCATCATGAAAATTGGGAAATATCAGTGTCAGTGGAATTGCCCTGCACTGGCAGTCAGTTTCTGATACATTCCGCTATCGAACTAATAGCTATCGCTTCGATAAAGTTATGTATCCGATAACCTGCAAAGCATTTCTGAAAACTTATGTGTCGATAAATATCAATCGATAGTAATCCAGCCGTTAAGTTGGTTAAACTACTGTCCACTAGATAGACTTTCATTGAAGTCAGCTTCGTGCTATTATTTTTAATGTTATTTTTATTGTCTATATATCCCACCCATATTGACAAGATATCTACTCATTAAGTTTATCGAAGCTATAGCACTTGTTGAATGTTTCGGAAATGCAATTTCTAGGTTTGTTACGGCTATTGGATATATATATCTGACGTTTCAGAAACTGGCTGTGAGGCTATGACAATCTATTTTTGGTGTGAAATGACTCTAAATTAAATACAACTACATATGCTAAGTAAATGAATTAAAAAAATACATCCCATTTGCTTTGAATACTACTAGGTACTTCATGTGTAGTATGGTGTAGATAATTTTTTCAGGGGTTGACCATTCGTGTTTTCTTAGAGCTACAATGCTCTTTAGGTACATAAGATAGCCACATTTGATTTCAGCGTGGTGTAGCAACAGAAAAAAGTTTACCTGAGGATTCTGTTTATCAGTGTGTTCAAGAATTTTAAAATGGTAAGTTTTGTCTAGAAAAGTAGGTACCAAGTAGCAACATAATTTATACCGTGGCTTGCCTTTAGATTTTTATTATTACCTTAGTATTGTCTAAATCCACCACTATTCTTCTTAATGGAACACTACTACGAAAGCTTAGATATTCCTGAGATTGACTTAAATCACTAACATAACTCATAATAAAGAATTACAAATAACAAAATAAAAATACGTTTAAATAAAACCCACTGATAAAACCCAGTTCCGATAACAACTAATACCTAACCTTTATCTTGATATCAAATGTCTGTGTTTAAGGTTACATTACTAAATTAAAAAGGACTTTTTCACGACTTACCGTTTGATACACGGTAATAGGGAAAAGTATTGCTATCTTGATCATTGTAAACACGATGAGAACATACATACATATATACCGCTATTTACACGATGCCTCACTTAAAATGGAGCATCTATTGTCAGTGAACGGCCCACGAACATCGTGGAACGGCTTGACCAAATTAGTCGAACAAGTATGGGCAAACATCCGACTTATATGGATAGCTTGGTATGCGATTCCGTAGACTCTGTGATTGATGTGTTGTGATACAGTGTGTGTAGTGGCAGGCTGGGCATAGGGAGTAAGAATTGCAACATCGCGTGTGCCAACTGGCTGAAATGAAATAACTGAGAACGGGGATGCTTTAGTGGTCTAGCGCCGACTCTTTAATCTATGCCGCTGACGGGCGAGTTTGCTGTTACCTGGGTTGTCCGCAATTACACGCACTGTATTTGTTATTGATTATATTTACCAAGCTGTGCCCAATTTATTTCATAGTTTGGGAGGTTCCCTATTTCAATTTATCAACTTGCACCTTGCACCCTGTAGGTACGGATTAAATTTTGTTGTTCTGACCAAACTGACTAAACAGTCCCAACAATAAATGTGCACGATTCCCATTTGCAACACTCGTGTTACATGTCTCAGCACAGAAAACAATTATATTTCTATGCTGGTAGCCGCATTTCAACACGTGAATCCTTTCACCCATTACGATATTTAACACTATATGAATTTAAGATATACATTGAAAATATTAATCAAATTATTAACATCCTCGTTCACATCTGCGATAACATCTTCGTTTAATACTCATTTTATTGAAGGTAGAGTTATAATATAACTGGTGGTAACCAGTTCACCGAAAGTTCTGTGAATCAAACTCTGAATTTGATATACCGTCATTTTAAACACTCTTAGCTTAGTGACATTTATTCAATTTTGAGACATAACCTAAACTTTAAAATTTTCCAAATAATTCGAAATGTGAAGAAATTTGAAAATAACGTAAAAAAGTATGAAGAAATATCATCAACTACTTCTGTTAATCGTGTCCATAATAAGTTTGTCTTTATTTTTAATTTATCGTCATGAATACAATCGTTTACATTATGTGTTAGAAGTATTTAATTTTTTTGGTCAGCCATGCAATTTTTCTGACCTACAAAGAACCGATATTATTTTGAATCAGCACGATTGGGGTCCACAACCAATTTGGCAAGAAACTGATAATGGATATATATATTCTGCTTTCCTGACTGGGAAAATTGAGATAAAAGCTATCGCCTTACAAAGTGATGTTAAGAATACTCCTAGAAACTGCTATCTTTGGTTTGAAGATAAGAAGAAAGCAACGCTAGGAAAGTTTAAATTTTCCAAGATTGGTAATGATGAAAATAGTGTCCTAACCTCATATTTTTATATTTGTTCCTTACCAAATGTAGAAAATGTGCCGTATGCGATATCTTTCAGTCATAAGGTAAAACGTGATAGTGATATGAAGAAAATATTATTGACTAATACTTTGAATCATAAGTTAAATGTAAATGCTACAATTTGTGTGTCGCCTTCTGTTTTCAGTAAAAAGAGGTTTATAGAATTTTTAAGTTTTCATAAACTTATTGGTATTGAATATTTTATCTTTTATGATAAAGATATTCCTTACAGATTATCAAAATTGATTGTAAATTTGTCTAATAGACTTGGTATTCATGCTAGTTTTTTGCCTTGGAATTATCCCAAAGGTGATAGTTCTCTAATACGATCAATCGTTGAAAATGATTGCTTATTACGAACATTTGGTCATACAAAATATGTAATTACATTGGAAATAAACGAATATATTGTGCCTACAAATGCTGTAGGTTTTGATTATTTGATTAAAGATTTCGGAGAGGACTTTCATAGGTTAAGTTTGCCTGTACAGAAGTTTTGTATAAATAATTTAAGTACCAATAAGCCAATCGCTCTCCAAAACTTTGAGGTTGCTAACGATTTCAATTACAATGTAGTACGTTATATTAGACGAAATGCTAAGAGCAGTGATGTTATTTCCACGAATGCTGTGGACAAAGCACAAGCTTCTATTCATAAATATGTTAAATGTAATTTAGACCCTCACAAAACAACTACCGATAAGAGTATGTTGAAATTTTCCACTGACTTTACTAGATCTACTTTATTCCAATTGCTAATGCATGATCAGTTGTAATTTTGCAACATTTACATAGTTGATAGTTTATAGTTTTATATTATATTGGGATGCTAAGAAGTCTACTAATATATCCTAAATAGCTAAATATTATTAAAATTACATAAGTAATCTATATTCTTATTTTTTGAATCGATACATTTTTTGAAATTTACTTGAAAATTCTTTATTTTAATAAATAGGTATACATTATATTTCTATTCGAAAAAGTTGATTTAATAGTAAGTATTGTATTTTAAAGATATAATTAATTTTTATACCAGTTAGCTCTACGATGGTCGAAGATATAATAATTTGTGTTAAATCTACAACAGTCATGGATTTAATATAATTTGCTATATTTACGAAAGTTACACGAATGAAAGTTATTAATTTAGTATATAGGAAACATACATAAATCTGTTATAAATAGACCTACATTATACTTATACAAGTTGAAACAAAATCGACTGAGAAAAATTTAATGGAAACCTTTATTAATGTAGAGTTCTAAAACACGATACTTTTGTATACCTAATGCATACAATTCTTAATTAGTTTTTTTTGTTCCTGATTATTGTAATATTCTATAAATTTACAAAAAGATGGAAAACATTTTATCATTTTTCATGGTGAAATAAAACTTATTCTGTGTAATTTGGGAATTTAGGAAATAAAATAGCTTACTTGATTCAACTCAAAACCACACAAAAGAGAACTACCAGAAGTGACACTTAAGCTTCATGCTCGAATTCTATTGCTGCCATCTTTTTGTAGGTATTTTCGTTAGTTCATTCATTGTTTTAACCTAATATTCTGTGACATAATATCCAATAATCCAGCTACATTTTGCCACATATTAGGACTATTATGCTGTGCATAGATAATAGATTATAGAGGAAAGTCCTGTGTGTTGTCCCAACGAATAATTTTTATTAGCAATTAGCTGTTCCGGGATGTTCAAGCGGAACAACAGAAAAAGACATTCTAAGCATTTCCAAGTGATTATGAACTGTAATAAATTAAAAGATCTCAAAAGCTATTAGGTTTGCATAATAGAGTGTGCCGTAAAACATGAAAATTTGAATTTGCAGGTAGTTTCTAATTTGTTACTGTATACCTACCTAAAACTATTTCGGGTAAATTTTTAGCCAAATTCGGTTAATATCTAGCCGGGCCTCCACGGCCCGGAAAATTAAGGAAAAGGCCGATTTTTCGATTATTAACATTTTTCAAACTGACATTTGAAATTTTTTTATGACACTTTATTAACGTCTAAACGCGTGTGGTAAAAGTTTGCCAAATTAAGTATTTTTTAGTTCCTGGGAAATTAGAAATTTGTCACTAAAACATAGAATTTGACGAAAATAAGGTTTTTTGTATAAAATTTCTATTTCTCTAAACTGAAAAATATTTTATTCAGAAAACTTTTGCTGAAATATGTTGAAAATCGAAAAATTGGCCTTTTCTTTCATTTTCAAGGCCGTGGGGGCCTGGCTAGATATTAACCGATTTGGCTAAAAATTTACCCAAATTACTTAGTTTTAGATACATAGTAATAAATTAGAAACTATCTCATCTGCAAATTCAGATTTTGGAGTTTTTCGGCCCACCCTATTGCATTATGCATATTATGTTTAAATCAATTGCAAATTAGCTCTCCCAACTTTAGCCTCAAAATGAACTGCACACAACTTAAAATTATTGCAAAGATCGGCTGAATTTTTTCTTGCCAAATCCTCACAATTGCATGCTATCAACCATGATTCGGAAGGAAAATTCACAATTACTTGGAAACGCTAATTTACAGCAATGATAAAATACCTTTGTGGATCCTTAGGAAATCTTAATAAAGTAGTATCTCTTCCTGCCATTCTGCTTAAAGATTCCCGAACACCACAAATTGTTCCACCTCCTTTACTCATCATATTGCTAATGAAAATTATTCGTTAACACTATGATCTCTTATCTTATCTATGCACTGCACAATAGTCTAATAAGTGGTAAAAATATAATCGGATTGCTGGAGGGTACATTAAAGAATGTTAGGTTAAAACTATAAATGAACTGACACAAATACCAACAAAAATATGGTGAAGGTAACTGAAGTTATTGTTCAATGAAACATAACAGCGGTGATGTGAGTGTCGCTTCTGGTAGTTCCGTATTCTGTGTCAAAACATTCACTGGTTTCAAAATATATTTAAAATTTTAAACAAAAATATAACATAAGTATTTCAAAATATTGTATATTGACATAAAAAATTCCTTATGTGAAATATCACTCCCTGCTGGAAAAACAACTATAGTTGATTTTTTTTAGAAGCTGAGATAAGGTGCTACAAGATTTATGGTACTAGCATAAACACGAATCACATACTATTTTCATTAACTCTTAGTCGGCATATATTTTCGAATATATTTTAGAAATATTTTCAGTCTTAATTTTTTAGAACAATTAAGCTTTCTAACATTCTAAATGCTTTTATGAAAAATATATCTCTACATCTCCAATTGAAATTTCTTTTTCTAGAATAGTTGCACTAATTTGAGATGCTTTTGGTAGTTCCCTCTTGTTATACAATAGTACATTGTGTATCTAGTAGTAAAGACAATACATTCCTGGACGACGATATAAATTGAAGGATTGACATCCGGGAATGTGCTTTTACTACGAGGTACACATAACTATTTTTTTTGAAATCGCAATCAATATTATTATTAATATATGAAAATAGCAGGGACTGAAACCGAAATCCGCACCGTACTTATGACTTTAAAGTTCAAAAAATATGGTTGAAATCAAAGATACAAATCTGTAAACCATGATGTAGAAATACCAAATTGTATTGCATATCTAAGTCGATTTGTCCATTTTAAAGATTATATAAGGTAAAAGGCAAGTAAAAAGCCAGAAACCGAAATCGAAACCGAAAACCGCAACATAATTACTAATTTTTTCTAACAGAAACCAAATTGCCAGGGATCTGTAAACCGAAACCGTAACCGAGAACCGAATTGTCGCCGCCTTGACAACCGAAACTGTAAATGAAAACCAAATTGTCGCTGCTATGAAAATTGAAAATGATATACGTTATTTAACCCTAACCGAGATTAATTTCGGTTTCGGTCCCTGGAAAATAGAAAAATGTATATATATATTTATAAAATATGTATAATAGGCCAGGAAAGTAACTTTTATATATAAAAAACAGTCCGGGAATGTAACTCTCCTGAACTGTTTTCTGATAGTTGCTTAGCTACGGATTGAAATACTAGAATACCGTATTTTGGGTCTGAAATTGCAACAAAAAAGTAGACATTCTTGATCGATTTCAGAAAATTTCAGAAAAGTACATTGTGTATCTATTAGTGAAAGCAATACATTCCCGGACCATAATGTGATGCCTTGGCTAACAAGCATTGAAGTCCGAGAATGTGCTTTTACTATGAGTACATATCTATTTCTTCTGAAATAGCAATCAATATTATTATAAATATATAAAAATAAGAAAATATATATACAAAACAGTTCGGGAAAGTAACTTTTATATATAAAAAAACAGTCCAGGTAAGTAAGTTTCCTGGACTGCAACGGATTAAAATACTGGAATAGCATATTTTGGGATATGAAATTGCGCCGAAAAAGAAGACATTCTTGATCAATTTCAGAAAATAGTACATTGTGTATCTAGTAGTAAATGCAATGCATTCCCGGACGATAATGTAACACCTCGGCCAACAAGCATTGAATTTCAGGAATGTGCTTTCACTATGAGGTACACGTACTATTTTTTCTGAAATCCCAATCAGTATTATTATAAATATATGAAAATAAAAAAATATATACATATTAAAATAATATGTATTTAAAAACAGTCCAGAAAAACTACTTTCCCGAACTGCTTTCTGATAGTTGCTTGGCAACGGATTAAAATACTAGAATAGCACATCTTGGGATCTGAAATTGCGCCAAAAAAGTAGACATTCTTGATCGATTTCAAAAAATATATATACTTACTCTCTGTCACCAAATACGGCTTCAAAAATTGCTCGTTGTCTTTTCATTGGAAGTTTACATGAAAATTTTGTACTTTTCTTTTATATATTTAAACCTATTACCGTAACATCACAGCCTTGTGGGAATCCTCATTTTTTTAATGGCGTTTTAATATCTTATCTCTCTAGTCTAGTCATTTGTAGAATCTATTTCGTCCACCACTAACTCATTTGCATCATTAACCCTTTTACTGTGGCTCCCATTTTATAGTGATGCTTGCAGTTCGGCCGCCATAAGGTTTTGCGGATTTGTACGTCTCCCGCAACGAATATATGAATCACATTCGTGGATGTGTATGTTTTGCGCATTGGTGGGATTTAATTGTATTCAAAATGTTACATGTAAATATAGTAAAATGCCACATTTTACAGATTTCTGAATAAATTTTGTTTTAGAATAAAGTATTTATTATAAGAACATATAAAACTGAGAGCAGTGTAGATTCTCTTTCTTCGACTAATTCATTTGTATAATCAGCTGCTATGCTAACCTAACATCACATTAACTTTCATATATATATTTTATATATATAACAATTTGTACTAAATCTAGGAATTGTATTAAATCTATGACTGTCATCGATTTACCACAAATTCTTATATCTCCCACTTTCGTAGAGCTAACCACTACTTATTTTTTAAATATTAGTGACATATATTGACTCTCCAGTGGCCGCATGGAATATATGGACATATCGTTATCTCGAATATTCTGAAATTAAAAACTCAGTAGGTCTCAATTGGTGTTAATGCGCTTGGTAGTCGTCCGGAGAGTTTGAAGCTTGTCTTATTAAAAGTTTATTTGTAATATGATTTTTTTTCTTTTTTAAAAATAAAATACAGTCAAAATAGAATTACCCAGTACTTATATTACTGGGAAATAATTAATCTCTATTCCTCTTTGTGAGTTCTAAGTTAAAAGGAAAAGTTAGAGGGTGTTTTTTGACACAGACAATAAAAGATGTTGTGTTCCACTAACATTTTGGAAATGGGAAGGTTAGTGCTATTTTAAAAATACCTATGTGTGTATATATGCCGATACTGGGTGAAGTACTCTGGTAAAGTGCTTCAATTGCCAAGCATTGGGCTAGAGTGCTAAAGTAACAAGTATCAAATATTTTTATTTACAAAAGTGCTTTTAGTACCAAGTACAATATTTGAAAAAGTAAAGCACCAAGTACCAAGCCCTCGGAAATATAAAGTACTATTTGTACAATAGTTAAAGCCCTTAAAGTGCTTCAAGCACCTTCAAAAGTACAGATATTTACGTAGCAACTCCAAGCTGTTTATTATGCAATTCCTAAAATTTCATTTATTGAAACACAAAGTACCTATAAACTTATTAATAAACAGGTCACATCTTTATGATATGATGATCATGAAATATTCAGGAAAAATAAACACTTTAAAAGATAATTGTTTGCTATTTATTAATATATACACATTAAAATAAAAATATGCATATTTCATGTATAAAAAGAATATCTGAAAAAAGTAAAAATAAATCCTATTAACCTATAAAGGTACTATACTTAGGTCAATGATCAAAAACTACCGTTTGCTTTCAGTAATAACTAACTTTTCAAAATTATGCCTGCATGTATTTTTGATGCATTTATTTATTATTGACGCAAATGAAACACGCGTTCAATGGAAGCACTTGATGGCAAATAAGTATTATATTCCATAAATAATTTTTTAATTATATGGTATTTATTTACACTTTTTAATTCAGTACTTACCATCTTTAAGATATTGCAAAATTTCTAGTACAATGTCATTTTTAGTTCAATGTGATGGTGTAGTCTAGTCTTCATCATCTTTCAAATTGACTAGGACTTGGAATGAATTTGAAAAGTGTTGAAGCATTTCTAAAGGATTTGATTTATTTTCTAAAGTAACTGAAGCACCAAAGTAATTTAAGCAATCTGAAAGCCCCAAGTATTTATACAAAGTAATGCAGACGTCAAATATCTGCTCTCTCTCTCTTAAAAGTAATTGAAGCACAGTACGTGAAGCCACTTTTAGCAAGCACTACTTTGAAGCAATTTGCCCAGCTCTGATGAGTGTGGGCATGTGTGTTTATGTTATGTTAGCACTGAAACTAGGGACCGATTTTGATGAAATTTGGCACTAGGGTAATATTGATACCGTACATGAGCTGGTTCTGATGCCGATTGGATGGCTTTTAGTGCTCATTTGGCACGTACCTAGTAGGGCTTGACCGATGGATCGGCATCGGTGCCGATGGTACAAAATTGCACCCATCGGCATCGACCATCTGCAAAATATAAGGCCGATGGTGCCGATGGATTTTCTTACGGGATGCATACTTAAAGTCTCTGTTGGGAATGAAATGTTTATTGTTTAGATTATTTTAGAAAGCTGTTTTGTTTTTTTTTTATAATGTATACTTTTGTTTCTGTTTTTGTGCAATAAATATTAATTTTTATTTTTAAACATGTTGATTGATGTAATTGTCTAAGTTCAAAATTCAAACATCGGCCATTGGCATCGGCCGATGCTCAAGTAAAAACATCGGCATCTGCATCGGCATCGCCTCATCGGGAAAATTCTGTCATCGGTCGAGTCCTAGTACCTAGACATTTTTGTTTTTCAACATAATATCCATTTTTGATTGTACCATTCGAAAGTAGATGTTATTGGGATTTAACAATATATCATACGTCACTCTTTTTTATTAATTTTCCCATGAAAAAAAGTGAAATCAATCCACTGGTGGGGGAGTTCAACCTCTTCCAGTAGCTGCTCAGTTTTCTGTCTAATTTCATGGACTAATAGGAGTCTGATTTTGAATTACCTATATCCTTTGTAACCCAATTTGTTATTTATAAAATTATATACGCATGTAATGTTTAGAACTATCTTCACCTACAACATATTTTCTCTCTCCACATTGCACGTATTTCACTCTTTCCGGTCATTTTCCGTAAAAAGAATTGTCCCGCGACGGTGGTGAGTCGTTAAGTATAAGTTCTAGCACCCACGGAATGGAGGCCTACATCGCATAGCTCAGCGATAACGAAGCCGGTTATTATTAGCAGTGGTAGTTCAGAAAGAGCGAAAATATACCTTATAATAAGAGAAAATTTATTTAATTCACTGATTTACATTACCTCCAAGTATGGGAGGGCATGCCCCAGTTGATTCCGATTTGGTAATAGTAAAGTTTATAGCATAACCGAAGGAACACTTGAAAATTCGTTAACAACTAAACTTCATAAAACGTTGAAAATCATTGAGGGACCTTGTTCATTGTTTGGTAAATAAATAAAAGTTCAATTATTTTCCGTTTTACTAAAATTCATTATAAGTAATACCTATTAGAACTTTGGTAAAAGTTGGTACAAATTAAATTTTATTAAGTAGAATTATCTTTATTTAATACAAATATAGGCTGTTTCATTTTGATTTCTTATTGTGAAAGTTATTTAGGATTGTGATATGTGATTTTAGCTATCCCAATAATTATTTTAATAAGTATTGTTTTAATTTAAAATGTAAAGCAATTTAGATAGTAGGTTTGTTTTTATTTTGTAATAATTTAGAATTAAGAATATTTATTTATTAATACCTTAAGCAAGTATATTTTCTTAATGATATTATCGCAGCTACGCAAACAATGTATTTTGACAAAACAATTTGACAAAAATATATAGCATTTAAAGGAAATTATGCTTGTTGCAAGATATATTTAATAAAGATTGAGACAGCATTTAATGACAAGCACAATTTAATTATTATCTATCTATAAATACTTATATAAAAATGAAAATAAACAATTGTTTTATATTAAAAGTATTAAAATATATATTGTGGCTTTATGTAGACCCAATGATTATTAGTACTGAATGGGGGTGCCCCACTACATTGAAAGATTCTTTATGACTAAGTTAAGAAATTTCAAAACCGCAAAAAAATTAGTTTGGCATAACTTAAATTATCTACGAGTTAAACAACAATCAATGAAATAATTCTCACTGTTTGGCAACCGGAACAGTGTTGACATATTTCCCGTTTATTCGTTTTCGTATTTGACAATTTTATTTTATTACATGGTCGAAGATTTCTACTCAAGGTGATTTCTCATGCATCCAATATCCGATGATGCGGTGATGATCGGAAAGTTTTCATATTGGTGAAATTCGGTGTTTTCACAAATTTTAAAATCTCATTGACTGAAGGTAATAACTTAATTATATCTAAAAATATTTGAATTTCCACAACCAGTTGAGTAATATCCAAAAAAAGTATTTTTAAATTTGAATTAAAATTTTACCGCCCAAAACATTAAGCCATATTCTTGACGTCATATTAATGGTAAACACCTAACCTCTAAAATACATATCTTTTAAAAATTTCCGAGTAATATGCCACTAACATGAAAATTTCCGCTTGGTTCTCGTACTTTCAACTAAAATCTTGTTCAATGTAATGTTCATAAAGTGTTAAATATCTTCTCTCAATAAAATAAGGCGATTTTTGTAGGTTCGAAATCCAACCTATAATTAGCAGCCCATTTTTAGTAATCAACAATATTGAGACATCATTTGCGTCAATGTTTGCTTGGAGCCATACTGGTTTCAAATGAGAAGTGCGGATACAATCATTAAAAATGACAATAAACTTAAAAAACCTAAAAGTTGAGGTTATGTTGGTTATATTAATGCAACCGATGATGTCACATCCTGTTTTGTATAATACCCGTTGAGTTATTTATTTGTTGAAATTTTAAATTGATAGATGAAAGAATGGTGTTTGAATATTGGTAAGTGCTTTAATGTATGGAGTACTTCATTTTAATAATATCAAAAAAGCAAATTTGCATACAGTGAAAACACCCAATTATTTGAAGTCAATTTGGCGAGCTGTCTGTTCTAAAATTTTAACTTTTCCGACGTCGAATAAAGCGGGGTATTTTAAAATTTTTTCTAATATATAGATCCGAGTATAGCTGATTTTGACCTCATTTTTATTGACAATTTGTGTTCCCAGAAGTCTGAGTGAACGGATGTGCATCTGAAACGCGAAAATACCGGATAAAACTGCGTTAAATTTGATAAAGCTCAGGTGAATTGTAGCTCAAAAAATTCCGCGTAAATCGATGTGTTATAACAAAAGAACAAAGTTGAAATAGAATTAATATTTGAAGATAACTAATATAGAGTTATTTAGTGGCAATCAGTGTGGTGCATAAAGAAACGAGTATATAAACAAACGGCCCGTCCCAGGCAAACAAATGTATAAGCTAATAAGTACCTTTAAATTTTTAAGTAAAACCATTTGAAGTGTTTAGGTCCAAACCCTTGAAAAGTCGACATCTGTCGACAAATTTATAACAGCAATGAATTATTGAAGTGCGTGGCCTTACACCTGTGTAAACCTCCAAGTAAATTATTCCAATCATTATAACAATATTGAAATAAATAATTTAAATTATACCCGAAATAATCAATAACGTATTGTTCGTGAAGCATGGTCATATAAACTTCTTATGTTAACCCTCAAATAATTTTAATATAAATTAAACCCGTAATAATCATTTGCATTATAGTCAGGGAACTCTCAGCTGTACGTGCATAAAACGAGCATAAAATTTTCTACAATTTTATTCCTGTACAATATTTTGATAGAAGTTAAATTTTTACAGATAAATGAGTCCAAAATTAAGAAAACATGGAAATGCATATATCGGTAAGTCATTTAGAGGAAATAACTTAGACAATTATTGTAAGGCGTATAATATAATTTTATATTATTAACATAACAAAAAAAAAATAAGTAAATAAACTGAAAAAAATTAATAATAATATAATTTGCAGACATTTATCTCGAAAACGGTTAAATGTAAATTACTCTTTGATACAGGATTTGGCAATAAAAGAAGGGTTATTAACATCTCCGCATTAACGGAAGAGTACGGACTTTAAAAATGTTCGGCATCACTGGGCCTTCATTCATTTACTGGATGCGACTCCGTCAGCTCCTTTAAGGGAAAAGGAAAGATAAAACCACCATGTTACTTTCTCCCAAATATATCCGAACATTTCAAGATTTGGGGAGCAGTTGGTATATTGATGATAAATTAGTCGCGTCATTAGAGGAGTTTACATCTGCCATATATCAAAGAAATGCGCTATCGTGGACGAGCTTCGTCTAATTGCCATTAGACAGAAATGTGGTGACAAAGATCAATTGACACTAAAGTTGATTTTTCTTCGATTCCACCATCAAGAGCTTGCCTTATCGAGCATATTAAAAGGAGTGTTTACCAACGCGTATTTGGCGATTAGCCGACGAAGGTATTCACAATATTCCAAAGGCTTGAAATGACTGTGGATGGCAAGAAAATGGTGAACTTCTTTGGTGTTCAGCAGATAAAATACTGCCTCAATCGCTTCTGAAATTCTTCAGATGATTCCAAATCAAATCATAATAGACGAAAGTGAGGATGATATCAATAGAGGAAGAAGACTTGGAAGAAATATTCGATGTATCGGGAGACAGCGATAGTGAATCTGAAAGCGAATGATGTGTTACTTACTAGTCAACCTTTCTAGAGAGCAAGTAGCCGCACAGCTTCTTAAGCTAGCTAACTAGCTACCTTAAGAAGCTTAAAAATCTTGTCTCTGTCCAACAGTGACGATATTTCTTCTCTCTGCACGGCTACTTGCCATCCTAGAATGGTTGACTAGTAAGTTTGTTTTATATTGAATTTTATATTTTATTTTAAGAGCTGAGTCATTTATCTGGAACATGGAAACTCCTATCCAAATATTGTATACGAACAAAATTGTAGAAAATTTTATGCACTTTGTTTTTTGTGCAGAAAGTTTTTCTCCGTCTTTTTTAGTTTTTGTGTTAAATGACAAAAACAAGATTTGCAAAAAATTTTGAGTACAATCAGTGAAAAACATTGTCCACAATGATCGGGGGGGGGGGGGGGGGGTGTTAAGGTGGGCTCCCGTAGTATTACTCTTAAAGTATGGTCATAACACTTTCTTAAAAATTCAAGTGAGGTTTTTCGTAATTATTAAAAGTATTCAAACGAATTTACATTTCAATTAAACCGGAAATAATCAATGAGGCATTGTTGATATACTGCGTCAAAACTGAATTCTCACAGCACTTCAAGAGGTATGCATGGTGCAGGCTTCTTTCAGAAAAATGGTATTTTCTGAGAAAACACACATAATCCGATGATTTCCGAATCGCCGCAGGACACATCTGGACTGAAAATAAACTTCAAGAAAAGCCTAATAATGGAGCAAGACCCGTCAACAAAAGACAGTTGGACCAGCGGAGAGGAACACAAAATAGATGAAGAACTACCTAAGAACAATGAACAAACTAAAGTACTTAGGGACAGACATGACGAACCAACTGGAACGGAGAGAAACAATAAAGGAGGGAATCAAAACAGCATACAGAGTCACAAGGGCAATCATACCGTTCACTGAGAAAAACAAACTATCATGGGACTTTACCAAATGTATGTGCATAGCCGTCAAACGGCCAACGATGACATGGAGTCAAAAAACGCGGCAACAACAAAAGCCAACAGAAGAAGTTTTTGAGAAGAGCAGAAAGGGACATCGCCCAACTATTCGCAAAAACAACAAGATGAAAACATAAAACGACATAAAAAGCAAAATAAAAAGCGACGTAAAACATCAACACTATTAGGAGGAAAGACAATTAAAAAAAGGATAGAAATGTACGCAATGAAGTACTGGGGACATACTCAAGGAAGGGATCCAACATATCTACTGAAGAAAGCGCTCCCCTAATAGCACAACATTGTCCTGTGGACATCTGAAGGACGTCCTCGACAGACATACAGTACATCCGATGGACGTTCGTTTTTGGTCCAAAGTACATCCGACAGGCAGCCGAAGGACGTGCAAATGTCACAACTTGGGACAATATTTGTACATTCTAATTATTTAGAAAAAAAAGCCGGAATGAGCAGGGATTGAACCGTCGATCTCGTGATTTTGTAACTCGATGTTCTCTCACTCGGCCACCAACTTGGCTTATTAGTGTTTACTTTAAGACTGTACAGTTGACTAATAGAACTATTTATTTCAAAATGTAGAAGGTACCTATTTGAATGTTTAATAAATATTTAGTATCAAATAATATCATTAATAATTTACAAAAAAGATTAAAATTAAATTACAAATTACTATAAAAAATAAACTACAAATTTTACAGAAATAACGGCCAAATGTAAACAAGATCATTGTAAAATTGAAAAACCAGTTTTGTTAACGTCTTTTTGTTTTTATATTAAATAGACGTCCTGCTACTGTCCCTATAGGGACCTAAAATGTGCGTACTTGCCGAAGGACGTCCGTTGCGGCACATATGTTGGACGTTAAGTGTGCTACCCAGGCAGCAAGGTACCGTCATTATGACGTCGTTTTTTCGGCATTAATTACGTCAATTTCACCTTCAGCATGTCGTAAAAATGACGTGAAAAAGACGGCACAATGTCACAGCCCAATGACGTCATACATATGACGCCAATATGACGTATTGGTTAATCAGTGAATTTTGCGATAAGGGATGCAAACCTCTCATTATAATATTTTTCCACAATTATTAATAAAGTTTTTGACGAAAAAAAAAAACCGGAATGTGCAGGGATCGAACCGCGGACCTTTTGACTCGCAACCTAACAACAACAACAAGCATTTATTAATGTTTCAACCTAACACTTAACTCACTGAACCATTGAACTTCTTTATTTAAATATGTTCAAAAGCTGTAGGTATACCTAGTTAGAAATAGTAAAACAAAATTATTATTACTATGTGGCAAAAATTGAACTAGTCACTAAATACTTCTATTTATTTTTATTTTATAATGATTTATTTCACGTCATTTTAATGACGTCAAAATAATGAGCTAAAAGAAACGTATATTTGACGTCTTCATGATGACGTCAAAAGTACGTATTAAATATCACGTCTCTGGTACGTCATTTATTAATGACGTCAAAATAGTGACCTAAAAGAAACGTGTATTTGACGTCTTCATGATGACGTCAGAAGTACGTTATAAATATCACGTCTCTGGTACGTCATTTATTGGGACAATGACGTCGGCGACGAAAAATCACCTTTAATAGACGTCATAATGACGTCACCCTGCTACCTGGGTATTCGCTGGTATGTATGTTAGATCACAATTCACATGAGTGACTTTTTAAAAAGGATTTATTTATTTAATGGAGCCAACGTTGGCTCTTGGAGAAGGAATTAGAATAACAAATTAGAAGTGTTGCATTCTAACTGAGTTTAATAACTGATTCAACAAAGCGTGTTTAGTCATATTTATAACATACAGAACCTGAGTAAGCAAAATATAGAACAAAGGAATTGCAGTTCTGCAGTCATCACAAGTTATGAGAAACAAAGGTGTAATATGATATCTTGAAGATAAGCAATTAATAAGAGAAGCTGTTATCGTGTAATACGATATACCTGTGAAGGTTTATTATGGCTAAGTCTTAATAAGATAGCGTGTAATATTATATAACAACTTCCCCCTTAATAAAAAAGTTGATGTTATGCAGCAACTTTTGAAAATTGTTAAAAGCGTTAAATGAATATAATGCAAAATAAATTGAAACAATGTTGAATGAATACAAAGCAAAAATAATAAAATACGTAAAAGTTAAAATTGGTAAATGATAATAATAATAAATGAGTAATACATTACAAAAATGTAATCAAAATAAAATACAATGGTCTAAATTAATAGACAAGGGTAAAACTCCACAAATGAAAGTCTATGTTAACTCGATGTCCTCTTCTTCTTGAGGTTCGCTTTCTTGGAGGGAAAGTCTAAGAAATTTGGTGAATACTCTGCTTCGCTCTGAAGGTTGGATTCGCAATGCTCCACATCTTCTTCTTCTGCATTTACAAGTTATGTAAAGTAGAACTAATAGGATGATGAGAGTGATTATGAAATATGTGAACCAAGATACGTGTTTGGTCACAAAAGGCTCGTTTATGAGGTCATCCAGGTCTTTGGAATATTGGTCCAATTTGGTTTTTGCAATATCTAGATCTTCTACGTCGAGACTGTTTAATTTGAGTGGTTTTAATTTTGGAATTTCGATTTTGTCTGGCATGTGATTACAGCATTCAAAAGGAATTTGGATAGGGTGTGAATTGTCCTTAATTTCGGAAAAGTCTTTGGCACTGGCTTGTATTCTAGTAATGCCTGCATAGGCGTAACATCCTGGTTGTAGTTTGATGATGGAATTTTTGTTGATTAACTCTGTCGTGGACTCTCTCTTTGGACAGCTGATGGTGATATGAAGTGGTTCGGAATTAATTACTAGCCATGTGTTGTCTTCAAGTTCTTGGACGTTGTATCCCTGACTAATAATGAAGGAAGTTTGACAGTTCTCTGGAAGTTTCGGCAATGGTTTTAGTATTCTGGCTTCACATATGGAATTTTGGTCGATAGGATATGCAAACAGGTCCGAACATAGTTTGGTTCCAAAATAAAGAGGTTTGCATTCTTTCAAATTTTGTATAGGTATGTACATTAAAGAATCATTGTCTCTCGCGATATACTTTTGTGAAATAGATAAAATGTGATGCAAACCAGTTCTGTTATCAAGTATCGGGATAGGTGTTATAATTTTGGGGTTCGACAAGTGGTATTGTTAAAACAAATACTAAGTTAGAATCCCTTTGAAACGCTTGCAATTCAATAATATCCAAATACTTAGCAACTGCCGATAATTTAATGGGGAGAGGCAAATTGTTCCTTCGTAAGCTCTGTGAAACTTCTTGTAGTGCTGTCACTAAGTAATTAGGGGTTGTGATTGACGTGTGAATGATTCCTAATCTGGCAAATGTTATTGAATTCAGAATGTCTTTCAAATTATCTTCGATATACAAATAGCTTGCCATTAATTGTTCGGAAATGTATAAAAATTTTAGTTTTATGTGAGCAGCCTCAATAGCTTGAGTCATAGTTTGAATTGTGCGTTCGATTTCTTCGAGATCTTTGTTAAACGTTTCCTCGTCAATTTGTAATTTTTGTATAGTCGAGTTGAAGTTTTTAATAACAGAAGTTGTAACTGAAATTTGATTTTTGATTAAGTTTTCCAATTGATGTTCGCCGTTATTTAGTTTATTTATACAATTAGTATAGTACTGGCCATCTTCAGCATCTAGGTTTCCAGTTATGGATTTGAATATTGTACCGATACCGTTAAGTATTCCTCGTTTATATCTTTTTGTGTCTGAAAAGATTTCGTCAAATTTCATTTTTATAGAGTTGGATATTTGTGTTAAAAGGTTAAAGTCTGTTTTAATTTCACTCGTAAAAATAATTGACTTATGATCACCATTATTGAGAGTGTACAAAATTTTGTCTAAGATATTTTGATTTTTGTCAAAAGCTAGTTTGAGGGATGAAATATTTTTATGCACTAGCAGAGTCCATTTGTCATTTGTCACCACGATGTCCGTGTCTTGGTGGTAGTATACACCAACAGTGTTATTGATCGGGGTAATTTTGTATTGACAGAGTGCTGATCCGAACAGCAGGAGAAACCTGAAAATAAATTTAATTTTCAGTATATGGTTTCATTCTATCAAAATTTACTTTAGTTTCTTGTTTTGTTTCGAGATTTAATAGGGTAGCAGAATTTTGGAAAATTTCTTTTATTTTAAAAGGTCCGTTAAATTTGTTTTGCAATTTGTTTTTGATTTGCGATTCTTTTACGTAAACTAAGTCACCTATTTTATATTCAGGTTGTTTTTGGGGAACATTTCTATCAAAGCGAATTTTCTCCTTTTGAGCTTGCGTTCGACTACGGGCTATTTTATAGTAGTGGGATATTCTGTTGTTTAAATCTCTAACGTATTTAGTTATTAATTCTTTTTGGTTATATAAAGTTTCGGGTGGTCTGTTGGACGTATGTCCAAATACAAGTTCGTATGAGGTGATACCGTGTGTTTTATTTACCGAATTGTTATAGCATATTACCGCATATGGTAAAATTGTGAAAGGATGTTCGTTCGGATTCTCAGTTTTATGAATTCTTATCATTTCGGCTAAAGTAGCATGAAATCTTTCTATGGATCCGTTCGATTGGGGATGTCCTACGCTTGAATAAGTTAATTTTATGTCATAGAGGGTGCAGAGATCTTTGAGCAAACGGTTGTCAAATTCGCCACCGTAATCGCAATGGATTCTTAGCGGGGTACCGTAATGTTGAAAGTATAACAACAAGGTATTTACGACGGATTTTGCGGATTTGTCCGGGACTGCATAGGCTTGTGTGAATTTAGTTAGCTCATCGCGAATAGTTAACGCGTAATTTCGAGTTGGGAATTCAAACAAATTGATATTAATTCTTTCGAATGGTGTTCTTGGGGTTTCTGTGACTACTAGAGGGTTATTAAGGTTTTTCCGGCATACTTTAGTCTTTTGGCAAGTTTCGCAATTTTTTATAAAATTTTCAACGTCTTTAGTTAGACCTTGCCAAGTGTATTTTTCTCTAATTCTTCGAATCGTTTCATTTATTCCGCGGTGTAGATTATTTTTACCAAAATGATTTTGCTCCAATATAATTGGAATTTCATCTTCGTCGGCAGTTCTGACGATATCTTGACAAATTACTACTTTTAAGTCTTTTTCCGCAAAAATGAATGATAGGATTTCAAGTATGGGGAGGTCTAAATTATTTTCGACAAAGTATGTCTTAGAGAGATCTAGGACATCTTGATTTTTAAATAATACCAAAAATAGATGTTCAATTACAGATTCGATATCAAAAGGTAGAGGGATGATAAAATATCTCCTATGTCTGACTGTTTTGCTCGATACAATATTGATTTTATAGTTATGAAATTCGGGGTTTTCTTCGAATACGTCCTCGATAATTTTGTGATGTAGGTCTTGTAAGTTATTTTGTTGGAAGAAGGTTATAATATCTTTATGTTCTCGGTATAAGAGTTGTTTGTTTGAGGCTTTGATTTTTGAATAGTCTATTAAAGATGTTGTTTTATATAGGTTGGTGAAAGTTTCAAATTCTCGGGAAATTTGTTCGTTAGTGATTTCGTTGTTATCGTCTGGGTTTTCGCCGTCGTCTGACTCTTCGTCATTCGCGGCTAGAACCTTTGAATATAATTTGGAACATTCGGAATAATGATTAATTTTGATTCTGGAAAGTGCGTCCGCGTTCTTATTGATTTTGCCAGGTTTATAAATTATTTCGTAGTCGTACTCTTCTAATTTAAGTCGTCAACGGGCAAGTCTACTTCCTGGGTCTTTTATAGCGAATAGCCAGGTGAGCGGTCTGTGGTCGGTTACAAGCTTGAACTTTCTACCGTACAAATAAGGTCTAAAGTGCTTTACACTCCATACTATCGATAAAAGCTCGCGTTCAATCGTTGAATACTTAGTTTCTGCACTGCACAAGGTTCTAGAAGCATAGGCGATGGGTAAATCTTTGCCAATAGGCCCCCGGCTCAGCACTGAGCCGACGGAAAATGCGCTCGCATCAGCGGTTAGAACGAAAGGTTCGTCAAAATTAGGGTAAATTAATATCGGAGTTGTTGTTAATGTTTGTTTCAAATTTTGAAAAGAATTTACACAATCATTGTCGAAGAGATGTGGTATGCCTTTTTGAAGTAGTTTTGTTAGGGGTTTGGTTATCTTGGAAAAATTAGGGATAAAGCGCCTATAATATCCGGCTAAGCCTAGAAATGATTTAATTTCTTTTGAATTTTTCGGTTGAGGAAAATTTAAAATAGCGTCAACTTTCGAAGGGTTCGGTTTTACGCCATCTTTTGTAATTAGATGTCCTAAATAAGCGACTTCCTTACGGAGAAACTCGCATTTGTCTGGTTGAATTTTGAGGTTGGCTTTTTGAAGGCGTTTAAAGACTTCAGTTAGACGGGAAATGTGTTCGTGAATTGTAGGAGAGTAAATAATAATATCGTTCATGTAGACGAGACATCGTTCATTTTGAATACCTAACAGGATGTTATCCATAACTCTTTGAAAGGTTGATGGAGCGCTTTTGAGTCCAAATGGCATTCGCACGAATTCATAATGACCATTCTCAACTGTGAAAGCAGTCTTTTGAATATCTGCGGAATTAATTTCGATTTGGTGAAAACCAGAAGCCAAATCTAGGGTTGTGAAATATTGGCATTTGCCAAATTGGTCTAAAAGATCGGAAATGTTGGGCAGAGGATATTTGTCACCGATTGTAACCTTGTTGAGTTTGCGGTAGTCGACTACGACGCGCCATTTCTGTTTACCAGAAGCGTGCAGTTTTTGGGAACTACCCAGACAGGAGAGGACCAAGGTGAGATTGAAGGTTGAATAATACCTTGACTTAACATTTTCGATACTTGGGACTTAACTTCTTCTCTATGGACCTGAGGATATCGATACGATTTCGTGAATATCGATCGGGAATTTTCGGTGTTTGATTTCATTGGTAAAGGTCAAATTGTCTCCTTCTAAATAGAATATATCTTGAAAATCTAAACAAAGCTGCGTTACTATTTCTGCCTCTTCTTCGTTTAGATGATCCAAGCGCAATTCGTTCCTGATTTCGAAGGATCTGTCCGTCGTTAGGTGTTGGTCAGAGTTTTGCGTGTTTAAGTTAAAAATTGACTTAAAGTTTTGTAAAGGTCCTAAATTTAGATTAGAAAAATCGACAGTCTTCGGGATGACATTAGCATTGACTATCGTTGTTAAAAATTCTCCATTTTCGTTCACCCTAACAAGAGCATTAGGTAAACGGACTTTTTCGTTTTCCTGCGTTTGCAAGATAGCGTCAGTATTTCTGAGGTTACATTTTAGTTTATAAATTTTTTCGGTACGGCCGTCAATTTGAATCTTGTTTTGATTAGGGTTGTGGTTTGATTGGATTTTGTCACATTCGGGTTTCGACGAATCATCGGTTACTTTGAAAAGTGGAACAGTTTTAAAATTGGTTATTAATCGTTTATTTCTTATGTCGACGATACAATGATAATGCTCTATGAAGTCAGCTCCTATCGGTCCATCAAAACTGATATCTAGGTCGTAAATTTAAACTTTATGTGGGTCGTTATCCGTAAAGGGTATAAGAACAGATTCACTAATAGTAATTTCCTGATCGGTAATACCTTGTATAATTACATTTTCTGAAAATCTCCGTTTGTAATTTCCCGCTGTTTTTGGTTTGAAGATAGAGATACCTGCGCCAGTATCGATTAGAATTTTGAATTTGTTTGTGATGTCTTTAATGTAGTATCGATTTTTTGAATTTACGGTAAAGAATGAATGTGATAGCGTTTCTGCATGAACCCTTGTTCCGAGAAGTTCAGCGACGGGTCGAAACTGTCGTTGAGATTCATCGTTCGTATTTGATTTGTTATTTGGTCGAATTGGTCTGTTTGCTGTGTTGGAGTATCCATGGGGTACTCCGGATCTAAGCGAAAATCCTGAGGATCAACAGTATAATCCTCCTGTGGCGTTTGATAATTAGCAGTATAATTCTCGTACTGTTCATATTGGGAATTAGCTGTATAATTCTCTGAAAAGCTTTGAGCGTTTTCTAAATCGTAATTTTCATAACTGTCACTTACATTTTGATAATCGGGTGAATAGTCATTGTATTGATTATTATAATCACATTGATCGTCATAAGGTTCATAGTTCAAATGATGCGTTTTTTGCTTTTGCTTTTGCTTTTGCTGATTTGCCGTTGTTGGCATCGTTTGCGATTGTTGCCTCGTGCGGCATTCACTTATTACATGTCCATTCCGTTTACAAAACGAACAGAATTTCTCCTGAAAATTTGAAGTTGGTCGTTTTTGTTGTAAAGTGGGATTTTTGACCGGACTATTTTTGAGAAATTTTTGTTGCTTGAAGTAAGAGACGAATTCTACTAATAGCTTTTAGTATGCTAAGAGGGTTGCTAGCACGTATAATTCTGCCTAGATTCGGTTCTAAACCTTAGTAAATTATTAAGCGTCATGGTTTCTATAAGGTCTGACTGTACAGCTCTTTGCGTTGTCGTGAGAGTTTGTTTTTGCACTGCGGCGTGCATATTCGCATTGTGCGTTTGTAAACGCGAAACAAATGTTAAGGCGGATTCGCCGGGTAATTGGTGAATTCGTTGCAGGTCTTGAATTAGGGTCGTTAGATCTCTGGAATCCCCGAAGTGAGTTTCCAAGAGTGCCTTGATTTCTGGCCAGGTGCCAGGGTTACGTGAATTAATTAATTCGGCAGCTTTGCCTTTCAATTTATTTTTTATGTGGACGGTCAAAAGAATTTTTTGATCTCCGATTGCCATGCTTTGGGCACAATGACAGGAGTTTAGGAATGTTTGTAAAATAATTGCATTGCCATAAAATTCAGGTATTAAAGAAAATATTTCAGAGAGCTTGTAAGTCTCAATTTGTTGTAGTAGTTGTTGTTGTTGTTGTTCGGCTGGTGTCGGTGCTGTTGGTTGAGCTGTCTCTGGTTGAGCTCTATCTGGCATTTTGCTTTTTGTATTTAAATTATTTGGATTGCAAAAAGAAATTGGTTGCGTATCAGCAGTATGATACGAACTTAAATTAAATTAGCTTGTTACGTTGCGTGCGTAAATGGATTGTATATTAGCTGTATAATACACAATGTTTCGTAAATACGAAAATAAATAAACTTAAAATTACATGAACTTGTTTCGTTGTGTTTGTAAAGGAATGGATTTCACTTTGACAATAGAACTGGCTTTGTGCGCCGAGTGTATTAGCAGTATAATACACTTTTGATAAAATAAGTTGCGAAAAATAATAAAATAGTAAAATGGTACGAGATGATTCTTAGAATGACTTACATTAATTTCATCTCCATGGGTAGGTTCTTCGTCCGTCAAGGGATTGGGATCCGCCACCACCAGTGAGGAAGGTCTCCTTGTTCCAGTAGATGTACACGTACTAGTTAGGCACCTTCTGCAGATGTTCTCCTTATTCTCTTACGCTTCACTACCAGTTAGGCTTCGTGTTCTGATGATGTTTACAGATCCTACCGACTGCGCCAATGTTAGATCACGATTCACATGAGTGACTTTTTAAAAAGGATTTATTTATTTAATGGAGCCAACGTTGGCTCTTGGAGAAGGAATTAGAATAATAAATTAGAAGTGTTATATTCTAACTGAGTTTAATAACTGATTCAACAAAGCGTGTTTAGTCATATTTATAACATACAGAACCTGAGTAAGCAAAATATGGAACAAAGGAATTGCAGTTCTGCAGTCATCACAAGTTATGAGAAACAAAAGTGTAATATGATATCTTGAAGATAAGCAATTAATAAGAGAAGCTGTTATCGTGTAATACGATATACCTGTGAAGGTTTATTATGGCTAAGTCTTAATAAGATAGCGTGTAATATTATATAACATGTATACATATTTCGGAAACGTGTTGGAGAGAAAGCGGTATGGAGATATTATCATTTATTGCAAAAATATAATATTTAAATCAACGGACACGAAAAGGACGTCCATCTCCTGTCCCTATATGGACATAGAATGTATATACTTCCCGTACATAAAATGGACATACAGAGGACGTCCATTCCGTACAATTTCACAGTAAATCCGATGATAAACGTCCGGTAGGCGTCCAGTTTATGTCCATGGACGTCAGTACATTAAATGGACATAAAACGGACGTCCGGCGGACATCGTGTGCTATTAGGGTTAGATATGAATTAGCGACATGTATAACAGCTCCTTCTACTGGAGGCTGTGGTATGTAACACTAAACTTTTATAAGTTTTAATTATGTGTGTGTGTGTTTTAAATGTATATTCCTCGTATGAAACCTATACGTAAGTTTTTATAGTATTTGAAATACAAAGTTTTTTTATAAGTTCTGAACGTGGTTTGATGTGGCTATATGAGATGTGTTTTTAATGTAAATTCCTTGCCTGAGGTCTATCAGCATTTGCATATATTAATAGGAAATGCGAAGTTTTTATAATATTTTCTGCGTACAATGGGTTTTTAATGTAAATTACCTAAGTATATGGAGTCTATCAGTAGTTATATGTATTAGTATATTTAAGTTTTTATAGTATTTGAAATACAAAGTTTTTTATAAGTTCTGAATGTGGTTTGATGTGGCTATTTGAGATGTGTTTTTAATGTAAATTCCTTGCCTGAGGTCTGTCATCATTTGCATATATTAATAGGAAATACGAAGTTTTTATAAGATATGCTGCCTACAATGGGTTTTTAATGTAAATTCCCTATATAGAGTCTATCAGTAGTTATACGTTTTCACGGTAATTGAAATATGAAGTGTTATAGATATTTTATATGTATTTGAAAAGTATTTTTAATGAAAATAAGTCTCCATACGAGGCCTATCAGTATTTGTAAGTTCTTATATGGTGCTTGAAATACGAAGATTTTATAGGTTCAGATGTGTCTAAGTTTTTGAAATGTGTTTTGAATGTAAATTCCTTGCCATCAACACTTACACGTCTTAATAATAAACACGTTTTTATAAAATTCTATGAGGATATGCAATGGGGTTTTAAAGTAAATTCCTTGAATGAAGTCTATCAGTATATTTATAAGTATTTATGGTAATTAAATTGCGAAGTTTTATAGGATTTTATATGAGAAAGATATTAATGTAAATTCTCAGTACGAGGTCTATAAGTATTTATAAGTTTTTTTGGCGTTTGAAACACGAAAATTTTAGATCTTGTGAGTTTTTAACGTATATTCCTCGCTTGAGGCCTATTGTAAGACTTTTATGCTTTTATGGAATAAGAGGGTTTTCTAAAATACAATGTGTATATACTTACAATGGATTTTAATGCAAATTATATGAAATCAAGCGTATTAGTAAGTTTAGTTTAGTAAGTATTGTAACTTTTTTAGGTTTACTACTATTGAAATCCTATGGAAACTTTTCAAATTAATAGTTGTATATAATACTTTTCAATGGGTGCACTGAGAAATCCTTATAGAATTCTTATATAAAAATAAACTAATAATAACCCTTCAAATCTTATAAAAACCATGTACTAATTATTTCTTATTAAATGTTATAAAATTCATCCCTGGTTTCCTGATGAAACATTATTAGTTTTACCACTATTGGAACCCCATGAACACTTATCAAATTAATAGTTGTAAATCATTATTAATACTTTATAATAGTTGTCCTTATAAATCCTTATTAAATTCTTATATAAACTAAACTGATATGAACCTATGAAGTCTTATAAAAACAAGTACAAATATATCCTTATAAAAATGTATAAAATGCCTACTAAGAACTCCTTGGTATATCTTTTCAATTTCATTACTCTTCAGATTCCAAAAAAAACTAAGAAAAGTATTCGATAATACCTTATTCATACTTTTTAACATGCATCCTTATACGTTTCCATTATTTTTTTAATGCCTTATTTATATTAACGTCCTGGCGAAGTTTAGCTAATGCTATTCTACCACTTAACCAGGATGGTGAGATGAGATACGGTCACCAATCCAAGTGATGGACTCGCCCGGCCGTGCTTAACTTCGCCGATCGAGGCCCAGTCACTGAAACTGGTACCATACCTAACCTCACAATTCTTATATAAACTAAACTGATATGTAACCATGAAGTCTTATAAAAATAAGTACAAATATATCCTTATAAAAATGTATAAAATGTCTACTAGGAACTCCTTAGTATATCTTTTCAATTTCATTACTCTTCAGATCCCAAAAAAAGTCACAAAATGATTCGATGCAATTCCTTGTTAATACTTTTTAATACGTATCCTTATAAATCCTCATTAAATTATTATCTAAACTAAAACTGATAACAACCCCTCAGATCTTACAAAAACCATATACTAATTGTACTAATATTACAGAACTCGTATTTGATTTTACTGATGAAACCTTTTCAGTTTCAACACTATTCAGATCCCATGAGAACTTATCAAATTAAAAGTTGTAATGCCATATAAAAACTGTTTTTATTATTAACACTTATGGAAACATACCAATACCAACATGGGTATTCCAACCTCAATTAAGACTCCTTTAGATACTTATTCATCCCAATATAATTTCTATATGGCAAAATTAATGTACTGTATAAAACCTTATAAATCAGATAGGCTCTTATGATTACCTATAAAAAATGTATAATTATCTATAAGTTTGAAATAGGATTTTTTGACAGGGATTAGACAGAAATGTGGTGACAAAGATTTGTCTTTATCAATTGACACTAAAGTTGATTTTTCTTCGATTCCACTATCAAGAGCTTGCCTTATCGAGCATATTAAAAGGAGTGTTTACCAACGCGTATTTAGCGATTTGCCGTCGAAGGTATTCACAATATTCCAAAGCCTTGGAATGACTGTGGATGGCAAGAAAATGGTGAACTTCTTTGGTGTTCAGCAGATAAAATACTGCCTCAATCGCTTCTGAAATTCTTCAGGAGATGATTCCAAATCAAATCATAATAGACGAAAGTGAGGATGATAATGATATCATAAATGAAGCAATAGAGGAAGAAGACTTGGAAGAAATATTCGATGTATCGGGAGACAGCGATAGGGAATCTGAAAGCGAATGATGTATTACTTACTAGTCAACCATTCTAGGATGGCAAGTAGCCGCGCAGCAAGATTCTTAAGCTAGCTAACTAGCTACCTTAAGAAGCTTAAAAATCTTGTCTCTGTCCAACAGTGACGATATTTCTTCTCTCTGCGCGGCTACTTGCCATCCTAGAATAGTTGACTAGTAAGTAGGTTTTATATTGAATTCTACATTTTATTTTAAGAGCTGAGTCATTTATCTGGAACATGGAAACTCCTATCCAAATATTGTATACGAACAAAATTGTAGAAAAATTGATGTACTTTGTTTTTTGTGCAGAAAGTTTTTCTCCATCTTTTTTAGTTTTTGTGTTAAATGACAAAAATAATATTTGCAAAAAATTTTTTTGTAAACGGACGCCATTTTGAAAGTACAACCAGTGAAAAACTTTGTCCCTAATGATTGAGGGGGGGGGGGGGGGTTAAGGTGGGCTCCCGAAGTATTACTCTTAAAATATGGTCGTAACACTTTCTTAAAAATTTTCAAGTGAGGTTTTTCGTAATTATTAAAAGTATTCAAACGAATTTACATTTCAATTGAACCGGAAATAATCAATGAGACATTGTTGATATACCGCGTCAAAACTGAATTCTTACAGCACTTCAAGAGGTATGCGTGGTGCTTCTTTCAGAAAAACGCTATTTTCTAAGAAAACACTCATAATCCGATGATCTCCGAATCGCCGCAGGATACATCTGGACTGAAAACAAACTTCAAGAAAAGCCTAATAGTGGAGCGAGACCCGTCAACAAAAGACAGTTGGACCAGCGGAGAGGAACGCAAAATAGATGAAGAACTACCTAAGGACAACGAACAAACTGAAGTACTTAGAGACAGACATGACGAACCAACTGGAACGGAGAGAAACGATAAAGAAGGGAATCAAAACAGCATACAGAGTCACAAGGGTAATCATACCGTTCACTGAGAAAAACAAACTATCATGGGACTTTACCAAATGTATGTGCATACCCTGCCAAAAATTCCACATAGAAACTTATAAAAAAAAAGTGATGCGGTTTTATCGTTCCTATAAGTTATATTAGTATTATACAGACAGGATTTTATCTGTTTTATTAAGTTTTAAATCGGTTATGAAACAGTAATTCCGAATGAGCTATTTGGAATTATCATGTTGCCCTTTCATGAGTACTTATATGAAATATACATCAACAAATCTACAGTTTAGTGTCTGCAAATGCACCCTTGCCCTTATATCTGTAAACATATGGAATTACAGATACAACTTTAAAGAGATTCTAAACTTTTCTATAAGTAATATCATAAGAGTTCCAGTCCGTCCTTTCTCCAGTATCTATCGTACGTAACACACCATTTATCAACATGTTTTTATTGTAAATTTCAACATTGTTTTTTATTAGTATTAATGTGGATATACATGTCAACAAACGTACAGTTTCAATTGTATATTTTACAGATGTATTTTTATTGTAAACTTCCATTTTGCTTTTTTATTAGTATTAATTTGGATATGCATGCCGACAAATGTACAGTTTAAATTGCATATTTCAAATAGAAATACTAATATTGTGGTAAACACAAAATTCTGCAAAGTCCTTATTTCCTCGGGTGTTCTTGTTCTAGCCTAGAAGCAATGAATGAGTTAGCAGTGAAAGAGACTGCTTTGTTTTTAATTTAACAAACACACTTCAGTTCCTTAGGTCACATTAGATTAGATATGAATTAGCTACACGTATACAGCTCCCTCTACTGGAGCCTGGAGTAAAGTTGCTTCTGAAATTTCTATCAGTTTCTACCAGAATGGAGCAGCAAACATTTACTTATACCACATCAATTTGAATTTATGAGAACAGTATCTAAGGTAAAACGTGCGGCTATCCGTGGTTAAATGGCAAGTGTTTCTATAAGAAACGAGCTGCATTAGGTTGACTTGCAATTGAAGATTACTAATTATAATGTTTGAATAGGGATTTATGAGATCAGTTTCTATGAGTATTAATGTTTTTTTTTCAGTAGTATATTAAATGTGTTTTCATTTGTTTGAATGGGTAAAAAGAAAGGTCAGTTTTCAACTGCAATTACAAATACAAGTTTAATCACTTTGAATGGGGTTATATGCGATTAATTTCTAAAAGTATTTATGCTGTTTTCCGAATATAATTGTGATGAGGTTTAATCAGTAACAAATTGTTCACTACTTGTTATGATATGGTCGGAAATTCCAAGTACACATTTAGTATTCCTTCAAAAGGATTGATGAGAGCAGTTTCTACGAGTATCTATTTGTTGTTCCTCTAGTAAATTATATAAGTCTTTACATTTACTTATACTATCTCAATGAGAATTTATGAGAACAGTATCTAATGTAAAACGTACGGCTTTCCGTGGTTAAATGGCAAGTGTTTCTATAAGAAACGAGCTGCATTAGGTTAGAACAGTTTTGATTTGCAATTGAAGATTACAAATTATAATGTTTGAATAGGGATTTATGAGATCAGTTTCTATGAGTATTAATGTTTTTTTTTCAGTAATATATTAAATGTGTTTTCATATGTTTGAATGGGTAAAAAGAAAGGTCAGTTTTCAACTGAAATTACAAATACAAATTTAATCATTCGAATGGGGTTATATGCGATCAATTTCTAACAGTATTTATACTGTTTTCCGAATATAATTGTGATGAGGTTTGATCAGTAACAAATTGTTCACTACATGTTACGATATGGTCGGAAATTCCAGGTACATATTTAGTATTACTTCGAAAGGATTGATGATAGCAGCTTCTACGAGTATGTATTTGTTGTACCAATAGTAAATTATATAAGTCTTTATCAGTATGCATTCGAATCTAATTTAAATATGAAAATTATATCAGAATAAAGCAACCAAATATTTTAAACAGTATTTATTTGTAAATCCAGACATTTACTTATACTATTTCAATGAGAATTTATGAGGACAGTATCTAATGTAAAACGTGCGGGTTTCCGTGGTTAAATGGCAAGAGTTTCTATATGAAACGAGCTGCATTTGGTTAGAACAGTTTTGATTTGCAATTGAAGATTACAAATTATAATGTTTGAATAGGGTTTATGAGATCAGTTTCTATGAGTATTAATGTTTTTTTTTTCAGTAATATATTAAATGGGTTTTCATTTGTTTGAATGGGTAAAAAGAAAGGTCAGTTTTCAACTGCAATTACAAATACAAGTTTAACCACTTCGAATGGGATTATATGCGATCAATGTCTAACAGTATTTATGCTGTTTTCCGAATATAATTGTGATGAGGTTTGATCAGTAACAAATTGTTCACTACATGTTACGTGTGGAAATTCCAGGTACATATTTAGTATTACTTCGAAAGGATTGATGATAGCAGTTTCTACGAGTATGTATTTGTTGTGCCAGTAGTAAATTATATAAGTTTTAATCAGTATGCATTCGGATCTAATTTAAATATGAAAATTATATCAGAATAAAGCAACTAAATATTTTAAATAGTATCTATATGTAAATCCAGACATTTACTTATACTATCTCAATGAGAATTTATGAGAACAGTATCTAATGTAAAACGTGCGGCTTTCCGTGGTTAAATGGCAAGAGTTTCTATAAGAAACGAGCTGCATTAGGTTAGAACAGTTTTGATTTGCAATTGAAGATTACAAATTATAATGTTTGAATAGGGATTTATGAGATCAGTTTCTATGAGTATTAATGTTTTTTTTTCAGTAATAAGTATATTAAATGTGTTTACATTTGTTTGAATGGGTAAAGAAGAAAGGTCAGTTTCCAACTGCAATTACAAATACAAGTTTAGTCACTTCGAATGAGGTTATATGCGATCAGTTTCTAACAGTATTTATGCTGTTTTCCGAATATAATTGTGATGAGGTTTGATCAGTAACAAATTGTTCACCACATGTTACGATATGGTCGGAAATTCCAGGTACATATTTAGTATTCCTTCGAAAGGATTGATGATAGCAGTTTCTATGAGTATGTATTTGTTGTTCCAATAGAAAATTTGTCTTTATCAGTATGCATTCGGATCTACTTTAAATACAAAAATTATATCAGAATGACACAACCAAATATTTTAAACAGTATCCAGTTGTAAATCCAAACATTTAAAGATATATTTTAATGAGAACCAATCAGAACAGTATCTAATGTAACGCGTGCGGCTTTCCGTGGCTAAATTTTAAAAGTATATTTAATAAATAGCTTTAACGGATTTGAACAGTTTTAATTTGCAATTCCAGATGAATAGTTTTAATTGTTAAATAGGGATCTATGAGATCAGTGTCTTTGTGTAATGTTTATTTTCCAATAAAAACACATTTTATTGAAAAAAAAACATTACACTGACCTCATAGATCCCTAACAATTAAAACTATTCATCTGGAAATGCAAAACTGTTCGAATCCGTTAAAGCTTATTTATTGCAAATAATTTTAAAATTTAGCCACGGAAAACCGCACACGTTACATTAGATACTGTTGTGATAGATTCTCATTATAATATTATCTTGGATTTACAGGTGGACACTGTTTAAAATATTTGGGGTTTCATTCTGATATGATTTTTGTATTTAAATTAGATCCGAATGCATACTGATAAAGACTTATATAATTTACTGTAGGAACAACAAATAAATACTCGTAGAAACTGCTCTCATTAATCCTCTTGAAGGAATACTAAATATGTACCTGGAATTTCCGACCATATCGTAACATGTAGTGAACAATTTGTTACGGATCAAACCTCATCACAATTATATTCGGAAAACAGCATAAATACTGTTAGAAATTGATCGCATATAACCCCATTCGAAGTGATTAAACTTATATTTGTAATTGCGGTTCAAAACTTCCTTTTTACCCATTCAAACAAATGAAAACACATTTAATATATTACTGAAAAAAAACATTAATACTCATAGAAACTGGTCTCATAAATCCCTATTTAAACATTATAATTTGTAATCTTCAATTGCAAATCAAAACTGTTCTAACCTAATGCAGCTCGTTTCTTATAGAAACACTTGTCATTTAACCACGAAAAGCCGCACGTTTTACATTAGATACTGTTCTCATAAATTCTCATTGAGATAGTATAAGTAAATGTCTGGATTTACAAATAGATACTGTTTAAAATATTTGGTTGCTTTATTCTGATATAAATTTTCATATTTAAATTAGATCCGAATCTTTACTGATAAAGACTTATATAATTTACTAGAGGAACAACAAATAGATACTCGTAGAAACTGCTCTCATCAATCCTCTTGAAGGAATACCAAATGTGTACTTGGAATTTCCGACCATATCATAACATGTAGTGAACAATTTGTTACTGATTAAACCTCTTCACAATTATATCCGGAAAACAGCATAAATACTTTTAGAAATTGATCGCATATAACCCCATTCGAAGTGATTAAACTTGTATTTGTAATTGCAGTTGAAAACTGACCTTTCTTTTTACCCATTCAAACAAATGAAAACACATTTAATATATTACTGAAAAAAACATTAATACTCATAGAAACTGATCTCATAAATCCCTATTCAAACATTATAATTTTGAATCTTCAATTGCAAATCAAAACTGTTCTAACCTAACGCAGCTCGTTTCTTATAGAAACTCTTGCCATTTAACCACGGAAAGCCGCACGTTTTACATTAGATACTGTTCTCATAAATTCTCATTGAGATAGTATAAGTAAATGATTGGATTTACAAATAGATACTGTTTAAAATATTTGGTTGCTTTATTCTGATATAATTTTCATATTTAAATTAGATCCGAATCTGTACTGATAAAGACTTATATAATTTACTATAGGAACAACAAATAGATACTCGTAGAAACTGCTCTCATCAATCCTCTTGAAGGAATACAAAATGTGTACTTGGAATTTCCGACCATATCATAACATGTAGTGAACAATTTGTTACTGATTAAACCTCTTCACAATTATATCCGGAAAACAGCATAAATACTTTGAGAAATTGATCGCATCTAACCCCATTCGAAGTGATTAAACTTGTATTTGTAATTGCAGTTGAAAACTGACCTTTCTTTTTACCTATTCAAACAAATGAAAACACATTTAATATATTACTGAAAAAAAAAAACATTAATACTCATAGAAACTGATCTCATAAATCCCTATTCAAACATTATAATTTTGAATCTTCAATTGCAAATCAAAACTGTTCTAACCTAATGCAGCTCGTTTCTTATAGAAACTCTTGCCATTTAACCACGGAAAGCCGCACGTTTTACATTAGATACTGTTGTCATAAATTCTCATTGAGATAGTATAAGTAAATGTTTGGATTTACAAATAGATACTGTTTAAAATATTTGGTTGCTTTATTCTGATATAATTTTCATATTTAAATTAAATCCGAATCTGTACTGATAAAGACTTATATAATTTACTATAGGAACAACAAATAGATACTCATAGAAACTGCTCTCATCAATCCTCTTGAAGGAATACTAAATGTGTACTTGGAATTTCCGACCATATCTTAACAAGTAGTTAACAATTTGTTACTGATTAAACCTCATCATAACTATATTCGGAAAACAGCATAAATACTTTTAGAAATTGATCGCATATAATCCCATTCGAAGCGATTAAACTTGTATTTGTAATTGCAGTTGAAAACTGACCTTTCTTTTTACCCATTCAAACAAACGAAAACACATTTAATATATTGCTGAAAAAAAACATTAATACTCATAGAAACTGATCTCATAAATCCCTATTCAAACATTATAATTTGTAATCTTCAATTGCAAATCCAAACTGTTCTAACCTAATGCAGCTCGTTTCTTAAAGAAACACTTGTCTTTTAATCACGGAAAGCCACACGAATTACATTAGATACTGTGCTCATAAATTCTCATTGATATGGTATAAGTAAATGTTTGGATTAACAAATGGATATGGCTTGACTCATTTTGCTGGTCAATGCGGATATAAACTGATAACAATTTCAACAGCAACTTTACCTAACTCTTATAGAAACTTATTGACCATATAGGTTCTCATAGATACTTATTAATTTTTGATAATTTTCAATACGGATTGATGAGATTTTTTTGACAGGGTAGCCGTCAAACGGTCAACGATGACATATGGAGTCAAAAAACGCGGCAACAACAAAAGCCAACAGAAGAAGTTTTTGAGAAGAGCAGAAAGGGACATCGTTCAACTCCTCGCAAAAACAACAAAGATGAAAACATAAAACGACATAAAATGCAAAATAAAAAGCGACATAAAACATCAACACTATTATATAAGAGGAAAGACAATTAAAAAAAGGATAGAAATGTACGCAATGAATTACTGGGGACATACTCAAGGAAGGGATCCAACATATCTACTGAAGAAAGCGCTCTGGCACCGAACATCAACAAACTAAAAATAAAGAGACCATGCCCAGATAGCATTTATTATTCCACGAATGTACATTTTGCATTCCCAATGTTCTAATTGCATTCTGTACTTGCCATGTATGTTTCCTCATCATTCCCATATAAATAATATTTTCACACATACAATATGATTATACATACGATATAAATGGAATATACAGAAAAGTTTATGTTCACAGTCGCATATACTGTGTACACGTATCAGGGAACGTTCTTCGTATATGTGTTCATGTACATCGTATAAACATTCGTCAATGATTTTATCTGTATAATACAGGTATATTTTTTGTAGAAATATTTGCATCGCCCGAGCGCCGCGCAAATAGTAATATCATCAAAAGTTCAGTACTCTTAACGCGAACGCTGATTGGTTCGATTTTTGAACTAATAAAAATAAACCTGCATCACAACTGATGAGACAGCAATGCTAGTTTTATAGTACCTATCTACCTACCTACAAAAATAATTATGATATTTCTCTATCTATATAGATTTGGTTTAAGTACATTTATAATCATCCCCTGTGAGGTGTATGACGTTTTATAAATTTTAAATCGTTCGTCAATTTTGTATATATGAAATATGTTTTAAATTTTGAATCCAGACTTTAGATTTGTGATCGAATATTAAATAATAATGAATATGAAATATTAAATAATAATGAATGAAATATTAAATAATAATGAATAATAACCCTTTTTTAATTTACGTACTGTGTTCAATTAATTAGTAACTATCTCGGTAACTATCGGCATTTCTTAAGCAGGTAGTTCAGACTTAGAATGGTTATTTAATTACATTTTATCTTTTATATTTAGATTTCCGTTTTCCATGTCATTACAATCCCCTTGTAGAATTTTTTAAATGCGCGCCACGGTCCTTAGGTTAGTGCGCATGCTCATCGTGCTACTTTGACTATTAGCACACTACGTCACGCTTCTGCTGTCAAATGTCGATTTCAATTTGTCTTTTGTTTTTTGTGTTCCCGTGATTTATTATAATTATTCCAAGTATACATTAATTGCATTGCAGTAAGTATTTTACAATTGTATACAATATAACTACCATATAGTTTTGTTGTCATTTGCAGATATTTTATATTTAGACACTAAAGTTTAATGTGTATCCCTTTGTACATATTATACTAAGCATACCACCTATATTAGTTATAATAATTACGGCGTTTGTAGGTATCGATTTTTGGAAAAAAAACTGAGGTGGTCTTTGTAATGGTCTCGATCCACGAAAAGGAAGCTTGGTGGTCACCATTCAAACGGAAACAATTTGACTGATCATTGAAAAACAGGAGAAAACCCCCCAGGATGAATCTTATTTTCAAGAAGGTAGGTTCGATCTATTTCAATATTAAGGAACTTTTTTTATTTAAATCACAACCATTGGATTTGATTACAATATACGAGTTGTGATAGGTATTTATTTGTAGTAATTTGCTTTATACCTATTTCAGAGGATTATAGAAGAGCTGCAATTAATTGAAAAGAGCAGAGATCACATCTGATGTACAGAATGAACAAAAACAAATCAAAGGACTATGTACAAAAAGCACGTTATTCCTCCCGTCAGATGAACATAATGATATCGAAGAACATATTGGAAGCTGTCGACTTCCCAAGAAATTTTGTCCTTACTAGAAGTTGAAAGAAGATATGTTGTTCTTTTAATAACTCTGGTAGGCATTTAAAATCAAGTACCTAAAATTTCTAATGTTCACTTGAACGAATTTGATATGAAAAAGAAAAATTAATAAAAGCCACACTTCGATTTAGGTGTAAAAACTTAAGTATTGTGGATATTTATTGTCAGCAAATGTGGCAATGAAGTGTTTATGCCTAAATCGATGTGTGGCTTTTATTAACTTTTATTTTTCATCTAAAATTCATTCACGTGAACGTTCGAAACTTCAGGTACATTTAAAATCACAAGCATAAATATTTCCGAATTCCAAAAAAATATCTATGTTTTGTAGGTAAAGGACAGCGCACAAAACAAATGAAAAAGAGGGCACAGTCAAATGGGCTGAGAGAGTGAAAGTGTGTTCCTATCAGAGAGTTCTATAAATAGAGGATACAAGCTGCATAAGCGTAATGTATAAGCAGTGGACAGCGCGCAAACGGTGTGATCATTCTCATCCTTCTCACACAGTTCGTTCTCTCTTTGTCGTACAGTACATGAGGGGCTGTGTTACTTTGTAAAACAGAGTGGAGAGCAAAGGAGAGGGTACGAGGTGTGCGACAAGGACAAGGATGCTCGCGCAGGTCCAGCAAATCAACGGCTTGTCTCCTCCAGTCAGAACTCTTTGGTTCATATGTGCAAACACATTAGAATAACAACGTTAAACAAATCCTCGCCATAATATCATACTCTCAACTATGACAGCGGGTACCGATATTCCTGATCTTTGACCTTTCAAATTCAAATATAATACAATGTATTTTTTTTTGTGGTTGGACTAGCACGTGTATCTCCTCCTCTAGACAGGAAGGAAATACCTTCTCCTAAAAATTGGAAAAGCCAAAAGAAAGTATTAAGCCAATAGGATCGGTCACAGATGATGTGTTGAGAATGAAAAGTGGACTTTCGCAATTACAAGTATCACCATCGGCAACACCTGGACACTGGTTTTGAAAATGTAAGCCCTCCAATTTTTATTATTTTTTACTTACTGACAAAAAATTCGTTATAGTAAAATATGACAGTTCATAAGTTTTTTTGTTAAAAATCTCAATTGAAATTTTTGTCACAGTTGTTTTTTATTATTGCAATTCATTTTTGTAACAAAAAATAAAAATATATTTAAAGTAACACAACTGTTTTATTTATACCTCTTCCTATTTTATAATTTAAGATGCATACTTAATTGTTACAACAATGTAAAGTAATTAATAAAATAAAATCATGTTTTGTTCTTGGCAATTTAAAACACGATTTGAAATAGATAAAACTTTAAGGTAATATAATATGATCATTAGATTTTTTCATAAATAACACGTTAAATATGATTTTTAAGCTGAAGTTTTAGAGTGATAAATGTTTGATCCATTTTAAAATGGTTTTTAACGGATCTTATTGACGTAAAACTATTTTTTCTACATATATTCTTAGACTTTTGTAAAGTATTGTTATAGCAAATACAGTTTTATTTAAGTTTATTTAGCATTTGTGTGCTCCATTCAATAAAATTTGATGAATAAAACATTTGACTTTAGTTGAAAACTAATGGTAAAAACAAATTTTCTGTGCATATATTCCACATTTACTTACATAATATTCTTCACAAGGATTTATTATATGCAAGTACTTCACTCATATCATGTATTCTCTTGAGTTTAATTATTATAATAATTTATTATTTGCTGTAATCATAGATGAGTCGCTGCGTCATACTGAACATATTCAGAATGAAGCAGCGACTCATCAATGATCACAATAAGTAATAAATTATTATAATAATTAAACTCTGAAGAAAATACATAGCATGAGTGAAGTACTTATAGCTGCCACTGATACATAATGTTCATTCCTACAATATACATGCATCATAGATTTATGATCCATGTGTAACATACCAGGCACCTACGGTTTAATTCCTACGAAGGTAGTACTCATATACCGTGAACATGCAGTGTACATTGTGAATGTAGGATGGACCTTCCTCCTATATACCTCATGCATCTATCAGTATATCAATATACGTTTCTTGTTCATATCAAGTTCCGTATTGCTCTATGGGTATGTTGTAGGAATCTTACTCGAATATCGAGAGGCGGTCATCTGTACGTCTCTCTGACATTCAGATTATCTACATGGAATACAAAATGAATATTCATTCTTAGTTCCATGGTACATAAAGTACGTTCCGAGCACATGCTCTGAATGTAAAAATGCTATTTGGGTGCTACAGCGGAGAACAACAACTGATAGGATCAGGATCAAAAAATGAACACCACAAAGAAATCGCAACAATATAGCGCCACAATCGGCAACCGAGGAATCAGAAGACTCAGAAAAAGAAGATTCGAAGATGCAGAAACACAAAAAGAGGAGCATAAACACTCCTTATTACGACACAACGCGGCAACATATTTCACAAGAAGGGGCAGAAATCCAAAAACACAAAAAAAGGAGCTTAAACGCTCCCTCACGACACAATGCGGTAACGCATCTCACAAACACCTATACCTCCCATCCCACATTCCCTTACCATGCGCCATGTGGCTCTCGCTGCTGGCAACAAGCATGACCTTAGTCCATCCCAGCGTGGACGTAGCAGGTCCAGTTGTATAACCCTGGGAATGGCAGCAATACCTACCGCACGCTGGTAAATCAATCAAAATCAATCAATCAATTTGTGTTGCCAGTAGTCAAAATATATAAAAAAGTGACTGAATAGTCGATTGGCTGCCGCAGCGGGTAATTAATACAGCCAAGTAAGTCAATCTATTTTGCTGCTGAGTTGAATATATAATTTTTTCGCCGATTGTTTAGATATATTTTAAAAATATAATAGTAAATGGTATTACACTGAGAAAAATCGGCTAGGTATTTTTTTGCTAACAATAATTTAATTGCCACAAATGTTTTTTTTTAATTCGGACAAGTCGATGTAATTTCTGATAAATAAAATGACATTTCTAAAAACAGATACCTGTTCCTATTAACGTACTCTTCTACAAGTAATAAAAAGGTAGAAAGATAGGAGAAGAGGAAAAAGAAAAAGAATACCGACTTAATTTTACTGTTAGGATTTTGCAGAGTGAGAGGGAAATATGCCTTTATTTTCGTTTTATTATAGATGTTTAAAATAATTTCAGGTATTTCCGTTGCTCTATAAGGAATACAACCATATACAGTTTTTATCATAAATCTTGTATAAGTAAGTATATAATTGAATGCCATGCTCTAATAATGAAATTAGGAACTGTGCAACGGAAATTTACAATGCATCAGTTTTATTCGTTAGAAAAATAGCAAGTATTTAAAACAGTTTTAAAGATTATACTATGTTTGGTTTTTTAAATATAATAAATCGAATATAAAAGCATCCCAGTGAACACACATATGGCTGTTACGTACCAAAGAGAGATTGTCAAGGTAACACACACCATATTACCAAATATATCTCCGTTATATAAACCATCTTCAAATGCTATATACATTTAAGTTATTAACAAACATGCCTGTTTGTTAAATACAAACATTATAATATGTGATTTTTACATAACTGCTGCATTACAATAACAAGTATTTTGTATATTTACATGCCATATAATATTTATGTATGTCTGTTATCACCATGTAGATTTTAAGTTATATTGCCTGTTTGTTAAATAATAACATTAAAATATGTGATTTTTACGTAACTGCTACATTACAATAACAAGTATTATGTGTATTTATCAGCTATATAACATATATGTATTTCTGTAATCAGTATGTACGTTTAAAGTTATATTGCTTGTGTGTTAAATAATAACATTAAAATATGTGATATTTAGATAATTACTACATATTACACATCAACCCATCTTATATGTTTACACCAGATATAACATTTATATATTTTGTGATCATCATGGACATTTTAAGTTTTTCTACAATTACATTACACATATATATTTAATCATGTAATTTGGTAAACTACAAACGTGAAACAAGCTAGCTTACATATGGAATGTCAAAAAAAGTTTGGTTAAGTATATATATTATGTACATTGTTTTGGTGTAGTAGTGAGTGTGCTGCTATAGTTAGGTTATAACATCAGTGACCAGTGTAGTTTAATCAACATAATAATAGCATGCCCAATGAAAATAAGAAGCTCTTTTACCAATTAACGCTTGTGATATTAAACAAAAATGTCTTCAATTGCCATTAAGTGGTAATGAAAATGTAATTGTGCCTATATAATACTTGATGACTTATTCGTTTAAATACTATATAAATTTATTAAAATAGTGATTAGTGTTACCGGCCGTTTTATTTTTATTTATGTATCTAATAACAAAAAATAAAACTCGCCGATCAAAAACTAGTTTGATAATCCCGTATCTTCATACAGTTGGATAACGTTTTAATATTGTGATGTTTTAAATTTCCCGGTAAATCTGGTTATAAAATTATTATAGGACATCTCTTTTGCACTCTGTATTACATAGTTCGTGCTAGAAAAGGATACCAAATTAACTCAAATATCCCTAACTATACCTAACAAAATAACCTAATCCTAATATTCTAACCTAACACAAGTGACCCTGAAGGAGGTGCAACGTGACTTCTAGCGTGCGTTTTAACATGTTAAATATCGTGTTTGTTTTTGTGTGGAATCAAGTTCAGAGATCAAAACTATTGTAGGTAAGTACGTAGAAGTGTAAATCATTAGCACCCCGGTGCAGTGTTAAGTCGCTTATTAGGTACCTACTTATTTGTTGGAGTTTTATTGACATGTTTCCCAATCTTGAGATTGAAATTTAATGAAATTTAACTAAGCTCAAGCCACAGAAAAATTATAGGTTCTTTATTGTAGCTTAAATTGTATAATCACAATCATTAAAATTACACATTTATATGAGTAATAAGTGGAAACAATGTCCTTGGGCAACGATGTAACATATTGTAGGTATATACTTATACAAATCTTTTATAACCAGCATTAAACTTAATATAAATATTGAAAAACTGGTCATATTCGATCACTCTTGCTATAAGCTGCTGCTGCTATAGGGATTTAACCTATTTATGTCATCATAGATGTCTATGTCTAATTTTGTGTAATTACTAATTAAAAATAATATCTCGTAAAGGTAAAGACAAAGAATTTCTAAAAAAGTTAGAAATTGCTTTTAAGTAAATAATACACAAGAAAGTTATAAAATTTTGTCATAAACTATTGTTCTAGCTGCTGTTAATGAAACGTTCCCACATTGTGAAAAAGAATTTGAGAACATCGCTAGTGAGTGGTTCAGACTGTCAAAGCAAAGGCTACAGAGAGAAAACAAGAAGCTGCAGCAGTTATTGTACCATAATTTATTGAGATATGTATGAAAAAAGGAAACCAGGCGCCAAAAACTAGTTTTAAGATAATTAAGTTTTAAGTATTAGTCTGCTTGCAAATTCATGCTGACAGGTTTGTCTGTAACTAAATTTTTTTTATATATAGGAAATTTGTTTTCGTCATTATCTGAGTATTATTGTCACGTTTGTTGAATTTTTCTTGTTTCTAATAAATTTTTAGCTCCTTTTTGAATAATTGAAGAATTCTTGTTTTTTCTTTAACTATTTTCGTTCAAAATTTTAGTTGATACAATTAAACTTGGATAACCATACATTAAACCAAACTTTATTCGGATGTTAAATATATAGTTCAAAAAAGCATTTATTCAGTCACTAGAGTAAATAGGTAATAAAACTAAAAATTACCTGTGTTTAATATATAGATAATATAATAATAACTCGACTGTCAAAAATAGTATATTTTGTGTATGTAGGTGTATAGACACTTAGAAAATGCAAAGTGTCGTACTTCTCATTAATATGCCTGCGATTTTCGTTTCTACTGTTCGTCTACGTCTACATCAAAATCAATAGTGTTATTGTAGCCTTCAACGTCACCCTCAAAATCCACAGTTTTTAAATGTTGTAAAAGCCCGAGCATCATTTGGAACAAACTTCATTAAGCTTTTAATGTCTACCTTTTTCCCTGAAACTTCTTTCAATGTAAGATAAAGCTGTTCTGTTATACCAAAAACTTATATACTTTTCTTGTCTCTATAGTAATCATGCTAATGTTTATTTCTTCGTAATTTACAGCGGAATGAAAATGATTCATGTATACTGTCAGACTTTTCTTTATTTTTTACCTTATTACACAGCTTGCAATCAGGTAACTTTTTCTGTATATGTTAGTTTTCTTCAGCTATTTTATCTTCTATGTTTTCTGTTAACCAAAAGTTTGCTTGTAATAAACCAAACTATATAGTTTAGAGAATGTGCAATTTGGCATTTAGTTCCTTTATTAATTTGGCAGTTGGTTTATTTTTGATTAACTCATTATATGTATAAATGCAGGTAACCTTCTTGTATGACTTTGATTAATATATTATTATGATATATGTATTTTATGAATATAAAAATTATTTATTTTAGATTGGCCTTTTTTTACATCTAGTTTTTCCTTACTTGAGCCATATTCCAACAGTAGTACAAGGTGTCCCCGGATGGGATTACGTATACGACAAATGACCTAAATTTTAATTTTTAGACAAAAAGTCACTATAAAAATTTCCGCATTTTTAAAAAAATACGATTTATGTTAAAAAAATTATGTTTTTTTATGAAGGAGCAGGGCGCTTAAAAATTCCAAAAATATGAATTTTGCCTAAGAGTAAACTACCTTTATTTTTCATTTTTAATAAAAAAGCCATTTGAAATACTTTTCTTTCATAATCCTAAATTTTTTAGTATCCGTTACGGAAAAATACGAAAACTGAGGTGAGGCATTGGGGAAAAAGACGTATTAAACAAGATTTAATAAACAATTTTTTCAAATTGCATTTTGCTTAAAAATGAGAAAAATAAAGGTAGTTTGCTCTTGGGTAAAATTCATATTTTTGAAATTTTTGAGCGCCCTGCATAAAAGAGTACATTTTCTTAACATCGTATTTCTTTAAGAAGCAAAATTTTTTATAGTGACTGTCGAAAAACTAAAATTTAGGTCCACTTGTGGTATAGGTAACCCCATTTGGGGACACCCTGTATATTATTTGCTACCCCCTTGTGCATATACCACAGAAATTGCATGTTATATGGCACACATGTAACATCAGAACATATTTTAAGGTAAATATTTTGAAATACAATATGTCTTTTACATGTATGTTATATATTTGCCACATACGAGTATGTTACAAGTTATGTTGCCATTACATGGCTATAACTTTTTTTGTGGCTGAAATTTTAAGGTCCATGTACCTTACATTTACCATACATCCAATATCCTTGGATATAACATGTTGAATAGATTACGTAAGAGAAACATACCAGGTATGTATCCGTGTTCACTGGGATATTTCCCTGTCACTCACCAATGGGAAGTTCCCGTGACTGAAAAAAGTTTATGGTTGCATAAATCTTAAATCGAAAGTTGACTTAGTCATTAGGTACTAATATAACATTTAGTATTTTAGAATTCCAAACTGATAGTAATTTATTTGGATCCATCTCGTACAATAACACATTGTTACTTGATAATTACTCGTTTTCAAAATAAATGTAAATTAGTAAAGTTATTAATTAGATAGAATTACCTAAATCAATATTTAAATTTGGTTCTACTAAAATCGACGGCAAAACTCTGCGTTAGAAAAGAAAAAAAAACTTATTAGCACGTGTTTGTAACAGAGCTGGGTAGTATTCGAATACATCTGTACTCGAATACAGTATTCGGATACTTTTTCTGTATCCGAAAACTGTATTCGAATACTTTCTTAAAATTGTATCCGTTATCCGTGTCCGATACAAATTAATATTATTCGAATACATTAGGCGAGTATTCGAAGACTTGTAAAAGTATTCGAATACAAATAAAAGTATCCGAATACACTGAAAGTATCCGAATACAATAAAAGTATTCGAATACTGAAAATATCCGAGTACCTACCATAAAAAATACATATACATATTAAATATTATTTCCTAGTCATTCTTTATAAAAAGGTTTACATATTCTGAATAGTCATTTTAGTTGGAATGTCGATGTAATGTACAGAGTGGTTAAAATATACGAAAACTTGAAATTGTTACAAGAGTAAAGTACCAGTTCTTCAAATAAAAGTTGAAAATATAGGAAAAATTATTTCTAATGCTGAGATAGAAGTTCAGATATGAAATTTGAAAGCTTCATCTTAATTTTTTTTAGCATCTTTAAGATTAAAGTAATTTTACAAAGTTAATCAAAGTGGCAAAGTGGCTAATTTATTTGATAACATGAACAATATAAGAAGGATTGTTTTGTGAGTATTTTATTAACAAGTTGCAAAATTAATCTTGGTGCCAAAAAAACTAGATAATTTAAATCAAATCAAATCTCATATCTGAACTTCCATCGCCATTAGGAACAATTTTTTCTATAAGATTTTAAACTTTTGCTTCAATTTCAACAACTGGTATTTTATTCTCGCAAAAATTTCAAATTTTCTTATTTTTTAACCACCAACTATAGTTAAAGTAGTTAAGTACTTTTCAGTATAAGAGAAACTTTCTGTTTTAGTTTTTGTTAAAATGTTGAATAATTTTTTTTTAGATGTTTTTTTGCCCTTAATAGTACATTGTGTATCTAGTAGTAAAATCAATACATTCCCGGACGACGATGTAAATTGTTGGCCGAGGCTTTAGGCCGAGGCCAAAAGTATAGTGCTTTTACTACGAAATACACATACAATTTTTTCTGAAATTGCAATCAATATTATTGTTGTGATAAAAGGACTAAAATATATAGCGTATTTTGGGATCTAAAATTGCGCCAAGAAAGTAGACATTCTTGACCGATTTCAGAAAAAATTAATTTGTTGTTGGTGGACTTTGTTTTGTTACAAAAAGAAAACAAATAAAATACCCAAAGGCACTTTAGGGAAAATATTCATTTCCTTGGAACGGTTACTACATATATTTATTTAAAGGACACATAGCTTTTCTTTCAGCTTTAAAGAAAATTGAATTTCATAAAACATTTATTTCACAAACGAAAGAAAAGTATCCGGTATCCGTATCCCAAAAAAGTATTCGAATACATTTGATGTATCCGTATTCAAATACCATTCTAACTGTATCCGATCCAGCTCTGGTTTGTAAGATAATGGTTATGATATGAAAGAAATTAAATTCGTTTACCTACGATCACTACTGTAAATAGTAAAAAACACACTACCTGCCATCTATGAAAGTTGAATTTTACGTATTGTAAACAAAACGCACTGTAAACAAAACGCACTGTAAACAAAACGCACTGTAAACAAATCGCACGGTAAACAAAACGCACGGGACACGCAATTATAGGTGGCTTATATCGCTGACGCGGGGTTTCAAAGAACAAATGCGCCTACTTAATTTTCAAACGCTGTCAAAACTGGCATATTTGTTGAATAATATTGTTGACTAGTAAACTAAATCCAGATTTTACTAAATAACTAAATAAATATGATCGTAGGTAAAGTATAGTACATAATTCGAGTTGTAAGGCAATTACGCACTCATGGAAATACGCCGAAACCGAAATTAATTTCGGTTCGGTTTCGGTTAGGGTTAACTGATGGCGTTCACCATTTTCGGTTACGGTTTTGGTTTTCAGAGCAGCGTTAATTTGGTTTTCGGTTTCGGTTTTCAAAGCAGCATCAATTCCGTTTTCGGTTACGGTTTCGGTTTTCCAGAATCTCACATTCCGGTTTTCGGTTTCGGTTACGGTTAGGAAAAATTCGTAATTACGTTGCGGTTTTCGGTTAAAATTAAATTAATGCTTGCAGGGACCGAAAACAAATTTTTTTTCGGCTCGATGTCGGTTACGGTTATCTAACGTAGGTACACCATTTTCAGTTACGGTTCGGTTTTCAAGGCAGCGCCAATCCGGTTTTCGGTTACGGTTTCGGTTTTCCAGAATCTCTCATTTCGGTTTTCGGTTTCGGTTAGAAAAAAATCGTAATTACGGTCCCTGATGGTGACACGGTATGCTATCATCGATTATCTTGACTTGAGTTAAAGTTACTATTGCCACTGTAGAGTTGGAAATGATTTCCCAGTCTACGTGGCCATTGGCGCAACTAGAGAATTTTTCTGGGGGTGGCCAGGCTCCTTGTGTTTAAAACGCAAGTGGCGGCTCGTGCATAAGATACTTCCCAGCAAACATAAATATATAGCATATACGTAAATGCTACGTAAACTAAGTTTCGCAGAAGTAACGTGCTATGTAAAATGTGACGCATAATCATATGTGCATACTCTGCGAAATGTCAGCAACATGTGCATATGATTTTTACATAGTGAAGAGGTAACACTGTGACCTCACGGTATAGAACAAATGACGTAGCGTATACGTATATTCAACCACTTGCTATGTAAAGCATAGGTAACTAATTTTATCTCTTTATAATGTAGCATATACACTGAAAAAAAAAAATGGTTTGATTCAAGAATATATTGGTTTATATATATATATATATATATATATACGCAAATAAATATATTCTTCATATAAAACAAGTACATTTATTTCAAGAATAATTAATTTACTACTAGCTTTTAATTACTTGCCACAAATGTATTTGTTTTATATGAAGAATACATTTATTTGCGTATATATAAACCAATATATGCTTGAATCAAACCATTTTTTTTCAGTGTATGTATATTCAACCACTTGATAGTGACCTATATGTTCTTTAGAAAGCAGCTATACGATATTTTTTCTTCTCCACTGATGTATACCCACCTACCCATCTTGCCGTGCATTCCTAGTAAAGCTCAAATTTCATTTAATTTATTTTATTAACTGTTGATTTAGGAGAGATTAATACTAGTGTCTTTTGTGTAACTATTCTATATTCAAGTTAACTAAGTATCTACAATAAGTGTTAAGCATTTCTCGGGTCGTTTCTGATTGTACTCGTTCTTTGGTCAGCCTTCATCACTCTGACATTTGCTATTTGAACATCAGTTACACAACCTGTGAAAATAATTGAAATATTAGTCTATTTCATATAGGGGGTGGTGCACCATTTAAAACTCCCCAGGCTTGTAATTTTCTTATTTTTTAAGGCACATCAAATTGTAGATATTTTTAAAGCATTTAAAAAAAAAAATTTTTTTTAAAATTGTTAAGAAAGAAATCTTAATTTCCTTGAATATTTTTTTACGTCACCCTGTGCATGAACTACATTAATGTTTTCTTATAAAGGTTTTAATTAGCTTCAATTTATATTATTACGTCATATTCGAAATTCTTTTTGGTTTTAGAGAAAGGAATTAAAAACACTCCAAACTGATTTTTTTCTTTAATTACTTTGAAAGGAATGTAAATAATAATTGTATGCTTTATCTGTAAAAGACATATCACAAACAATATTCAGCGTAATAAAACAGTAACAAAAAATTTAAAAAAATATTTTTAAAAACTAACTTATATTAAAATGTACTAAGTAGGAAATTGCAAATTTTTTATTTCTTAAGTTTTTTATTTTAATAACATAAATTTAAGCTAATTAAAACCTTTATAAGAAAACAATAACACAGTCCATGTACAGGGTGAGGTAGAAAAATATTCAAAGAAATTAAGTTTCTATTCTCAACCATTCAAAAAAAAATTAATCAGTCTGTATGGATATTTAAAGGCTTTAAAAATGTCTACAAGTTGATGTGCCCAACATGGTCATCGCTTCGAAAATAAAAAAGTTACAAGTCTGGGGAGTTTTAAGTGGCGCACCCTGTATAGTGTAGTAAATCTGGTTATATAGCTTGTATCCCTTTACTAAATTGTGAAGAAAACTAGATGCAAACTATTTTGATCAATTTGTTAAGTTATTAAACAATTTATGATAGCTTAAATAATAATGTATATATTTTAACAAAACTTTACGAAAACACGCTTCCAATGGAATGGAAAATTTGAGGTCGATCCGATAAGTTTCAGAAGTATACTGCTTTAAACATGAAACGATGTGCTCAAAGTGCTGTCATTCAATCCGAAAGTCTGCCTCAAAGTTGAGTTTACACTGTTAAAACCCAGCCATTTAAAATCAGATTTGTCTAATCTGTCAGAGATGGTGATTTGGGGACTATTGGAGTATTTCAACATAAGAGTATGCAGCATATAACTGCCAAAAAAAAGGGGAATGAAAATGCAACTAGGAGTGAATGACTTCAAGCAGCTTCTATAATCTTGATTAATTTTAAAGCCTCTTAGATCTTAGAATATCCTGGTTTTTTGAATTTCGCTCTAAAATTAAGAGATTTTTTTACAAAATGTAATAAAAAAATATGCTAAATAAGCCCATTAAATCATCACACCAAATTTCAAGTGGAAATGTTTATAACAACGACAAAAAAACAATAACAAAGTCGAAAATTGAACCGTTGACTGTTTAAGTGCATCAAGTCATAGAACAATTTGTTTTAGAATGTAGATTTTTCTCCTACTCTTCAGTGGTGTTAACAAAATTTTTTTAAACTATTTAAAATCATTTTAAATTTTTTATAAAGAACGTTTTTTCTCAGAATTAAACAATTAAAAATTATTAGAATGCTTCAAAAGATCACAAAAAAGAAACAATTTTAAAAAAACGGGGTTTTCTACGCCAATTGGCAGCCGTGAAGCATGAAAAAAATGCATTTGTTAAATAACTCAAAAAATTGTTTTAAATAATTTTAAAATACCTACTTATTTATGCAACAAGTGTGTAAAGCAGTACTTTTTTCATCCATAAGTTGTAGACGAGTGCATCAATCTTGTGAGAATCCCATGATAAAAGTAGTTTCTTTAACAGTCATATAAACAAATTGTTAATTAACGCCATTGAAAAGTAAACAATCAACGATTCAATTTTCAAACTTGTTACTGTTTCTTAAGCGTTTTTTGTATAAATATTAAATTATATTATACTATTACATTCACCGAGAGCCATTTGATATAAGAAAATGTGCGGGGACCTTTAAGATGATTTAATTCTACCAGAAGCATATTTTTAATAATGACAAATCTTAATTGTCTTAATTTATTGCAACAAAATTAACCATGAAGTTTTAGACAATTTTAGTTTTCTTCGTAGTTTTATAATGATCAAATTAATTTTTTTAATGGCGATACAAGCAATATCATTAATCACAAGACAACAAGAAAAGGGGCTGCGCTTTTGATCAGAACCATCTAATCCTGTTTTTTAACATGTTGAAACCGATTCTGATATTAAAAAAAAAATTATCAGTTTTTGGTTACCACCCCTTTTATCCCCTAAAAAGGGGCAATGGATTTGTCCTAAGGTTATGATCTAATTTTTCTGAATTATTTTGACGTGCTTAAGCCAATTTTGGACAAAAGAAAAATTGCAGGAAAATATTAGCCTACTTATTTACACATACAAAACCTTGAAATATATGTACAATACAATAACGAACACAAAGTAGGTGCTATAAGATGTCGGTAAACAATAACCATACCTATGCATAGTACTTACTTCGCAAAAGCTTGTGATCTAGGTTTCCTTGAATTACAACTTCTTACGCTGGATTCAGTTGAACTTAATAATGTGGGAGCAGCACCAACATACAGCTTTTGTGTAACAAAATCCATGTAATGATATAATTGTCTGTCGAGAATAACGATTGCCCATGAAATAATTCTAACCTATAAATAGATTACGTTTCATTTAAATAAATATCTTTATAAAAATGGTACAACACAAACTTACTTTTGGGTCATTCACTGGAAAATGGTGCTGCACCTTCAATATAGGTATGTACACCAAATTCGCAAACAAGAGGGCATGTTTATGTTTGCACCTAACCTCTACACTAATAAAACGTCCAAATAATTAAAAAAGTCACAACGCTTTATGGTTCACAGTTCTGCATCAAAGTTATTAAAAGACATCATCCACAATTTTTCACAAAAATGATCAAAAAACACAAACGTTAGATTTTACATCATTTTACACTGGCGTGCGACACCGACGCGTTCCATGAGTTCGATGTCGTAAAATGAAGTAGGTAAACATTTTTAAGTAAAATTATGTAGCAAATATGTAAACTTGTGTATAAGTAATTAAGTTAATATGTTGACTTAAATATGATATTATTTTACGTATATGCTATGTAAAATTATGTAAAATATTTTATATAAAAATGTTCCATTAATCTTACCTCTCAGAGAGGTAAAGTTACATTAATGTTTACTGGGTTGGAAGTTCTGTAGATATATATGTGTACACGGGGCGGTTAGTGATAGCGCCGTAGGCAAAAGCGCCGCAGGCAAATTTTTTTTGTCATTTCAAGGTCATTTAATAACCTTGACCTTGACAAAAGAAGTCATCGTGCTCTGGCAACGCTGGCCAAAAGGCGATCCGGTCGCCTTTGGTGTATAATAACATTTTGAAATTAATGTTACATTGAACTTTCGCTGCTCGGAGCCCACCTTCCTGGAATTAAAACAATTTAAACACAATTATTAACAAGCTAAAAACGTGCTCTTCGCCTGTTCACTGAACTTTTTATATAATTGTTACACATTCTAGAGGTTACTCTTCGCAGTTTTTGTAAATAATGTTAGTTTTGGATATTTTTAATTTTCTAGTACGAACTTAGTTGGTAACAGACTCAGTGTAAAATAAAGTGAAAATAAAAAAAACTATACCATATCCTATGTGGGCTTCGAACCCGGGACCCTTGGATTCCATGCCAAAAGCATAAGAACTACACCACCACCTTACATGTAAAAAGATGTAAATTTTTACAGCATAAGACACGAGCTAAAATCATATTTCCACGGTTGTATATTGCATTATGAAATGTATATTTGTAAAATATATAAATATTTAGATATTAAAATGAATTATCAATCCACCAGATTTCTATTCAATTACAAAAACATAAAAATCAAAAAAAAATTGTTTTCAAATTTAAATCATTACCTAATAACATTTATATTTACCGATCGATTTTGTTCAAAAACAATAGGGTTCTTCCTCTAGCTAACACTAACTTACTCTCTGAATTTCAGTACAATCGGATTTTTCTTTCTCGAGTTATCGTGCTTACAAGAAACGTGACGGACGGACGGACGGACATTTTGAAAGTTGTTCATAATTCGTTCACTAACACAATCATATGAAAATTTTTTGTCTGCGAGAGATATTTACGGTTTTAGAAATGTGCCGATCAAATGCAATATACTCTTCGTTTTCTTATTTGCGAAGAGTATAATAGTTATGGTCAGAATTTTTGGTAGTTCTGCAGCTCTGCAGCACTTATAAAGAAACTGCCGCTGAATTACCATTATACCTAGATGGGAAATTCTATTTTAGCTATTTCATCAACACGGCCATACATATTATTCATAAAACTACTTTTCACTTTCAGTCAAATTATAAAATGAAAAAACTATACATATATTGTAAATATTATTGATTTCGAATGGTTTTATCGTGATGTTGACACCGTACGACGCTTAAAAGTAAGAGATTTAATATTAGGAACATATTGAAACACATACGCTTCAGATTTTCAATTTTTATTAAAAAAATTCACAAGAAACTGAAACCTAAATCCTAAATCAATGAACTAATGAACAAAAACATTAAAACAAAACGTTTAGATATTTAAATTTATGGATTCCGAATAATTTAGTGATACATTAATCGATAAATTCAATTTTTTTTTGCTAATTTTTATTCTTTCCTCTGGGGTGGGCCGTGGCTAGTTTGGGGTGGGCCAGGCTCACCCTGCCCCCCCTCTAGTTGCGCCAATGTACGTGGCCCACAAGAAATAACCTCTGACCCTACTCCTAAATCTGCACAAAATTAAGTTAAAATAGAAATAAAACTGAATAATTACCATATAGGCAATTCACAATACTAAAAGTGTGTAACATAAGTCATATATACCTTATTTACTTACAAACTGTACCACATCGAATTATTAACACGAGTTAAAATAAAACGGTGTTCCTTTTTGCGTTTTATGTGAAAAAATTTGATAAGGAGCTGTAACAAAAAGATAAATAGACCGTTTAAATATTACACAAAAAGGCATATCTTACCTACATTATTAATTTAAAGACGGTAAATATATGTACAGTTACACATATACGAACGTTATTACACTAGAGTGGTTTAACTTTGTTCCAGTTCATTTTTTAGTTTTTCTGCGTATCCTGAGTCCCAAAAGGTCCTATGCCTGACTCCTAAACCACCACTGAGTAATTATTTAAAAAGTCTGTTTTGAGTTATACAGTCAAAGCATCGTAGAATGCTTAGGAAGAAATTTTGGGAAAAAAATTATTCTAGTTTCTGTTTTCTTTACAAGGTGAATCATCCTTTGCTGTACAATTTCAGTCCCATACGCTATACTCGTAGGCACCACTTTGATAAAAATATGCTAAGCGAACGTCTGTCGAGACCTCCGCTCGCTCATTACCTATAGTCCACTCAAATTAGGAAAAAAGCGGAGAAAAATTCTGAACAGCAGTTTCTCTGCATAGGAAGTAAGTATTCAACTTTTAGAACAAGGTTTTGCTTATGCGCAGAAAAAAAAAGAAATGATTTTTTAGATATATACATATATATACGTTTTTTCGTGTTTTCTTTCATTTAGACGTATATATCTCGAGAAGTACACGTTATTAAGGCTAAACGAACATAGGTACACAAGTTCAGAATACGACTTAAAAGGTTGTATACATTTTTCCGTTATCCCATTGGCTTTTCCGGAAAAGGGACTTGAAGAATATAATGTGTTCTATTCGTCTTTTTTTTTTATTTTGAATGCAAATGTCTCGAAAAGTGCGCGATTTTAGCGCTAAATGAACATAAGTAAACATGTTCAGAATGAGATTTCCTACAAAAAGCTCCTATATATTTTTCCGCTTATCCCATTGGTTTTTCCGGAAAAGCTTCTTGAAGAATATATACATATTTGCTTTTCCGTGTTTTTTTTTTATTTTGACGTATACATCTCTCAAATATATAGAATCTTTTTGTAGGAAATCACATTCTGAACAAGTTTACTAATGTTCATTTAGCCTTAAAAATGCGTACTTTCCGAGATATACATATTTCCAAATGAAAAAAAAAAAAACACGAAAAGGCAAATATACAGGGTGTCCCGGCACTGTGGGGCAATACTTCGGAAACGTATAGTTTGGGTCAAAATAACACTAAAAGTACCTATAATTTTTTTTTATGGCGCCCCCCTACGGAGATATTACCCTTTAAAGGTTACATATTCAAGAAGGTTTTTTGCTTATTACTTCCAAACCGTTCTATCGATTTTAATAAAATTTGGACTGGGTACATATTAAATGAGTATCTTTATTCCAGAAATATGGCGCCCTTCGTATCTTGTCTAGGAAGCCATGGGTGGAACACCCCTAATGCTCTTTACCCCTAAATTTTGACATAAATTAATATTTGAAAATTAAAGTCACATTTTTAAATTCCTTAAACAATTTTCTAAAAAAAAGATATTCTTGTTTGACATCGATGAAGCGATCCGTTTTTGAGAAAAAATGATTTAACTGATAAGGGACTAAGGAATATTAGTAATACAAACTACTGCATCATATCTGTGAGAAAACAATTGAATAAATTTAAACGCCAAATTTGAGTAGCAAGTAACGTAAGTTGTAAGTAGTTCTGTGATAGTAGTTTATTGACATGGCAAATTTTGCATCTGGTGAATATGCCGATATGCAACTTGCCACCGGTAATGGTTCGGAAGCCAGACGACTTTATGGGGAACACTTTCCTAACAGGAAAACTTTTGAACGGGTAAACCGTCGAATACAAAAACAGGTAGATATCCATCTTAGCAATAAAAAAACAAAATAATAAAAATTGAAGAATAAACAACTATTTAAAAAAATAACCCTATTAATGTTTAGGGAGCGTGGAACCGAAACGAGGAGGTGAAGGTGGTCTTAGAACTGTTTGTACAATTGTACTAGAAGAAACTGTATTAGATGCTGTTGCCGAAGACTCATCAATAAACGTTAGGAAGCTCTCAGCGCAATTTAACACTTCGAAGTCGGTGGTTCACAGAATTTTGAAAGAACAGCTTCTCCATCCTTTCCACATCCAGAAAGTTCATGCAATGTCCCCGGATGACTACCCTGCTCGAGTTCAATATGCTAATTGGTTCCTGCAAAAGCAACAGGAAGACCGCAAGTTTATTGCTAGTGTTTTGTTCACGGACGCAGCAGGATTTCGCAGGGATGGTGTAATAAATTCTCACAATCTACATAGTTGGAACGATGAAAATTCTATGCAATTATTCAAACTCATCACCAACGACAATTTCAAATTAACGTCTGGGCAGGAATAATTGAAAATTATTTAATAGGGCCATTTGATTTGAAAAATCGGTTAAATAGGGAAAATTACTTAAGGTTTCTACAAGAAAATCTAGATCTAGAAAATCTATTGGAAGATGTGCCATTAGCAACTATAAGAAACATGACGTACATGCATGATGGAGCTCCTCCTCATTTCAGCATCACAGTCAGGGAATATTTAGATAAAAAAAATGTCCCCACCGATGGATTGGCCGAAGAGGTCCAGTACCGTGGCCTCCTCGCTCTCCTGATCTGAACCCATTAGGTTTTTTCTTTTGGGGTCATCTCAAAAATTTAGTGTATAATACACCGGTACAAACAAGGGAAGATATGTTACAAAGAATCACTATCCAATGTGAAGCCATTCGGAATGGAATGCTATTTCAGGTTCAGCGATCCAACTTATCTCGCTTACGAGAATGTATTCTTGTACAGGGTGATCACATCGAACATTTATTTTAGTTATGTAGTTATTGTTGTTATGTGTGTATTGTAGTTGTAGTATGTAGTGATGTGTTGACGAAATGTCAGTCTTTGTCCCTTATCAGTAAAATTATTTTTTCTCAAAAACGGATCGCTTTATCGATGTCAAACAAGAATATCTTTTTTTAGAAAATTGTTTAAGAAATCTAAAAATGTGACCTTAATTTTCAAAAATTAATTTATGCCAAAATTTAGGGGTAAAAAGCATTGGGGGTGAACACCCTGGCTTCCTAGACAAGATATAAAGGGCGCCATATTTCTGGAATAAAGATACTCATTTAATATGTACACAGTCCAAATTTTATTAAAATCGTTAGAACGGTTTGGAAGTAATAGGCAAAAAACCTTCTCGAATATGTAACCTTTAGAGGGTAATATCTCCGTATGGGGGCGCCATAAGAAAAAAAATTATAGGTACTTTTAGTGTTATTTTGACCCAAACTATATGTTTCCGAAGTATTGCCCCATAGTGCCGGGACACCCTGTATATATTCTTCAAGAAGCTTTTACCGAAAAACCAGTGAGATAATCGAAAAATCTATAAGAGCTTTTTTGTAGAAAATCTCATTCTGAACAAGTTTATTTATGTTCATTTAGCCTCAAAATCGCGCACTTTTCGAAATATATGCATTCAAAATAAAAAAAACACGAAAAGAACACACACATATAATTTTCAAGTCGCTTTTCAGGAAAAGCCAATGGGATAATCGGAAAAATGTATAGAACCTTTTTTTTGTAGGAAGTCATATTCTGAACACATTTATCGTTTAGCCTTAAAAACGCGTACTTTTCGAGATATATACGTCTAAATGAAGAAAAACACGAAAAAACTTACATACCGTGCGTGTAATTTCCCATTAGGCATGTACATTCACGTAGCGCGAGAGATTTGACAACTCCGTCAGCCGTAAATTCGTCCGTCGATGGAGCATTCCAGCTCTGTTATTTCATTTAAGCCAGCTGGCACGCGCGATGTTGTAATTCTTCTCCCCATGCCTAGCCCGCGACTACACACACGGTATATGTATATATCTCAAAAATCATTTCTTTTTTTTTTCTGCGCATAAGTAAAAAATTGTTCTAAAAGTTGAGTACTTACTATCTATGCAGAGAAACTGCTATTCAAAATTTTTCTCTATAATGGCGTTTTTTTCCTAATTTGAGTGGACTACTACTCGAAAACCATTGCGCCTATCGGAAATATGAATAGGATCTTATTTGTAATAAAGGACTCCGCACCTTTTATATGTAATTTGACTTTCTCCGAGGAGCTGAAACTTTGCACAGTGGTAGTTTATGACATGTAGATCAAAAGTCTTCACGGGCACAAAGAATTTTAATGACAATGTTTCGAGATATTGGTCAAAGATCATAATTTAAAATTTTTTCAACTTAAAATAATTTTTATCTGTAAAACAGATTCTCAAATGAAAAAAATGTATTCTTCATTTTTTGTTCAGAATAATGTGTAGTACTAGTTTGAATTTATTTTTATAAATATTTTTTCACAATTTTCTTTAGGTTGACTGTTAACTATATGTGAAATATTGTCATCCGTCATGTTTTTTCATCTTTTTTTTTAGATGGACTACCCTGTATATTTTTCATATTTTTCTCCTTGACAGTTGTGTTAATTACATGCAAAATATTATCATTCACCACCACATTTTTTCATTATTTTTTTAGGGTGACCACCCTGTATATTTTTTCAAATCTTTCTTTGATAGTTGTGTTAGTTGTATGCGAAATATTATCGTCCTCCGTTACATTTTTTAATTTTTTTTCTTTGGTGACCACCCTGTATTTTTCGTTTTTCTTCTTTGACAGTTGTGTTGACTGCATGTGAAATATCATCCTCCGTCACATTTTTTAAAAAATTTTTTAGGCTGATCATCTTTAATATATTTTCTTATATTTTTCTTCTTCTTTGGCAGTTGTTGTATTAACTGCACGTGAAATATTATCATCCTCCGTCATATTTTTTAAAAAATTTTGTGGGTGACCAACCTGTATATATATCTTTTATATTTTCCTTCTTTAACAGTGGTATTAACAGCACGCTATCACATTTTCAAAAAAAAAAATTGGGTGACCACCCTGTACATAATTTTTTCTATATTTTTTTCCATATTTTTCCTCATTGACAGTTGTGTTATCGTCATCGTAAATATTATCGTGCTCCGTCATATCTAACTTTTTTTTTGAGTGATCACTGTATACTTACATATATATTTTCTTTCATAATTTTCTTCTTTGACAGTTGTGTTAACTTCATGCGAAATATTATTGTGCTCCGTCACATTTTAAAAAATTTTATAAGGTGACCATATATATTTTTTTCATATATTTCTTCCTTGACCGTTGCGTTATCTACCTACCAAATTATCCTTCCCCGTCAAGTGGTTTTGTAGATATAGCGCCAACAGAGACTAGACCGACAAACCGACAGACTGGGCGGAACTATAACGGCTTTAATTTTCGTAATCTATACGTACTCCAAAACGTGAAAATCCGGAGAAATCTCAGAGGGCGATTTTTTTCATGACTACAATACTTCCCTTCGGTAAGCGAGGGAAGTAAAAATATACAAAGTGGTCACCTGAAAAATTAAAAATGTGACACAGGACGATAATTTTTCGCATACAATTAACACAACAAAGAAAAATGTAAAAAAATATACAGTGTGTCCTACCTTTAAAATATCTTTTTTGAGTAAAACAAAATTTATTTCAGTCATTGGCATGCATTTTTATTAAGACAAAAAGTATAAATTTTTCGAGGTCATATTTGATATTTTTTGCTGGAAAACTATTGCAATATTATTTATTGCTTTAAAACCCCTGTATCTAAAAGTTAACGACATTTTGATACATGGTTTTTGAATTACGACCCTTAAATTACATTTCATTTAATAATAATGATTAATAACTTGGTAACGAATTGTTTTTCGAAAAAAAGTCATTCTTAATTTTCTATTTAATATCACTTTTTCTACCACCCGATACTTTCAAATTCGGCAATCTTTAATGCCCGAATAATTTACAGGGCTGGCTGGTTTAAAATTTTTAGTAATTCAGTGAAAATTCTTGGCTTAACTAAATTTGAAAATGTCGATAATACTGAGTGGTGGAAAAAGTGATTTTAAATAGAAAACAAGGAATGATTTTTCTTCGAAGAACAATTCGTTTCCAAGTTATTCATTGTTTAATATTTGAAAAACGTAATTTTAAGGGGGCCGTAATTCGGAAACCGTAAATCAAAATGTAATTAAATTTTGGATGTAGAAATTTTAAAGAATGCTGATCAATAATGTTGTATTAGTTTTTCAGTAAAAAAATGCCCAATATGATTTCTCGACCACCATTTTCTTAATAAAAATGCACGCCAATGACTGAAACAAGTTCTGTTTTGCTTAAAAAAAGGTATTTTAAAAGTTTTTGATAGCGATACAAAGGTTGAAATTGGATGACTAATAAATGAGACACGAAGGTGATCGTGAAAAGTGGAACACACTGTATATATGTTAGATCACGGTTCACATGAATGACTTTTTAAAAACTTTTATTTAGTTACATGGAGCCAACGTTGGCTCTTGAAGGAATATAATAATAATTAGAAGTGTTCCATTCTAAGTGAGTTTAATAACTGACTTTACAAAGCATGTCTAGTCGTATTTATAACATACACCTGAGTAAGCAAAATATAGAACAAAGGAAATGCAATTCGACAGTCAGCATAAAATGTGAGAAACAAAGGTGAAATATAATATCTCTAAGATAAGCGATTAATAAGAGAAGTCGTTATCATGTAATATGATATACATGTGGAGGTTTGTTATGACTAAGTCTTTATAATAAGCGTATAATTTTATATAACAACTTCCCCCTTAATAAAAAAGTTGATGTTATGCAGCAACTTTTGAAAATTGTTAGAAACGTTAAATGAATATAATGCAAAATGAATTGAAACAATGTTGAATGAATACAAAGCAAAATAATAAAATACATAAAGTTAAAATTGGTAAATGATAATAATATTAAGTGAGTAATACATTACATAAATGTAATAAGAATAAAATACAATGGTCTAAATTAATAGACAAGGGTAAAACTCCACATATGAAAGTCTATGTTAACTCGATGTCCTCTTCTTCTTGAGGTTTAATACCGGGTCGCTTTCTTGGAGGGATAAGTCTAGGAAATTTGGTGAATACTCTGCTTCGCTCTGAAGGAGGTGAAGGAGGGTTGTCCGTTGAGGGTTGGATTCGCAATGCTCTACATCTTCTTCTTCTGCATTTACAGGTTATGTAAAGTACAACTAACAGGATGATGAGAGTGATTATGAAATACGTGAACCAAGATACGTGTTTGGTCACAAAAGGCTCGTTTATGAGGTCATCCAGGTCTTTGGAATATTGGTCCAATTTGGTTTTTGCAATATCTAGATCTTCTACGTCGAGATTGTTTAATTTGAGTGGTTTTAATTTTGGAATTTCGATTTTGTCGGGCATGTGATTACGGCATTCAAAAGGAATTTGGATAGGATGTGAATTGTCCTTAATTTCGGAGAAGTCTTTGGCACTGGCTTGTATTCGAGTAATGCCTGCGTAGGCGTAACATCCTGGTTGTAGTTTGATGATGGAATTTATGTTGATTAACTCTGTCGCGGATTCTCTCTTTGGACAGTTGATGGTGATGTGAAGTGGTTCGGAATTAATTACTAGCCATGTGTTGTCTTCAAGTTCTTGGACGTTGTATCCTTGACTAATAATGAAGGAAGTTTGACAGTTCTCTGGAAGTTTCGGCAACGGTTTTAGTATTCTGGCTTCACATATGGCATTTTGGTTGATAGGATAGGCAAGCAGGTTCGAACATAGTTTGGTTCCAAAATAAAGAGGTTTGCATTCTTTCAAATTTTGTATAGGTATGTACATTAAAGAATCATCGTCTCTCGCGATATACTTTTGTGAAATAGATAAAATGTGATGCAGACCAGTTCTGTTATCAAGTATCGGGATAGGATATAGGCGATAGGTGTTATAATGTTGGGGTTCAACAAGTGGTATTGTTAAAACAAATACTAAGTTAGAATCCATTTGAAACGCTTGTAATTCAATAATATCCAAATACTTAGCAACTGCCGATAATTTAATGGGGAGAGGCAAATTGTTCCTTCGTAAGCTCTGTGAAATTTCTTGTAATGCTGTTACCAAATGATTGAAGTGTGAATGATTCCTAATCTGGCAAATGTTATTGAATTCAAAATGTCGTTCAAATTATCTTCGATATACAAATAGCTTGCCATTAGTTGTTCGGAAATGTATATGAATTTTAGTTTTATGTGAGCAGCCTCGATAGCTTGAGTCATAGTTTGAATTGTGTGTTCGATTTCTTCGAGATCTTTGTTAAACGTTTCTTCGTCAATTTGTAATTTTTGTATAGTCGAGTTGAAGTTTTTAATAACAGAAGTTGTAACTGAAATTTGATTTTTGATTAAGTTTTCCAATTGATGTTCGTCGTTATTTAGTTTATTTATACAATTAGTATAGTACTGGCCATCTTCAGCATCTAAGTTTCCAGTTATGGATTTGAATATTGTACCGATACCGTTAAGTATTCCTCGTTTATATCTTTTTGTGTCTGAAAAGATTTCGTCAAATTTTGTTTTTATAGAGTTGGATATTTGCGTCAAAAGGTTAAAGTCTGTTTTAATTTCACTCGTAAAAATAATTGACTTGTGATCACCATTATTGAGAGTGTACAAGATTCTGTCTAAGATATTTTGATTTTTGTCAAAAGCTATTTTGAGGAATGAAATGTTTTTATGCACTAGCAGAGTCCATTTGTCATTTGTCACCACGATGTCCGTGTCTTAGTAGTATACACCAACAGTATTATTGATCGGGGTAATTTTGTATTGACAGAGTGCTGATCCGAACAGCAGGAGAAACCTGAAAATAAATTTAATTTTCAGTAAATGGTTTCATTCTATCGAAATTTACTTTAGTTTCTTGTTTTGTTTCGAGATTTAATAGGGTAGCAGAATTTTGGAAAATTTCTTTTATTTTAAAAGGTCCGTTAAATTTGTTTTGCAATTTGTGTTTGATTTGCGATTCTTTTACGCAAACTAAGTCACCTATTTTGTACTCAGATCGTTTTTGGGGAACATTTCTGTCGAAACGAACTTTTGCTTTCTCTTTTTGAGATTGTGTTCGACTACGGGCTATTTTATAGAAGTGGGATATTCTGTTGTTTAAATCTCTAACGTATTTGGTTATTAACTCTTTTTGGTTATATAAAGTTTCAGGTGGTCTGTTAGACGTATGACCAAAGATAAGTTCATATGGGGTGAAACCGTGTGTTTTATTTACCGAATTGTTATAACATATTACTGCATATGGTAAAATCGTGAACGGATGTTCGTTCGGGTTTTCAGTTTTATGAATTCTTATCATTTCAGCTAAGGTAGCATGAAATCTTTTTATTGATCCGTTCGATTGGGGATGTCCTACGCTTGAATAAGTTAATTTTATGTCGTAGAGGGTGCAGAGATCTTTGAGCAAACGGTTGTCAAATTCGCCACCGTAATCGCAATGGATTCTTAGCGGGGTACCGTAATGTTGAAAGTATAACAACAAGGTATTTACGACGGATTTTGCGGATTTGTCTGGGACTGCATAGGCCTGTGTGAATTTAGTTAATTCATCGCGAATGGTTAAAGCGTAATTTCGAGTTGGGAATTCGAACAAATCGATATTAATTCTTTCGAATGGCGTTCTTGGGGTTTCTGTGACTACTAGAGGGTTATTCAGGTTTTTCCGGCATACTTTAGTCTTTTGGCAAGTTTCGCAATTTTTTATAAAATTTTCAACGTCTTTAGTTAGACCTTGCCAAGTGTATTTTTCTCTAATTCTTCTAATCGTTTCATTTATTCCGCGATGTAGATTATTTTTACCAAAATGATTTTGCTCCAATATTATTGGAATTTCATCTTCGTCGGCAGTTCTGACGATATCTTGACAAATTTCTACTTTTAAGTCTTTTTCTGCAAAAATGAATGATAAAATTTCAAGTATAGGGAGATCTAGATTATTTTCAACAAAGTATGTCTTAGAGAGATCTAGGACATCTTGATTTTTAAATAATACCGAAAATAGATGTTCAATTACAGATTCGATATCAAAAGGTAGAGGGATGATAAAATATCTCCTATGTCTGACTGTTTTGCTCGATACAATATTGATTTTATCGTTATGAAATTCGGGGTTTTCTTCGAATATGTCCTCGATAATTTTGTGATGTAGGTCTTGTAAGTTGTTTTGTTGGAAGAAGGTTATAATATCTTTATGTTCTCGATACAAAAGTTGTTTGTTCGAGGCTTTGATTTTCGAATAGTCAATCAAAGATGTTGTTTTATATAAGTTGGCGAAAGTTTCAAATTCTTGGGAAATTTGTTCGTTAGTGATTTCGTTATTATCGTCTGGGTTTTCGTCGTCGTCTGACTCTTCGTCATTCGCGGCTAGGACCTTTGAATAGAATTTGGAACATTCGGAAAAATGATTAATTTTGATTCTGGAAAGTGCGTTCGCGTTCGTATTGATTTTGCCTGGTTTATAAATTATTTCGTAGTCGTACTCTTCTAATTTGAGTCGCCAACGGGCAAGTCTGCTTCCTGGGTCTTTTATAGAGAATAGCCAGGTGAGTGGTCTGTGGTCGGTTACAAGCTTAAACTTTCTACCGTACAGATATGGTCTAAAGTGCTTTACACTCCATACTATCGATAAAAGCTCGCGTTCAATCGTTGAATACTTAGTTTCTGCACTGCACAAGGTTCTAGAAGCATAGGCAATGGGTAAATCTTTGCCAATAGGCCCCTGGCTCAGCACCGAGCCGATGGCAAATGGGCTCGCATCAGTGGTTAGAACGAAAGGTTCATCAAAGTTAGGGTAGATTAATATCGGAGTTGTCGTTAATGTTTGTTTTAAATTTTGAAAAGAATTTATGCAATCATTATCGAAGAGAAATGGTATGTCTTTTTGTAGTAGTTTTGTTAAGGGCTTGGTAATCTTGGAGAAATTAGGGATAAAGCGCCTATAATATCCGGCTAAGCCTAGAAATGATTTAATTTCTTTTGGATTTTTCGGCTGGGGAAAATTTAAAATAGCGTCAACTTTCGAAGGGTTTGGTTTTACGCCGTCTTTTGTAATTAGGTGTCCTAAATAAGCGACTTCCTTGCGGAGAAACTCGCATTTGTCTGGTTGAATTTTGAGGTTGGCTTTTTGAAGGCGTTTAAAGACTTCAGTTAGACGGGAAATGTGTTCGTGAATTGTAGGAGAGTAAATAATGATATCGTCCATGTAGACGAGACATCGTTCATTTTGAATACCTAACAGGATGTTATCCATAACTCTTTGAAAAGTTGATGGAGCGTTTTTGAGTCCAAATGGCATTCGCACGAATTCATAATGACCGTTCTCAACTGTGAAAGCAGTTTTTTGAATATCTGCGGGATTAATTTCAATTTGGTGGAAACCAGAAGCCAAATCTAAGGTTGTAAAATATTGGCATTTGCCAAGTTGGTCTAAAAGATCGGAAATGTTGGGCAGAGGATATTTGTCACCGATTGTAACCTCGTTGAGTTTGCGGTAGTCGACTACAACGCGCCATTTCTGTTTACCAGAAGCGTCCAGTATTTTGGGAACTACCCAGACAGGAGAGGACCAAGGTGAGATTGAAGGTTGAATAATACCTTGACTTAACATTTTCGATACTTGGGACTTAACTTCTTCTTTATGGACCTGAGGATAACGATACGATTTCGTAAATATCCGTCGGGAATTGTCGGTGTCAATAGGGTGTTTGATTTCGCTGGTAAAAGTCAAATTGTCTCATTCTAAATAGAATAAATATATCTTGAAAGTCTAAACAAAGCTGCGTTACTATTTCGGCCTCTTCTTCGTTTAGATGATCCAAGCGCAATTCGTTCCTGATTTCGAAGGATCTGTTCGTCGTTAGGTGTTGGTCAGAATTTTGCGTGTTTAAGTTAAAAATTGACTTGAATTTTTGTACTGGTTCCAGGTTTAGGTTTGAGAAGTTTATGGTTTTTGGGATGGCGTTTGCGTTTATTATTGAAGTTAAAAATTCTCCATTGTGATCGATTTTGACAATGGCATTTGGTAAGCGTATTTTCTCGTTCTCCTGGGCTAACAGTATAGCCTCGGTATTTCGCAGGTTACATTTTAGTTTACAGATTTTTTCCATGCGAGGTTCAATAGAAATTAAATTTTTGATGTTGCTTAAATTTGAATTTTTTGTATCAGAATTAATGGTTGGTTGTAAAGGTAAATTTACCGTAGTTTCTTCTGTAACTTTAAATAGTGGTACGGTTTTGAAATTTGTGACTAGTTGTTTGTTTTTAAAATCTACTTTACATTCCTAATGTTCTAGAAAGTCTGCGCCTAGTAGTCCATCAAAATCTATATCTAGATTATAGATATAAACTTTGTGTGATTCATCTGAAAAGGGAATGAGAACAGATTCGTTGATATAAATTTTTTGATCAGTAATACCCTGTATAATTACATTTTCAGGAGATCTACGTCTATAATTTTCAGCTGTTTTAGGTTTAAAAATTGATATGCCTGCACCTGTGTCAATTAAGATTTTAAATTTACCAGTTGCGTCTTTCATATAATAGAGATTTTTTGAGTTTACGGTTAGTAAGGTATGCGGGGGTGTATTTAAAAGAAGTTCAGGGACGGGTCGAAACTGTCGTTGAGATTCATAGTTTGTATTTGAGTTTCTAGATCCGTAATTGGTTCGAATTGGTCTGTTTGTTGTGTTGGGGTATCCTTGGGGTACTCCGGGTCTAAACGAAAATCCTGAGGATTAGCAGTATAATCCTCGTACTGTTCATATTGAGAATTAGCTGTATAATTCTCTTTAAAATTTTGGTTAGTTTCGAAATTATAATTTTCATAACTGTCACTTGCATTTTGATAATCGGGTGAATAGTCATTGTATTGATTATTATAATCACATTGATCGTCATAAGGTTCATAGTTCAAATGATGTATTTTTTGCTGATTAAAGCGATTAAAATTTGGGTTGGGTTGGATAGCAGAGGGTCTTTGTTGATTGAAATTCGGGTTCAGCCTTATGGCTGAGGGCCTGTTTTGCTGCGATTGATTTGGCTGATTGTTGTGAGGGAATGTCCTCTGGCCAAATTGATTGTTTTGAGAGAAATTTTGGAAATTTGGGTTTCCTTGATAATTTGGTCTCTGGAAGTTTGATGTCGATGGCATAGACAGTTGCTGTTGCCTTGTACGGCATTCGTTTATTACGTGTCCATTGCGCTTGCAAAATGAACAGAATTTTTGTTGGAAATTTGAAGTTGGTCGTTTTTGTTGTAAAGCGGGATTTTTGACCGGACTATTTTTCGGAAATTTCTGTTGCTCGAAATAAGAGAGTTGTAGCTCTCTACGAATTCTACTTACAGCTTTCAATATATTTGGAGGGTTGCTGGCACGTATGATGCGGCCTAAGTTTGGTTCTAAGCCCGTTAGTAAGTTATTTAAAGTCATCGTTTCGATGAGGTCGGATTGTGCGGTTCTTTGCGTTGATGTTAAATTTTGCTTTTGCACTGCAGCGTGCATTTTCGCATTGTGCGTTTGTAAACGCGAAACAAATGTTAAGGCGGATTCACCGGGTAATTGGTGAATTCGTTGTAGATCCTGAATTAGGGCCGTTAGATCTCTGGAATCCCCAAAGTGGGTTTCCAATAGTGCTTTGATTTCTAGCCAGGTGCCAGGGTTACGAGAATTTATTAATTCGGCAGCTTTGCCTTTCAATTTATTTTTTATGTGGACGGTCAAAAGAATTTTTTGATCTCCAATTGCCATGCTTTGGGCGCAATGACAGGAGTTGAGGAATGTTTGTAAATTTATGGCATTGCCATCAAATTCAGGTATTAGAGAGAATATCTCAGAGAGCTTGTAATGCTCAATTTGCTCTGGTTGTTGTTGTTGTTGTAGTTGTTGTTGTTGTAGTTGTTGTTGTTGTTGTAGTTGTTGTTGTTTTTGTTCGGCTGATGCCGGTGCTGTTGGTTGAGCTGTCTCTGGTTGAGCTCTATCTGGCATTTTGCTTTTTGTATTTAGAAATTACTTGGACAAAAAATTGGTTGCGTATCAGCAGTATGATACGATAAATTAAATTAGCTTGTTACGTTGAGTGCGTAAATGGATTGTATATTAGCTGTATAATACACAATGTTTCGTATTAGCAGTATAATACGAAAATAAATAAACTTAAAATTAAATAAACTTGTTTCGTTGCGTTTGTAAAGGAATGGATTTCACTTTGACAATAGAACTGGCTTTGTGCGCCGAGTGTATTAGCAGTATAATACACTTTTAATAAAATAAGTTGCGAAAAATAATAAAATAGTAAAAATGGTACGAGATGATTCTTAAAATGACTTACGGTAGTTTTGTTTCCATGGGTAGGTTCTTCGTCCGTCAAGGGATTGGGATCCGCCACCACCAGTGAGGAAGGTCTCCTTGTTCTCGTAGATGTACACGCACTAGTTAGACACCTTCTGCAGATGATCTCCTTGTTCTCTTACGCTTCACTACCAGTTAGGCTTCTTGTTCTGATGATGTTTACGGATCCTACCGACTGCGCCAATGTTAGATCACGGTTCACATGAATGACTTTTTAAAAACTTTTATTTAGTTACATGGAGCCAACGTTGGCTCTTGAAGAAGGAATATAATAATAATTAGAAGTGTTTCATTCTAAGTGAGTTTAATAACTGACTTTACAAAGCATGTCTAGTCGTATTTATAACATACAGAACCTGAGTAAGCAAAATATAGAACAAAGGAAATGCAATTCGACAGTCAGCATAAAATGTGAGAAACAAAGGTGAAATATAATATCTCTAAGATAAGCGATTAATAAGAGAAGTCGTTATCATGTAATATGATATACATGTGGAGGTTTGTTATGACTAAGTCTTTATAATAAGCGTATAATTTTATATAATATATATACAGGGTGGTCACCCTATTCTTTTTTAAATGTGACTTAGGAGAATAATATTTCATATGCAACTAAAACAATTATCAAGGAAGAAAGCTATGGACAAAAATATTCAGGTCACCATAAAAAAATTGGGAAAATATGTGACGGATGGCAACAATATTTCGCTTGTAGTTAAAATAATTGTCAAAAAATATATAAAAGAATTATGAAAAAATGTGAAGGAAAATATGTAGTTAACTCAACTGTCAGGAAAGAAAAATATGAAAAATATACAAGGTGGTTACATGACAAATAATGGTGGATATAATATTTGGACTGCAGTTGACACAGTTACCGAGGATGAAATCTGGTATATTTTTAGCGAAATGTATACAAAGTGATCACTCCAAAAAATAATTAATTAAGAAACGGCGGAGGAAAATAATTGGAATGTACTTGTTACTATTGCCAGGAAGACAAGTTAAACAAGTATAGAAGTTGATCTTCCTACAGGAAAAATACTAATGGTGCGGGAGCTAAGTGGCTTTTTCGGACACTCATCGTTACAAGCATTTTCTATGCGCTGATTAATTCTAACGAATTTAAATAACGACAAAATAGACTTCTGGCATATGTCAGCCCGTCGAGTTGGCCATGGTTCAAGATATAAAAATCAGTGAAATTATATCATCGTTACAAAGCCAATTTTTTTTGTGTGTATACATTTTATGTTTAGAATGAATAAAATAGGATCGTCTGAAAGTGTGGGGCCATCAGGGGCGCAACCAGAAAGGTCAAAGAGGTAAAAAAACGGAGTTATACAACATGATCGTTACAAACTTTTTTAGGATTGAGCATGTTTACTTAAATGTTTTGAACACAGAACACACAACAAAATTCCTAGAAAGAAACTCCCGTCAGTAAGGCTAGCCAGAAAGAAAATGTTTAGGATTTTTGAAGAAAATTGGATTTCTTTTCGCATATTTCATCTCAGAACTCTAAACTCATCGTTACAAGTTCTGGCTCCTTTTTAAACCTAAATATAAGCTCCTTGAACAATAATAGCCTCCCCATAAAGTTCTTAGTGTCAACAAAAGTACCATAGGCTCTTAAATATACAGGAATTTAACACTTTCGGCTAACTTGACTCCGTACCGTGCCTCAGATGTATTGTATCATTATTACCTTTCTGGCTGCGCCTCCTGACGACCCACACTTTCTGGCGATCTTATTTTATTCATTCTAAACATAAAATGTGTACATACAAAAAAAAATGAGCATTGTAACGACGACTTGATTTCACTGATTTTTAAACAGTGTTCGTGACGCTCCTGACAGGAGGTAAGTTTTGCGAAAATAATTAGCAGTCTATTTTTATCAATCAACAATATTGCAAAATTATTTGCGTGAATTGTTAAATAATAATACTCCAAGCTAAAAATGCCTATACACACATTAAAAATGAGAAAAAACGAAAAACCTTAAAATTTGAGGTTGTGTTAGTTATACGATGCACATGCCCAGGTAATTGTAGGACCTTATTGCTCGCGCCATCTACTGAAGTAAATAGAAACCATGCACTTATGAAGCCATTATTATAATAGGAAAGTGCCGTACGTCGGACCACCTATTTAATCCACCGTGCTCTCTACATTGTATCCATATACAGGGTGTTTCTTAATGATATGCTAATATTTCAGGGTGTGATTCAGTGGCGGCTCGTGATATTTTCTGCAGAATAGGCTTGATATTTTGAAAGTGGGAGTAAAAGATATTAATTTGGAAGATTGGAAGATATGCTGCTTCTTTCAAAGGGAGGTTCGGCCTCCCCTGCCTCCCCTGACGATCCGCCACTGCTTAGGTCATTTTATGAAGAAAAGTTATATGAATATATGTCCGCAAAGGCTTAATTTTTTTTTAAATCGTTATTTTGTAATATCTCAGAAAGCACTTTAGATATTATTTTCAGTTTCGGCATGTATTAATAAGATATAAAACCACGTATTTTAGTTAGAAAAGTCCTCTGATATTTTTTACCAAAAAAGTGGTACGCTACTGATATTTTTCCAGGTGGATATTTTTTCTGATTAGCCTGGTCAATTCTACATGAAAATGATCTCTCGCGTTTTCTCGCCACAGTTCTTGATTAAAACAATATTAAATTATATAAGTAATAAAAGTATATCGACTAATAATTTTTGAACACATACATGTAGTTATCCTGGAATAAATGTTTTTATAATAGTAGGTATATTGTGTATTTAGGTGTGAAAGCAATACATTCCCGGATGACGATGCAAATTGTCAACAAGCATCGAAGCAATCGAACAAGCAATTGGCAACAAGCATCGAAGTATACATAACTATTTTTTCTTAAATCACAATCAATATTATTATAAATTAAGGAATTTGTATTAATGCATAACATTTCTTCATTACGATCTAACTATACTTACTAATAAATGCAATTTTAATGTGAGTTGGTTTGTTTGCGTGTATTTATTTACTGTCTAAAATATACATAAAAAACCGTACGGGAATGTTACTTCCCCGGCCTAGGCTAGGAAAGTAACATTCCCGTACGGTTTTGTTGATCGTTGCTTGGCAACGGATCTTTTCCGGTCTGTTTTCTGATAGTTTCTTAGTAACGGACTAAAATACTAGAATTGTGCATTTTTCGATCTGAAATCGCGCCGAAAATGTAGACATTGCCGATCGATTTCAGAAAAACATAATTTTCAAAACAATATTTGTTGACATAAGGTAAGTTGTTGGTGTTCAAAACCATCTAATCGTATTATTTCTTCGATTTTTAGTGATTCATTGAATTTATTTTATTTTTTCGCTGTTTTTATTCGAATATATCAGTAAATATGGTGAATTATACGAATGCGGAAATGGCGACAATGCATTACGTATATGGTTTCGCAGATGGTAATGCAACAAAAATCAGAACTATGTAACTGGAAAGATATCTTAATTGTATCCGTACCATATTTTAAGAGTACAGGCATTACTTCTCAGGAATTTTCCACAGCATGTGAACTTCTGTTAGTGGTATACATTCAGAATGTTACACTAAACCCGCAGTTTGAGTCACAAATTATGTTCACACACAAAGCAAAGCAAATTTTTCTAGGATGCTATTCGAAATTTCCATAATAATCATGTGTGGGTGGACGAGAACCCCCCTGCCATAACCGAAACCTATTTTAAGAGCAATTTTCGGTTAATGTATGGGTAGGAATTATTGGCAATAACTTTATACGCCCTTTTTTTCTGCCAAGAAGCCTTAATTGACATTCTTACCTGCATTTTCTCCAAGAAGAACTACCTCTGTTGCTCTGTTGCTTGAAGATATTAATTGCGTTAAGGAATCAAATGTGGTACATGCACGATGGAGCTCCTGTTCATTTCAGTGTAATTGTTCGCGATCATTTACATGTAGTTTATTCTAATCGTTGGATCGGTCGCGGAGGACCTCAGCAATGATCAGCAAGACCCCCGCTCAATAGTTTGAATTTCTTTTCGTGGGGTCATCTTAAAACCCTGGTGTATAAAACTCCCATTAACACTTTAGAAGATTTAAGAGAGCGAATAGATCCCTCGTGTGAAACAATACTGAATACGCCAGGAATATTTGAACGACTGCGTAATTCGATGCGAAGACGGGCCATTTCCAACAATTTTTATAATACAAAATTATCATTATCAATATTTTAACAATTAGTTTTAATTTGAATTTAATTGTGTGCGTCTGTCGAGAAAAATGCAAGAGACCGTTTTCATGCAAAATTGACCGGGCTAATAAAAAAAAATACATGGAAAAATGTCAGTTTGGTAAACAATATCAGAGGACATGTTTGCAGGGATGCCACTGATGGAGCGATAAAATAACTTTCCCAACTAAAATATATGATTTTAGAATCACACCCTGAAATATTAGCACGTCATTAAAGAACACCCCCTGTATCTTTGATGGTTTAATCTGTAATATTGAGCTTACTTACTGATTTCTATGTTTACCGATTATTATAATTAAACTAGTATATAGTCATTTTTGTTAGGTAACATTGATTATTTAATTCATGGTTAGTTAAGTAATTCTGTTTGTTGCAATATATGAAAATTGCGTGAAAATTGCACGCGAAAATTGCAAAATTGCATTATTTATTTATTATTATTTATCTTTATTTTTGCAAACAAATATGAAAAATAGGTCACAGATGTAAGATTGAACTAAAAGAATTTGTATTTATCATGTTGCTTAATTAACATGTACATCAGCCTCCAGAAAATAAAGGGAAGCAGATGGAATTATTTGCCAGTTTTTACTTTTATTTTATACTAGACTATTTCATAAATGATCGACTCGTAGGAAGTTCCTTTGAAATAAATTGGTACACAATTGATTCATTGTGTTACATTCGCTGTGAATTTGAGTTGTTCTGTGTTTCTCAATAGGTATAATGGGCTATGTAATCGGCTCATTGCGCTCTAAGTGTCTGAAAGACCAAGTAAAGAAGTGATTGTGGGGAAATGGCTCGGAATGGCGCGAGGAAGGAAACTGTTCGATCTGAAGGCGAATAAGGCTTGAGAAGAGAACTATGGGTTGTCATCGCGTGATGCTTCTACAGGCTTTGTACCCGCAATTAACACCATTAACGTTTCCCTTGCTGCTTTGTTGTAGATATACTGGCTTGTTAAATAAAAACAGATGAAACTTACTTTTCTGTTTTTTTTTCTGGCAATCTGCTTCTTTAATACAAATATAAAATATATTAAATACACCTGTATTCAAGCGTATAAAATATAATATACTTCGTTAAAAGGTAGTTTTAAAAAAAGAGTATTATTAGGTATTCGTATTTACATTGGCGTTGAATAATATAAATAAACTCTTGCTAAAGTCAGTTGGAAAGTCAGAAGAAAGGCGGACAAAACGCCGACGTTTGATATGTGCCGCTGTTCAAGTACCATCGCGGTAAAGATCAGGACATCCAGTGGCCATACTTAGAGGATAAGCAAGACATCCTGATGTGGACGTCTTAAACTGGGTTACCCCAGATTTCGGACCTCCTGTGGATATCCTTTTGAGACTAATTGGGATTGCCCATGGATGTCTTCAGCCCATGGTTGTCCATCGGGAAAATGGTTACTTCAATACGGAGGACTGAGGATTGTTTTTTAAATTGTTGTACAGTCCACAATATAGGTTTCAGTCCGCCATATTGAATCCACCATCTTGTCTTTGCAAATTCTAGCGTCGAATTCGTAATCAACGAGTACAAATACTGATTTTAGTGTACGTATTATGAATATTGGTCAGATTTTTGAGATTTGCCCCCACTATATGTGCGTCGTTAAGTGGTTCAGAATTTACTTGCAAGATTTGACCTAAACATACTAACTAACATACAAACAGGTGAAATTAAATAAAAGCTTCTTAAAAGAGTTATTTCAATACGATTTTCGTGAAATAATTCGAAGATTATTTACATTGAGCGAAAACATGCTAGAGACGAATTAATAAGAAACCGACTAAATTGAGGATGAATTTCATTTTCTTCCAATTTCTCTAGACTAAATGGTTTCGGACATGTGAAAGTAAAAAGATGCCTCCGAATGTTTATAAGACGAAGTATTTAGTTTAAATCTTAAATGTCTCAAAAAATATGGCGCCTACGTCAAAAATGCTAACGAACAAAATGCAAGACTTAATTAAATTCGGCTTTCAAATGAATTTATATACTATATATACTTATAGCATAAAAAGTAAGTAAGTTATGACAAAAACAATGTGCTTCACGTTTTTTTAATAAAAACGTCGCCATTTTGTTAATGTCAGTAGTCAGTAATTAAAAAATTATATCATGTACAGTTTTTCGTTAACATATTATTATGATCTAGACGCCCAATTTTTTTCGTCCGTTTATAATAATTGCTTTAGAAAAAAAAAAGACATTTTAAACAATGAAGGGATTTGAAAAAAAACGTTAAATTATTATTTCTTTACAAATATCTCAATAAATATTAGTTTCAGCAAAAAAATGGTGGACAAATAAAGCTTATAAATACTGGGAAACAATTCATTTTATATATTTATGTAGGATTAATCGTTTCGGAGATTTAAGTTTATAGATGGCATCCGAACGTTTATAGGATGAAGTATTTAATTTAAATGTTGAACGTCTTTGAAACTATGACACTTCCATCAAAAGTTTTAAGGAACAGAATTAAAGAAAGTTAATCAATCTTTAAAACGATTTTTTGTTAGTTTCTGTATCATAAAGAAATAAAGAAGTTATGACCGAAACAATGTGCGATTTCACATTTTTTTAGCATTTTGTTATTGTAATTGTATAGTAATTATTTTTTTTTCGAAATGCTGTTTTTCATTAATATAGCATAGGTATAGCATCACCTATAGATGCTCAATTTTTCTTGTCGGTTTAAAACACTTGCTTTAGAAGATATTTCCATCCTCCATATGGAAGTAACCATTTTGAATTTTTTAATTTTGGCTTCAGATTAGTAATCAGCGATCCCAAAAACACAAATCTTCTACGCTTCGAAAATAAATCAGTAATACTTTTTCAAATTTTACGAAAGGTAATGCCCATTATTGAACTAAACCTTCGTGCTACATTTTAGCGCAAAATATTTATTCAAATTGCTAAAAACCAATAATAATTTCGAAATTTCCTTCGCTTGTTCTTTAAGTACATGGACTCGTAGGAGGACTATTTTGTTTCAAAATGTAAATTGTTACATGTATTTTACAATGAAATTAAAAGAAAATCTTCATTTAAACCGTTTTTTTTTTTAAGTTGTCTATAATTTTCAAAATATACCTAGTTATAAACAAATTGAAATAACTATGGATGTTTTATTAAACCAAAAAAGACAAACGAATTGTGAAAATAGATGAAAACATTTTGTTAAAAATATTAATGATTTATTTGCACGTGTGGGGCCGAAATACGTCAGCTTTTGCGTTCAGGTCCCTTATAAATAAACAAATCGATATTTCCTCATGAAATGTTTAGTTGTTGTTTTCCTATATTTATATTTTTGCTATTTGAAACTAATCCTAAATTAAAATTTTAAAATTACATCGAATAAAACGGATTTGAGGACATAACAATTTTTTAACAATATTCTTATTTTTTTGTCACAAAAGGGAAAATCAACCTGACCTGAACAACTATCCTTATGTCCATATCTACAACTTTGTAAAACTTTTAACATTACTGATACAATAAAAAGAAAAATGTGTCACGATCAGGATTTGAAACCGAGACGTTCGCATCCTGGAACAAAAAGCGCTAGTCATCTTAGGGACATGTTATACGAGAGCTAATAGCGCCGCGTTTTTAACGACGCGTAAACGTCTGTTGATTGGTGCAAGGACAGTACCGTGTTGCCGACTATACGAGCGCTTTCGACGCTGGCGAATCCACGTTAACCGGACGTTGGGCGTTACCAACGCAATCAGATGCGTTAATTTCGCATCGTTAGTAGCGCGAACCTTCTACTATACGGGGAAATGAAGTAAGCGATGTTAACAATGGCCAAAAACGCGGTAAATAATAAGGCTCCAACGCGATTTAGCGTCATGTTTAGTTTGTTCCCCTGCCCATCAGTTTTCGGCGTTATCAACGCGGCGCTATTCGCTCGTATAATATCGCCCTTACACACTGAGCCATCTTACGATTAAAGTCTGATTTGTAAAGCCATAATATAACATTTATACCCTTTTGTCGACTTTCGGAGAGCTGAGTTAAAAATATAAGTATTGGAGATTAACCAGTCCAAATTTTAAGAAGAAATACCTATCAATTTACTTATTTATAAGCGACTGAATCACAAAGACTGACACGTCTCGGTCACAAATGCAAGCAGATCATTATGTTTTTTAGAGAAATGTTAGATATTTAATCTATTTTCATAATTTTCTTACCGTGTTTGGTTTGATAAAAAATACACGGAGTTGTCTGAATTTGTTTATAACTATAATTTTGAAAATTATAAACAAATTATAAAAAAAACTTTAAATGAAGATACAATTTTTTTCTAAATAAGTATCAATGTAAAACTTTGAACATTTTGAAAAAAAAATTGGCCTTCGACGAGTCAATAAGCAATTCATTTTTTTTCTTTATGTTAACGTCCTGGCGACATTACGATCTGCCGCAGCTGAGACTCAAACTCAGGAGAGGAGAGTGACTAGCCGTGTTTTCTCTCACACAACCGCGGTCTAGCCCACTGCTACCATATCAGCAACACACGTGAAAGGCGCCTCTCACACCCATACCCTAGCCAGGATTTGAACCCAGGACCCCATGGTCGCAAGCTAAGCACTGCGCCACTTAGTCCATGATTTCAAAATCTTTTTCTATTTTTGGTCGTTTGATTAAATATTTTGAGCTAAAATCTGGCAGGAAGGTTTAGTTGAATATAGTGCATAGTTTCACTAACTTATCCAAAAATTACACAAAAATGACGATTTTACCAATTTTACCAATTTCATAGGTCTAGTTTTATTCAAAATGTTATTGCAAGCAATTTGGTATTTTTATTTTTGCGATACGATTACTAGGACCGGAGATAATAAGGAAAATGGCAGAAAATTTGAGTATTGAAACAAAAATTGTTTAAATTTTACAAGAAGCAATGGAACGATTAAAATTTCTGCAGCCAGAGAATTCCTTATTCACCTATTTTGATGCTGAATTTGACTTCACTATAGGTATAAAGATATTTTGTTGAAAATTGTGGACTATTTTCTTGTCCACCGATAATATTTTCCGAAAAATAAAACCTCATGAGATTAGAACATAATTTGATATTGAGGAGCTTTTAAAATCATGGTATATGAGGTATTACCTACTTAAAATTATTACCTACCATTTTCTCAGAATATTCAGGGGATATAAAATTGTCTTTATTAGAAACGATTTCGTGTTTGATCATTAATATTCCCTAATAGGCAATTATAATTCATCAGTATCAAAAAAATGTATCGTTACTTACACTGTAAACGGTCCCAATGGATTTCAGAAGGAAACACTGGTGGGTGGGTACTTAAAGGGAGTTAAAAATTGAATCACGCTGATTGTTGAGAGCGACCGGAATCCATTACGCTGCTATTAGGTTGCAAACGTTCAAAGAAGCGCTAATGTCTCGTAATGGCGCACATTGTCCTTCAATACTTCAATCATTCCCTCTGCGAAATAAGCTCTTTACGTTCTTCACCACTTCTGCCTTTCCTCTGTGCGCTAGATTTAGATCTCACTGAAACGTATAAAATTCGATACAAATTTCACTAAGTGATTTAAACACAGCCGACCCAAGTAATTACTTTAAAATTTAATGGTAAGACTACTTGAGTCCTAAAAATTAATTTTAATTCTTCACCGCCTGTATAAATGATTAAATATTAAATAAAAGTAAATGGATATAAGTACTGGTAAAAAAATGATAATTATACAGTGTATTTCAATAAAACATATCAATATTTCTATAGTGGCTATTACATAAAAAAATAGCGGAGTTTGCTTGATAAATGCTTTTCCTAATGTGAATATTTTTGGGAAATTGAGGTACCGAATGTTGATATATATTTTCTTGCACCACCTACCTTAGAGATGGTATGTTATTTGAAATACCCTATGGAAGCTAATATATTGACACTAAAGCTTAAGTCTCTGTCAAACACTATCCAATGCCAATATTTATTCAATTAGCCAAAAAATAGTGGGATAAAAAAATATGGTGATTTCCACTTGTCGACTTTTCAATTGATTGTTAATCTTCTTGAGAAATTTTAAGCCAACATATATAAGAAACTGGTGAAGCTTCGGTTATTTGAATGTGCAACGAAAACGGCACTGACACAAGCATATAGCGTATACGTAAATGCTACATAAATTTTGTTTAACAGAAGTAACCTGTTATGTAACACGTGACGCATAATTATACTAGCACCTACAAATGTTAGCTAAACGTGGACATGATTTTTACTTCTCGCAATGTAAGTTACAAGTAATTAATATGTAAACTTTTTATCTCTTTAAGACGCTATATAAGGTATGTGAAATTGATATTGTGACATGTTTCCACCTCTAGGAAACCACTCTTGCAAATTCCGTGGGTTCCAAAAATTATAACAAGAGATAACCACTAACACACTTTATTAAATAATTTACTGAGTACTTCACAATTCTATTATTAACTTAAATGAACTTTACTGACAAAAAATAACAGTGTTTATCACTTTGTTTTCACTTTGGAGTCTTAACCTCACTTGTCACTGGACAATTCAAAACTTCTTTTTTCTCCGCCGAGAATAGGGCCTTATATACCTCTAGTGATTGCTTCCTGAATTATTCTAGAAACGGCGCGGCGTTATCTAGAAGTCCCTTTTCTCTAATGTTCCAGAACATTTCTACTGTTTCTACTGTCTCACAGATGGCATAGCGTACAACATGATGTATTTTGTTCATATATTTAGTGCTGCCCATCCCCAAGGGGTGGATATTTGTAACACTGCCCCCTCCTTAAGCCTGACCGTCCCGGTCAGGCAATTCAGCCTCTTTCACATACTTCGCCAGTCTATCCAAGTGTACGATCTTCATCTTGGACTTTTTGCTTCGTTGAATCCGATAAACGATATCATTAATTCGGGTAATAACGGTATACGGTCCATCCCAAGGAGGTTGAAGTTTCGGGAATCTCCATTCCTTCCGCTGTGGGATCTACAGCCAAACCAGATCCCCCACCTTGAATCCCCCTGTACTGGCATTCTGATCATAACGAGCCTTCAATCGGTTACTAGCTTTGGTAATCTGTTCTCGGTCATTCTTCGGCTGTTCTCGACTTTCATTTCTGTAGTTGTTCGTGGAAAATGGTTCCCCATTGGCAGCACAATTCTTACACTTGCGACACCAGGCCTCCACATCCTGGCGACTATTAACCCAATAGAACCGTTCCCGTGCTCCACTTAATGTCTTGTTTATGCCGAAGTGTCTGGTGGACTTTTCATTATGCGCTTCCTGGAGTACTTCTGGTACACTACACCTGGGAATCACTAGACGCATGGCAACCTGTTTCCAATCTGGGCTTTCCCATGTTCTCCTTAACGTCTATGACCGTAAGTGAATCCCATTGTGACCATAAAGCCTTCAGCCCCACTTCTTTGTTCGAAACATCCTTCCATACTGGACGCGTTCCCCCTTCTTTTGATCCCAACATGGGTCCGATTTCTACATTGCGCAATTGCTCTTGCCTCAGAGTTTTCTTTATCCTGGAAAATCGACCTTGACAGTGTTGACTTCAACCATGTTCGGCAATTTTCCCACCTGAGGGTAGCGCTTGCAATCTTCCTTGTCTGGTTTTCTGGATAATGCAGGAGTTTTGACTGCCTGCATTGTCAACAGCCTGGTTTTCTCGCATTGGTCGTTCAGTTTTGACAGAATAAATTGTTCGTTCCCAATCCTTAAGACTCGCATTCCTACGTCAACAATAAATCCATACTGTTCCATGATGTCCAGCCCCAAAATGAAGTCATCCGTGATGTCAGCCACGATGACCTTGTGGTCAAACCTAAATTGTCCAATCTGCAAACCCAGGTCTACTTCTCCATGAACTGTAGCCCTGTCCCCCATAGCTGTCCGGACGATCACTTCATTTTGCCTCTTGGTATCTTTATGCCCGATATAAATCCTGGCCGTACCATTGATGACGTAGTACCTGTGTCGATGGTAAACAGACATTTTCTTCCATTCACTTAGCCTTGTAACAGTTGACTATTCGAAATTCCTCGAAGCTGGGAAATCTTTATTTCTCTGGGGGCACTACATCCCATGGTACTGTTTTCGTGCTTCTCTTCAAGATTCAAAGCGTTTACTTGACTCTCCGGGTTCTGCTGTCGACAGTCTCGTTTCATATGTCCCACCTTGCCGCAGTTGTAACATTTAATACCACCACTCGACCTTCCTTTGTTTTGCTGGTTTTCCTGTTTTCCGAGGTCATCCAGTTTATCGAATAATTTTCTGCATCTCGGTCAACATAAGGTTATGGTTCGTTTCTGGTTGTGATTCTTCGAGAGTCACAGCTCGCATTCTCGACCTCGGAGTATCTCTATATGCGGCTTCTACTTTAAGTGCACGCACCAAGGCTTCACTGCTACTTTGGTGTCTCGTCAGCCTCAGAACTCGCCTGACCTCTTCGTCCCTAATGCCATCTAAAAAGGCCCCTACGGCTAATTGTTCCTGAAATTCTCTAGGTGCACTCGGATTCGCCAGGTGTGCCAGTCTCTCCATTGCAGCTTCAAATTCTTGTAGACTTTCCCCAGCCTTTTGCATCCGGGATTTCAGCTGAGCCTGGTTTAATTGGGCAAGGTGTTGGTCGCCATACCTCAAGTCTAATGCAGCTTCCAAAACTTTGAAGTCTCTTTGTTTCTCCACTGGATTTGCCTGAAGCAACTCTGAGGCTTGGCCCCTTAGCGCTAGAACTAAAGCCATAGCCTTTTCCTCATTATCCCAGTTATTCGCAGACGCAGCTGCCTCAAATTGTCTTTTGTACGTCGTCCAGGAACTTTGGTCGTCAAAAGAAGGAGGTTTTAGTAGCTGACCTGATGATACCACTTACTGGCTTCCTCTATCTCTCAACTGTCATTTAAGCCGGTCTATTTATCCTTTGACTTCTTCTTCGAACTTGTTTACTTTCTCTTTAACTTCAGTTACTTCTCCTTTTACTTGACTGACTTCTGTCTCGACTACTCCTACTTTACCTTCGACCTTGTTTATCTCTTCTTTGACTTCACATTTTAGTACTTCATTGGCAGAAATTATAGCATCCTGTTGTATTTTCATTTGTTCGCTCAAAATTTTCCTTAATTCTTCCTGGCGTCTTTCTTGTTCTTCCATCATTTTTCTCAGTTCGGCTTTTTCTTTTTCACGTCTTGTTTCTTGCTCTTCTTTTTCTTCTTGTCGGCGCTTTCTTCCTCTTGACGTCGCTTTTCTTGTTCTTCTTTTTCTTCTTGACGTGTTTTTCCTCCTCTTGACGTCTTCTTTCTTGCTCTTCTTTTTCTTCTTGGCGTCGCTTTTCTTGTTCTTCTTTTTCTTCTTGGCGTCTTATTTCCAGGTCTTCCATAATTTTCTTCAACTCGTCTCTTTCTTCTTGACGCCGCTTTTCTTCCTCTTGACGTCTTCTTTCTTCATCCTCTTGGTGCTGCTTGTCCGTCATCTTCTTAAATTCCGCAAGTAGGTCCTTCATTTGTTTCTTTCCTGCCATACTTCTCGTTTCTATGGGCATAAGATTATGTTAAAATAAAATAAATTTAACTGTCACGTCAATATCGGTAATGGGACTTTCCAGAAAAATCTTGAAACAGCACGAAAAAGTATTATCCAGAGTCTTTTGTCACTATCTAGTTCAGAGAATTTAATGATCTCCACTAATGTCCAAATAGAAAAGTTCTAGTAATTTTCACGCACTAACACAAATGAGTCTTTCAGTGACTCTATCACTTCTCAGTTTAAAGGATTTAATTATCACACTACTGTCCTAATAAAATGTTCTACAATGTCTAAAAAAATGCACTTAACACTATTTTCCTGTTCGAAAATAATCCTCGAACAATGTCCAGTAAATTAGTCCTCTGTGTTAGCACTAACCCTCGAGAATACTTCTCGAACACTTTAGCACAACTTCAGAGCTCCTCTTGTCATAAAATTCCGCTTTCTGACGCCAATTTGTGACGTGTTTCCACCCCTAGGAAACCACCCTTGCAAATTCCGTGGGTTTCAAAAATTATAACAAGAGATAACCACTAACACACTTTATTAAATAATTTACTGAGTACTTCACAATTCTATTATTAACTTAAATGAACTTTACTGACTAAAAATAACAATGTTTATCACTTTGTTTTCACTTTGGAATCTTAACCTCACTTGTCACTGGACAATTCAAAACTTCTTTTTTCTCCGCCGAGAATACGGCCTTATATACCCCTAGTGATTGCTTCCTGAATTATTCTAGAAACGGCGCGGCGTTAACTAGAGGTCTCTTTTCTCTAATGTTCCAGAACGTTTCTACTGTTTCTACTGTCTCACAGATGGCATAACGTACAACATGATATATTTTGTTCATGTATTTAGTGCTGCCTATCCCCAAGGGGTGGATATTTGTAACAATATGTATAATTTTTATCTTTTTATGGCGTAGCATGTAGTTATTTTATATATCTACCTAGGTTCAAAATAGCACCCTGTCACTTTTTAAATATTGATGCTACTTAAGTGGAATACCTGTATATATATAAATATAGTTGGGTAATTTTGTATTTTGAATATACATCAACTTTTTAGGAAAATAATAATTTTTTTCTAAAAAATGATCATATTTCAAATACTGTTATTCAGAGGTATTCCACTTAAAAGTTGATGTCTTTTCCGGTAATTTCCGAAAGAATCATTTTTTCTGCACAATTTATAAGGAATTTACATTCACATAGCTAAGTCCAAAAATTTCAATTTTCTGGTATAAATATTTAAAGTGCTATTTTGAACATACGATAGGTATATAAAATAAGTACATTCTAAGTCGTAAAGAGATAAAAAGTGTTGAAAAATAGAAAAGTAATTACCCGATTACTCAAAAATAAGTGTATTTATCTATGATATTTTAGTAACAACATGATTATTGTGACAATAATTGTGTCGTTTAATCTAATATTAATAGTGAATAATAACATAAATAACTTAAAATTACAACAGTACATTACAATAAACAAACTAAAAAGTTCACTAAAGTAAACGAGTTTACTTGTTAGTGACAAAATAAAATTTAAAAGTGAAACATTTTTAGATAACATTTCATTGCATTGATAATATTTTGCTACATTTTAATTTCTACATCGCACATGATTTTTCTAGGTGAGTATTTTCTGATTTATAATATAATGTATGTCTGACCTGCGGGCATTTAATATCCACTTTTTTAAGGTGTTTTTGAAAGATGTGTATTTATCTATATTTCTGAGGTCAGATGGTAGGCTATTATATACTCGTGATTCTAGATACGTGAATGATTTATGACCAGCAGTTTTTATACATCTTGGTTTTTGATAGCTATTTTCTTTGGTTTTTGTATCATAGTTAAATTTAATTTCTTTGATATTAGTTTTCTTTTTGAATGTTTTAAGTGAAATTTTGAAATAGAATAGTTGTTTTGCATCAAATAACTGGCATTCTTTATATAATAAATCGCTAAGATAAGTAATACTTTTAGCGTAAATAATTCGTATTATCCATTTTCGGATAATATTTAATTGTTTTAGGTGAGATTCGTCTACATATCCCCAACCAATAATACCATAAGACAATAGAGATTGAACCGATGCATAATAAGTGATTTTCAAGTGGGCAACATTTAGATAAGTTCTTAAGTATTTGAATGTGGATAATAAACCTCTTAATTTTTTAGTCAAATTATTAACATGCAAACCTCATCTCAAGTGTCGATCTACTATAATTCCTAGGTATTTAACAGAAGTAACTTCTGGTATTTCTGAGGTGTCTTTGTTTTTTAGGGGGCCTAAATGGTAAGTGATTTGAATAGCTTGTGAATGGTAAGTAATTAGTTTTACTATAATTTATTGTTAGTAAATTGTAGTCGATTTTTAAAATTGTTTTCTGCTTTGTTTTTTAAATTTTTCCACATGTCAGATTTATAAAGTATTACAGTGTCGTCTGCAAAACTTAATATCGTACCTTCAACTTTTAGTAAGAGTAAATTGTTTATATATAATGTGAACAGCATAGGTCCAAGAACTGTCCCTTGCGGAACACCATATCTGACAGAGTTAGCAGAACTAATGCAGTTGTCAATATTTACATATTGAACCCTATCAGTAAGGTAACTTTTTAGTAAACGGAGGACATTTCCTCCAATACCACAATTTTTTAATTTGTTTAATAATAGCATCTTCAGTCGACCTGACCTGCCTTGCATGAAACTAAATTATCTGTCCGACATTATTTTAAATTTGTTTACAAATGACATTATCCTATGGTGTATGTATGTATCCTTATAATTTTTTTCAAATATTTTCGCCATATTGGAAAGAAGCGAGATAGGTCTATAACTGACTAGCTCGGTTTTATCCCTATCCTTGTATAACGGTTTGATGATACCAACTTTAAGAGCTTTTGGAAAGTATCCTTTATACACTCCTTAAAAAGAAAAGGTAAGGGTTTAGATATATAAAAGAATACCCTGACTGACTGACTGATCTATCAACGTACAGCGCAAACCGCTAGGTCTAGAAACTTACGGGGGCGGTAGATGGTTTAAAGCGCACCGTATTTCTGAAATCGCGTAAGTCAGAAACGTAATGATTCAAGCTATGGACTTTTCTGAGGAAATAAGAAGACACGTATTCGACAAAAAGAGACCCCTGAAAATGCGAATGGGAAAAGGGAGCCTTTCTGAAACGGTTAGACCTAGAAGCGTGAAATTTGGCAGAAAACTCTTTATTGGAATCTATTAGACACGAATAAGGCGAAAGTTCGATTTTCACTTTTCGAAGGTTTGAAAACGGGGGTGGTAGATAGTCTAAAGGGTACCCGTATTTTTGAAATCGCGTAAATCAGAAACGTGATTATTCGAGGGATGGACTCTGCTGAGGAAATAATAAGACACGTATTCGACAGTTTTCAAAAAGAGACCACCGGAACGGTGAACAGGGAGGGGGAAGTTTTTAAGTTTTTCGGAAACGGTTAGACCTAGAAGCATGAAATTTAGCAAAAATACTCTATATTGGAATCTATTAGACACGAGTAAGACGAAATTTCGATTTTCATTTTTTGAAGAGGTGAACACGGGTGTGATAGATGATCTAAATATTACCCGTATCTCTAAAATCGCGTAAGTCAGAAACGTGATATTCCAGCGACGCGCTCTTCTTAGGAAATAAGCATGACATCTGACACATACCCGCCCATGTGCTTTATTGTCGATTAAAATAATTATTTATTCGTTTAACTCGCTCTAACGTAAAAATAGAATAATGAATTGTTATCAAATTGCGATGCGCAATGGGTTTCCCCGAGTACTATGGATGCACGGTGAGTTTCCTGGAGTATAATGGATGAGCACTGGGTTTACCCGACTACTATGGATACGCACTGGGTTTCCTCGAGTACAATGGATGCGCAGTAGGTTTCACAGAGTACTATGGATGCGCAGTGGGTTTCCCCGAGTACCATGGATGCGCAGTGGGTTCCCTCGGGCGTATTTCCTGAGTATATAGGAGCACTCAGTGAGTATGTAGTACTTCTTTACAGGCATAAGTTAGTATGTCAGTTCCATGCGTAAGAAGTCTGCCACGCGAACGAAGTCGCGGGCATCAGCTAGTTACAAAATAAAAGCTTATATCATTTCCTGAAATGATCAACATATATTAGCTCAGTAAAGGTAATAGAATCATTACTGAGCTAATATAATTGAATTGAATGACAGTTCAAACTGAGCTAATTAGTATCAACAAACTAAAGAGTTTCAATATCATTCTAATTCCCTGCGTATCTCAGCAGGAGATAATATTTTCTTCTCCAGTGATTTATACCTACTTTACCTCGCATTCCTAGTCTATTTCAAGTATTTCATTTAATTTATTTTATTAGTGTTAATCTAGGAGAGGTACAATGAATACAAGTGGTTTTTGTGTAACTAATCTATAATAGGTTAACTATATGCAAGCAGGACCGTAACCGAACCGAAACCCAAATCATATAGTGATCTTCGTCCAATCAGTATATTACCCGTAATGTCAAAAAGTCTAGAGAAAGTCATTCAACATCAGATGTACGATTATGTAATTAACTCGAAGATAATATCAAATTTTCAGTCAGGTTTTAGGAAGGGGTATAGTACTACGTCCCTACTAATGAATGTATCAGACAAAATAATAACATCCCTTGATAATGGCCTAGCCACAGCACTTGTGTTATTAGACTTCTCTAAAGCCTTTGACACTTTAGATCACTCTCTGCTTTGTGCCAAACTTAATTTTTATGGATTTGATCCTGTTTCGATAAATTTTTTCACATCGTATCTCACGGGTCGACAGCAGAAAACTGTGCTGGAAGAATCATTTTCTAGAACTGGTTATGTAACGTCAGGTGTGCCACAGGGATCCGTATTGGGTCCTTTGTTGTTTTTAATATACACGTCAGACATTTTTAATAAAGTCGAATATTCTAACATGCACGCATTTGCGGACTCAAATTTCTTATTCGTTTGCTCCCAAAGATACTGAACGGCCCTGTGCTAATATTAACCTTGATCTTTTGTCAATAGCTGACTATTCTAAGGCACATAATTTGAAACTTAATTTTAACAAGTGTACCACTCTTCTCTTTTGTCCAAAACGATCAGAACAGCTAATAAAATCGCATATTAATATTCAAATAAATGACGAACCAATACATATCACAAATGTTGCTAGAAACCTTGGGGTTATATATGATTGCAAATTAAGATTCCAAGAACATGTTTCTCTCTTAATAAGGAAATCTTTCTTAGCATTAAAACTTTTATATACTAACAAAAAAATTATAAATTTCAGTTTAAGAAAAAAACTTGCCGAATCAATTGTTCTGCCGATACTTAGCTACTGTATTATAATGTATTTCCCTTGTCTTGATAAAGTGACACAATATAGGTTGCAAAAAATCCAAAACTCTTGTTGTAGATTTGTTTTTGGCCTGAAAAAATATGACAGAGTATCGGCAAAAATAAAAGAGCTTGGTTGGCTTAATGTTGATAATATTTTTAAATATCATCTGTCCATTTTCGTTCATCGTCTTCTCTACACCTCCTCACCTCGTTACCTACGGGATAAACTTTCCTTTAGACATAATGTCCACCAATTAGATACTAGATATAGAAATAAATTATCGTTACCACATTTTCATTCAACTATGTTTACAAGATCGTTTACTTATAATGCTATATAACAACCTTAGTGATGATTTGAAAAATTTGTCTCTAAACAGTTTTCGTAAAAAAGTTAAATCATTTTACTTATTAAATCAATAAACTTTTTAAAATTATTTTAACCGTGTGTATGTATGTATCTTTGTATGTATGTATGTATGTATGTATGTATGTATGTATGTATGTATGTATGTATGTATGTATGTATTTTGTTAGGTTTGTATGGTCTCTCTCTTTGTTTTATTATATATGTATTATTATTTTAAGCAATATAACTTAACTGTAATTTTTTGATTATTTAACTTTTCTTTCAAGTTTCTTTTCTTTCCTTTTTATTACACTGTAGTCAGATAGGTCCTTTTTAATCTAATTTGAAAAATTATATACATTTTTTTCACACATATTTACGTCATTTGTATTATCTTTACTTAATTTACTACATAACGTTTTTACGTTTATAATTGTTCACTCTGTTTTATTTATTTTCATACTGTAGGGTTAAGTGGAGTAGCTCTGCTAGACTTCGCCCTGTTGAAATTATTGTATTGTAATATTTATAATACTCAATAAAGGCAAATTATTATTATTAAACCGTAACCCAAAACCGCACCGTAATTACGATTCTTTTCTAACCGTAACCGAAACCGAAAACCGAAATAAAAGATTATGTAAAACCGAAACCGTAACCGAAAACCGTATTGGCGCTGCTTTGAAAACCGAAACCGAAAACCAAATTAACGCTGCTCTGAAAACCGAAACTGTAACCGAAATCCGAAAATGGTATACGTTAGGTAACCGTAACCGAAACCGAGCCGAAATAAATTTCGTTCTCGGTTCCTGCAAGCATTAATTTAATTTTAACCGAAACCTTAACCGAAAACCGCACCGTAATTACGAATTTTTGCTAACCGTAACCGAAACCGAAAACCGAACTGGGAGGTTCTGGAAAAGCGAAACCGTAACCGAAAACCGAATTGACGCAGCCTTGAAAACCGAAACTAAAACCGAAAACCAAATTAACGCTGCTCTGAAAACCGTAACCGAAAACCGAAAATGGTGTAAGTCAGTTAACCGTAACAGAAACCGAACCGAAATAAATTTCGGTTTCGGTTTCTTTTCCGAGTTAACTCTGTTTTTTCCTTTGAGCGTCAGTTACACAATCTCTGAAAAAAAAATCATATCTTAATCCACTTCATAGTAAATCTGGTTGTATAGCCCATATTGCAATAAAAAACAACACATTGTCCGTTATCAAATTGCGAAGAAAACTAGATCTGTTCGAACCTTTTTGGCATTGAGTGAGAATGAAAGAAGAAGTAGTCACGTGATTAAAAGTAGCATCACTTCGCCATATTGTTACGACAGTTCTGCCAAAATATGGTGGTTCATATTTCGTTGTGATTTATATTGATTTTTTCTGATAGTTTGTTAAATTTCAGACTATAAAGTATAAATATTGAAAAGACAATGGTCTCTTGCTAAAAGAAGTTGCTCTTCTAGAGATGACGTTGACGAGAAGAAATTAACAGAAATAGCATTTCATAGGTTAGTATAAGCAACAAACAGAGCCGTATTAAGAAAAAAATAATTATTGAAATGTATATTTTGAATTTATTTTACGATAAAATTACGTATCTGGTGTCTACGATATCACTACCCAGCCTATAACTTTCTTATAAAAGAAGATATAGATTTCAAATCTTGGGACGTTGTACGGTTGAATACGGTGCACATTTTGATTGCTCCAAGATCTGATTTTCGTTTCCGATTTAATCGGAGGCAGTATAAACTTTGATATATTTAATGGAACCCCCTGTATATTATTCGAAATTTCGATTGCCAAACAAACTCCATGTAGAAAACATACAGTATGCTCTATATCTGTCTTTGACACACATTTTTTTTTGGTGTGCGCCTGTGTAATATATGAATATCACCGGATCCTCCGCCATTATATAGAAAACCGCGTATGCAAATATATTGCACAAACACACTCAAAAAATGTAAAAAGTGGGTTGTTTTTGGGACTCCATTGGATAATCCCTATTTATTTCGACATGCTGAATACGAATCAGGAGTCCATTTAGCTCCATCACTCACCGATTTTAAGTAAATCCCGAAAATAACCTAAATGAGTTTTTTTTTAGGTTATTTTCGTGAATTACAAAAAAATGGTGGGTAATGGAGCTAAACGGACACCTTATTCGTGTTCAGCACGTCGAAATACATGGGGGTCACCTAATGGAATTCCATTAACACATCACTTTTTTTATTTTGTGGAGCTGTGTTATGATAATAGACTTAGCAAATGATAACCATCCAGACATATTAAGGTGACTGTTAGGTAGTACGCAAGATGGTCTATCTTGGAGCCCTCGTGGGCAATACTGGTGACTGCCAGTATGAGATTCGGCAAAGAATACATATGGCAAGATCGGCAGTTGACCAAAATTTAGCGTGAGAGAAATATTACGAGGCGCACACAATCAGACTTGCAAACGCCCTAGTTTTCTCTATCTTTCTTTACGCCTCTGAGTCATGGATTATTAGGGAAGCAGATAGACGGAGTATTGATGTTTTCGAAATATAGTTCTGGAGACGTTTGTTACGAATTACCTGGACAGCCCATCACATTAATAACCAGGGACCGTAACCGAACCGAAACCGTAACCGAAAACCGCACCGTGATTACGATTTTTTTCTAACAGAAACCGAAACCGAAAACCAAATTAACGCTGCTCTGAAAACCGAAACCGTATCCGAAAACCGAAAATGGTGTACGACAGTTAGTCAGACAAAGACAAAGAGAAGCGTGGAGAACCTACTGTGAGGAAATCGAAGACTACTCACAGACCGCTAGGCTTTGCAAAATCCTCGCCAAAGATAAAGACCATGACCTTTGCCTACTAAAAAAGGACGATGGCACAAGAACTACTGACCTTCGTGGAAGCCTAGAGTTACTTATGGAAACTCACTTCCCGGAATCTGTGATAGCAGAACGGAAGGAATGGCCAAACGAAGTCGACACTCAGCCCTCAGACCTGGATTGGCAAATGGCCAACCAAGTAGTGAGCGAAGACAGGATAAGATGGGCAATACAGAGCTTCTCTCCTTTCAAATCACCAGGCATTGACGGCATCTATCCCGCCCTACTGCAATGGGGACTGGATGAACTATTGCCGCACCTGGTCGGAGTATTTAGGGCGAGCTTGGCGCACCCTCATATTCCAGAGATATGGAGAGAAGTGAAAGTTGTGTTCATTCCAAAGACAGGGCGGATGGATTATACCACCCCCAAAGCATATAGGCCTGTCAGCCTAACCTCGTTTCTCCTCAAGACGATGGAGAAGCTATGTGAACGATACATAAGGGATGTCGTAGTGAAAGACAACCCTTTGCATCCCAACCAACACGCATACACATTGGGAAGATCCACCGACACCGCCCTCCATGCGGTCGCGAGTCGGATTGAGAAATCCTTGGACAATAAAGAGTCCACCCTAGGTGTATTCATAGACATAGAAGGTGCGTTTGATAAAACCACCTTCCCAAAAATCACGGCAGCCCTAGTGGAGAAAAACGTCCCCACGATTATGGGAAGCTGGATATCCAACATACTCTCCAAAAGAGCTGTACAAATCAGTGTGGGAGACGCTTCTGTGCGAGGAATGGTCGCGAGAGGCTGCCCGCAGGGAGGTGTAATATCACCACTGCTATGGAACTTAGTTCTCGACAGCCTCTTGCGCCACCTCAACTCAGAGGGTTTCCACACAATCGCCTACGCAGATGATGTAACAATACTGCTCAACGGAAAATTTGAAGGAGTCCTCTGTGAAAGGATGCAGGGGGCTCTAAGAATAATTGAAAAATGGTGCAGAGAACACTCGCTGTCTGTTAATCCCAGGAAGACGGAGATGGTTCTCTTCACAAGAAAAAGGAAACCAGGAGCACTGAAAGCACCAGTTCTCCTGGACACAACACTAAGTTTCGCATCAGAAGTGAAATACCTTGGGGTAACCTTCGACGCCAAACTAACATGGAATCTTCACTTAGACAGAAGACTAAAAAAGGCTTACATCTCTTATGAGCAGTGCCGCAGGACCGTGGGGAAAACCTGGGGAATGAAACCCAAAGTGGTCATGTGGATATACACTGCCATCATAAGACTAATGATAACCTATGGAGCTGTGGTCTGGTGGCCTAAGAGTAAACAGACTACAGCGAGAGCCAAGCTCAGCCAAGTGCAGAGAGTTGCCTGCCTAAGCATAACAGGAGCTATGCGAACAACGCCAACGAGAGCAATGGAGGTAATGCTGTGTTTGCCACCACTGGATTTACATCTAGGAGAAGTGGCCTTAATAACAATGGCACGCCTCAAGTCCGTTGGCCTACAACCAAATGTAGGCTGTGGGGAGACCAGAAGTCGCCTGTGGAATGAGGCTGTCAGGAAGACGCCTCTTCTACAGGCATGCACAGATGGCATCTTTCCCCGATTTGTCTTTGATAGACCCTACACAATACAGACAAACAGTGAAAACGAGACCGCTGGTGAAGGTGTGATTAACATTTTCACAGACGGATCAAGGAAGAAGGAGGGGGCAGGATGTGGAATATATGCCAGAAGCCTGCAAATCCAATATAAATGGACTATGGATGCCAGCATAGTACAAACTGAACTGGCGGGCATAACCATAGCCGCAAAAGAGATTGTCCGCAGACAAACTACGGGCAAAACAATCAGGATCTACACAGACTGTAGACAATCACTACTAGCCATGAGAAGTTACAAAATAACCACAGGAGCAGTATGGGAATGTCATCAAGCACTTGTGGGTGCCTCCAGTACGAACAACATCTCGGTATGCTGGGTGAAAGGACACGCACAGTGCAGTGGCAACAAAAAAGCCGACAAACTGGCCAAGAAGGCAGCAGGCCAACTTATTTTTGGACCAGGCCCGGCCAGTCTGTTACCGATTACGGCGATAATACAATTAATTAAGGAGAACACCCACAACGAATTTAAGAAGCTGTCGGATGAAACAAGCAGCTGTCAGCTTGCTAGGGAACTACTCACGTATCCCAACAAGAAAACAGCAATGGACTACCTGGCAATGACCAGAAGGAATCTACGTTTTATAACAGGAATCCAGACTGGACACTGTCCGCTAAGGAAACATCTATACAATATGAGATTAAGCGAAACACCTCTTTGCAGAGGTTGTGAACAAGAAGATGAGACGGTTCAACACGTACTCTGCGACTGTTCAGCCGTCTCATCAATTAGAGAATCCATCTTGGGAGAGCGTTGGCCTACCTTGGCCAATGTAAGGGAGATGCCCCTAGGCAACATCACCACCTACTTCGAAAGAATAGGTTGGCTGGAGGCCTAGGCGAGTGTCTGCCTAGAGGGAGGATGTACAAGGGGTCCAATGGGGCCTAAGTGCTGTGGTTTTTGACCACCCTCCTGCTAATTCCATACTCCATACGACAGTTAACCGTAACCGAAACCGAACCGAAATAAATTTCGGTTTCGCTCCCTGCTAATAACTCGATTCTCCAAGAAGTATGTCCACAAAACCGAATTTCAAGCATAGTATTCTCTAGAATCTTTCCATTTTTTGGTCACATCAACCAGAGATATGACAATCTAGAACGTAAGCTAGGCATAGTAGGAAAAAATGGGGGTTCAGAGGATATGTTTTTTGGATCACTGAACATGAATTTGAAGTTTGCAGGCAAAAATTTGGCCCGGAACTTTGTTTTTCTGGTACTTTTTGCCCAAATTTTTGCACTTTTTTCAGTTTTTGGAATAAATCTTAGAAAGGAAGCGGTTTTTCGACAAGCCCATTCTATACAAAATTAAAGTAGACAACATTTCCTAAATTTTCTATATATAACGTTTTTTTGGAAGACTAACCGTTCCGTCGCTAGAGCGCGTCAAAAAAGGGCCATATTCCCATATCTAGTGAAATTCACCGTTTTCGCGGAAATCGCCCTTGCTATGATACTTAACTGATCGTAAATGATTTATAATGAACTCATGTTTTGTATGAGTTGTCATGACTGCTGAATATAAAGTTCAAAATTTACAAAATGTGTTAAAAACTTCAACTTTGGTGGTGTCAAATTCCAAAGGAGTGACCGAGTCCACCTCTTGCCATAATGAACAATGCGATCAAAGTAGGTGACGACATTCTCCCTGTTAATCCGACCACACTGTTCCAACGCATCAGTGTGGCAAAGAATTGTGATTGTGAACAACTGGAATTTTTCTTGTCTTACGATCTGGGTCCTTCTCCCTATTTGAAAATGGTTTAAGAAAAGGAACCAAATCTGCTCTATACAAAGCATTTGTACCCACACAAAACAAGTTCAGCGGAAAAGTGCAATATGTTATTGACGGTGGACTCTTATTACACAAAGTTGTCTGGCCCGAGAATCAATCCTTCTCTGCAATATGCAACAGGTATGTTGACTACGTCATTAATGTTGTTTTCGATGGATATCCTGAAGGTACGAAAGGTGGAACAAAAAGTGCTGAACGGTGGAAGAGGTCTATGAAAACGATTTCAGCTGACATTCTCTTCGATGAGAACATGATACCGACCATAAAGAAAGAAAAATTCCTGGTCAATACGAACAACAAAAGAAGATTGATTTCCATGATCATAGCCAAGTTACACTCTCAAAGAATGACATGGAGACAGGCCACAGAAGACGTCGACACTGTCATTGTGAACGAAGCTCTGTCTTTGGCTGAACGTACTGAGACTGTGGTGGTGGTTGAAGAGGACATCGACTTGTTAGTCACCCTCACGGGTCTTTGCCAACGAGAAAACGTATTTTTCCTGAAACCAGGAAAGGGAAACGTTCCTCCAACCACCTACTTTCCTGTGCACGATCTGCAAAACAAAACCATTAAAGAACAGATCATGTTTCTTCACGCAATTAGTGTGTGTGATACGACTCCAGCACCTTACAACCAAGGGAAATTGAAGTTTGAGAAAACTCTCATCAAAACCTCCCACCTTACCGATGTTGTAAGTGTGTTCAAAAACCCTGAGGCAACTCCAGAAAGCATTGCAGCAGCAGGGGAGAGATTTCTGGTCAACGTGTACGGCTACACAGGAAGGACTGAATCGTCGATAAACCGTCCGAGGTACATTAATTATAAGAAGGCAGCTTTCAAGATCAAAATAGCTGCACTACCACCATCAGCTGCTGAAACCACACAGCACAGTTTTAGGGTGTATCACCAGGTGCTGCAATGGCTGCGGGTTGAGAAAAATGCCGAAGATTGGTGTTGGAAACGAGCAACAAATTGACTGGAACTGATCACCTCTCTACAAGCCCCTGCTCCTCCCGAACTGCTGCGTCTGGTGCCATGCAGATGCGTCAAGACCTGCGCAAAAAAATGCAGTTGGAAAAAAGCAGGCCTCGTTTGCACCAATCTGTGCATCAACTGTGAGGGGTCCTGCAACAACGTGACAATCGAGACAGATCCCACAAATACTCTTGAGGACGGACCATTGAACGTCGAAGTACAGGACGAACTGGACTTCACCTTCTTGCCGGTTGTTGAGACTATCGAAGAAAGTGTGGATAAGGAGGACGAAGGTATGTAACATTTCCTTCCCCAAAAACAACAATCACACACTTGGAGCATAAATGTACCTGTCTGAAGTAGTTAATATGAATGTACAAGCTGACCCATATCTTCTGTTCATTACTCACTGAAAAAATAAGGGGAATAGGTGAACGGACTGAAGAGGATGTCACAGTTCCTTGAAAAAAGAAGGTATGTACAACAGTATCTTGAACATTGAACGTGGGCAGATTACTACTCACCTTGTCTATCAATAAATCCATAAAATAGATAGATAGATAGATAGATAGATAAATAGATAGACAAATTTATTTCAAAACGAATTTTGTGTTACAAAAGTTTGAAACAAGTCAAAAGGTGCAAATCTTAAAGCTAACATTAAAGTATTTTTTAAAAAAATTTTCACACACGCAAGTTAAAAACTGTAAATAAAATAAAATAATTTAAATATATAAAAAATGCAGGGAGAAACAGATAACAAGTAAATTGTTATATTGATCTTAAGTATTCATCAATAGTGTAGGGTTCAATGTTACAGATGTACTTAAAAATTCTTTTCTAAACTTTGTGAAATATGAAATAGTTTTTATATTTCTAGGTAGAAGGTTATAAAGATATAAGCATGCATATTGTGGTCCTTTTTTAGTCAAGGATAAAGTATGTGAGGGATAATTGTAATCATGAGCTCTTCTCGTGAAATACTCATGGCAAATTAGGTTATGCTCAAATTTATCTGGATGTTTCCTTAAAAATAAAATACACTGAACTATATAAATTTCAGCTACAGTTAGCAGGTTATTTTTCCGAAAAACTCCTGTACAACTGTCAATTAAATTCATCTTGAATATTATACGGATAGCTTTCTTCTGTATTTTAAAGATTTGTTCAGAATATGAATAAATAACATCTCCTGTTTGTTCCAGATGATTAAGGTAGTCCAATTTATGATGGCAGCGACATTCATCATTCGCAACATTTATCATTATAATGATATGAGTATATATTATACTACTGACTATAATACACTGTACATAGCTACTTTAGTAATAACTGCATTTCATTCGTTTGTCTCCATTTTTTTCAATTACTTTTCCTTTATTCATTATTCATGTAAGGTATACTGGGTCCGGGAATATGTTTTTTTGGCGCGCTCTAGCGATGGAATGGTTAGTCTTACAAAAAAAGTGATATATGAAAAATGCAGGAAATTTTGTCTACTTTAATTTTGAATGTAGTGGGCTTGTCGAAAAAACTGAGATATAAGCCAAAAACTGAGAAAAGTGCCAAAATTTGGGCAAAAAGTGCCAAAAAAACAAAGTTCCGGGCCAATTTTTTTTTTGCAAACTTCAAATTCGTGTTCAGCGACCCAGAAAACATAGAGGATGAGAAAATAAAAACTATAGCAAAACTTTCCTTTGAGAATCCTAATATGCCTAGCCTAACGGTTGATAGTTCAGGGAGAACCAGATGGCAAGAGGCGAATAGGAAGCTCTAAAAATTGTTGGGCTCATATCACCAAAGAGCTGAAAATAAAGAGCTTTAATGAGGTTGTGCGCTTGTGAAGGCCAACTAGAATAATTTTTATGAATCACAAAATGACTGGTAAGTCGTTATAATAATAATAAGAAGATAAGTATATGTGTACTCGGCGACAGCTTCGTATGATGCGTTTATCTTACAAATTATTAAAACTGAAATCACCCTTGATTTATACAGGATGTTTCACAAGGAGACGGGCATGTTTTAATGGAAGATAGAGGACACCGAGGGTAATCATAACCACCCATAGAAAAAGCTAGTTGGGCCCTCGTTGCTGAAATATAAGTGTTTTGTGTCTTATTGCCAAAATCTCTTTTGGTTGCTACTTTGTAAAGGAATGGAGTAATAAGTTCTCATTTGGCACATATAAATATATTAGTAATCCTGAATAAGTACTTGTATCACACATAAAAAAAATCCAGGTCCGCCTTCTAAATAAATTCATAAAAAAATCTACATGGTTAAAATTCGAAGACCTTGTCGGTCATACATGAGGACCTTCGTGATTAATTCATTTGTTTGAATATGTATCATTTAAATGATTTCTAATTTGGTTGGAGAAATGCAGTGGGGTCCTTCCATGTTTTGAAAGAACATACCTCGGATATTTACATTTGCTAAAAAATCGGTAACGTATGTTGTAAAAACTTTAATTTGAGATTTTTGTAAAAACCTCCAAAAGAAAAGATCAAAACAGACCGGAAATTTTACGCGTGCGTGTTGTTAAGATTCAAGTATTATGACCAATCGCCATCTTGAAATCAACTTGGGCAAGTTTCCAAAGTTTAAGTTTAGGACTAAATCCGGTAGACTTGGCGTAGGTAAGATGTAAGGTATTTGACTAAGATAATCTAAGGTAAAAATTTCTTATGTTTAGCTCAGTTCACTGTAAAAAGAACGCAACTATTGTTTAAAATTGTTACATTTGCTTTTTTAATAGTGGTGATTTTTAAGTACCTAAGGATTTCTACAATGACAACTTTTTAAAAAAATGTCTTTAAACGTAAAATGAGTTAGTTTTGCATTATTTCTTATTTCACTAATGTCACTTACAGAGTGGACATTAACGACAGAGATCAATTGATTCAAAGGATTGTTGAATGCCGCAACGAAATTAGAAACAGCCCAGATGTGATAAGAAGATCAATCGGTCATTTTGTGAACCGCATTAGAAAATGTACTGAAGCTGAATATAAAATTTAATTATAATTAATTATAATTATAATTATTATTAACAAATTGAAGAAAAACTACGTTAGTCTTGATTTTCACTTTATTTTGTCAACATGACAATTGTTTCGCCACACAGTGGCTTCTTCGAACGTTGATTACTACTATATACTACTATAATATAATAATTACACAGCCCCACAAAAAAAAAAGTTCAAAGCAGCGAACTAGACCCATGTATCCCTATGTATTTTCGGTCGCTCGAACATAGTCTGGTGTTTTTCCTCTTGCACACAACACAGGTGTTTCGAATTTTTATAGAAGTCACTGTAACTTTTTATAGTCAAACCTTACATAGGGGGTAGTTTTCACACCCTCTGAGGGTTGACACTGTAGAATGTTGATGGTACGTAAGTTTTTAATTCTATTTTAGAGTACTACGCAATTTCAGCCAATCATAGCATCCATGAAAATAGAAATCCTGTGGCATTTTATGTTTTTTCTTGTTTTTCTCATGTCCTTTAAACTTTAAACTTGGGGTGGTTGTTCTCCACCCTATAGGGGCAGTTTATGAAGATTACGTCGGACTTGATGTAGTTTCTTAACACTTTAACAAAACTTAGACATTTCGAGCTTTTTCAGCAGTCATTGCTGTTTTGGATCAATTTTTTTATATATGGGGGCTAGTTTTCGCCCCTCCCTGGGGGTGTTTTTCATATCTATTGTATGTACGCTACTGTTTAACCTTAATTTGTATAATTCGATTGATTAAGATGTAACAACTATTCTCGTAGCTTAATATTCTTTTTACCCCATTTCAGGGGTGTTTTTTGGCTCTAGTTAATGATTTTGGGGGTGTACGATTTTTTTGACCCCGGATTCGGATTCAGCGACCGAAAATACATAGGAATACATGGGTCTGGTTCGCTGCTTTGAACTTTTTTTTTGTGGGTCTGTATTATTAAATCTAATTTGTAAATACATTTTATGACAATATCTTCATTTTTTGTTTTTGGTACAATTATTCTGTTGATATTTTGTTGTTATCTTATTACTACGTTTATTATTGATATGCAACTTTATTATTAAAGTTATTGTTGTTGTCATTAGGTATGTTATATTGCTATATTACTAGTCTTAAATGAGAAGACTGAAATAGATTTTTGATTCGGTGTCTTCTAACATTTATTTTTTTATTAATTTCACTCCCTCCATAAAAATTGGTAGTTAAAACATAATAATTATTGCTGAAAAAAGTAAATGCCTAATTTAATAGCGGAAGCGATTTTTCTAAAGTCTCATATTGCATTATTTAGTGGAGTTTATTTCGAAGGCGGCAAAAGTGCGGCAAAAAAATTAATACACGTTTTGTTCAGTTTTTTATGTACTTTTCAAATTTAATGTTGAAATTGAAAAAACATATACGGTATTGTTTTCTTGAAAATGAGCAAAAACATTTTTTTTAAGTTCTGCCTGAATTCTTTGTATGTGTAATACAAGTACTTATTCAGGATTACTAGCGTATTATATGTGCCAAATATGAACTTATTCCATTCCTTTACGAAGTAAAAAATAAAAGAATATTTTACAAAAATACATAAAACACCCTGTATTTCAGCAACAAGGGCCCAGCTTTTTCTATGGATGATTAAGATTAACCCCGGTGTCCTCTATATGCCATTAAAGCATGTCCGTTTCCTCGTAAAACACCCTGTATAACATATTAAGATTTAGAGCGGATGTACAAAATATGAATATTCATAAACTGCTGATTCAGCAACAATAAAGAAATTTTTAAAAGGTCTTTTTGTTACAATCCAGCAGTTTGTATTAACCATATTGATGATATAAAAATCAATCTGCCATACAATGTTATCAAAATTAAACTTAAAAGGCGCTTATTCACGACCGGCTTTAATGTGAACAGGCCAGTATATGGAAATGTGGCAACGTGTAGTTCAGTCCGTTCTTGGCAAAACAAAACAGTTGTGCAGTAATCTGTCACGAATAAATTGGCAGTATCATACATAAAAAGTGCCTCTCTGTTGGTGTAATTTCATAAATGGTGTTTTATAAAGTAAGTAGTTATTATTTTAATTAATTATATGGGTATCTATAGTACCGTTCGAATCTGAAATCACTTTTTTGTGCGTCAAATTACGTTATAACCTTACTTTTAATACCAAACACCAAAACCAATAAAATAATTTTAATTAATTCTAGGTCTGTAAACAATAACAACATGCCGGATAAATGTTGTGTATCTAGCTGTACAAGCAATTACAGTTCTTCATCTGAAGTTATGTCCGAGCCTTTAGATTTACCAAAGAACCAGAACTGAGGAAACAGTGGCAAAAGAGAATTTCTAGGAAAAATTCATTGGTGTGCATCAAACATTTTTATGACAGTGCAACATCCAAATCTGAACGATAGATGCTTATGGTGTGTGTAAGGTGAGAGAAATGGAAAAGTTTATGTTAGTGTCTGGTGCAGTGCCCTGGGTACCGGAAACTTACCCTCATCCACCAGTTATCGCTGGGTCGATGATGAAGGGAAAAGATCGCGTACGATGTGCATTTTGAGGAATATGAGAATTATTATGCTGTTTGTTAACGACCCAGATTTTTTAAATTAATTGTAAGCAAATAATTTATTTTGTCATGAATGTCATAAAAATATTTTCATGTAATTCTTTGAATAAACACACATTGCCATTGACAATAAAATTTATTATTCATTACTCTCCGATAAAGAAATCATTATACCCTACTCAGCAACCTACACAATCATCCCCCTAGCGGTAACTGGTGGATGAGGGTAAGTTTCCGTCCATTATAGAGGTTGAGGAGAGTCGGAGATGACGGTGAATATTTTTATCGTGATCAGCACCTGCGAAAACGGGGGAGAGCGTATTGACGACCTAAAGCGTAATTAATTTTACCCCCTTGGAAGGGTTGAAGCAACCCCCTAGGTCGCTACCACCTTCTCTTCCGTGAAAAATGAAGGGATATGTACAGGAATAACATTCATGTGTCGAAAAACCTGTAAACCCTGGCATGTTTTCTGATGAGTGAGGGGTGGTTTCTGCCCGTTTGGGGGATGAGGAGGGGTTAGAATTAAAAATAAATATTTTTCCCGTGATCAGCGGGGATACACATTTGAACGGAATCATTTGAAAAAAAATGATTTTCCACCCCTAGGGAGGGTAAATCAACCCCCTAGGCCTGCGGTCTGGATTCCACTTACTCTATAACCCTTTTCCATGTAATTTCAAGTATAACCATCGATAAATCACTCCCCAGATCAGTTTATATATGAAAACATAAAGGGATACATAAAAGGGGTGGTTAAAAGGGAGGTTTTTCAGCCGCTTCAGGGGATTGCGGCGGTCAAAAACTTCTCCCACCACTTCCATCGTGTTCAGCACCCTCGAAAACGTCTTTGCACGAAATATTTACACAATTTTTTTTTCATTACATAGACTATTAGTAGGACTGACAGAGTTTAAGATTGCAGCGTTGCCACATCGTACACTCAGGTCTGTTCACATTAAAGCCGGTCGTGGCTTATTACAAAATCCAAGGTTTCGTTCATATTTGTGTCTTTAATTTTCTCTTCTCTCTCTTATTTTCTATTTACTGTTGTTTTTATTTGAAAGAAGCAGATTTTTTTTTGTATTACAGAAAGCACAATTTAATTGTTTTTCCTTTCAATGAAAAAATGGCATGGGACCTTTTTGTTATGGCTATTATACTGAAAACAATATATAAAAAACATGAAAAATCATATTTTAATAATGAAATATTTTTCATACATAATCATGTGAATTAAAAAGTGTGTGTGTTACTTTCTATTTTACTGGATAAAATTCTATAATCTATTCTATTTTCCCGATTGATAGTTCAGGGAAAACCATATTGCAAAAAACGAAGAGTACGTCCTACTAAACGATGTCAGATGTGTTGTACAACAAAGAGAGACAAACTAGAGTAATGCATATGCACAGAACGTCAGCCAAGACATTGTGAATAAGAAGAAGAATATTTATATTACGTAATAATGTTCATTCAATTAACCTTGTGACTGGGTAAAAATTTATTTCATAATTTTAGTTACTAGTGACATAAAGAAGTTTTATTTATGAAAAAAGAGGTTTTGTCAAGTTTTTTAACATTAAAAGCTTGAGAACTGACAAAAGCTACTTCCACGAACCTTAAGGTTCATGTAGCGAAAGTTTAATCAAAGTCGACTTTGTTGAAGTCGAATAATATATTTATTTGCATGGACGTTGCATTCTAATAAATGGCGGAGGATCCGGTGTAAAAATTCAATAAAATAAAAAACAATAATTATTATTATTGATACAGCTGAGTTTAATTCGAAAATCCAGTATCTTAAATTTAAAAAAATGCTGACTTTAATAATTTAGAATACACAGGGTGTCTAGGAGGGATATCGTCTAATGTAAAAAAGAGTTAGTTTTTTCTGGGGTTTATAATCTCTCTTTGAATAGTGATAATGTAAGGAAAACTGTTTTTTTCTCGTATTTTTTTTTATTGCGTTCTATATTTGCCATTCATTTGAATTATTCATTGTTATATTGTGAAATTAAGTGGATAAATCCTCTTTCAAGTCAAGTCTTTTGTTTAAATTTAAATAACGACCCTCCGGGCAAATATTAAAATGATATGTATAATTCAAAGCTATGAAATGCTTGCACTTTAAAACCAAATATGTATCCCTAACGCACCGATATTAGTAATTCCGAAACTCATCAGTATTGTTAAAAAGATATACTATAATTATTAACCAAAATAGAATCTCAAAGTTATTCAGAAATAACGAGTGTTCGAAAATTACTTATTAGAAATTATTATATAATTAAATATATAACTTCCTTTAGTAGTTTCTCCTTAAAAATATCTGAGATTAGAAATAAATTCACTAAAGTACAGAGTGTAAAATTTGAATAAAATGATGATAAGTAATAATGATATTAAGGTAGTATTTATTTTTTAATCACTAAACTTTTAAACTTAAAACACTCTGTAGGAATCACCAACATCAATATTAAAATCTAGTTCAGGTTCAATTGTAGCCTCGTCTTTTCTTAACATTATCGTTTTTGGAACTCTTTTTTATCTTTGCTATTAAGGCAGATAATATATAATGAATAGAAAAATGATGAAAACGTTCATTTTTTGGATACCACTTTTTTGCTATTTAACCTCTTCTAAACACACACATATGAATAACAAACTAAAGATATATTAGGCTTTATTTTCCACAGCTAGCTACACAGTAATTTTCAATGTATATTTCTAAATAATGTTTACTAGCATTCTCTAATTCATCATGTCATTGTAACCAATAGACTAATTAGCTCAACCGAATCTTAAAATAAATAAAAAGCATCATTCTCGCAGAATATGTCATTAGATAACTCATTTTCACAAAAAGTTCCTAAAGAACCCAAATAGAAGATCCTAAAAAGGGTGCCCGCCATTTTGGTTTCTTTATGTCGGCCATTGTGAATTATATAGTTCGCCTACTAAATTACCAATGATACCAGATTTATTCAAATCGTTGCCTAAGGAATCACTACTTCCACATCCAGATTTTCTATCGAAGTCTATCACAACGAAAAAATTTTGTAGGTGGAAATAATTGCTTATGGAACTTTTATAATACAATATTTGAAATCATCTACCCCAAAAACCCATAAAACGATATCCCACATCCCACGGTAGTGGGGCGGGGTGGTAGTGGGGGAGGATGAAGTAAAAAAATATTTTGAGGTTTTTGGTTCTTGTACACACACTAAATCACATTTTTTTTCATCCCTTTAATAATGGGGTGGGGTGGTAATGGGGGGTGGCTAATGCCAAAAAATTTTCTGGGACCTTAGCATCTCTTGTACATACTAAATACTAATTTTATGGACTCTTACCTGCTCGATTTACTCATTTACCCCAATTTACCACCAACCCTTTGACGGAATAAAATGAAAAGATAATCTAGTTCCAGATCTCGTTAAAGTACATACGTGTAACAAATTTCAAGTCAATATCTTAAACGGTTCCAGAGTAATCATGAGCACAAAAAAGTTACAGACAGACAGACCGACAGACAGTAATTTTTTTTCGCTCAAACTTAAAATCTCGACGTTTTATGACATTCTAAGGCTATGTCAACAATAAAAATTTTCAATTTTTTTTTGTCGTTACTATACTTCCATTGGACGTGGAAGTAATTAACTAAAAAACAAAAATTTTGAATTTTCTTCTACACGGTATATCTCTCTTAATGGCAAGGATAAAAAAGTGTACAGAAAAAGAATATGCTAAGTAAAGATAAGGCTACAATTTCCATCTTTTTCCCATGATGGGATGCTTCTGGAGTAAGGATGCTTCTGAACTTTTTTTTGATAGGGTATCTTCAAATAAAATAATCTTTAAAATTCTCTATATTTTTCCCCTGGTTTCTGTTATTTTGGAAAGAAAGAATTTCTGTTAAATCATAATGTAAAATATTCTAATTTTCTCTATTTTGATTCTAAGCTGAAAACTGTTCTTTAATCCGAATCTGTTGAGAGTGCTGAACTAAAGATTTCCTTTTTGGCCTCTGTAAGGATCATCTTAAATATTTTAATTCGGTATATTCTATTTCAGTACCACTTTTTAATAAATAATTTAGTAAACACATAATATGACGCTCGCCCCTATATGTTCTTGGCCTTACAAATTATCAATTGCAAATTCAGGCGTGTCAAATAACGACTAAATATGCATTCATTCGATTGATTTATCATTTTTTGTCGCTTCCTGTTCCACCGGAAATGATAGTAGCTTTGAATTTTTAAATAGAACACCCTGCATATTTCAACATTTTTGGATTCAGGAGGCCATTTTGCATATAACTGTGACATATTGAGATAAAAATATTAATGAATGACATTTTTATGAACAAATTTAATTTTTCATCTAGGCGACCATGACTCCAAAAAAATGTTTTGTTTTGCTACAATAAATAATCAAAAATACATTATGACATTATATCCGATGCCATTTGTGCTATGACATATTGAGATAAAAATATTAATGAATGACATTTTTATGAACAAATTTAATTTTTCATCTAGGCGACCATGACTCCAAAAAAATGTTTTGTTTTGCTACAATAAATAATCAAAAATACATTATGACATTATATCCGATGCCATTTGTGCTATAGGTTCCTAATCATTTCGGAAATCGTTTTTGCCAGAATAACTATTTTTTTTTTTAAATGGCACCATATTGACTCACTACGTTATTTAAATAAAGCATTTTATTATCGATTAGCTGATGCCCGCAACTTCGCTCGCATGGAAGACCTCTTCGTGGCATCAAGAATATTGACATACTAACTTATGTCTATAAAGAAGTATTGCATACTCTCTGAGTACTCCTATAGTACTCAGGAAATACACTCGAGGGAACCCACTGCGTATCCATGGTACCCGGAGAAACCCACTGCGCATTTATTGCACTCAAGGAAAACTTCTGCACATCCATAGTACAGGGGGAAACTTACTGCGCACCCATTGTACTCGAAGAAACCCACTGCGCATCCATTTAGTTCAAGATCCCGTGAACGCCAGACCTACATAATTTTATAAAATCTGAAAATTTTTCTACGGAAGTACACTACTACAGGTAAGAACGATTGGCTACTATGAACAGTCGGTCGCGGTGGCTTTGACAGGTAACAGGTAGCAAAGGTGTATAGAATTGCTGCTCAATATCATCATACTATAAAGCGCAATTTTTTTATATTGTTTATGAGATACTATAATAATTCGCACTCTCCACTGCCAGACACTTTGTATGGTGGCAACCCCCCGCCAGATCCCTTTAAAGTATGAAAAATTGTAATTGTACTTACGTTATTTTATAAAATCTGAATTTTATATATGTTTCTTGGGCAACTATTTTAAGGTGTTTCCCAAGAAGCCAGACAGTTGAAGGTCAGCTGTAGGTATGAGCGCAAAGGAAAGGCAAATGTATATAATAGCGAGTACAAATGCGACAGTTAGTTAGGTTTATCGAATAATTCAACTATGTAGAAATTATTTTTAAATTAAAAATAAATTTTGGAATAATTACTTACCATAATTTTACAATTTAAATTATTAAAAAATAAACTTGATAAATCAATAGAAAATTAATTTCCGTTTATAAATGTGGTTTTTAAAATATATTTAAATGTAATTATGAATTAAGTTTCGATATTTTATTAAAATTTTATTGTTTACTATGAACCTAATAATAAACAATAGTTTGATAATAAAAAGTTTAATGGACAAATTGTTTATTTATATTTTTAGTAATGGCTTATCATAATTCAAAATTCAATTTTATAAAAATATTGATCGATTTATACAAATATGAAATGTATTTATTCATTTTCATCGTTGTTGTCTAAATCTTCAATTTCTTCATCACTGCTACTCCATTCAGTGATTTCATTACTTTCCACATTGTCTTCTTGATCAGTTTCTGTAAAAATATAAACAAAGTAATACAATTATGAATAATTACAAATGTATGTATAATAATTTGATATAATTATTAAATACCTGATAAGGTTTTCAGTGAATCACTGACAAAGTTTGGTAGCTAATCCCCATCGACTCACTTAAAATTGTAGATATTTTCTTCTTCTGTACACAACCATTATTTTCTGGCTGGTAGATACTAGGATTTCTCAAGTGAGCATTATTCTAAATACTGGATATATACTTTGCTCAGAAATTGCTGTAGCAACTCGGTTTTACAGGGTGGTAGATTGCTAACATCGAAACTCCGTAATTTTTTGAGGTCAAAATCTTCGTTGACATCTGAGGCTGTATATGTATTAATGAACATTTGGAGCCGGGCAGCATCAACATCAATTATCCCATTAACATTATATATCACATATAAATTTTTGTATGATGTTAAAGATGTTATGTTGTTCGTCAATATTTTCAAATAACTCACTATCTCCAAATTTGATATTCTTGTTTTTTTTCAATGTTTTATAAGGAATTTTCCTTTTCTGAAAAATGCAGGATTATAATCACATCCTATGATTGCATGAAATCCAGGCAAGCTTTTACAGATAGATACGCCCAATTATGCGTGGATCTTTGTTAAGTCTATATATCTTAAGTTATTTTCAGTACCTGCAAGTACCCAAACGTGCGAATCATCTTGTTTGTGATGCATATGACCAAGTATTATACCACAATATCAGTATCAATACTTCTGATCACTATATTTGCTTGATAGTCGATGTTACATGCATGGTAGATCACTTTGGTATCTGCTTCTTCATGTTCTGGGCATGACAATTCTTCATAAACACTTGACACTGCGCTATTGCGCTATTGGAATAATGAAAAATGAAAGAATGACACTGCCTGAAATTTATGTGGATTTTTTTATTACCAATGTGTACTCCAGTTGTGTTGATTCAAGCCGTTGGTCTCTTTCATAATCCTTGATCGATGGTGTAAAATACTGATCGAATATCACGTCAAATCTCGATGCATGTAATTGAGTAACCATTTGTAACATTTTTTTGGAAATACTTCAAAATTTTTTTGGAACATTATTCATAGTGTGCAATAGAAAAAAAAACATCAATTATTAGCACATCGATATAAGTTGGTGGCTCACTCCGGATCTCCTTTTCTAAGTACTTCATCAGAGCAGATTTACCTACCCTACCTACAGCTGACCTTCAACTATGTCTGGTAGGGGGTTGGGAACTTCGAAACTGTCTGGCTGTTTGGGAAACACCTTAAAATAGTTGCCCAAGTAACATACATAAAATTCAGATTTTATAAAATAACGTAAGTACAATTATAATTTTAAAGGAGTCTGGTGGGGTTGCCACCATACAAAGCATTTGGCAGTGGAGGACGTGAATTAATATAGTATCTCGTAAATAATGTCAAAAAATTATGCTTTATAGTATGATGATTTTGAGCAACAATTCTATACACCTTTGCTACCTGTTACCTGTCAAAGCCACCGCGACCGACTGTTCACAGTAGCTAATCGTTCTTACTTGCAGTAGTGTACTTCCGTAGAAAAATTTTCAGATTTTATAAAATATCGTAGGTCTGGCGTTCACGGGATTTTGCTCTAATTGAACTTGAGAAGAATTTTATTTGTAAACAGAATAATGTAATTTTAGCTTATGGGATGAAACTGCATAAAAAAGTTTTTTCCATATTTATCATTAAATAGGTATTTGTAAAATATTGTGAAATTGATAAAAAATTTAACTTAAATTTTCAATTGCACGAGCAATGCTTTTGTCACTTGTTGCAATTGCAATGCCCACTGCAAATATACAATGGCAATGTGTTACATGTTCGTTTATGTCATTTGCATATAATAGAGATGACAAGGGCCGCAGAGTATTGCCTTGTGGTATACCTAAATTAATGTTAAGTTTAGTAGACTTTGCTAGAAAATAACCCATAAATTGTTTCCTATTCGGAAGGTAAGCTTTAAGAAGGCTATTACATTGACCACGTAGGCCATAACACTCTGGTTTGCTTAAAAAAATGTGATAATCCACGCACTTTTTTGAAAGATCGACACGTAAATTGAAACAACCTTATTTTTCATATCTAAATGATACACATAATAATAATAATAATATTTATTGATGTATAGAACAGAAAAATTGTTTTACACAAGTCAAAAAAAAAACATATATATCATATAAAATTGTAGAAGAAATTGTGACACGTAAATAAAATACATACACAAAAAAATCTTACATTAAAAAAGAGTCTATAAAAAATTTAACATATAGTCAAACTGCAGATGCAGTGAAGTCTATATAATATAATAGTGAGAACACATTTGGAAAAATAGTAGATATTCGAACAAGTACTAATCTAAAAGAAGTCATCGATCTCGTAACAGTTTTTGTTTAGCAGTATTTTTTTTAGTTTTGATTTAAAAACAAATAGATTCTGAGACAATTTAATATCATCATCAAGTGCATTGAAAAATTTGCAGCCATTATAATAAAAATTTTTTTGATACAAAGCTGTTCGGTGCGATTGCGGCTGTAATAATCCCTTAAACCTTGTGTTGTGGTCATGGCTGACTTCTTCTTCTTCTTCTTTTAGCGGGGCGACTGAGAGTCGCCGCACTCAGGCCTTGTGGCCCATTGTGCTACCGCTACGAATTTATTGAATTCCCCCATTCAGGCCGGATTCTAACCCAAAGGCCAAAACCCTTCCTATAGGGGCATTCCTTATTTCCTCCGGCACCGGAAAGCCAATGCCGAAGTGTTTGTGCCTCAAGTACATAAGACTAGGGCAGGAAGTAAGGACGTGGATGGAAGTCTCCTCCTCGTCTCCGCAGAACCTGCAGTCGGGGTTGTCAACCACCCCCATAGTGTGCAGGTGTTTTCTGAAAGAGCCGTGTCCAGTCAAAAGACTTACCACGGTTCTGACCTGTTTCCTGTTTAGTTGCAGGATTTGTTCCGCTCGCTTCTGCAAGGGCCCCGAGATCAGGAGCCTCGCTTGCCGGAGTCCTGGGTAGGAGGCCCAGAAGTCAAAGAACTGAGACCGTGTCCAGTCTTCTACTGACTTCTTGGCATTTGATCTAGGGTAACCAAGAGCCGGCTCCGGACCCAGTAGGGGCCTCTGAGAGCCCCCTCTGGCCAGAGCGTCTGCCCGCTCGTTACCCTCGATGTTGCTGTGTCCTGGCACCCAGAGAAGCTTGACCCAGTTGGATGAGCCAAGTTCACAGAGAGCCTTTCTACAGTTTTGAACCAGGATTGACTTGGTCCGGAGTGATGCAAGGGCCTTGAGGGCCGCTTGACTGTCGCTACATATATATATATGTGCCTGTTGGAATATTTCCTTCGGATATTCTCCTGTGCGCAGACCAAAATAGCAAAAATTTCGGTCTGGAATACCGTGGCGAATTTGCCCAAAGCATAAGAAGCTTCAGCCCTGGGCCTTTCACCATATATCCCCGCTCCAGCACTTTCCTCAAACCTCGATCCGTCTGTAAACCAGACGATATCGGCGGGCTTGAGTATGCCCTCGAGTGGGTTCCAGTCTTCCCTTTTGGGGATGACAACCTCAAAGGATTTTGAGAAGGAGAAGGAAGGCACCATATCATCACTCCTGGCCTCCAGAAGTGAATGAGTCCCTATCGCGTTGGAAAGGGCTCTAGTGTGTCCTAATTGTTCTCCTCCGGCCTTCCACTGACCACCGCACCTCAGCCTGTAGGCCGCTTTCCGAGCCTCGGCCTCAATCACCAAGTGAAGGGGCACGAGGTCCAGAAGGACCTCCAGAGCTGCTGTGGGGGTTGTGCGTATTGCTCCTGTGACTCCCAAACAGGCGAGTCTTTGGAGTTGTCTTAGCTTCTGTTGAATGTAAAGCCTGGTTACAGCAGGCCACCACACAACAGAAGCATAAGTGATCATTGGTCTTACTATCACAGTATAGTACCACATTGTTACCCTGGGGGTTAACCCCCATGTTTTTCCAAAGGTCCTTCTACATACCCACAGGGTTGTAGTGGCCCTTTGTATTTGTCTCTCTATGTGATCTTTCCAGGTCAGCTTAGAGTCCAGGATAACACCCAGATACTTCACCGTCCTGGAGATCGTTAGAGTCGTGTCATAGAGTACTGGTTCGACGAAACCGTCTAGCCTGCGCCTCCTAGTGAAAATTACCAGTACTGCCTTAGAGGGGTTGACTCTAAGGCCCTGGTCGTTACACCATCTCTGTACGATCTGCAAGGCCCTTTGCAAGAGCCCGCTAACCGTATTTGGGAATTTTCCCGAGATGATAATTGCTAGGTCATCTGCGTAACCTTGAGCAAAAAGACCCTCGTTCTCGAGTTCCTTGAGTAGACCATCGAGAACAAGGTTCCATAGCAGAGGCGAAAGGACGCCTCCTTGTGGGCAGCCTCTCCTTACCGAAACTTTTACTGCCGTTTCCTCGTTGGCATATAATTTGCCTTCCCGCCAACATGGCCCTCAACCATCTAATGATGGCGTCATTGCAGCCATGATAGGCGGCCGCGGCGCAGATTGAGTCGAAGGAGGTATTATCAACTGCTCCCTCGATGTCCAAAAAAGCACCGGCCGCAAGTTCCTTGTGGTGCAGCGCCCTCTCGATCCTGGAAACGATCGGGTGAAGGGCTGTCTCCACTGACTTCCCGGCCTGGTAAGCGTGTTGCGACGGATGCAGAGGCGCTAAGGTCAGTGCCCCGTCTTTAACAAACCTTTCAACCAACCTCTCTAATGTTTTGAGAAGGAAGGATGTAAGGCTGATTGGATTAGCAAGAAACTTATGCTGGTTTTTGTAAACAAATATACAGACTTCCAGAATGTATACACTTGCAACAGTTAGTATTTTTAACCTTTTAAATGTAGTACGACAGCTTTCACGAAAACCTAGGCCTGCAATAATTCGTATAGCATACTTCTGCAGAATAAATACTCTATTTATATGTGCGCTGTTTCCCCAGTTTGTTATGCTATATCTCAAATGTGAATGGAAGTTTGTATACTAGAGGGTCATCAACACATCATGGCTACAATGCAGTGACATAAATCTTAGGCCATAACAGTTGCTGCGTAATTTATTACATAGGTTATCAATATGAATTCCCCAATCCAAGTATCTGTCAAATGTGATGCCTAATATTTTAACTGATTCACAGAATTCAATATCAGTGCCACTTCCATTAAGAATTGATACATCTAGGTTTCTATGTAAAGTAAAAAGTAGCATATTAGTTTTATTTTTATTCAAGTTAAGCTTGTTTTCTTCAGACCAATGAACTACCTGCGAATACACTAATTCTGCAGTATTTTTAATAACATTTAAATCACTGTCGATGATTAAAATATTTGTGTCATCTGCATAACAGACACAATGCCTGTTTGACATTTTGTTTAAATATGATATTAGATCATTTGCAAATATATTAAAAAGGAGTGGGCCGAAAACAGATCCTTGGGGAACTCCATGCGTGATATCGCATAGAGCACTAGTTACATTACCGTTTAATTTAACAATCTGTGTTCTATTGTTTAGGTATGAAGAAAACAGACTTAAAGAAACTCCCCTTACACCATACCTCTCTAGTTTGTTCAACAATATTTCATGATTAACAACATCAAAAGCACGAGAGAAATCAATAAACAACCCTAAGGCATATTGCTTGTTATCAAGGGCATTAACAATTAAGTCTTGGAACTCACAGAGAGCTGATTCGGTGCTCTTACTTTTACAAAAACCATGTTGGTAAGTTGATAGTAAATCATTTTTGGACAAGAAAGAAGACAGCTGATCCTTGACAGAGAGCTCAAACAGTTTAGAAAAACTGCAAAGCAAGCTAATAGCCCTGTAATTTCCGTAGTCATTGGGATCACCTTTCTTGTACAAAGGTTGAACAATAGCTAATTTGAAAATATCTGGAAAAGTTCCGGCGTTAAAAGAAAAATGTATTAAAAAAGCAAGAGGCTGGCATATGCTAAGTTTACAATGTTTTATTGAGTTATTGGAAACGCTATCATATCCACATGCGTTAGATGATTTCAACTTATTTATTAAAGACAATACATCAGATGGTAATATTGGTTTTAAAAAAAGAGATCGTTCAAAAAAAGGTACATTGGAATTTAAAAAATCACGATCAAAAGCATCATTATTAGCTGTTATGGATGTAAAATGTTCATTAAAGTTATTGGCCACTATATCATCTGAAATTGTTGTACCATTTTCTATTATAGTGAAAATATTTGACTTGTTTTTTTTGCCTTTTATTTTATTTATTATATTCCACATCGCTTTTGTTCTATTACTGGATTCTTGGATTTGCCTATCATGATAATTTCTTTTAGCTGTTACAAGGGCTTTACAGTATTGTTTCTGCAAGAGTATGCTAATATCTTTATAAGCTTGATCCATTTTTGCAAGGTCACTAAAAGTTGTTACTCTACGTTTTAATTCTCTTAATTCGTCGTTCATAAAATTATCCTTACTTTGTTTTTTTATCAGGGGTACTCTTTTTAGAGGAAAACAAATCTGAAAATAATACATTATGGTATCACTAAAAGTTTTAAAAGCCGTATTTAGACAATCTTGGGCATAAATTTCTTGCCAATTTTCCCTCTCTAAAAAGTTACAAAACTGTATAATATTTTCTTTACAGAAATTTCTACGGTGAACGAATTTATTTTCTTTATTTTCAGTAAAAGCAGTATTAATGTATATTGACTGAGAAAGATGATCAGATAAGTAGAGGTTAATAACATTAGTTTTAAAGTTCGTAACATTAGAATTTATCAAAAAATTGTCAATGCATGTACTAGATGAAGTAGTTACTCGTATAGGCGTTTTGATGGTAATCGTAATGTCGTAGCAACCTAGTAAATCCATAAAAAGTGCTAAATTAGTATTACATGAATTAAAATTTACATTAAAATCACCACCTATAACCAGAAGTTCTAGTAACCCATTAAACAATTTTAAAAATATATTAAAATCACCAGTAGGTGGCCTATATATGACAATGATTAACATATTAAGAGAAACTAATGATACAGAAGTATACTCAAAGACACCATCTAAGCAAAAGTTCTCTGTTGAAAAATCTAAGACATCACTAACGAAACTATTACTTTTATAAATGGCAACTCCACCATGACAGAGAGTTTTCCGGCAATATGAATTAACAAGAGTAAAATCACTCAATTTATTTGCATTTATTTGATTTTCATTCTGCCAGTGTTCGGTAAGCAATAAAATATCACAGCTGTAGTCACTGAACACATTATTTACATTTAAAATTTTGTTTCCTAGACACTGAATATTTTGATGAAATATGGTGAGTACATTATTATCAGCATTATTATTACAAGGATTATTCACGAAAAAACAAATTCTCTTCGTTCACCTGGAGCCAGTCAGATCCTTGAACCATAATCAGAGCAGCTTATAGATAAAACCGCAACACAGTCACCAGTAGTGTTATCCGAGTCTAAGTCAATGACGATTTGTTGTTGATCAACTTGTCCGTTTGTTTCAAAATCATCAATTTTCTCCATTGAGTTCACATAACATAAATTCTGATTGACATGGAATTGTTTATTTGCTATATCTATTATTTTGCCAGCTATCGAGAGTTTACTTAGCACCAAACCAAAGTGTTTATTAATATCAAAAAATTTGATATTCATGTGTGTGACTTCTTTTATTTTTCTAACAAAATCTTGTAATTTGTTGTTATATCTCATAATGTATTTATTTATGAGCTTATTTTTATAAACATAAGGCACTGATGAAATTAGTATATTAGAATTTCCACACTTTTTTCTAAACCTCTCAGTAATGCGGTAAAAGTTTAACGATCTTATCTAAAACCATGTGGACAATGTTTTAAGCAAAACCGTTCAGGGAATATTATTTAGGTATTAAGCAAATCATAACTTACACACTTTGTTATCTATTATGAAATTACCTACTTTCTGTATATTGTTGCCCTAATCTGGGCACGCTAATATACTAGTTTGGTAAATACTTTAAAACACTCATTATTGGAGAACTAATCAAAGCAACTACTCTTCTAGCTAATACTGACGAAGTATTGAATTACATGATGATTCCTAACATTTTAATGAAAAAAAAATTGAAAATATTTAAATCATTTATTCAAATTCACACTTTTTTATTTATTATGAAATTATCTACTTTTTGTGTATTGGTACCTTAATCTGATCACGGTAATGTACTACTTAGGAAAACACTTAATACTGACGAAGTAATTAATTAAATGATAGAATTCCTAGCATTTTAAGGCAAAAAATGTATTGAAAATACTTAAATCATTTTTTAGAGTGTTTTCCTAAGTAGTATATTAGCGTGACCAGATTAAGTTACCAATATACAGAAAGTAAATAATTTCATAATAAATAAAAAAGTGTGAATGACTGAATTTAAACAAATGATTTAAATATTTTCAATTCATTTTTTTTTTGCATTAAAATGCTAGGAATCATATAATGTAATTCAAAACTTCGTCAGTATTAGCTAGAAGAGGGGTTGTTTTGATTGGTTCTCCAATAATGAGTGTTTTCAATGATTTACCAAACTAGTATATCAGCGTGCCCAGATTAGGGCAAAAATATACAGAAAGTAGGTAATTTCATAATAAATAAAAAAGTGTGTAAGCTGTGATTTGCTTAATACCTAAATAATATTCTCCAATCGTGATGTAAGCAAATAAATATAAAAATAACTAATTGTAAAAATAAACCAAAACCGTTCTCTGTATACTGTATATTTTTCATTTATTTGAATTAATTAGAACTATAACATATTAGTAAATGAGTTAAATCCTCTTGCAAGCTAAACCTTTTTTTTTATATCAAATAATCATACCCATTTATATTTTGCTTAAAATTCTGTCATATTTCACACTATATCTTAATTTATTTATTTGTAATACATATTATCACTGAATATAAATAAAATTAAGAAAAATATTGACGATTTTTGATACAATATGACAATCTTAAAGTTAAGCAGTATTTTTTCATATATTTTTTATTATAATCTTAGTAGAATTCATGTAGACAAAATCATCCTAGTTTAATTAATTTGTATTTGACTTGCAACCATGCCTCGAAAGCAATCAACCTATCAGAGACAGCTAGTTAGTGGTTTATAGAGGTTAATTAATCTGAGTTTTTGGTTAGTTAAAGGATACATAAAAGCCGGTATGCAGACGTCAAACCATAGTATGGTAATAGGTAATGAGAGGGTTATTAGTACAGTCAGATGGTACTGACAGCGTTGATTCTACCTCCCGGGGAGATCAGCCCGCTTCAGTAAATAATATCACTCTAATTATCTATTACTCCATACCTTCATATTTTGCAATTTGCCATATTACAAATTAGGTACTTAGTATAGTTTAAAGGTATACAGCACACAGCAGCTACGAAGTTCTATTACGGTTATCAAACGTACGTTGTAAATGGTAGTAGAATATTTTTTAACAGTAATGATTAAAAAATAAGCATTTTAGATAATTGACATAGACTAAAACCAACTAAATTTTTAAAAATTCCGTAAATCGATAAATCTTAACTCAAAGATCTGTTCGTCTGTTTATTTGTTGGTTGCAGGCACGATTAATGCAGTAATAATTCTTAGTCCTGCCAGATGTTTTGCAATAAATACATTATTCTAATTTACCTCCATGTACTGTATGGTACGTCTGATGGCATCACGCCATCTCTCGCGGTTGCCTGTTAGGCGCACAACATCAACAAAGCTCTCATCAGATCCTTGGCGATATGGCAAAAGAAACAAATAAATCAGAGAATATATGTACTGATCATAAAAAGTATACAAACTATACTAAACTAAATGAGTTATTAAAAAATGAGAGCTTGTTATATATTTATACTGCAAATGATATTGACTTAACAGTTGAAACTTTTTTATCTATATTGAAACATAACATCGAAAAATGCACAAAATCAGTTGAAATTAAAAGAAATAAAGTGAAAAGACAACCTTGGATATCATCGGGGTTGGTGAGGTCGATTAACAGTAAGAATAAGTTATATAAAGAGACGCAGAAAAATAAGAGCAATTCAAATATTATCAGTGAATTTAAACAATATGACAAAATATTAAAAGAATTAATAAAACAAACTAAAATAAATTATTATAAAAAAACGTTTGGACCCAGTTAAAAATAACCCCAAAGAATTATGGAACTATATAAATGATATAACTGCCGTAAACACTAATGAAAATAAAATGGAAATAAAAGTAATTAAATCCCGGCAAGGCACTATTCGAACAAATCCAGCAAAGACAGCAAACGAATTTAATATGTACTTTAACTAAATAGGGGTAATTTAATAAACAATTGCATGGAACTCGGATATAGTCAAATCAATGTTGTAGATGGAGGATATCTTTTACACAAAGTTGTATGGCGTCCTAATGATTTTTTTGGTCCACTTGCAAGAAATACGTTCAATATGTACGAGATCACTACGGTTCACATGCAATTGTTGTTTTTGACGGATATCCGTTAGATGATAGAAAAGAAAATACAAAGACCACAGAAAGACTTCGCCGATCGAAGAAGAAGACAACCGCGATGTTCTTTTCGATGAAACAATTTCCGTTCAAGTTTCCAATGAAAGATTTTTAGCGAATGAAAACAATAAATTCCGTCTTATTTCGTTGCTGGACACTAAATTTGAACAGGCTGCTTTTACGGTTAAGCAGGTTGAGGAGAATTCTGATGTGTTGATTGTCAATACACCGATTTCCTTGTGCTCAATATCTGATGCTGTTTTCATCCTTGGCGAAAGCGTCGATCTCTTTGTTTTGCTAACAACATTGGCACCATCGCAAAATAACATCTATCTTCGTTTCTTAAATGTTCATTTAATTTAGTTTTAATATGTTGTACTTTACCTTTCACATATAACATTGTACCATCCGCAAACAATTTGAGGTTACATTTCTTATAATAATGACAAATATAGTTAATGTATAATAAAAAAAATATAGGAGCAAGTATCGACCCTTGCTCCATGTTTTATAGCCAATTCTTCTGAATAACTGTCATTAAATTTAATTATTTGTTTCCTATTTTCGAAGTTTGAAGTAAATTCACTGTAACACTATCCCGTCAATTTAATATTTTTTTACTTTCAATACAAGTAGATCTTTATTATAATAATATAAATACGCTGTATCTCTTTAAACATTAGACTTACAATAAATTTTGTCTTTTTCATCAACTTTGTCTCGAACAATTTTCTCATAGGATCGAGCGTTGCCGAATTATCTACAATTTTTTTGCATTTTTAATTCAAGATGGCGGTTCGCGCCTCCCCTCCCCATCGAGGTCGGAAACATGTATTTTTTATCAGGGTCACGACTTAAACAAAATAATAATAATAATAATAATAATAATAATAATAATAATAATAATAATAATAATAATAATAACTGACGGATCGGACAATCGTCCACAACAGACCGGACATAATCCTAATCAACAAAATTGCAAAGGAGGCTAGCATAATCGATATAGGGATCCCCAATGATCATAACATCCAAAACTATGTCGCCGAGAAAGACGGTAAATATCAAAGACTTGGGCAAGAGATCCAACAAATGTGGCACCAAGAGAGGGTGAGTGTGATTCCACTGATCATATCAACAACCGGAGTGGTCCCTAAAAATCTCGTAATCAACTTAACGAAGCTAGGCTTAGCAAATAAAATCGCAGCCATACAGAAAACAGTGATACTCTGCACTACATCAACCGTACGTTCCTTTCTGAATTGTCACTTGTAAATGCACCAGTTCCAAGTGTCTTGCCACGGCCGACACTTGTATACTTACCCACCAGTAAATAGGATGGAGAATTTAACGCATAATAATAATAATAATAATAATGCGAGGCAACACGCATCCCGTATCCAATGTGTGATGGACTATATGGCGGCCAATAGGCCTTTCACGCCTAAAGTGCGGCGAGTAGCTGCTAACTTAAGACGCGTCCATCACACACTCAATGGGGCAGTGCTACAAACCACCAAACAGCACTGCCTCGACAGGATACGGATGCTAGTGTCTTGTAAGAAGTCACTAGTGAGGCGGGCGAGGGGGCTAGCGGAAAATCAACTTTTCCGCAAAAAGCCCTCGCGCCTTTTCGAACCGCCTCAGCGTGTTGCTGAAAATCCGCCGACTGCAGATCAGGTGGAAAACTTCTGGAAAACGTTGTACGAACAGAAGCTTCCACTCAACAGAGACTCTCCAGCCCTGGCACACTTTGAAACCTTTTGTCAAAGGTTTCAGCAACCACAACAGGTGTGCCAACCGATAACCCCAGAAGAGGTTCGAAGAGCTCTTGAGGGCTCTAAGAACTTTCCTGCTCCAGGTCCCGACGGGATCAATAACTTTTGGTGGAAAAAATTATCCAGTACCCACCACCATTTAGCCAGAATTTTCAATTCATGGCTAAATGGGGAGCAGCAAATTCCTTCTTGGGTTGTCGAGGGGCGGACAGTGCTGATCCCGAAGAACGGAGATTTGTCTAACCCAAAGAACTACCGGCCGATAACCTGTTTAAACGCATGTTACAAGGTGTTTACGCGCATCTTGTACATGCGAGTGCTCCACGCAGTTGAACCGGTTTACGAGCGGATATATGAGCAACGAGGGTCAAAGAGAGGTGTCGCTGGCTGTAAGGAGAACCTGCTGATTGACAGGTGTGTCACGCAGGACTCCATGCAGTATAAGCGTAACCTCTCCATGGCCTGGATCGACTACCGCAAGGCATTTGACATGACATCGCACGAGCTTATTGTACACTTGCTCCGATGTCTTGCGGTACCTGGTCCCGTAGTGAGATGCATCGAAGAACTGATGCCGCTCTGGAGGACTCGCTTTACCATTACATCGGGTAATGATAGAGTCCAGACGGAGTCGGTAACATTCAGAAGGGGAGTATTTCAGGGAGACTCCCTCAGCCCCCTTCTATTTTGCATCTCATTACTGCCATTATCCATTTCGCTCCGGAAAACCCGTGGATACAACTGCGGTACCCCTAGCGATAGGAGGCATAAGGTCACCCATCTGTTTTATATGGATGACCTTAAACTTTATGCCTCCGGAGAGAGGGACCTACACCAGTCCCTCAGGGTGGTACAGGAGTACACGCAGGCTGTCGGCATGGAGTACGGATTAGACAAATGTGCACTGGTCCATCTCAAGAGAGGACGATGCGGGAACTACGGAGAGGACGCGCAGCTCGTGGACGGAAGCATCTTACATCATCTAGATGCCGGAGAGTCGTACACTTACTTGGGTGTCGAGCAATGCTCCACCCAAGAAGTGAGTGTAGTGAAAAATGCTCTCCGCGGCAAGTATCAGCACCGACTCCGACAGATCTGGTCTTCAGAGCTGTCGGGGAAGAACAAGGTGTCTGCTACCAACATGCTTGCCGTTCTGATCCTTCTCTACTCCTTTGGAGTAGTGAAATGGACTCAAGAAGAGCTGCATCAACTCGACGTAGGAACCCGCAAGAAGATGCATCTCAATAGGAGTTTGCATCCTAAATCGTCTGTTCCACGGCTATACCTCCCACGACATCGGGGAGGCCGTGGACTCTTGAGTTTGGAGAGTCTCCATAATAGGATGGTTCTGGATGGAGCCTGTAAGGTCATCAGGAGTTCAGATCCCCTCCTCTGCATGGTCCGAGACCATGAAAATGCAGGGGTAGGAGCCTTTCTGTTTAAGGCAGCACAGAGAGCAGCCGATGAACTTGGTCTCTCCTTCGACGTCGAGCGGGTAAATCGCGACTCTGTCACCGAGTTGGAACCTGCTCGGCGAAAAGCCCAAATTAAAGCTGCAGAACACAACAACTTTCTGCAGCTTCACACGGATAAGCCAATGCATGGAGTTTTCTATAAAAATATAGAAAACCTTGGCTTATCCGAAAGGCTGACCTTTGCCTTCTTAAGGTCAGCCGGGCTGAAGTCTGAGACCGAGGGATTCATAATGGCTTGCCAGGATGGTGTATTTAACACCCTCGTCTATCGTAGTCGTGTCATGGGTATAGAGGTCCCTGATGTCAGCTGCAGGGCCTGCCGCAGGGCGCCAGAGACTCTTATGCACTTGCTGTCGGCTTGCCCGACATATGCAGTCTCGGCTTATATCCAAAGGCACGACGGAGCATTACGAGTGCTTTACTACCATTTAAGGCACTCGTATGGGATAGACGAAACACCAGTGCTGCCTTACGCTACGGGGGATATTGAGTCCGTTGTGGGAAATGAGAAGTGTCTAATTTATTGGAACTACTCTTTTCCCACCGTCAGGCAAATACAAGCCAACAAGCCTGACGTAGTACTCCTCGATCACCAACTCAAGACAATGTTTGTCGTGGAGTTCTCGGCACCCGCGGAGAACAACATTGTCTTGAAGGAGGAGGAAAAACGGACAAAATATCGAGATTTGCTCTTCGAATTCCGCAGACTCTATCCAGACCATACTATCAAGATAGTGGTACTGATTATAGGAGCCCTCGGTGGAACGAGACACGCTGCTTTCGGAACTTAAGATCATACAGGCATACCGAAATTCGGCAGAGGTCTTAGCCGGCAGAATGCAGAAGGCCGTCATCCTCGGTTCATTACGTCTGCTCAGGGCACACGATTCTCGGACCCAGTAGTCACTTACCCCACGGGTGTGGGGAGTGGCTGCCGGTACTACCAGCTCCCCTCTGTGAGGGTCGGAGCCACAGAGAAGGGTGACTGGTTTTTAACAAAAAAATAATAATAATAATAATAATAATAATAGCAGGAGGGGCTCCCTAACATCCAACTAGCCTTTGGTGAGTAGCGACACCACTTACTCCAGCCACGGGTGCAAAGTCCGGACCGACAGTGCTAGCGCACCCGGGAGGGGAAAGAGACTTCCCCTCTGGTGTCGGCCGTGGGCTTGTTAGGCTAACCACCTAACAAGCTGAAATCTTCTGGTTCCAGACAACAGAAGACAGGGCCCCCACAATCGACGGATTGCCTGACAATGACGACCGCGAGATACATGGACGCTTTGAGTGGACAGATGAGCTGAGGAATGATCTTTTGCTGTGCTACGAAAGCAGTGAGCCCGCACGAAGGGGGTACATGGCGCGAATGCATGCTCTATGGTGTGAAAGACACCCGGAGCACAGCGCCTTCACGCCGCAAAATCTGCGTGATTATGTATCCCACCTTCGTAGCAGGGGCTACGTGAGAGCTGTTCCTCAGCCGGTAAATGAGGCGGTTGAAGAGCCGCTGAATGAACTGGTTGAGGAGGCAGTTCTAGACGTTCCACCAACACCAGAGGGCCTCAACACAAGAAGGGGTTATACTACATCAGACCCCCCAGATCAGAAGACCTAGCCAGAGTGGATGCTGAACTTCGTGAAGCGATACCAGAAGGGGCTGACATCTGGCGCATAAACTGTGCCGTATTCGCTGCTGCACAGCGCTTAACCCCAGGGGAGAGGCGGAACACTGCCTCCCCACAGGAGAGAGCGGAGCGGCATATACATAAGATGGAAGCCAAGATCCGGTCGGCGAGGCAACATGCATCCCGTATCCAATGTGTGATGGACTATATGGCGGCCAATAAGACATTCACGTCTAAAGTTAGGCGCATAGCCGCCAATTTAAGACGCGTCCATCACACACTGAATGGGGCAGTGCTGCGAACCACCAAGCAGCACTGCCTTGATCGGATACGGATGCTAGTGACTTGTAAAAAGTCACTAGTGAGGCGGGCGAGGGGGCTGGCGGAAAACAATCTATTCCGCAAAAAGCCCTCGCGCCTTTTCGAACCGCCTCAGCGTGTTGTAGAGAATCCGCCAACTGTAGATCAGGTGGAAACCTTTTGGAAAACGCTCTACGGACAGAAGCTTCCACTCAACAGAGACACTCCAGCCCTGGCACACTTTGAAGCCTTTTGCCAAAGGTTTCAACAACCAAACGAGGTGTGCCAACCGATAACCCCAGAAGAGGTTCGAAGAGCTCTTGAGGGCTCTAAGAACTTTGCTGCTCCAGGTCCCGATGGGATAAATAACTTTTGGTGGAAAAAGTTTTCCAGTACCTACCACCATTTGGCCCTAGTCCACCTCAAGAGAGGACGATGTGGTGACTACGGAGAGGATGCGCAGCTTGTGGACGGAAGCATCTTACATCATTTAGATGCCGGAGAGTCGTACACTTACTTGGGTGTCGAGCAACGCTCCACCCAAGAAGTGAGTGTAGTAAAAAACGCTCTCCGCGGCAAGTATCAGCACCGACTCCGACAGATAATAATAATAATAATAATGATCTTCAGAACTGTCGGGGAAGAACAAGGTGTCTGCTACCAATATGCTTGCCGTTCCGATCCTCCTCTACTCCTTCGGAGTAATTAAATGGAATCAAGAGGAGCTGCGTCAACTCGATGTAGGAATCCGAAAAAAGATGCATCTCTATAGGAGTTTGCACCCTAAATCGTCCGTTCCACGGTTATATCTCCCACGACATCGGGGAGGCCGTGGACTCAAGACAATGTATCCAGACCATACTGTTAAGATAGTGGTACTGTTTATAGGAGCCCTCAGTGGAACGAGACACCCACTGCTTTCGGAACTTAAGATCATACCGGCATGCCGAAACTCGGCAGAGGTCTTAGCCGGCAGAATGCAGAAGGCCGTCATTCTCGGTTCATTACGTCTGCTCAGGGCACACGATTCACGGACCCAGTAGTCACTCACCCCACGGGCGTGGGGAGTGGCTACCGGTACTACCAGCTCCCCTCTGTGAGGGTCGGAGCCACAGAGAAGGGTGACTGGTTTTTAGCTAGCTAAAAAAATAATAATAATAATAATAATAATAATAAGCAGGGGGGGGGGCTGACTTTCATCTATCAAGCCTTTGGTGAGTAGCGCCACCACTTACTCCAGCTGGGGGTGCAAAATTGAACCGGCAGCCCTAGTGCACCCGGGAGGGGAAAGCTCATTCCCCTCTGGTGTTGGTCGTGGGCTTGTTGGGCTAACCACCCACAAGCTGGTTCCAGTAAACCGAAGAGAGGGCCCCCACAATCGACCTCGTCCGGATAGGGGTCAAGGGCAAGGTGGTGGGGCCCAACCGGATGGAGCGCCCGTTGATGACGAACGCTATGGACAAGGACGCTTTGAGTGGACGGATGAGCTAAGGGACGACCTTCTCCAATGCTACGAAAGCAGTGAGCCCACACGAAGGGGATATACATGGGGCGGATGCATGCTCTGTGGTGAGACAGGCATCCAGAGCATGGCGCCTTCACGCCACAAAATCTGCGTGACCATGTATCCCATCTTCGTAGAAGGGGCTACGTGAGGGCTGCTCCTGGACAGGTGAATGAGGTGGCCGAAAGACCGCCTCATTCACCGGTTGAGGAAGTGGTTCTCCTTGTTCCACCAGTACCAGAGGGCCTCAGTACCAGACGGTGGCTACACCACATAAAAGCCCCCGGGCCACAAGACCTGGCCAGAGTGGATAAAGAACTTCGTGATGCGCTACCAGAACGGGCTGACATCTGGCACATTAACTGTGCCGTGTATGCCGCTGTTCAACGCTTTTCTCGGACGGAGAGGCGTAATACTGCCTCCCCACAGGAGAGGGCGGAGCGGCGCATACAAACGATGGAAGCCAAGATTCGGTCGGCGACGCAACACGCATCCCTTATCCAATGTGTGATGGACTACATGGCGGCCAATAGGCCGTTTACGCCTAAAGTGCGTCGAATAGCCGCCAACTTAAGACGCGTCCTTCACACACTCAATGAGGCAGTGCTGCGAACCACCAAACAGCACTGTCTCGACAGGATACGGATGCTAGTGGTTTGTAAAAAATCACTAGTGAGGCGGGCGAGGGGGTTGGCGGAAAATAAACTCTTCCGCCAAAAGCCCTCACGCCTTTTCGAACCGCCTCCGCGTGTTGCAGAGAATCCGCCGACTGTAGATCAGGTGGAAAATTACTGGAAAACGTTTTACGAGGAGAAGCTTCCACTCAATCGAGACTCTCCAGGCCTTGCACACTTTGAAACCTTTTGTCAAAGGTTTCAACAACCACAGGAAGTGTGCCAACCAATAACCCCAAAAGAGGTTCGACGAGCTCTCGAGGGCTCTAAGAACTTTGCTGCTCCAGGTCCCGATGGGATAAATAACTTTTGGTGGAGAAAGTTACCGAGCACCCACCACCATTTGGCCAGAATTTTTAATGCCTGGCTAAATGGGGAGCAGCAAATTCCTTCTTGGGTGGTTGAAGGGCGGACAGTGCTGAACTCCAAGAACGGAGATTTGTCCAACCCAAGGAACTACCGACCGATAACCTGTTTAAACGCATGTTACAAGGTGTTTACGCGCATCTTGTACATGCGAGTGCTCCTCGCAGTTGAGCCGGTTTACGAACGGATATATGAGCAACGAGGGTCGAAGAGAGGTGTCGCTGGCTGCAAGGAGAACCTGTTGATTGACAGATGTGTCACACAGGACTCCGTGCAGTAAAAGCGGAACCTCTCCATGGCCTGGATCGACTACCGTAAGGCATTTGATATGATATTGCATGAGCTTATTGTTCACTTGCTCCAATGTCTTGCGGTACCCGGTCCCGTAGCGAGATACATCGAAAAACTGATGCCGCTCTGGAGGACTCGTTTTACCATTACATCGGGTAATGATAGAGTCCAGACGGAGTCGGTAACTTTCAGAAGGGGAGTATTTCAGGAAGACTCCCTCAGCCCCCTTCTGTTTTGTATCTCACTACTGCCATTATCCGTTTCGCTCCGGAAAACCCGTGGATACAACTGCGGTACCCCCGGTGATAGGAGGCATGGATGACCTTAAACTTTATGCCTCCGGAGAGAGGGGCCTACACCAGTCCCTCAGGGTGGTACAGGAGTACACGCAGGCTGTCGGCATGGAGTTCGGGCTGGACAAATGTACACTGGTCCATCTCAAGAGAGGACGATGCGGGAACTACGGAGAGGACGCGCAGCTTGTGGACGGAAGCATCTTACATCATCTAGATGCCGGAGAGTCGTACACTTACTTGGGTGTCGAGCAACGCTCCACCCAAGAAGTGAGTGTAGTGAAAAACGCTCTCCGCGGCAAGTATCAGCACCGACTCCGACAGATCTGGTCTTCAGAGCTGTCGGGGAAGAACAAGGTGTCTGCTACCAACATGCTTGCCGTTCCGATCCTTCTCTACTAGTAGTGAAATGGACTCAAGAAGAGTTGCGTCAACTCGACGTCGAAATCTGCAAGAAGATGCATCTAAATCGTCTGTTCCACGGCTATACCTCCCACGACATCGGGGAGGCCGTGGACTCTTGAGTTTGGAGAGTCTCCATAATAGGATGGTTCTGGATGGAGCCTGTAAGGTCATCAGGAGTTCGGATCCCCTCCTCTGCATGGTCCGGGACCATGAAAATGCAGGGGTAGGAGCCTTTTTGTTTAAGGCAGCACAGAAAGCAGCCGATGAACTTGGTCTCTCCTTCGACGTCGAGCGGGTAAATCGCGACTCTGTCACCGAGTTAGAACCTGCTCAGCGAAAAGCCCAAATTAAAGCTGCAGAACACAACAACTTTCTGCAGCTTCACACGGATAAGCCAATGCATGGAGTTTTCTATAAAAATATAGAGAACCTTGGCTTATCCGAAAGGCTGACCGTTACCTTCTTAAGGTCAGCCGGGCTGAAGTCTGAGACCGAGGGATTCATAATGGCTTGCCAGGATGGTGTATTTAACACCCTCGTCTATCGCAGTCGTGTCATGGGTATAGAGGTCCCTGATGTCAGCTACAGGGCCTGCCGCAGGGCGCCAAAGACTCTTATGCACTTGTTGTCCTCTTGCCCGACATATGCAGTCTCGGCCTATATCCAAAGACACGACGGAGCATTACGAGTACTTTATTACCATCTAAGGCACTCGTATGGGATAAACGAGACACCAGTGCTGCCTTATGCTCCGGGGGATATTGAGTCCGTTGTGGGCAATGAGAAGTGTCTAATTTAGTGGAACTACTCTTTTCCGACCGTCAGGCAAATACAAGCCAACAAGCCTGACGTAGTCCTCCTTGACCATCAACTCAAGACAATGTTTGTCGTGAAGTTCTCGGCTCCCGCGGAGAACAACATTGTATTGAAGGAGGAGGAAAAACGGACAAAATATCAAGATCTGCTCTTCGAACTCCGCAGACTGTATCCAGACCATACTATCAAGATAGTGGTACTGATTATAGGAACCCTCGGTGGAATGAGACACACACTGCTTTCGGAACTTAAGATCATGCCGAAATTCGGCAGAAGTCTTAGTCGGCAGAATGCAGAAGGCCGTCATCCTCGGTTCATTACGTCTGCTAGGGGGCACACGATTCTCGGACCCAGTAGTTACTTACCCCACGGGTGTGGGGAGTGGCTGCCGGTACTACCAGCTCCCCTCTGTGAGGGTCGGAGCCACAGAGAAGGGTAACAAAAAAAAAATAATAATAATAAAGGACTTTATTAACAAAATTAACAGTTCAAAATGCAGACAACTTTATTGGGCGAGGTTCAGTAGTGCCTAATGGCACTCTGTTCTTACACCTAACCCAAACAATATAGCCTAAAGATAACAAAATTCAATTGATAACCTATGCTTACAGAAGAAATGAATCCTAAGTACGGTACAATGTGAAAAACAAAAATTTTATTATTCACATATCTAAAATATTTTTCGTTATAGCATATGTACATTTTATATTAATATATCTTGTGAAATCACTGCCTGTTCATAATAAGTTCGAATAAATATTTTTTAAAACCAGCTAAACTTTTATTGTGTGTGATGAGCAGGAGGAGTAAGGGTGCCCTTAAATCTAATATTTAAATTGTGGACATCGGTCCGAAAACGTATTTTAGAATATAGATATGGCAGACTTTTACTAATTAATATATTAAAGTACTGACAAGCAGAGTGTAAATATCACCTATTTTTCATGTTAAGCTAATTATTTAACTTCAGTGTGTGGCTATGATCATACTTCCTTATACCAAAAATTAACCGCAAGCAGGCATTCTGAAGTTTTTGAATACGATTACTATCTACAGCATTTAGACAGGTTCCATATATTGTATCACAGTAATTCAACTGTGACAATACCAGAGAATCACAGAGCACAGATTTAGAGTTTTTGTTCAATATATATCTATTTTGATAAATCAATTTTAAATTTGAGTTTTTTGTAAACATTTATTAATATGTGGTGTAAATCTCAATTCTTGGTCCATAAGGAGTCCCAAATTTTTTGCGACATTTTGAAACAAAATAGGCTCATCTTTTACTGTTATACTGTCCCTAAAGTCAGAAACGAATTTTGTTCTCGCCACTTTTCTTCCAAATACAATTACAGCTGATTTGCTAGAATTAAGTTGAAGACACATCTTATCTGAAAAGTCGAGTAAACAGCTAAGGTCATAGTTTATAGCAGAGATTGCCTGCTTACTTTCACCTGCATCAAAAGACAGGTACAACTGCGTGTCATCTGCATAATAGTGTTGTTTACATGATAGAAAAGCGGATGAAAAATTGGACGAATAGATTATAAAAAGTAAGGGACCCAAAATAGACCTCTGCGGCATGCCTGTTCTAACGGATAACATATCTGATGATTCTCCTCGGTACATTACCAACTGAGATCTATTTTTTAAATAATTCTCTAATAATTTAGTCGCACCTTCAGTGAAACCTATGAAATGCAAAGTAGATATCAACATTTTGTGATTGATGGTATCGAATGCTTTGGTGTAATCAGGGTACACCCTGGGTGTAATTTAATAGAATTAAAACTGTCAGTTTATTTTTATCACATGCTTCTATGATATCATCGGTGATGTGCAACAATGCAGTACTTCAGCTGTGGCCTTGCCTAAATCCAGATTGATGTAATGGTAATATCTGATTATCTTTTAGGTGCCTACGTATTTGTATTTCCATAATTTTTTCTAATAATTTTGAAAATGTTGGTAAAATACTAATTGGTCTTAAATTATTTAAACATGTAGGATTTGTAATTTTTGGTATAGATATTACTCTTGCTTGTTTCTATGCAGTGGGGAAGGTAGAGTTAATTAAACAATAGTTTATTAGATGTGTAATATATGGGAGCAAAAAAAAGGTAAGCAAAGCTGTATAGTTAAAATATTTATACCATCTAGACCACAAGATTTGCTCTTTATATTTGAAATCATCTTTAGAACATCAATTTTTGTAACTGTGTGAAAACTAAAAGAGGAATTTACAGTATTTTTTATATTATTATTATAATGTAATATTAGGGATTCATCCGGCGTAATTTGTGGTATGGAATTGACAAAATGATTGTTTATCTGGTTAACATTGGACAAGTTGTTAGGCAAATCAATTTCGGTATTTTTTGACTGTGAATTTATTTCTTTTAGTATAAACCATTTTTCTTTTGGATTTTTGCTGGCAAGTTTTGTAGCATAATAAGATTTTTTCTCCTTCTTGATGGCAGTGGTAACTGTATTTCTAAGTTGTTTATAATTATTCCAATCGGAAATATTTTTAGATTTTTTGTATTTGCGTAACATCCTATCGTCATCAATCATGGCGCGTACAGTATCAGTTAGCTAAGGAGCATATGGTTTAGTAATTCTTATTGACTTCACTGGGGCATGAATATTTAATAACATAGTGAGAGTGTCATTAAGAAATTTTACTTTATTATTGACGTCATCAATATCGTAAATACTACGCCATGGTATAGATCTAAGATCAGAGGCAAATTGGTCATGGTTAATGTTTTTAAAATCTCGGTATTTTTATAATTAGTTTTAGGTAAAATAATTTTTATATTTATTAAGCAAAATACTAGCTCATGATCACTAATCTCAGGTACAGGTTGCGTTCCCACCCCTCGAACCTTCTCCACGGTTGTGGTTAAAATATAATCTATCAATGTGGCTGTAGTGCTCGTGATTCTAGTCGGTTGATTTAATATTTGTTTAACACCAAAACCATCCAAAATATTATTAACAAAGTTAACCTCAGTAGAATCAAATTTAAATAAATCAATATTAAAATCACCAACACAAAATATTACATCAGCTTTAGGGACAATAGTTGAGAGAGTTGTTTCAAAGGCATTAAAAAAATTAATATAATTATAATTTGGAGGTCTGTATGCAACCCCAAATGATATATTTATACCCTGCATTCGAATTTCGACCCATAGTTGCTCAATATCTATACCACATTGTATTATCTTAAACTTAAAAAATGATTTAAGGTACATCCCCACTCCACCTCCTCTTCCATTCCTATCTAAGCGAATCAGATTATAACCAGGAATTTTTATCAAATTGTCAGAAATCGTAGCATTTAACCACGTTTCACTTATGCCTATTATATCATAATTATGTTCTAAGACAATATTTTTAAAATCATTAAAATGCGCTGTCAGTGATCTCACATTTAGATGTGCACATTTAATATAATCCATTTTTTTTTTGAATGTGTACAAAATATAACGACGATTATTATCTACTGAATTCAATGAAAAAAAAAATTAAACATTTAAAGTTTAGCACAAAATACTTAATAATAATAACAAAAACAAATTAAAAGAAAAATCTGTAAGCAAAAATAAGGTTTATAATATAAATACGACACAAATATTCACACAAAATAAATAAGCAAATATTATACAAATAACGTTTTAAGTAATACTCTCTCAGAACAATTTTTAATAGTCAGATAGTGAACATATGTACTCACTTTTGTAGATTATTAAGATCATCCTCGCAATAAATTTGCGATCTTGTATTGTTAATCGAGACAAATATTCTTTCTCCCATGGTCCAGCCGTTACTGGCACCCACAACAAGGCGCACCTTTTTAAAAAGTTGCAACTTTGCATTCACAAGCAATTCACATATCACTACACCACTGCCTTTCAGGTTCTTCTTTGCAAAAAATATGTTGTCACGTTTCCAGCGATTTATAAACATCACAGCTATCGGTCGGGGCCTTTTTTGTTGGGCATCTTTTTTCCCTAATCGATAATAATAATCGATATCATTCAATGTAACGGATATTTTCAATTTAGATTTAATAACTTTGCAAATTTCCTCATACACATTTTCCTCTTCTTTCTCAACAATACCATACACTACAATTCCATTTAACAATGTTTGCTGTTTGTTATTTTCTACGATTTTTTCAATTTCTCGCATTCTGATAATTTCTTTTTTTAAAGAGTTTATGGCCTCAGTAATGTTTTTCTCAAAAGTTGTTATTTTACTCACAGGGTTACTTGCTTCATCTCCTTCATTTATTAATTGTTCTTTTAGCTTTTCTAGGCCCACTTTAAGGTGTTCTTCTAGTTTCTCCATGCGAGTGGCTAAGGTTTTGGAATATATCAAAATCATTACTACTCCACCTTTTCCAGGACAAAATTCCCCACTGATTGGACTAAAAGCAGCATATTTTTTTAAACAAAAAAAACACAATTTTTTCTGAATTTTATATTTCATGACAAATAAGGAAACAACAATAATAAGAAGGAACTAAATACAAAAAACTACTACAATGATGGTCTCTTTGATTAATAAGGTAATTTGTTATTGAGTTGCTGCCGAGATTTGCGAGCTACTTGAAGAATCATCCGAAGACATGGGACGGTGGCGATTTTGGTTATTTTCTCCATTGGACATTGTACATAATCTTCCGCCACAGTGCTAGATATCCTAGCCTCTTCACTTGGAGTACATCTGTGGAGTTCTTCTGTGGGCGTGATCTTTAAAGCCTTCAATGTTTTCTAACTTAAAAAAGTGGCTATTGAACTGTGAGCTATTGGTTGATTTCTTCCCTTTCTTCATCTGATCTGAACCAAAAATCTATCCATTTTTGTCTAAAACAATTTTTATCCAGCTTGGGTCAGTAATGAGAAATGCTCTACTTGTATATGTTTTGGAATCTAGAATTTCAACTAAAATTTTTTCTTTCAACATAGTTATGTCCCACATTTTAATTTTCACTAATTCGTCCGTTCGACATGCAGCCATAGAAAAAATATCTATAATAAACGAATTATTCAGTAGTTGTAGAAAAAAAAACACATAGAATATGAAAATTAACATTACACATCAAGTTATTTTGAAAACTGTATTCTATTATCACCCTTCGTCGCCCCGCTAAAAGAATAAGTATTCTATTATTCACTTTTAATGAACGTATACGTATACTAATGCATGGAAACTACTGTATAAATGTCTTTTTACGTGTTGTACGTCTCTAACGTATATTTCTAAACGCCCGATTTAAAAAAAGTCATACTTCAGGCTATTCTACATATTAACTTCAGTCGATAGTTAAAACAAATAACAACGTACGTAGTTACCTCAAAAATTGCAATTAAAATTGTATCGAGTCTTATTTTATCCTGCTCTTTGAGCAAACATAATAAGCACGTTTCCAACCCCATCAAAAGAGCATCTGATAATCTAATGTTAAAAGTAATAAGTGAAACATGAAATTGTATTCCGAATGAAATTTTTATTTAAATTTTCGATATTACATTCAGAGCAATCGATATCAGCAAAGTACATTAATTAACGCTTGTATGGTTCATATATTCGACGTGTTTAATCCTTTATTTATGAAATGTCTCTCGGACAGTGGCGTCAGGGCCGGTTTTAAGCAGTTTTTATGGGGGGTGCGAAATTATTATAATGCCGAATGACCTCTTCTCCTTTGCTCCTTTATTTTCTTTATATATGATTAGTCGCGTCAAGATAGATATTTTCTAAGAAGTTTTCTGGCAAAGGATTGATCGGCTTAATTTTGTTTGTAAATTGTTTATTGAAGTCTAAGGAACATTGGTAAAAAGAAAAAACATGCTACTGGGACTTTCTTCGTTTTGTTATTAATAAACAAACGATTTTAAGCCCTAAACAAGTTAATTAAATTTGTTAATTTGCTATCTCGAAAACTATTTGAGAAAACCGACTGAAAATGTATACTCAGGGATTTTGAGGTCGCTGAATACAATTTTGAAAATTGGAAAATTCAAGATTGCTAATCCAAAATGGCGGCTATGAAGTATAAAAATGAGATTCTCTGGCTTAAGTTTAAATTTTTGAGAAAAATTGCAAGAATAAAAATGTGTTTAGAATGCCAATTGGATCTAAATATACGATTTATGAGTAACTCTCCATCACCCCAATTGGGGGTTAACTTAGTTTATTTAAATAAAGTAACCATTTTTTAAAATAATCTGGTAAATCACTCAAAATTTTTTTGCTAAAAATATTTTAAATAGATGTAATTTAATTACCCGTTACTGAATTAATTTTACTGTTAATTAGTTCAAAGAGCATACAAATTTTAAATTCAGCTCGCTTTCTTGATACCGGAATTTACATACGGTAAAGACCCTCCTTAGTACCTCCTTCATATTAGTACCAAACTTTTCAGTAGAAAGAGGTGAGATTTACCTCAATAATATACTGAATATATTATTTTACGACAATGAAGAAAGAAGAAGAAAGAACTGAAGATGAATAACAATAGGAGCAATATTTTCATTCATAAACAACTCAAATGAAATTGTAAAAAAATACTTTAAAGAATGGTGTTTAATTAAATTTACATTTTCATATAATTTTTTAGTAAATAATTTTTATTGTGTGATGAAAATTGTATTTAATTTTAACAATTCTTTCCATACAATATTAAAATACTTTTTACTTCTGTAATTTCTACGTAAAATACACGTAAACAAAGTTTAAATTGTATACTAAATATTTACTATATTAAGACCATTATTTTCAATTTTAAAAATTACATATTAAATTAAAACAATAATAGTTGCTTTAAGAAAATATTAAACAATAAATTAAAAAATATATCACTTTTTTATACTATATTAGCCGCCAATCTTGAATTTTCCAATTTTCAGTTCAAAATCGTGATCAGCTACCTCGAAAACCTGAGTATACATTTTCAGTCGGTTTTCTCAAATACTTTCTGAGATAGCAAATTAACAAATTTTCTTAATTTGTATAGTGCTTGAAATTGCTAGTTATTAATAGAAAAGTCCCAGTGGCCTGTTTGTTCTTTTTACCAATATTTCTTAATCCTCAATAAACAATTTGCAAAAAATATTATTCCGATTGGTCCTTTGCCAGAAAATATCTCAATTTTTAACTTTTCTATATTGACGCGACTAGATGGTCATTTAATTTATTGCGGATACAAAAAAATGTAAATCTGATTGAAGACTGTTGATGAATCGAAACGTCCTGTTTACGTTTCCAGCAATTATGACAGGGCACTGTAGATATACATATACCCATATGCATACAGCGCTCGGGGCTAGAGGCTAGAACAAGGAGATTTGGCCATGCTGTTGCCAGCCAGGATAATTTAACTCAAAAAGAAGACGAAAAGTAATAATCATTTATGGTACTGAGTTTCATTATTTTTTTATGATTTTATGTACATAATTGCCAAATGCAGAAAGTGTCGAATGGTGACCGATTGACCTTTTTAAAGAAAGTTTTAACGATTTTAGTTTTTCAAAAATTACATTTAAACTCAAATATCTCGAAAATTGTTGGATTTCCGAGAATTCTGCGTATAAAATAGATATGTATAAATACGATTATAGTTGCTTTTAAATATATTAAGTAATTACCTGAGTTCACCTAATTCTAAAAAAAGGTCTTGTCCTAAGGGTCTCTTCCAACTTTTCTGAAGTATTTTGACGCGCTGAAGCCAATTTTGGGCAGAAAATTTTTTCTATCACGTCAGTTCCTGTTTACCGCCCCTTTTATCCCCTGAAAGGGGGAAAAAAAAGGTCTTGTTCTAAGGTTCTGCTCTAACTTTTCTGAAGGATTTGATGCGCTGAAGCCAATTTTGGACAAAATTTTTTTCTATTGTACCAGTTTCCTTCTACCACCCCCTATTATCTCCTAGGTATGGCAGAGGGAAACTGACACGATAGAATTCGCGTCATAAAAACTTCTCCTACTTGGTTTTGTTATATACGTTAAACCGATGTTTTTTATACTTGAGATATAATTAAGAAATGGCGTCGGGTACGTTTACGTCAAAATTCCCAATTATAACACGGAATTTTAGAGCTAGAAATTATTTTATTTTAGTTGTCCCTTCCAGAGCTTCGTACTATTGTCTATAAGAGATCCAAGACGTATGTCTCCCCAGGGCCTCATGTAGCCTAGTTACGTCACTGGTTCGCAATAATTGAATATTGTCCATCGTCTTTTAATTAATTCTCCTTGTTTAGCCTTGTTACTTGATTGTTTTATATAAGGTAACATGTGACGTGTTTTTGTAACCTTGACTCTACAAACTGAACAAAATTTCATAGAAAATCAACATATTCAGATAGCTCTGAAGTTTTTAAATTCAGATCAACAATACATTTTTCTGTGTTATACAGAAAGGCAGGATATTGGAAATGACTAGAATTTTGGGTGCTACCAATTTCTTCAACACAAACTAATATGCTCATTATAAATTTTAGGTCAAGCCAGAACAGATTGCAGAAAATTGAAGCTTTGACAATCCACCTCTTTTATTCCGTAACAGTGGATAGATTGAAACAAACTTACTACCAACTCGAAACAACCTACTTTTCATGCAGATTGTATTTTTCATTCAATCAATTTTAAAAAAGTATAAGTACAACGATGCTAAATATTTTGGGATTGAAGGTGAATGATATTCTTTCCTACATTGTTATAGTTTATTTTCACATTTAGTAATTGCCGGAATTTTAGGCGCTAATTTCGTATTTTCTCAAATTTGATTGTGTATTTGAGCATAGATTTTCCTAAGATATATCATATGTAACTAGATTTCCTTTGGCTCCCAAAAATAGTATAATAGGTTGCCTAATAGCGCTATCTGTTGTTTTACTTCGGCCACTAAATGCGTTGTTGGTAGAGGAAGTAGTTGGATGAGTGCGTTCGAATACTCTTTAAGAAAGCGCGTTGCAAAACGTCTTCGTAAAGCTTCCACAATGGTCGGTAGTGTTAATTAAACTTTCTTTGGTGTGTAGACTTATGAAAGGACATCCTTCGGAGGATATTACGTTAACATCTGTAGATGAAAACGAAGTTAGGAGAATCTATTCAGAGTTGTGGGATATGCCGTGAAGTGGAAATTCTGAACGTACCGACAGAAGTTACAAGAATTTGACAATTTCATAGGGGGACATCTTTTGGGTCATTTCCTTTTGGCTGGCTTGAATATTGAGTCGTGCGAGTACACGTTTCAGCAATATTGTAAGTTTTGCTTCATTTATGGAATTTAGTATTCATCACGACAAAATTAGATATTTCCATTTTGGTATTTGAGTATCGTTTTTTGGGGAGATACAACTACGGATTTTCGGATTAAATCAATTTTCTGAAGCACGTGGTGTCTTTCGAATGCAAGACTTCGGAGTGCCACTTGACGGCAAAGGACCTCTTTCAGACCACATCACATCTCAGGTACGTCTCTGAAACCTAGTTAAAGTTGAAATAGATTGGTAATTTAGGTTAGTTATTTTATTGCAGGGCTGTTTGTTAAGTTACAAGTATTGAGTCCTGTTTGTTAAGTTACTGGTATTGAGATCTGTTTGCTGGTTTATGGTTATTTGGATTTGTTAATTTACGATTTTACTTGGATCTGTTATTCTACGTTTTATTTGGAACTGTTATCTTACATTCTACTTGAACTTTTATGTCACTTCTACACTTTACGAGGCATTTCCAGTCTGATTCTGGTTTCGATTTCTAGTCCAGATTTTGGTGTCTAGCGATTGGATTATTGCCTATTATCTTGTGTTTGTACAGTACTGGGGATCTCGTGACGTTATATTGAACCACCACGTAGATTCTCTACCACCTGTGGCTGCTACTCTGGTAGGACGAGAAAAGGTATTCAGACACTACCAAAGGTAAGCGGAATCTCCTAACGAGGGATCCGGTACATCAACACAACGTCCACTACTCTCCTATGGACGTTGTGACAAGAGAACGGAGAGGACCGTTCGTCATAACTTACATATGAGTTTCAGTAAATTTCAGTAATATTAGTCATATTTTGTACATAACTAATTCAATAAATTTCAAGTAATATTTGTAATATTTTACTCATAACGATCCCAGTACATTTCAGTAAATTTTGGAATATTTTGTGTATCGCTACTTCAATAACTAAATAGTTTTGCTCTATTTTACAAATAGATTTCAATAGTTTTGAGCCATTTATGTTCTACCGTACCTTGAGTCATATGTAGTTATTTTTTTTGTCACGCTTCTTGTATATGACCTTTTCGTATATTTATTAATTTGTAAGATATTTTGTGTATATTAGGTTAAGCGTGTGGACTCCACTTATTGGTACACTTTTGGATTATATCGTGTGATATATTGTACTACGTACCAAGCTATTGTATTAAAAGTTTAATTAGAACGACGCTTTCTTTGTATATTTTACCATCCTGTACCACCCCAAATTATCGAAACCATCCCCAAGGACCTGACTAGTCGGCCGAGGGAGTACTGCACGTTAAACATTAAAAATTTTTTCAGGGCACAGGGTGACTACCCTACCCTGCGTTCGAGGTTTAGCAGCCTTTGGGGCTCCCCTTTCACAGGTGAGCTCAGGCCCTGTAACAGCATACATTGTAACGATGAATTATTTCTTTTTGTTATTAACCGATAGTTTTTCAAATCGGTTAGCACATACTAACGATGTTAAATTAGATTCATCGTTACGAACAAACTTTTCCCGTATCCGTAGTAATTTGATATTTCGTAAGTAAGAAAAATGTTCTGGACCTAGCAACCATTTACTATATAAAGGACCGCAGGAGTCATTTTATTCATTCTCATCTCGGAGAGAATCCGAATAGGTTCTTGACACTTAACCTCGAATGTTGTGGTGACATCGCAGAAATGACACTGGCTAGATAGCGAATAGTCTTTACACTCGGCATAGAGCCCGACATAGTTCGAGTGAGACTTCTCCTATCATAAGCTAGTGTGGTTTCTGCGTTAAGCCATAGCATTTGTCGTGGAAGGGGTTACGAACTTAATTAATTGTTTTGCATCGCGTTATTTTCAATTCGAAGCGACAAACGCTGCGTCAACTGAACGTTAAAGTGACACATAAGCATTGATTCTTGAAACGCCAGTTGTCAGTTAATTTTCAAAGTGACAACCATCAATTAAAAGTCAAAGTGATGAATGTCAATTATATTCAATACCAACTGTCTGTCAAAGAGAGAGTTTTCCGAACTAGACGTTAATCAAATTTCAGTTGACGTATCCATTGTCATATTAATTAATTCATCTTTGCTTTGAACGTTTTCGATTCAAGAACTGTCTGTAGATTCATATTTTATATGGTGATGGTTGCTTGGTTTACTAAAGGTTAGGTTTTCAGTATTCTCTTTGTGTGTTAACACGATAATAATTGTACAATATTTAAATACAGTCACTCTCATAATTAGAAATAAACATTTGTAATTGTATTTCTCAGGATTGAGAAACTTTAACGTTGAAATAAACTTGTTAATTTGAAAATATCTTCCTTGACTTTTAATGAACCCTGGAATCACTCCACTGTTTGCTATCTGAGCACAATAGTTTTGAACTATTGTGGAACTATAAAATCAACGTTAGGACCTGACTAGTAGGTCGAGGGAGTACTGCACGTTAAACATTAAAAATTTTTTCAGGGCACAGGGTGACTACCCTACCCTGCGTTCGAGGCTCAGCAGCCTTTGGGGCTCCCCTTTCACAGGTGAGCTCAGGCCCTGTAACAACATATATATAATGTATATATATATATATATATATATATATATATATATATATATATATATATATATATATATATATATGTTAAAAAATTGAAAATAGTTTTATTAACGTCTTTCAGAATGGCATAAATAAGTATTGCCATGAAAATATATTTTTGTGAATATAAATAACTCCGCCTCTGTGGACGGATCAACTTTAAATTGCCGTCTTACGTATTATGTTTGCAGAGAGGGTCGACACCTATACCAGTGCAACAGTCAGCTGTATTCAGCAGTTTTCGTTATCAATCAAACACGTTTTACACCGCAGTTATAAGTATTGATGTCCAAATTAAGGTTAAGAATAGAGATGTTTAATTAAAACTATTTATGGCTGTAACAGATTGTAAAATGTATATTTTCCTATTTAATAAAAACAAGAATTTACTAATTTTCCATTATAAAATAATAATAATTTATTTATCCAAGAGATCATTTCCATGATATGTCAAAATAGTATCTGAGATATCAAATGAATATCAATTTAAAGCACAAAACCAAAACCTAATGTAAACACCATACTACATGATTCAATTTCAATACCACAGCTGTATTAATCCGCAGGAGTTTTAACTCACAATTAATTTTCGTCATCGCCAAACCGGACCCTCCCCGCCCAACCTCACACCCACCTCGGCGATGTTCGCCGTGGTTGTCTGGCTGGCTCCGGGCCGGACTCTGGAATGACGCATTATTGTATGTGAATATTAATAAATGCTTGTTGTTGTTGTTGTTGTTGTTGTCTAGTAAGCAAGGATAAAGATAATGTATGTATATAACCATCAGCTATTGACTTAAGCTAAGATTTATCTTAAAAATAGTTTTTAACTTCAATAACACCTTTCTTCGCCTAGAAAGATATTTTATGTTCGAGTCCTAAATGATGCTGAAACTATTTTGATCCATTTAAAAGTTGAAGATAAATATGTCCCAATATAAATGAGACTACTGGCCTTAAATTGATTTCTACAGTAGACTGTTAATTTTACTACTACATACAGTATAAGTATAATAACGCAAAAAATTCTTCATGTGTTTACACGAAGTAATAAAATTGTATTGAAATAACATTTATTTTACTTCTACATCCAGTGGAAGTATAGTAACGACAAATTTAAAAAAAAATTTTTTTTAAAAATTTGTATTGTTCAGATAGGCTTAGAATGTCATAAAACGAAGAAATTTAAGTTTGAGCGAAACAAAAATTTCTGTCTGTCGGTCTGTCTATCTGTCTGTCTGTCTGTCTGTTGGTCTGTTTCTCTGTAACTTTTTTTGTGCGCACGTTTACTCTGGAACCGTTTGAGTTATTGACTCGAAATTTGGTGCTCGAAATTTGGTACACGTATGTACTTTAACGAGATCTAGAAATTTCCATCTTGTTCCGTCGAAGGGTTGGGGGGTAAATTGGGGTAAATTTGGGGTAAATCAAGCAGGTAAGAGTTCATAAAATTGGTATTTAGTATATATAAGAGAAGCTAAGGTCTCAAAAAAAATGTTGGCTTTACTGCCCCCACCCCATTATTAAAGGGGAAGAAAAAATATTGTGATTCAATGTGTGTACAAGAACCAGAAACCTCAAAATACTTTTTTACTTCATCCACTCCCACTACTACCCTTTATCAGCACCCCGACCCCACTACCGATGTAGACTATCGTTTTATGGGTTTTTGGGGTAGAGGATTTCAAACATTATATTATTAAAGTTCCATAAACAATTATTTCCACATACAAAATTTTTTCATTGTGGGTGACTTGGATAGAAAATCTGAATGTGGAAGTAGTGATTCCTTGGGCAGCGGTTTTTAATAAAATTAAAACAAACTTTTTACAGAGTACCCACATGTTTACTATAGACACTTCTAAGCCCTTTTCTCAAACAAATCGAACACAATTTATAGAAGAATGGCATTATTGTTGATTCTTCCGATTTTATGCAAGTGTGATTTGACAATGGTCTATGTCAGAAATAGGAACCTGAAACAAGATGCCTAAAGTATGTCTCAAAGAATAAGAAGTATTATTACTTTACTGAATACGTTAATATGCTAGCAATATCTAGTTGCCATACGATGATCACTGGAGTGCTTAACTGACCACGATTTGGGTTTGAGTTTTCGTGTAATCATCCTTACTGTTTCAAAAAGGTCTTGACTGTTATTCTGATCTGCGTGTGACTCCAGCTCTTTATAGAGAGCTTGGTGATGAAAATTCTTATCTGCTCTATAGAGAGTCTCAATTCTTCGTAACATAGTGGGCTACATTCCCCAAAAACTTACCAAAACTCAAAAAGCAGCTGAATTTGAGTAAAATTTGCTATTAAGGAGTTTGTGCGACCTCTGAATGTGTACAATTGATACTAAAATTCTAAAACTCAAAATGTCACATCCAACATGGCGGATTGTTCGACAAAATTTTATCAGATTTACACAAAATTAGGTTTTTTAAGGTTTGCGGGATCGCGGGATATCGACCACTAGATGGAGCTTACCATTTTTGTTGCATGTCGTGGTTTTATAAATCTCATCATGTAACAATAGTGATTAAGGGTCTCGTTACAGCCATTCCAGAACTACCTTGCACTGACGAGAGCCAACAGCTCGAAACTACAGTCTGCAAGTGGTGTGGAGTGGCTGGCACGAGAGCTCCTATGAGTAGAAATAAGTCTTTCGGCTGGTGTTTGTTGCAATCGAAGCTTTTATCGTTTTGTGGCAATACATAGTTATTGCACTTAATTCGGTCAGACTGGTAATTTGTAATCCAGCGCTCGGCGGGGCATTAGTCCGGAGAATAGCTGTTGGTTGTAGTCTGGTTTCTTACTCCTTATATATTTAAGGTCCTGTTTAGAGGAGCTCGACAAAATATTACGTTAATAAATATTCCGTCCTCTAAAAGCATACCTACTGATAAAGTTTAAAATTCAAAATGGTATATTAAATTTTGTAGATTATTAGAGAAAATGTCCACATTTATATACGAAATTTAGGTTCTGAATGTTTGCGTGGTCGCTTATTTTAAATCTGATATAGAAATTGAAAAATTAAAAATGGTGGATCCAATATAGCGGAGGGGTAGATTGACTTTTATTAAATTTAAAGAGAATGTGACCGTTAATTTCAAATTTGATAATAATTGTCGCTATACATTTTGATTACAAATGTGCAAAATCGTTAATTAATTAATAACATAAAAAAATAAGGGTATAAAAAATTATGACGTCTAATAATTTTTTAAATCTGCTAGAAAGTTATTTTTTTGATTTAAACAAAAAAACGTTATTTGTACGCAGTTTAATCACGATAACAATTGTCTTCAGAAGTGCTAGATTCTGCACTGGCAAATATTTCTGATCTATTAATAGGCACTTGAAGGCAAGAAAATTTCATTATCTAAAGGTACAAAGGTACACTTCGCTTTTTTTTTTCAAGAATTATTAGCCCAGTAATACATGGGTCTAATAAACAATAAAAGGTAGTGAAACAAATCTTCATTTGTTATTTTCTTGTATACTCTCTTCGTATTGCATTAGGTTCTTCTTTAACAAATAAGGTAATCACGGTGGCTTACAACTAAATTTAAATCAAAGTTGCTGCCGCTCGGAATGTTTTTTTAACACAATCTTAGATGTATATAGAACCAATTTTCATGATATTTAAAATCATTAATCGCAGAATTTTATTTTACAAGTATTTTACTTTTTTTGTTTAATGATAGAGCCACACAAAAAAAAGCGGTCTGGCCTGCGGACCAGGCTAGTGTGTCCTTATGTATTTGGACCCGCTGAAACCGAATCCGAAGTCAGAATTGTCAGATTGGCTCGTTTTTCACCCTTAACTTCAAAAAAACACCCCCTCCAAAAAATGGTCTCTTCGGCAGACCATACCAGTGCATCCTTATGTATTTCAACCCTACGAAACAGAATTCGAAGATAGAATTGTCAGATTCGCTGGGATTTCACCCTTAACCCCAAAAAATCACCCGCAAAACAAAAAAAGTGGTCTGGCCTGCGAACCACACCAGTGTATCCTTATGTATTTGGACCCGCTAAAACCGAATCCGAAGTCAGAATTGTCAGATTGGCTCATATTTCACTCCTAACCCCAAAAAACACCCCAAAAAATATCCCAAAAAAAAAGTCTGCTCGGCGGACCATACCAGTGTATCCTTTATGTATTTAGTAAGGATATATTGCTCTAAAAGACTGAAAAACGAGCCAATCTGACAATTCTGACTTCGGATTCGGTTTCAGCGGGTCCAAATATATAAGGATACACTGGTCTGGTCCGAAGTCCAGACCACTTTTTGTTTTGTTTTGGGGGTGTTTTTTAGGGTTAGGGGTGAAAAATGAGCGAATCTGACAATTCTGACTTCTGTTTCAGAGGATACAAATACATAAGAATGCACTAGTATGGTCCGTCGGGCAGACCATTTTTCTTTGGGGTTAGGGATGAACGAGCCAATAACAATTCTGACTTCAGATTCGGTTTCAGCGGGTCCAAATACATAAGAACACACTAGCCTTGTCCGCAGGCTAGACCACTTTTTTTGTGTGTGGCTGTGTCAATAAATAAAAAAAGTAAAATACTTGTAAAAAAAAATTCTGCGATGAATGATTTTAAATATCGTGGAAATTGGTTCTATATACATCTAATAATGTGTTAAAAAAAATTCGGAGTGGCAACAACTTTGATTTAAATTTGGTTGTAGGGCACCGTGTAACATTAACCAAACTTCATATTTAATTAAAAAAAGCTGGCTTGAATTTTTCGATACGCTTTTGACTTCTTTGCAATCAAAAACTCAAACAGTTGTTAACAATTTCTTTTCTGTACCTCTGTAGATCTTTATCAGATGCTTCTGGCATTTCGAGCAATTTTTTATTTTTAACAGACTTTTCCATATTGCTGCCGAATATTAAATAACTGCAAACTACTTTAATTGTCCTTGTCATTGTCCTACGTAACAATTTAAAAATTGTTACTTTAATTTACTTTTTCCTCAAAATATTGGCAACACATTTTTTTTGTTTTTTTTTATTCACTCTATACAAACACAAGTTGAGAACCTCCAAATATAACTTAGAGATGTCAACTATATAAGATGTAACAAAATTTAAAATACCGAGGAATATTTTCCAACGGAGTGATCTTAAAAATAATATTTCCAAACCAACGAAAATAACTACGTAAGGAAAAAGACCATTACAAGCCGCGGTGCAGCTAGGTACAGTTGTTCTTTTTCTCAATTAAACTAATGCAAATTAAGCTATTTTAGTAAAAAAGTTAATGATAGGAGTAATCAGGAGTATTTTGTAGGTCTACTTGAAATTTGCGTAATATAGTTATTTCCGGAATTTTATTCTTAATATTTATTTAATAGGGTACTTTTAATAAAATCAATATATTTCCTAATTTTAGCACTAAAATGAAGATGTCTTGTGGAATATCTTACATGTTTCACTTTGCAATAAATATTTACAAGAAGCACAAAAATTGTCTGTGATATATAACACTGCGAAAACAGAACATTTTCTTTTACATACTCCTTCATTTAACCCAGCCTGTGGCTATCTGCTAACAGCAATTAACTGAGTTGAAAATCCAAAAGCTCTTATCATCCTCACTTTATAGAGTCGATGTTCTTTCAATATGTACCTGTTTTAAATCGTTTGTAAGAACTTTTTAATTTGATATTTTGAGAAATCTGGCCCACTGTGCTTGAGTCTTACTCTTATGTCTCCGAAGCAGTGTTGATACCTGAAGCGTGCAGGTTTTTCCTAGTTTGCTCTTCAATAAAGCAAACTGCATAACAACTTAAAAAGTAATCTTCAGTCCATCACACTAAAGTCGCTATTTTATATTTGAAACCTATGGGTCGCGTGCGCCGACGTCACAGATTTTGAGACCTTAGGAAAAACAAACAGCTGTCGTTGAATTATCCGCGTATTGAATGTTTTTCTTTAAAGTGAATTTTACTGTGTTTGTGCCATTTAAAAGTTTAATGTTGGATTATTTAACATCTGCAGCTATTCTTATTACTTTTATATGCTCAATTTTGTTCGACAGGATGACGGTTAGTTCGCATTTTGCAGAATTGTCTCATGATGTAGAGGTTAGGTATACTGCTGTCATGGAATTAAATCCTTATATTTTGAGAAAAAAATGCTTTAGTGTAAATATTGATGTATTTCCAAATAGTACACATAGGGATACTGCGAATTACTTGGTTTTTGAGAGAAGTGTAATAGAGAGAAGGATGAGTTCAAGGCACTTAAAAGTCTTAAAACTGTTTATGGTTATGTGAAAGAAGTACTCTGCAAGAAATTTACAGAATAAAACCTTGTTGCAAAGGTAAGAATTGTTATCAATGATTTACCATTCTTTTCATATACACTTGCCTAATTAAATGTTGCTTTAGAAATAATTGCTAACATACAAATTAATTTTTCAGGTTAAGTCGTGGCATCATGAAAAAAAAGCCATTGACTCCAGATTCTGATGGTTTCTTAGTACTTACTGTGAATGTGTTGCTAGTTTAGACAAAACATGTCCACTACTTTTTAGCAGTAAACATGGCTATGATCAAAGTATTAACCGCCGTAAATTTTGTGAAAAAGACACCATATAAATTAAGCAATGAAGACTGATGTGCTATAAACTATTTGAAGTATGTAGTAAGACGTGCATAATTTCTTCTCGTCTATACAATCCTATACAATCCATTGTAATTTCTATAAAAATTTTATTTTTCATGTATTGTTATGTAATGTCTTTCATAATTTTATGTAATTCGTTTGTTCATTATCATTTTATTAAATATACTCTTTTTATTATGTTTTATTTATCACTTCTACTGCTATATATTGTTAGCAGTAAATTGAAATTGTCAGTTACGTCGAACTTGTAACTGAAAGTAAAACAAAATATCTTTACTAAATAAGTTATTTATTGTCCAAGGTCCATTAGTACTTCTAAGAAGAATCGACAAGAAAGTTATAAGAGAGGTTAATATTGTAACAAAAAATAAATGATTGTAATGTAGGTACCTAACATAACATAATATATATACTTTATAGTAATATCTATCTAAGCAATAAGTAACATTTAACTCGAAGGGATTTTATAGCTATACAATTCAACACTAACAAAGCCGAGTCAGACTTTGCTTATGTGTTCACTGACCGTAGACCACTTCAGAGTTTTAATTTTCAACTTTTTCAGTGTTCAATAGTCCAACACTGAGTTTTTAAACACCACACGATATACTTTGAAAGGGCACATTGCATCATGCACTTGTTGACGGCCGCAGGTACTTTGAATTTCCTTTTTTAATTTATGCACCTACTTTATCAAATATCTTTATGAAGCCTGCTTCCTCTTGGAGTGTACTTTATTTAAAACAATTTCGACCATGACACTTTTCTCTCCTTGACACAGCTTTACACACCTTTCGCTCAACTAAAATTTAAAGAAGAAATAATTATTAAAAATACTGACAAACCAATATAAAATGTTAATTTTCTTTACCATGAATTGTTTATTGCTTATGTGAGCAGCAGTTATTATTATTATAAGTACTTTCAGTTTCACATATGGGGTTTAAATTGTATTCCTTTTTAAAAACCAAATTCTTACATTAATATGCAACAACGTACCACTAAAAAAATCCTTGGAAGAATCTCGTAAAATCATTCATTTTAATTGTTTGAAATCAGTTGCAGTATTTTAACCTGTAACTTCTTCTGGTTGTAAATTGAGGTTATTTTATCAAAACTGGCATTGTTTTGGATTGTCACACTTCCACAATTAATAATGAACTTGAAAAACTTGTCATTTTGTAGGTATAATATACATAGAAACAATAATATTACAAAAAGTTCAATCAGTTGCCATTTGACAGTTAAAGAATTTCTGTTTGTTTTTCCTAAGGTCTCAGATTGTGACGTCACGTGCACGCGACCCATAACATAATTTTAATTAAACAGATGAAATTCAGCGAGCTCTTCTCGAATGTAGTATTATTGCGAAATCTAGCTGTAACAAAATGAAAATCTAAACTAAATGAAAAGGAAAAGTATTGCAGTGGATAAGATATTTTTTTTAAATATTAATATTTCCTTTTGTTTACTATAGATCTCAAGTACTTTTCCAACAGAATGGAAATAATAATGATTTTAAGTATTATTTCCTTTTATTATTACAAATTCAAAGCGTGTCTCTCCTTGACATTTCGGATCATTCACCAATAACAATGAAAAATACTTCACTCCAGTTTTGGATGCAAAGACAGCATACATTTTTCTAAAGTATGAGACTTTTAAAATTTAAATATGTATTAACAGGAATTGACCTTAGAGAATATCTCATAAATAGATGTCTGTATTCTGTTAGGGAATATTTTAATTAGTTTTAAGCAAGTTGTGACGATTCCTATACAATCTGTATTGTCTTAAAGGAAAATAAACGTATTATTATTATTTATTATTATTATAGAAAGATAAATAACCACTCATATCTTGTTATAATTATGTACATCTATCACATTACCTGTTCCTGGCTCCTTCACCATTTTCTTGAATTTATGTAGATCCTGAGATATCGACAGATAATCAGATTTAATAGAAATCTAAAAGTTTTGCAAACTCGCGCGGGTGTCTCTTGTCGTGGAGACTGTAGGGGCCGTCACTTTACCACCCCAGATAAATTAAAAAATAAATATATGAAATGGCAAAAATTTAATTTACTTAATTGTGACATTATGATCAAATATTCTAACCCTTGGCCTAACCTGGATATAAATATTTTTTATAAATAGCTGGCAAAGTTCTTTCAAGCCAATATTAAAATTGTTATTTACGTACCATGGGTCGTAAGTCCATTTTTTGTCTAGAATACAGTTTGCAACCCGAGGCCCGTGGGGCCAAGTTTTTCAAGTATTCGAGACCAAAAAATCGCACTGTACGACCCGCGGTGCATTTTATATTTTTCGTCATATCCATGAATCATTAAACTAGAAAATAACTTCAGAAAGCTAGTGGAATACAATAATTATTTGAGTCAGGTTTCAGATTTGCTAAGCAAGTAGTAAAAGTAGCGATGCTTGGAATATCCGTGGCAACCTGTCAATAAAATAAATTTAGGATGCGATTTCTATTCAGATGAAAACTACTTTCAAGATAAATTAAATCATATTATTATAATAGCTCTGAACATTTTTGAAAATAATGTCGGATATAGAAGATATAGCAAGTAAGGCTTGTCTGGATTTACTTCCAAAAAAGTTAAAACATTTATTGTGACACTTGTTATATAAAAGAAAAAATTTTCCCAAAGGACACCGCACGTTTTGTAGGTAAATTGGTGGCCTGTCAAATTTGATGAATTTTTGATATGTTGTAGTTCAACTGATTATGAACAAAAAGTTCCTTTGGCAAAACTTCATATTATGGACAGTTTCTCCGATAGATGGCTCCCAAGACTGGACCTATCCCTCAATAGTGTACCACGATTTCTCAAAACTACTGCAGTTATTGAAATGATAACTGCTGGAAATGAATAATCAGACTATTTACTATTATTTGGTCTTAGATTGATGTGCCTGAACTGCCGGTTTTGCCGTCAAATCACGTTTTTTCGAATGCACAACACCCGTTTTACTTCAATTTAATAATCATATATATAATTAGCTATACAAAAATTCACTATCTTAGTAAATAAGTAAGTACGTGCAATAGCCGATCGAACATTGATGCTAGCTTAATACCGGGTACTTCATAATCTTGGTACAAAACAAAGTTGATTTTATTTTTCAAGATATAAAATTGCAGTTGTGTCTAGTCAATAAAAAATAATTATTTGTGAGACCTTCAAGTAGAATAGGCAGTTTTTATTTATTTATAATACATTAAACCCCATTATTTTTAGAAAAAATTGTATCTATAGCTGATTATTTTCATTATTTTAAATATTTACTTATCATTCCTTAAAAGAAATCAAACAAAAAAAAACTTTATTTCAAATTAATTAACGAAAAACAGCATTCCTCCCCTATCACGCGTCGGAGCCAGCCTCACATGCACGGTGCGAGGCGCAATAGAAAGGCACGATATACATATGTATATGCGTTTCCATTATTTTTCTAAGTTTCAAAGTAAGTAATTCTTATTATAAAACCTAACATGCCGCAAATATGATTTATTTTCTGTATGAATAAGGTTTAATTAACCGGAAATAAAGTTTTTTTTGGTTTGATTTCTATTAATAAATGATTAAAATAAGTAAATATTAAAAAAATGAAAATAATCACCTATGCAATTTTTGCGAAAAATAATGGTATTTAATGTATTATGAATAAACAAACACTGCCTATTTTACTTAAAGGTCTCACAAATAATTAGTTTTCATTGACTACACTCAACTGCAATTTTATATCTTGAAAAATAAAATCAACTTTGTTTTGTACCAAGATTATGATGTACTCGGTATCAAGCTAGCATCAATGTTCGATCAGTCAATGCACGTACTTATTTACTAAGATAGTGAATTTTAATAAAGCCACTTATGTATATCATTATTAAATTGAAGTAAAACGGGTGTTGTGCATTCTAAAAAACGTGATTTGACGTCACTTCCGGCAAACCCGGCACATAAATCTAAGACCAAATAATGGTAAATAGTCTGGTTATTCATTTCCAGCAGTTATCATTTTAATAACTGCAGTAGTTTTGAGAGGTATAGTATCGAGGGGTAGGTCCAGTCTTCAGAGCCATCTATCGGAGAAACTGTCCAAAGGAACTTATTGTTCAGAATCAGTTGAACTATAACATATCAAAAATTCATCAAATTTGACAGGCCACCAATTTACCTACAAACGTGCGGTGTCCTTTACTTTATTTTCCAAGGGACGTTATGAAAAATAACGACCCGTTGCCAATGACAACAAGTATTTTGTACGCAAAGCGTCACTTACAGTCGACAAAATAATGGAATTGGAGTATACTTACGAGGGAGGTATGAGGAAAACATAATTACTAACCTCTTTTTTATAGATATTGCTGATATGTGTTTGTTGTGCTGGGTATAATAGTCATTTGTTTCATGTAACAAATAACAAGAACAGAAAAAAGTTTAAACTATACTGTCAATGAGCCAATCCAAAACAAAAAATGTTTGTAGTCGATATGATGATGGCCAATAAACTACAATTTTTGTAAAATGATTCCAATAGAATCGATGATAAAATTTACAAACAAACGTGTCGTTATTGCACAGCCGCTGCATCTGTAAATTTAATTTTGGAATAAAAAATAGTAATAAGCAAATCTATCGTCGGTAGCCCGATACTACGTCTAGCTTATATACAACCTCGGCAAGAGTACCACTATAATACTCTTAGATATCGGGAAAACTTCCGATGCAATTTGGTTCTCGAGGGCAATATATAAAATAGACAAATAATATTTCCACGTTATAAAATTCGTACACTGCCTACACAGTGACACATTCGTTCGAACGTCCAGCAGGAGTCTGTCCTGACAAGTGAACTATATAATCTTTAATTCTGACTACTCTATGTTTCCCAATACTAAGATATCCAAGTACGATGGCGCAGTGTATTACGACTAGTGAAACATCTAGGTTTTGTAATTTACAATTTAACAAATTACAATATTTCAATTCGTTGTATCTCAGTTAGTAATGAAAATATTTTCATAAACTCCAAAACGTATTGTTGTATTTTTATGAAAAGTCAAATGCATATGACAAAAAAATAGTATATTGTGTATTTAGGTGTGAAAGCAATACATTCCCGGACGACGATGCAAATTGTTGGCCGAGGCGCTAGCCGAGGCCAACAAGCATCGAAGTCCGGGAATGTGCTTTCACAACGAAATACACATACTATTTTTTCTGAAATCACAATCAATAGTATTATAAATTAAGGAATTTGTATTAATACATAAGATTTCTTCATTACAATCTAACTGCTTTCTAATAAATGCAATTTTAATGTGAGTTGGTTTGTCTGCGTATATATATTTACTGTCTAAAATATACATAAAAAATCGTACGAGAATGTTACTTTCCCGGCCTAGGCCGGGAAAGTAACAGTCCCGTACGGTTTTGTTGATCGTTGCTTGGCAACGGATCTTTTCCGATCTGTTTCCTGATAGTTTCTTAGCAACGGACTAAAACACTGGAATTGTGCATTTCTCGATCTGAAATTGCGCCGAAAATGTAGACATTGCCGATCAATTTCAGAAAAATTAATAAACAGGAATCCCTAGACCCAGGAGAGGCAAAATTTTTTCACAAACTGCTTTTTCAAAATTTTTAGGGGTCATTAGAGAAGTGCTTCTCTAGATGTTATTTTCCATATTTCGTATGGGTCTTATGCGCCACAGACGAGAAAAAAAAATTGAAATTTCACCAGCCGCCACTGCCAACTAGACAAGAAAGTACAAATGACCTTCTGTATTTGACTTATCTTAATTGTTTTTTCTTTTTTATCCTTTCCAGATTCTATTCTTCAAGCTACACTAGGCTGATGAGCAACAATAATTCAGAAACACATGTTTGTAGCTGCTTCATTGTTTCTTCTCTATGGTACATGCGAGGTTTTCTTTTGTAATAATAAATACGTTTTGATATATTTACTCCAAAATAATCTTTCATTTTAATTTATCCGTAACAAGTGCTTCGGAAACAATTATAAACTTCAAGGGTTTGTCTCCGCTACTCAGAAAACTCTAGATCTCTTAGAATTATGAAAACGGTTAATAAACATTTTAAAAAGAGTTTTGATTTCTTCCTAACCATCAACGAAACAGCAGACAAGGTAGTATTCAGAAGATACCAATACAGTTGACCATTTTTAGTTTATTTTTCTCTGTACTTCAGTTCTTCTAGAGTTCATAATTCTTGAAATTTCAGATCATCTATAATTATTATTATGCTTATTCTTCAGTAGTTGTTAATTCTGTTTTACAATAATTTCCTCGGTATGTAAACTAATTAATTCTGAAAGATATTCAGTTACCTATTCGAATACTTTTAATTCTGCTATAATTTTAGCTAATTTATAGAAATGTGTGATTAATATTTATAATAAATAAAGATTTCAAATGAATTTTCTGATTCCTTAAATGCGGCGAGGGAAACATTTTCCACACCATCGGGAAACATCTTCGGCACTTGTTCGGGAAAAAAATATTTCCCGCATGTAAATGACGTCGTACGCTTGTAGAAAAATTTGCATTGTAAATTATTCTCCAGAAATAATTTATATTCCACTATTAACTGTGGATCTCCGTCTCCATTACTCAAAAAAATCCGGTTTCTTAGACTTATGAGGATCGTTGGGGTAACCTAGAAAGCAGTTAACAAATGTTGAAAATCAGGCCATGATAAGATAATGCTGAGATGATAACGATAAAATTGGCTAGTTGCGATTTTAATTTTTTTCTGTGATTCAATTCTTCCAGTATTTATATTTTTTTAATTTCCAGATCATCCATCATTTTTGTAATGTTTATTTTTATAATTATTATTGTGGTTAGTTTTGTGTCACTATGCGATATAAATCAATGAATTGGCACACTTTATTTTAGTCATTTTAGCCCACTCTATTTAAAGAAACATAAAAATAAATATGCAATCAATGATTGGTTTGAAAAAAGTTTGTCTTGCTCAAAGATTACTAATTTTTAACAACAAAGTCATGCCTCTACATTCTGATTTCTGATTACATTGTATCCGACACAGTTGGAAGCGAATATCACGAAATATTTAAGAAATGCTTCATTATTTTGTTGGCTATAAATGTCTCCTTAAGAGATTTAGTACCCATTTGAATCAACGAGGTTAAAGGGATAGAAGAATAATTCCTATTCATTTATGTAAAGTTTGTTTAATTAGTCAATTATTGCGTGACCGACAACAATTACAAACTCATTAACAATTTTTGAACTAACGGTTAATAGATCAGAAAGCGCTGGAAGACAACTTGTCCACAAGTTCGGAGTGTTACAGCCAAATACTACGCCAACACTTCTAGTCTATTTTTATTATATCGGTGATATGAATGTTCAAATTTTGTATATAAAGAAATTATTTAAACTATTGTTTCTCTTTGGATTTTTAAAATATTTATTAAATAAAATGCACTCCTAGTAGTCAGTCCATTAGAATATAGTTCAAAAATATTGTTTTTCTTTGGATTTTTAAAATAAATGCACTCCTAATAATCAGTCCATTAGAAGAAATGATAAATCAAGACATATTGCCAAAGATAATTACTTACAGACACTTTAAACATTTCGATTTTAACAGCTTTTCTGAAGTTGCACTGCTCATAAACTGGAATGCAATTATAGATATCCCTGATATAACAAATAAAGTAAATTACTTGAATGAGGCAATTATTGGTCTCTTCGATATTTATACTCTAATCTGTACTAGAAAAGTAAGAAAGTGTACGCCTCCATTTATTACCGACACCATCAGTAAATACCTGGTAACAAAAAGTAACGTGGACCATGCATTAAAAAACTATGTAACACTAGCCATAAAAAATGAAAAAATAGCATATATTAAATATCGACTTAATATAATGTTGACAGGAAAAACCCTAAGAAACTTTGGCAGTTATTTGAAAATAATAATGTCCATGTTAAAAGTAGAAATCAAATATCCCCAGATCTGGTCGATGCTGATAATATAAATAGTTTCTTCTTGCACTCAATAAACTCTCCCAAGGTTACCCAAGATAAAATCCAACATTTTCTTATCAACAAATACCCACAAGTTGATCATGATTTAACTCTACACACTGTGACATTCGAGGAGGTAGAAAAGATCGTTTATATACTAAAATCTGAAGCAACTGGCGTAAATGGGATAAACCTTAAAATGTCAAAATATGTTTTACCGTTGAATATGTTTACTCATATCTTAAATACTTCAGTGCAGACCAGTAAAATACCAGATTTATGGAAAAATTCTTTACCCAAGGTTCCCAAAGTTGTGACCTTGCCGGAGCTTCGCCCAATCAGCGTACTTCCAACTATGTCAAAGGTGCTAGAACTGATCATCTACTCACAACTTTCTGAACACACGAGAATATAAACCATCTTACCTCAGATTCAATCAGGACTTCGACCGAAACACAGCACCACTACAGCTTTAATAAAAATAAGTAACGATGTTGTCCGAAATATTGATAACTCTAAAGTAACCTACCTGGTATTGCTCGAGTACAGCAAAACGTTTGATGTCATTAATACAGAATTACTTTTGACCAAATTAAACTACTATAGTTGTGACACTAATGCACTGAACTGGTTCAATAGTTACCTTAATGGTAGAAAACAGCAAGTAAAAATTAATCGCGTGACTTCTAATCCTATACCTATAACACATGGGGTGCCTCAAGGTAGTATACTAGGACCGCTGCAGTTTTCAGTATTCACCGCAGATCTACCAACTATATTAACAGCGGACTGCTCTATCCACATGTATGCAGACGACACCCAACTTTACATGTGCAGTTCTACATCATCCGTCGGTTCTATCATTAGTGAACTGAATATAAACCTTAGTTTAATTAACCAGTGGTCCTGTGAAAATGGTTTAATTCTTAACCCAAATAAAAGAACAGCACTGTATATCGGTACTAATTCCGCTTGTGCAAAACAAGTTTTTCTGCTTCGGTCGAATTAAAACTGGGCGACTCCATAATTAAGATGACTGAAGAGGCGAAGAACCTTGGACTTCTTATTGACAATAGACTTTCCTTTGAAAAACATAAATAAAAAATCCAGTAATTGTTGCTTTAAATTGAAATCCATTCATAAATTTAAATATGTCCTTTCATCTGATACAAAATGGAATCTTGTAAATAGCCCAGTTTTGAGTCATTTAGATTATTGTAGTCTCGTTTATTATAACTTTTTCATAGCTGATATTAAAAATAGGCTGCAAATCATTCAAAATGCCTGTCTTTGTCTATAATAATATTCATTACAGAGACCATGTCACACCATTTTATAATAGTCCGAGTATATTAAAAAAGAACGGTAGATTTGAATTGCAATTTTCCCTTATGTTATATAATGTCACTAAAAATAAGACATCATCTTATTTACATTCTTTGCTAATTGAACGCTACTGACCATCCCTAAACACAATACTTGAATATATGTCAAGCACAATCTATAATAAATATGTCTCCCTGTTTGTCTCTTGCCAAAGTAAATATACGTTTCACTCAAAAATTAAAGATAGTTTGCTCCATAATCAACAAGTACTGGTTTAAATTAATTTTGTGTCTTATTTTTTCTTTTCTGTCTACATACAATTTTACACCATTTTTTAGCATGTTAGGGTATAATTGAAAATGAGCTCTGCTGAATTATACCCATTGAATGATATAATATTTTTAATGATATTTCTATGTATATGTATTCCTATTATTTATTTATTTTATTCTAATATTTATCATTCAATAAACCTATTCTATATCGTTTTAGAAATCATAAGCATGAAAAACATGTTTGATTTATTAAATAAGGAATAAAAATAATACATGTATTAGTCAAAACAAACTCTTTAAACATCGCTTCTCTTTATTTCTTTATTGTTGAGAATCGCTGATCACTTTAATATGATAGGGCAACCCGCTTCTTCTCAACTCGACGTTAATGCACATTTAATTTGACAAAAATTGGCTAATTCCTATTCATTTTGGATGGAGTTGAACGGATGCCGGGGGGATGCATTGGGAATTCTTGCGCTATATTAGTTGGTGTAGCTCTCATTTCATTCCCCGAGGAGTCAATAAAGCAAAGTATGATTCACACTATCGAAATGTTGCATTAATAGAGTATTCTGTTAATTTTGATTCTTCCCTTACATTTGTGTAATCAGCTATTTGATAATTGTGTAATGAATATATATAATTATTCAAATGTTGTATTTAATATTAAAGTTACTTTCTCTAATAAAATGAAATAAATAGTTATGCTCTATAATCACTTGCGCCTAACAGGTTTTCGGGACAGATGGCGTGATGCTGTCGTACGTGCTATCAGCAAATTGGGAATCATTTCCGAACATACGTTTATATTAAGTTTCGTTACTATTTTTGCATGTAGAATCAGCACCTAAAGGAGGACGTGTATAAAGCAGAGTGTAACAATATTAGTTTCTACGTACACTTGATTTCAAAAAAATTAGTACAACTGTTAGATAAGAAAATGGCCGTCCTTATTTGTCTAAATTGTTCTATTCACAGTATATTACTGAAATTAACTTAATAATGGAAATATAGATGCCAGTCAGTTGTAATTATGTTAGTTGATATCATGTTGATAAAAATTTAAAAGAATTCTGAGAATAGATGAAAAATAGAACCAACATGAGTTCAATGATATCAAACGGATATTAGATGAGATTACTAAATTTATCAGTAATATTAGTTGTTTTATATTAAGTAAGAACTATATAAATAAACAGTCTTATTTTTAATAGAATTATTTTTTAAATATAACGTTTTAAATATAAATTTAAAACACAAATAAACAAATTACAACATAAATAATAGCAAATAATATTTAGTCATTGCTCCATCCCCATCTGAAATTGCGCGTAGCCTCCTAAGCATTGATAAAACTAAATTTTCTGCAATTTGGGTATTACATAAACATTCCCATTCATCTTCAATCATGGCACGAAGTTGTTCCGAATTTTGAGGACGATAATTTAATTTCTTTATATGCTTCAACATAATTCCCTAAACATTATCAATGGGATTAATGTCGGGACTTTTAGAAGGCCACCGTAACACTTTCGCATTACTGTCCCGGAGCCATTGCTTTGTATTACGCGAAGTATGTATGGAGCAATTATCCTGTTGGAAGATAAAATTATCATCTGGATATAGTTTCCTTACTGACGACAACATAACATTATCAAGTTATCTCAATATATTTAGTGGAATTAAGACCACCATCAATAAATCAATACATTCCCATTCCTCTTTGACTAATCCATTGCCAGGTATTAACAGGAAAGGGTCCCGATTTAATTTGATTTAATGTAAAATTTTGATTGCATCTTTGCCCACGAGGCCTTTAAACAATAAACACAAATATGTCCATCATTACACGACTGGGAAACTTTTTCATCAGAAAATATGATTTTCGACCAAAAGTCATTATTTTTTAACATATGGTTGAATCGTTATTGCTTTTTTTTCTTCCGTTAATTTGTATTTTTTAGCAGCCACCTACAATTCAGAATGCTATTTTTAATTGTACTAGGTAGTAGATCTTAAGACAGGAAAATTTGTTTCCAAAACTGCACCAACTGCGGTCTCAAATGGATTTTCCTGAAGGTAATTTATAAGGGAATAATTTTGTTGCTCATTACTCATTTAGACCCACCAGATCCATGCTTGCCGTATATAGTTCCTTCATTTTTTCATCGTATTTTTAACTTTCATTACACTGCATTTATTTATGTTATATTCAGAAGCAATTGTTCTTATGGACAATCTATTCTCTAATTTGGAAAGAATACTAATCTTCTAAATTTCTGTTAGTTGTCAAAAATTGGCAAAAATTTAGAATTTTCAATAATGTTTCCTTAATCAAACCTTGCGTATTAATAAACTTCAACTTGAAAAAAATTGTGATAGTTGACGTTTAGATAATGACTGGTATAAATATTTTTTGTAAGAGTCATGTTTACATTGCTAAAATAAAGTGCACTACTTATTTTTGAAATCAAGTGTACGTATAGTTGAAGCAATTGCATTTGTGAGCGAGTTGAGAGGCAAGGACAGAGCCGGATTTAACTATGTTGTAAATAGATATAAAAGAAATAATAATTTATAATATTACACTTACAATATCCCCCGAAGCACTGCTATGAATTGGTAACAAAACTTACTAAAATTATTTTCAAAAACACATGCCAAATAAAGAAATATAAAGGTATTATCGAATTATATCTTCACCCCAACAGTATAACTCGACTGCGGTGTCTCCAACTGCAATCTTGGGTTAAACAACACAATCCTAAGTTTACTTCCACAGCCACGTCAGATAGCCGACATCGAATGGCCGGTATCTTCTCTCTCACTTAATGTAAAAGTGGAATAAAGACGGGAGATGTGTTGCCGCTTTTTTTTATTCCCCTTGCCTCCCACGCACTTCTCACTAATATGATTACTTCAACTAGTACAAGGTGTTCGGCAGAGGGTGTGCCAAATGGAAATGGTGGATAGGTGGGGACATTTAGTTAGCCCTAATGGCCTCTATAAAATTATCACCGTTTTTGAGATATTATAATTTTTTTTTTGAAAATTTCCCTCAAATCAGCCTTTTAGCATGTATAACAATGTTTTTATGGTTGTAACAGTTCAAAATAATTTTTATTATTTTCTGCAATGTATCTGTGTTCTAACAAAATCATATTGAATGCTAATAATTAAAGAAAAAAATTATTATGAGCTAACAGAGTACCCAGAATTGGTAGAAAGGATCATAAAGTTCAACTTTCACTTGCATTTCCAAAAAAACGAAAATCTATCAAGATGTTCAAATGCTTTCAAAAACTTCTCCTTTTAATGCTATTTTTAACCATATGCCACATGCAATAAAAACTTTTTAAATAACATGAAAAAATTGGTGGTACTTTGTTTAAAAGGATATCTGTTTGAGTTACATTAGGGGAATTTTTTTTTTCATATCCTTATTTATATTAAAAAAGTAAATAAAGTAAAAACAAACAAAAAATTGTTTGTAAATTTTCAGCGCCTTATATGATTTTGTTAGAACACAGATACATTCCAGAAAATAATAAAAATTATTTTGAACTGTTACAACCATGAAAAAAATTGTTATACACGCTAAAACGCTGATTTGAGGGAAATTTTCAAAAAAAAATAATAATATCTCAAAAACGGTGATAATTTGTAGTGATGCAACGGATAGTGTTTTGGCCGGATACCGAATACCGGATATCCGGCGTACTTCTTGTACCGGATACCGGATATCCGGCCAACTTCTTGTACCGGATACCGGATATCCGGCCAACTATCCGGCTTACATTGAAAGTTGGATTGAAGACACGTTTTGACAACATCGACGACAAAAAATACTTACTGGAAACTCTTCTAGACCTCAGAATTTTTTGATAAGAATCATGCTAAAATATCCCGTCAAAATATTCTGCTGGAGGATTAAAAAATAGTTGTGATGATTCATATTCAAGCAGTGATAGTGAAAGTGGTACTTCTCCTTCCAGTAAACAAAGTAAGAGAAACCCGGTTAATGTTACTGATATTTAAAACACTTTCTGGAGTTAGTTTCTGGGACTGTTTTGAGAAAGTGGCGAAAAAAAATAGTAGTTTCGGAGAAAAGTTCAATGGCCAGGGAGATTGATTATTATTTGAAATGAGCACGGATTCATAGAAATAATGACGCTTACGCATGGTGGTGTACTAACTCCAATCAGTATATACTTTCGTCAAAGTTTGTAAAAATATATCTTTCAGCTCCTTGAAGCAGTGTAAGTCTTGAAGTAGTCTTGAAGCAGTGTAAGCAGTCTTTTCAGAAGCTGGCAACATATACCAAAAGAAACGCAATCGTCAACCCCTCTAAACGCTGAAAAACTCGTCTTTATTCACCATAATTTACCATCGGTATACTTCAAGTATTAATTTAGTAACTAATCTATAGATATTTCCGGTTTGTAGTAATAATTGCAATGCAGGATATGAAAAATAATGAAACTGTTTCATTATTTATACCATTTTTTATTTTTTAACTATCCGGTTTTGGCCGGATATCAGGTCACTATCCGGTGCTCAGCCGGATAGTAATAAAGTGGCCGGATACCGGATAATAACCGGATATCCGTTGCATCTCTAATAATTTGGATAGAAGTCATTAGGGCCAACTAACTTCTAAAACTTCTCCACCTATCCTCCATTCCCGTTTGGCACACCCTCTGCCCGACACCCTGTGTACAAATTATGTACATACTTACCTATATTTATCTTCTCGATGAGCTAGGACTCCCAGAAGAAAATTTCAAAATTTGCAAAATTCAAAAATGGCGACTTCAATATGGCGGTCAATGGCAGCACAACTTTGTCTGCATGATTTGTTTGAGCTTATCCAGATATGCAAAGAACTTGAAAATTTGCAAGTAGTATTTGCAAACTCTCAAGAAAATTAATAAAGTTGAGTAAAAAAAACTTGGATAATTTATATATTGCAGATGGTCATTATTTGAATAGTTTGGTTTTTGTTTAATAGAAATTAGATGGGGGCTGTTATTCGTTATTAACGAATCAGCTGTGGAACACGTTTTGCTATAGTTGTGAATAATACTTATTCAATATTTAACATTGTATTTAGATTATGAGCAAAACTGTTATTACGTTGTGTAAAATAAAAATATATGTATATTATTCTATTCCATGTGTAGAAATTCAACAATACGGTGGTATAAATTTTAGATACAGAGCATTATAATAAAAATCTTTGTGTAATAGACGTTGGGAATGACTGGAATGGCGAACAAGCTCGTCAGTTTAGTGATTTTGAAACTCTAGCAAACAATAGCAAGTTTCAACAATGGGCGAGTTCAAATGCGCAACATCAAAGCACTCTGTCAATTCAATATAATACAATTATTATTAATTTCTCCAGAATTATTAAATCAGACACCATAGATCCTTTTCATTATGTCATTTAACGTCGTATATTCGCAATTATTACATTCCGGCTATTTATAGGTGAGTTCATTTCAATGCACGAAGGTATCGTCAAATTATGAAATAAATTTCGATTACACGGCATATTGCAAATGAATTTCTCTTTAAATCATTTCAAGTGATAAGGATAATGGTGGATATATATAAATTAATAATGTAGAAAATCACAAAGGAAAAGTTTTGTTCAAAATTTAATATTAAATTTGTTTCCATCAGTGGCGACTTCTATTTAAAGTATACCAGAGTCTTGATACATCTTTCTAGCAGTGGTGATGTAGAGCATAGCAAAATTGATCAAAACAATAAACTTATCATTTTTCAACCTATCCTAAAAATAGAGATAAACTTTTAGAGACAACACTAAAATTTGAAAATTTTTCATGTCACTCGATAGCATGAAAGTGCACCAAAGTTTCTACGTTACGAAGAAATAAAAATTTTAGGAATGCGCCGAAATGCGGTTTTTTCGAAACTACGCTGAAAACTGATTTTATAAACATCTATGTTCACTTTGAAAGTGCCTTCAGTACTGATTTTTGTTACGAAAAATGCAATTATTCAATATTATTTTTAATATTATTATTTTCATTGGGCGCCACATGCGGCAATTTGACCTATTTAGGACGACAAACATATTTTATTCCTGCTCTTATATCAGGCTGAGAGGGCTATATGGGGTGAAGTAAGATGAAAAATTCGCAATTCCACTTGAAGAGGTACAATTTTAATGAACACAGAATATTATATAAATAAAAAACGATAATTAGTAGCAGTAGTAAGTAATAAAAAAGTAATAAGTAATAAAAAACGGTATTAATTAATTAATTATGTCAGTGCCATGTATCAAACCTTATGAGCAGGCGCGCTTATATTGTACCATTAATATAAAATTATAAATTAAAGAAATTTTCATTTTTCAAAAATGGTTCTTGTCTATTGACGGTAATTAGTGTCAAAGCGGTGTCAATTCGATTACCTGTAAACAAAGTGCATTATATAAGAAATGGATCACTTTGGATAGCTAATTTTTTCCACACTTGATCTTTAAGGTACAAACTAACAACTAACTTACAACAAAAATAAAGCAGCGGTACTCAAATGAACTTTTTTTATAACCCTCCAACAAAATAATTATTTAATAATATCATTAACTTAAAGTGTATTTTATAAAGTTAACGATTTTTCAAAAATAACTTTCAAAGTAATCGATGTGATAATACAATTAGGATATACGTACTTACAGTTTCAGATTTCATGAAAAAAGACTCTTGATAGTGACAACAAAAAGATAAAAAGAAATTCTAAAGTCCTAAAGGCTTCTGAGTTCATGTTATTTATGTGAGGTACAAAGGAAAGTTCTGGATCAAAAATTACTCCAAGATCCTCGGGTCTTCGAAGAACCGCGTTATCTATGCTATAATTAAATTTGATAAGTACTAGTTTGGTTCTGTAGGACATAACATTGCATCTGGACACATTCAAAGATAACTTATTTTGAAAACACCAATTGGATATGTTATAGAGGCTATTCTGTAATAGATTACAGTCCTCAATGGAGCTAATAGTCATAAAGAGTTTAAGGTCGTTGGTGTGGAGTAAGCAGTCAACTTGAATAATTTCCACAATATCATTTATAAATAGGTTAAGAAGCAAAGGCCCATGAATTGATCCTTGCAGAACTCCAGGTGGTACTAAGTATTTGATACACCTAAACCCACTATAAGTTACATATTATTTTCTGCCTAAAAGATAATATTGAAAAAATACCAACAGAGAATGGGAAAAACCGAGACAAGACACCTTTTGAAGCAATATATTGTGATCGAAGGTGTCGAACGCCTTAGAAAAATCAATGTATATTACATTTATTTGTTTACGTTGATCAATTGCTTCGGAGATAGATTGAGTTATACATATTAGATTAGAGGTGGTGGAACGCCCTTTTACAAGACCGTGCTGATATACTGACAGCTGATTTTTAATACTAGGATATATGGTATCATGCAATAAAATTTCTAAACCCTTGCAAAAATTGCATGTTATCGATATAGGCCTGAAACTGACAATATTGTTTTTATCGCCCTTAAAAACTGGACATACTTTTGACTATTTCTACTGGAAGCTGACCATTGTGAATATATAAGTTAAAAAGAATTGAAAGTGGATACGAAAATATAGCAGCACAATCTCTTATCAAGAAAGACGGAATATCATCCGGCCCAGTGGTTAATTTGGGTTTAAGTTTACTCGAAGCTTTGAATCATTTTCACTAAAACATATGATATCGACAGATGTGGTGTCTGCTACTTGGTCATTTAGTGACTCTAGATTTTCCGAGGGTGGCAAGAAAGACTTACTAAAGAAATCTGCGAATGAGTTAATTATGTCATTAGGATTATCAAAATGTTGATCATTTAAGACTATATGATATGGAAATATCATATATATATATATATATATATATATATATATATATTGCTATTAATATGAAACCAAAATTTCTGCGGTTCCCGCACAATATTATTTTGAATGTTTAGGATATAATTAATATAAGCAGCATCAACATCAACTTTAATATTATTGTCAATGTTTCGGATATAATTAATATAAGCAGCATCAACATCAACTTTAATTTTAGTTTTTAAACGTTTAAATTCTGCATAGGCCACAGTGTCATTGTGTTGCTTGTAACTGCACCAAGATTTCGTTTTAAGTTTTACATTGTTTATTATATCCCCGTTAAGCCAGGGGGGGGGGTATTTTCTTTTATGTGATGAGTTAAACTTTTGAACACACATATCAAACATTTTGTAAAGCCTATCATAAAACGCCTTGCATGCGTATAACTCAATAAGGATAGATGTGAGAGAAATATTCAACAAAAGTCCAGCCTTCATGCTGAAGTGTATTGTAAAGTAACGTAAAATTTGCCTTCCTGAAATTATAATGCTTGTTTGCATTTTTGGGGAAATTATATTCAGTATTCATAAAGTGATTAAAATCTAGCAGAACGTTTAATGCAGGATGGTAGTTGTCTTCGCGAGTTAATATAGTATCGGATTGTTCTACTGCACATTTTTTTATTGCATATTACTAAATCAAGAAGTTTTCTATCAGTATTGATAACAAAATTTTGTTGTTGAAAGTTGAAAATATTTAAAAAATTGTTTAATGCGAATATATATTATTTCCTTCGCAAGATTTAAGTGATGTTTTACCTCACGCTTTAAACATATTTAGAGCGGTTCTTACTTTCTAACTTTTAAAATCTGATCGTCACACCCGTTCAAATTATTACGAGATAAGAAAAGAAAATCACCAAGTTCAGAGTGGCTAGCACAACCCCTTCCCGTGCCTGTAAAAAAAGTGTATTTTTATATAATCTCTAATATTCAGATTTTTTGTATTTATCTTAAGCCCTAAAATTTAATTAAGACACAATTTTGTGCTAAATAAAATGATCATTTGCAGTTGACATCGGATTTCGAAGCGGTGTAGACGTGATATTAATACCGTGTCCCGTTATATGAAAGTTACCATCAAAATAAACAGTGAAAATTAAAGCAAAGTGCGAATTGTAGTTTAAACGAAAACTGTGCTACAATACGCTGTAAGTGGGAAAATATCCTTTATAATACATTCATATAATTACAATCCTGAAACATTCCAATAATTAGTTTCCCTCAATTAAAATACATCCCACCTCAGTTAGTTTTTCAACACCTTTTTCTGATAGGACGCAAAAATTTATCTTGTAAGGCCTAGAGGCCGCGCAACAAGATAATGTTTAGTTTCATTTCCCCTTTTTTCACGTGACAACTGAATAATACCATAAAATATGAGGGCTTCTGAGTACAGGGGCGTATCAGCAATAAATCAACAGGATACCAATAAAACTCGCCAATACTCACAAGTGACAAAAACTCCCTCTTTTCCAAAAAAGGAACAAGCTATCATTCTCAACGTTAATGATACTCTTAAATTAAATGATTACGTTATAGCCGTAGGTAATATAGTACAGCCTAAAAACATACTATTCGCCTCAAGAATATCAAACAATAGAATATGTATATACCTAACAACCGTTGAACTTGTAGACACAATTACACAGAAAACCAGAAATAAATGGACTTCATATCGGATTGCGATGGCTTATAACACCTGCGAAACGACTGATTTTGTCAAATGTCTGCCCCTCGATCCCACACGATACATTAGAAAATGAGATCTCAAAATTAGGATATACGTCACTTTCTCCCATGTCATTCCTTCGAGCTGGAATCTCTGGAGAGGATTATGCTCACATTTTAAGTTTCCGTCGGCAAATATACATCTTACCAAATAACGATATAGAATTACCAGGCTCCATAATTATACCATATGAAGAAATATCATACAGAATATTCATATCTTTTGACTTAGTTACATGTTTCATTTGTAAAGGAATTGGCCATATAGCCAAGCAATGTCCCATGCAACCTATGGAATCCTCTGATATAAATCTAGCTTCACACGATGATATAGTGACGACAGATGCTACAAAAGAAACAAATGAATCCAATTCTCAAGAAATGGCAACACAGGAGCACGCATCCAAAAGACCCCCCTCTTCTCCAACGCTGAGTTCGGTAGATCTAAACCTGGAGGGTAACTCACAAACACAAGGTCCAACTTTTACTCTTCCTAAAGATACCCACCCTAATAACCACAAGAAGCTAAAAAAAGAGTAACTCTATGGAAAATGTTTCTTTATCCGAACAAATGCAACCAATAGAGCGACACATAAAAGAAGCACCAAATCCCTATATTTTAAACATTCAACAACTGACGAGCTTTTTAGAAGATGCCTTTGGTTCTCCAGATCCTCTCAGTATAGCCCACACGTACACTAAAGATGTACCAGCACTTCTCAAAATGATACACAGTATATACCCACACTTTCAACACAGAAGTATTAAATCACGATGTACCCGCCTCCAGAAGAAAATCCGTAAACAACTAAATCTTGTAGATATACCATTCAGCAATGACTCGGATTCGGACTGTTCAGTGTCATCGCAAAGAAATTTATGTTAAAATTCATATTACAATGGAATATTAACGGGCTAATAGCCCACCTTGAAAAACTCAAATACATCATATCCACGTACTCCCCACAAGTAACATGTATTCAGGAAACCAACTTCAAAGATAACTACCATTTACCGATCAGAGGATATCAATGTTTTTACAAAAATAGAATTAATAGAGAAAGAGCAAGTGGCGGCGTTTCAATATATATAAAAAATGAGATCACTGCTAAAGAAATTTCCATTACTTCCAACTTCGAAACAGTTTGAGTAAGCATACAATACTACCAGTACAAAATATCAATCGCCAACATCTATCTTCCCCCAAATGAAGAGATTATTACAGAAAACCTCAATAGACTAGTTTTACAAATTCCTAGCCCCCGAATAATTCTAGGAGACTTTACCGCTAATAATATAATATGGGGCTCCAAAAAAACTGATAAACGAGGGAAATGCATCGAAGAACTTATAGATAACCATAACCTCGTCCTATTAAATACTGGAGAAGGCACCCGATATAATCCGAATACGGGAGACTTCTCCGCCATTGACCTAACTCTTTGCGATGCACCAATTGCCCCTGACTTATTCATATTTATATAGTAGCGACCACTTCCCCTTAAGCATCAAACACAATAGGATCCACAGAATAAATAATCACAATCTCACTGACAAATGGAATTTAAGTTCAGCTGATTGGGCTGGATATTCAGGCTATAACGGAGACAACCTTCCAGAAATCGAGGTTGATGATGACGTAAATCTTATGACTGAAAAGTCTATTACATTAATAAAAAATGCAGCACACCAGAATATTCAAAAATACACACCACCCACTAATTACAATTCTGTCCCATGGTGGAACTCTGAATGTAACAACGCTAGTAAAGCAAGCAAACGAGCCTTCAATAAACTTAAAAGACAATATACACCAGAAAACAAAATTGAATTTAAAAAATTAAGAGCTAGATCAAGGTACATCCTCAAGAAAAGTAAAAAAGAATCCTGGGCACAATATATCTCCTCGATCAGCAGCACCACCCCATCATCAGAAATTTGGAATAAAATCAGAAAAATAAAAGGCTCTAATTCCACAATACAGTCACCAGTTTAATACAAAATAATATAGCAGTAACGATCGACACAGACATTGCTGAAACATTTGCAGACGAATACGCAAATTCATCAAGCGATGACAATTACAACCAAACTTTCCTTGAATATAAACTTAGAACAGAAACCCGTCACAAGATACATCATACAGCCAATGAAAATCACCCCCTAAACTCGCCAATCACCATAGAGGAGCTAGACGATGCCCTAAACATAGACAAAGTGTCCAGTCCCGGCCCTGATAATGTCCCATGCGCCTTCCTAAAACATCTACCGGGTAATGCAAGACAACTCCTATTGAAGCTAGATAACAAAATATACTTCTCTCCTGAAACATGGTCAGAGGCTACTATTCTTCCATTGTTAGAACCAGACAAAGACAAAGATAAGGTCTCTTCCTATAGGCCTATATCATTGACGTGTACGTTGTGCAAAATTCTGGAAAGAATTATTAATCGACGATTAATGTGGTACCTAGAGAAACACCTACTAACAACATGCCAAAGCGGCTTTCGGAAATATAGGTCTACAAACGACAACACCATTCATTTAGAATCTGAAATACACGAAGCCTTTGCTAATAAACAAAATTTGCTAGCAGTTTTCTTTGACATCGAAAAAGCATATGATATAACATGGAGACACAGGATAATACAGACAGTTCAGAACTGGAACATCACTGGCAATATATCAGCTTTCATTCAAAACTTTTTATCGAATAGGTCTTTCAAAGTGAGAATAAATGGTGTACTTTCAAATAAAAAACAATTACAAAATGGCATTCCTCAGGGGTCGGTGCTAAGCACTACCTTATTCTTTATTGCAATAAACGATATTATGATTAACACCTCACTTCCAGTTCCAGCCAACTTGTACGCAGATGATTTTGTTATTTACAGCACAAACATAGCCCATACTTGAAAATAATAGAGAAATGTTAAACAATAAATAACACAATAACACTAAGTACGTCTATAAACTAAATAAATTGTACCCAAATTGTACCTACGTCGCCCGCACTGTTTTCCAAGGTTTTAACCCCAAATGGTTCGTGCGCAACGATCTGCGCAAGCCGTTCCCGCCATTCAAGTTTCCCTGCTGTCTCTCTTTCTCTGCTGTGATACGCGTCTGAAATTAAGATTGCAGCGCCTGTGCGGTTAACATCAGAAATAAGTCTTGTGTGATAGGTGTTTTGTTTACATTCAAATCTTTGTATTTTCGGTGATTTAAAAGGTAATTTATAAATAAATTTCAGTGAAAATATATGTATAGCAATTGATTTTATTAAAGCGATATAAATAATAAAAAAATCTTGCATAATTCAGCTGAAATACCAAAAAGAAGATCTAGTGTAACATGACAAATTACATTTTAATTTAGTAAATAGTAAGACAATTCTCTCTTTTACTGTTAATCTACGAGCTCTTTTGTCTCTAAAAACAGACTGCACAACCTCCACTATTGTGTCCAGGAGTTTAAAACTGTTAAGTTCAGTAGAACAGTTCAGCTTACTATCTGTTGTTAATAGAGTACACAACGTAAATAGTTCTGGAGTATTTACTTGAACTTGTCACAAAAACTTTTTGGTCCAACATAATCAGGTTGTGCCTGTAGTACTTGCAATAAACTCTCATCTTCTTGGGTATTTTCATTTTCTTCACAATCACACTGATCGTCGAATGGTCGTTTCAGGGACCGTTTCTGCCAACACAAGCCTTCTTTGAAATCGTTCAGACCTATTGGATGGTCCAGGAATGGCATCATTATCACTTACAGTAAATTTCTTGATGGGACTGCTGCTTTTTTTTCAAGATTTTATTTTTTTTACTCTGTTCTAAAAATAAGACAATGTCTATTTAACCTTAACCTCAACATACAACAAATACCTCCTTGATAAAAATAATCATCTTCTGTGAAATGAAGTGAACAAACCTTCATGTACTTTGTCACTGGCTTTCCAATTTTCAATTTTATTATCCAGGCTTTTAGCCTGTCCACAAAATCCTTCCCCCAAAATTGTTGTTCATCTTCACGCGGTGTTTGCCGGCTTCGGGAAACAAATGTTGGGGTTTTTTTGCCCAAGACGAACACTGAGGAACTGAACAATATTGATTCATATTGTTTTCAATTTTAATTGAATCCAATCGACAATAAAAAAAACGCAAAGCAATTATGACACAAGCAAAAAATGAAAGTTTTCACTTGTCATCTCACACAAAGTAGTTCGTAATCGGCACCGTAGGTGGCGTATCGCTTATTTTGAATCGCGTTAACCACATAACTCAAAGCCAATCGAGCGAGTGCTTTGACGTCATCTGTTTCAAATATGTTATGAATTGGAAATCAAATATTACAGTTAATATTAAGCTAGCAGCCTAATTTTTTTCACTATGTACTTGGAGGGTTAAATGCTTACGGAAAATGCAAACATAAATTGTAAATCAAATGTCACTAAATGAGGCCATTCCAACGAACTTTGCCCGGCGCCTTCGCCAAATTCGGTTAACTTTTCAACTATAAAAATCTTGTTTTCAATTTTTGTTCACCTTGCGCTACACGTAGCTTGATAAAATTGTTGTGAGACCAGAGTAATGATTGAAGAAACATACGGGTCGAATTGAGAATCTCCTCCTTTTTAAATTGTTTAAAGTCGGTTCAAAATGGTTCAATGCATTTTTGTTGTATAATATATCGATTCGTGTAATTATTCGGAGTGCCTTGTTTTCGATGGATTTCGCTGTCTTGAGGTAACTTTTCCTGGATGTTCCGTAAGCTATCAAACCGTAATCGATTCTTGATCTTATTATGGATCGGTATATGGTTAACACACTTGCCATGTCTGCTCCCCAGTTGTGGTGTGACAGTACCTTTAGTAGGTTAATACCTTTTGAGCAGTTTTGCACTAGAAAGTCAAGATGATTTTTCCAATTTAATTTCTGGTCAAAGAGGACTCCTAGAAATTTTATATTACTTGAGGAATGTAGTACTTCTCCATTTAGAGTTAATGTTGGTTGTCTTATTTGATAATTTCTAGAGAACAGTATGCACCTGGTTTTTTCAGACGACAGTTTAAATTCAGACGAGTTCGTCCAGGTGACGATGTTGTTTATAGTCAGTTGGATTTGTGATTCCAAAGTTTCGATATTTTTTCCTTTACAGTAAATAACAAAATCATCTGCGTACAAGTTGGCTGGAACTGGAAGTGAGGTGTTAATCATAATATCGTTTATTGCAATAAAGAATAAGGTAGTGCTTAGCACCGACCCCTGAGGAATGCCATTTTGTAATTGTTTTTTATTTGAAAGTACACCATTTATTCTCACTTTGAAAGACCTATTCGATAAAAAGTTTTGAATGAAAGCTGATATATTGCCAGTGATGTTCCAGTTCAGAAGGTGTACTTTCAAATAAAAAACAATTACAAAATGGCATTCCTCAGGGGTCGGTGCTAAGCACTACCTTATTCTTTATTGCAATAAACGATATTATGATTAACACCTCACTTCCAGTTCCAGCCAACTTGTACGCAGATGATTTTGTTATTTACTGTAAAGGAAAAAATATCGAAACTTTGGAATCACAAATCCAACTGACTATAAACAACATCGTCACCTGGACGAACTCGTCTGAATTTAAACTGTCGTCTGAAAAAACCAGGTGCATACTGTTCTCTAGAAATTATCAAATAAGACAACCAACATTAACTCTAAATGGAGAAGTACTACATTCCTCAAGTAATATAAAATTTCTAGGAGTCCTCTTTGACCAGAAATTAAATTGGAAAAATCATCTTGACTTTCTAGTGCAAAACTGCTCAAAAGGTATTAACCTACTAAAGGTACTGTCACACCACAACTGGGGAGCAGACATGGCAAGTGTGTTAACCATATACCGATCCATAATAAGATCAAGAATCGATTACGGTTTGATAGCTTACGGAACATCCAGGAAAAGTTACCTCAAGACAGCGAAATCCATCGAAAACAAGGCACTCCGAATAATTACACGAATCGATATATTATACAACAAAAATGCATTGAACCATTTTGAACCGACTTTAAACAATTTAAAAAGGAGGAGATTCTCAATTCGACCCGTATGTTTCTTCAATCATTACTCTGGTCTCACAACAATTTTATCAAGCTACGTGTAGCGCAAGGTGAACAAAAATTGAAAACAAGATTTTTATAGTTGAAAAGTTAACCGAATTTGGCGAAGGCGCCGGGCAAAGTTCGTTGGAATGGCCTCATTTAGTGACATTTGATTTACAATTTATGTTTGCATTTTCCGTAAGCATTTAACCCTCCAAGTACATAGTGAAAAAAATTAGGCTGCTAGCTTAATATTAACTGTAATATTTGATTTCCAATTCATAACATATTTGAAACAGATGACGTCAAAGCACTCGCTCGATTGGCTTTGAGTTATGTGGTTAACGCGATTCAAAATAAGCGATACGCCACCTACGGTGCCGATTACGAACTACTTTGTGTGAGATGACAAGTGAAAACTTTCATTTTTTGCTTGTGTCATAATTGCTTTGCGTTTTTTTTATTGTCGATTGGATTCAATTAAAATTGAAAACAATATGAATCAATATTGTTCAGTTCCTCAGTGTTCGTCTTGGGCAAAAAAACCCCAACATTTGTTTCCCGAAGCCGGCAAACACCGCGTGAAGATGAACAACAATTTTGGGGGAAGGATTTTGTGGACAGGCTAAAAGCCTGGATAATAAAATTGAAAATTGGAAAGCCAGTGACAAAGTACATGAAGGTTTGTTCACTTCATTTCACAGAAGATGATTATTTTTATCAAGGAGGTATTTGTTGTATGTTGAGGTTAAGGTTAAATAGACATTGTCTTATTTTTAGAACAGAGTAAAAAAAATAAAATCTTGAAAAAAAAGCAGCAGTCCCATCAAGAAATTTACTGTAAGTGATAATGATGCCATTCCTGGACCATCCAATAGGTCTGAACGATTTCAAAGAAGGCTTGTGTTGGCAGAAACGGTCCCTGAAACGACCATTCGACGATCAGTGTGATTGTGAAGAAAATGAAAATACCCAAGAAGATGAGAGTTTATTGCAAGTACTACAGGCACAACCTGATTATGTTGGACCAAAAAGTTTTTGTGACAAGTTCAAGTAAATACTCCAGAACTATTTACGTTGTGTACTCTATTAACAACAGATAGTAAGCTGAACTGTTCTACTGAACTTAACAGTTTTAAACTCCTGGACACAATAGTGGAGGTTGTGCAGTCTGTTTTTAGAGACAAAAGAGCTCGTAGATTAACAGTAAAAGAGAGAATTGTCTTACTATTTACTAAATTAAAATGTAATTTGTCATATGTTTCACTAGATCTTCTTTTTGGTATTTCAGCTGAATTATGCAAGATTTTTTTATTATTTATATCGCTTTAATAAAATCAATTGCTATACATATATTTTCACTGAAATTTATTTATAAATTACCTTTTAAATCACCGAAAATACAAAGATTTGAATGTAAACAAAACACCTATCACACAAGACTTATTTCTGATGTTAACCGCACAGGCGCTGCAATCTTAATTTCAGACGCGTATCACAGCAGAGAAAGAGAGACAGCAGGGAAACTTGAATGGCGGGAACGGCTTGCGCAGATCGTTGCGCACGAACCATTTGGGGTTAAAACCTTGGAAAACAGTGCGGGCGACGTAGGTACAATTTGGGTACAATTTATTTAGTTTATAGACGTACTTAGTGTTATTGTGTTATTTATTGTTTAACATTTCTCTATTATTTTCAAGTATGGGCTATGTTTGTGCTGCAAAATATTGCCAGAACAAACGTTATTTGTGCAAAAAGTCTTTTTTAGATTTCCTACTGATCATAATAATAGGTAGGTAAAATTAACTGAAACTTTTTAGTAACAGATACTTGTATAGAGAATTAAATTTTCTACAAAAAAGAATGTGAGTGCATACGTATGTATCTTTTTTAATACTTATATGCACAGGAAGCGTACAGTGTGGCTTCATGCGGATTGAATGAATTTAAATGCATATATTGCCAAAGCAATAAAATATGGGTACTCTTTACCTGTAAATAAGGAATTATCGCAGGTAGAAAAATTTCGATGCGTTTTGTTTTATTTACATAAAATTGGTTAATTATAAATTATTACATAAATTCCATTCTATTCTGTTCTATGTATTTAGTTTATTTACTTTTTACTCTGTTTGGGTAAAAGCTGTTATTTTTTAATAACAGGTTTAAACTTCTACTGCTATTTTGAAATAACAGTTTAAAGTAAATGTTTAAAAATAACCGATCGCTGAGAATTACTGGCATTGGTACACCGCAGCGCGCAGTTTGCAACTGTTATTTCATAGACGTTATATTATACATTATGCTGCTGCCGCTGGTCGACGGGCAGAAAAAATTCTTTGATTTTTATGTTTTATAGAGGTATTAATTGATTTTTTTTTGCGTTCATATACATATAAATAAAATATAAATAATTTTATTTATATAAATCATTTTTTAAGCCTCAACTTTTAATTATTATTATTTTATGTTAAATTAATAAAGAAATACCAGCATAGAAACACGCCAAACACAGCGTATGCAATAACAATATTGAAGATGCAGGTAAACGAAAATTTACATATGGAGAAGAAAATATAAAAGCTCTGAACATATTATGATTTAAAAAACAGCTAAAAGTCAATACATAAGGCGGATGGCTCGAGATTTCTACAAAAGTATTCAACTCACCTCTGGCATTCCTTCATTTTACTTCCACGTCCAGTGTAAGTATAGTAACGACAAAAAAATTTAAAAAAATTTTTATTGTCCAAACAGGCTTAAAATGTCATGAAACGTCGAGATTTTAAGTTTGAGCGAAAAAAAAATTTCTGTCTGTCTGTCGGTCTGTCTGTCTGTAACTTTTTTTTGTGCGCACGTTTACTCTGAAACCGTTTAAGATATTGACTTGAAATTTGGTACACATATGTACTTTAACGAGATCTAGAACTAGATTATATTTTCATCTTGTTCCGTCGAAGGGTTGGGGGGTAAATTGGGGTAAATTTGGGGTAAATGGGTAAATTAAGCAGGTAGGAGTCCATGAAATTGGTATTTAGTATATACAAGAGAAGCTGAGGTCTCAAAAAAATTTTTGGCACTAGCCACCCCTATTGCCACCCCCACCTCCTTATTAAAGGGGATGAAAAAAAAATGTGATTTAGTGCATGTACAGGAATCAGGAACCTCAAAATATTTTTTTACTTCATCCACCCCCCTATCACCACCCCCACCCCACTACCGATATGGGGTATCGTTTTATGGGTTTTTGGGGTAGAGGATTTCAAATATTATATTATTAAAGTTCCATAAACAATTATTTTCACATACAAAGTTTTTTCGTTGTGAGTGACTCGGATAGAGAATCTGGATGTGGAAGTAGTGATTCCTTAGGCAGCCGTTTTTAAACTTGGTATGCGGGTAATCGAAAATATACACACGGAGAAAAAAATCGACAATAATATTCAACTTCACTTCGGTTGCGTTGCGATTTCATTATCTGCTACTGCTGTTTTCTGAATAACAATTTAATAGCAGTCAGCAAGAACATTTTTACTACGTCGTGTCGTTGATTGAATAGTCTATTCACTCAACGGTCGTGTTTCTTATCTGTTATTTTCTCACCTGTTCTTTTCGTACAGAAATAACAGTCTGCTAATGCTATTTACAAATACCAGTTATAAAATAACAGGTTGTTAAATAGCAACTCATCTCTACTGTTTAGTTCGCAAGATGCCTCGACATAGTTAATAAGTATTATAACGGCTATATCTGTTTGTTTGGGCTTTTGCAGGCGTGCTAAGAACATAAAATTTTGCAAGCAGATGTGTACTCTCAAGAAAATTAATAAAATTGGAAAGTCGAAATGGCCAGTCCACTATAGCGGCCTAAATTTGAGTCAACTTTTTCAGGAACTTCCTGTGTTGGATAATTTATAGATTGTCATATTATTTGATAGTCTGATTTTTATGATAAAAATTGGATGGAGGGTGTTATATTACTCATTATTTTTGGTTATAATGAACCCGTAGTGGAACCCAGGCATTCTACAATTTGATATAGTATAATTATCATCACATAACTCAAGTAACGAAGGCCCTTCTGTTATAAAAAACCCCAAATGAAGCTATGAAGAAACTATTGTTCTATTTTTTTTGAGCTATTTTTATTTGAAAAAATAATACTGAAAAAAAATCATATATATGTATTTATAAAAGAAAATTCTATTTCATATGCTTTTACTTCCTATTTTTACAAGTTGGAAAATAAATATGACTTTTTTAGCTATCTAAAATTATTGTGTATTTAAAGAAATCAATAGAGTTATCTGTTACTTTGTGATATTCCATTATAACAGGTAACGAACACAAATTTTTCTTGTTAAATATCACAATATTTTTTCTGTTTATGACTAAGTACAGTTTCGTAGTTTCTAGTCTACATTTTCAAGCACACAGACTGTTGAATTGGATAACACGGTCCTGTCGGAAATATTTAAATTGTTTGGAATCCAACTCTGACTTTTAACCCGAAATGACGACTTCAAGGTGAATGATTTTAGTCACGCCAACACAAAGGAACCCACGAGAGTTTCTTTGCTGTCTCTCTATCTATGCTGTGCGCGTATAGCACGTCTATTGTGCTTGCCGTATGAAACTATATGGGAGCAGGCGAGCCGTCGACCGCTGTTGGAGTGTTTTGACGTCATACTGCGTTTTCGCGAGCTCTATTTTCATTATTTATTTTGAGGAAGGAGTTGAAAAAAATCTAATATTTTGCAGGTTACTAACTACGAGGTGCACTTTCGAAATATGAATTTAAAAAAAATGCTAAATGAGTTCATTGCATTAAAATTGGTAGTTAGTAGGTATTTTAGGAATAGCTGATACCGAATCTGATTTCAAAAATTAAAAATTCAAAACGGTGAACCTAATATGGTCGCCAAAATCGCAATACGGGTTTATAGCGGGTAGGTCTACAACAACTCATTTTATTGCGAATACGCTGAACCATGGTGGTCGAGTAGACGTAATATGTACAGATTTATCACAAGCATTTGACATACTCGATCATGGACTTGTACTGCAAAAATTGTCAAATTTCGGATTTGCTTTAGATATTCTAATCTTTTTTGAGTTCTATCTTGGTAACAGAAAAATTACATGTGCAACAAGTATCAAGGCTTTTCATTTATTGATATGTTAGCAACATCAACATATTTATTGCACTTATCAATGGTATTTGCCGGGTTATTCTTTTATATGCTAAAGATCTTAAATTGTTTGCATCTATTAATTCTCATGAAGATAGTTGTTATTTACAAGATCTCTCAAAAATTAATTTATGGTGTAAATCTAATAAGTTACCTTTAAATATATGAGAATGTAATACCATAAGTTTTACCAAGAAAAATAATTAGATAGAGTTTTCGTATAAAATAGACGACGAAATGGTAAACAGATGCAGCCCATTTAAAGATCTCGGACTAATTTTTGACTCAAAATTAACCTTTGTTCCCATATAAATAACATTACTGCTAATACCTACAGAAATTGAAGGCTTTATTATAAGAAATTCAAGGCATTTTAGGGACATTTCCAAATTTCCTCTTTTGTTTAATGCTTTTGTCAGGACAAAATTAGAATAAGCTAGTAATGTTTGGAATCCACAATGTGATATTCATATATTGTTTATAATTCATTGTTTGTGGCATATTTATGATTTCTTATGTTTGTTGGGTATTTTGCCACTGTAAGAATATTTAAAAATTTTGATGAAATAAACCTCTGCGACAAAAGGATGAAACGGAGGCTGGTTTTTAATACTATTACAAAATGTCTCACACCTAAAAATATATAAACTGAAACAAAAATGGGCTGAAGTTTGACTTACTGGAAATGCGTTATGTCAAAATGGTTTCCATGGTAACTGTCGTCATAGTTACCACTACCCAATGGTACTACTCCCATGGTGGGCACTCGCTTAGTTGTGAAGTTAGGTAGTCCAGAATAGTGGAAATGATCTACAAAGAAGCAGTTGCCGTGGTAATGCTTAGCACGGTTACCAGTACCTTAAGGTACCACTCCCATGGTGGGCACTCGCTTAGTTACGAAATGATTAGCTATATTGGTAACAAAACCGAACTTTTTTTATTGATTATAATAAAAGTAAAACAAAAATACAAGTTACATTAAATTTTTGAACGGAAATCTCCATATTCTAGCCGTATGGCCACGTATTTCGAGACGGCGACCGATCGCGCGTTTTCAAACTGAAACTGCTTCTTTGTATTCGCGAAAATATAACAGATGAACTCAATAGTGATTTACCTTCGATACAAAGGAATTCACGTATAAGGAAAAGTTTATATAGTAAAGTAACAGCGGAAATTTGTCATGATATTTAAATCGCTGTCACATATTGGTGAATTGTGTGTATCGAAGGTAAATCCCTATTGGATTCGTTTGTTTTATTTTCGCGAATATCATTTCCACTAATCTGGAGTACCTAGCTTCACAACTAAGCGAGTGCCTGCCATGGGAGTAGTACCATTGGGTAGTGGTAACTATGACGACCGTTACCATGGAAACCATTTTGACATATAACACATTTCCGGTCGACGTTTCGAAATCCAGATTAGTGGAAATGATATACGAAAAAGCAGTTTCAGTTTAATAACGCGCGACCGGTCGCCGTCTCGAAATCCGCGGCAATACAGCAAGAATATGGGGATTTCCGTTCAAAAATTTAATGTAACTTGTATTTTTGTTTTAATTTTATTACAATCAATAAAAAAAGTTTAGTTTTATTATTAATACAGCTAATCATTTCGTAACTAAGCGAGTGCCCACCATGGGAGTGGTACCCTAAGGTGCTGGTACCGTGCTAAGCATTACAACGGCAACTGCTTCTTTGTGGATCATTTCCACTGATCTGGAGTACCTAGCTTCACAACTAAGCGAGTGCCTGTTGTAGAACTCTCCAAAATCGTCCTAAGTTGAAGACATAATCAAAATTCGACTTAGGCAAAAATTTCATTTAGACATTTTTGGGAGTCTGCAGAGGCGCAGATCAGTCCATAAGGACCGTTTTGGGTTCTATAAGGCGTTGGAAATGACCAGGTGAAAATTCGAAGAAACACCGAATTTTCACTTAGGAAAAATGTTTTTGGTTCAGAATATGAGAGTAGAAGTATATAATGACAAAGATTTATGAATAATATACTTTTTCAAAGGTACCATAAATTGGACTTTGAAAAATAATAATATTTTTGGAAGGGCGTCAAAATTTGGCCCAGGAATCGATTTATCGAAAGTACGCCAAAGTTTCACTTGCAGACTAATTTTTCAAAACTGCGTTGAAATTTGGCTTGAAGATCGATTTTTCAAAAGTACGCCAAAATTTCACCCGCAGATTAACTTTTCAAAAGTACCTTGAAATTTGGCTTGAAAATCGATTTTTCAAAAGTACGCCAAAATTTCACCCGCGGATTAACTTTTCAAAAGTACCTTGAAATTTGGCTTGAAAATCGATTTTTCAAAAGTACGCCAAAATTTCACCCGCAGATTAGTTTTTCAAAAGTACCTTGAAATTTGGCTCGAAAATCGATTTTTCAAAAGTACGCTAAAATTGGTCTTAAAATGGATTTTTCAAAAGTACCACAAAGTCAGTTTAAAAAGTACCACGAAAATATAATTTAAATTATTTTTTATTTTTTATTCCTCAACCAAAGACATTGACCTTTGAGGTACGGTCATTGAAAGCCCAATTCTAAAGTATGAGCATAAAATTTTAACGATGCACTGCATCCAAAAGGCAAAATAGAAGATTTTGTCAAAGCCGGCGTAGTGCCGATAAGCAAAAATTGATAAAAATCAATGCACATGTACAAGGCCGGTTTCTCGCATAGAAAGAGTTTGGATTGACCCAGCGGCTCACAATTTGGTCGAGCGCGTTGAGTGGTCCAGACAAAGCAATGGTAGAAAAGCCAATAACAGGGCTTTTCAAATGACAAAGTTATAGAGGAAAACGCCTTGTGCATAAAAATCCAAAAATTCAATTTTGCCTAAAAGTCGCTCGAAGGTGAGACGCTGCCAAATCGATAATATTAATCGACTGTGATAAGGGTTAGTAAGTCGTGGACTGATCGAACGCCACTCAACTTATGCAGTAATAAGTCCTCTGAATGTGTTTGAGTACGTGAATCTCCACGATACAAGAACTTTAAAGCTAAGTAGTCTCTAGCGAAACTAAATTCATTTAGTAAAACTTTTTTAAGTTAATTTCAGTCAGCCTTAATTATTCATTTACCCAGAGTCTGAAATGATTCTAAAAGCTCGCATTTTGATTCTGAGAAGGTATGTATGAATCTTTTCTACCTAATCGATCGTTAGCGTGAGCGCTCTCGCTTGTATGGTCTGAAAGTCACTACCTTGATTGGGGAAGGCACGATTCTTTTCTTGAGAATTTTGTATAACCAATTCTGTTAAATAAACGGATTCTTTGAACTAATATTTCTTAATTGATCTTAAGGCCTGTTGACGGTCTATAATCCCTGGAACTTTCGTATAGAAAACCGGATGTGTCGAGTTAATTCGCATTAACGTTCGACCTTCTGGTTGCTTTACGGAGGTTTGATAGGGATTTTTTTATGCGTTTTTTGAGAAATATATTCCGTTATTAATGGACCAAAACGTGATTTTCGCGTACCAAAACTAATCCCTCCGCAGAGAAATTCTTCGGTTGGGATTTTTTTATGCAAAAATTCAGGAAATTAAGAGGTGCCTAAACGCCTAACGAGGGAATTCGGGTCCAGAGAGAGCGTAGTTTCCGATCTGTGGTAGTGCAGCCTTGGTCCCATTACTCGGCTACCGAAGTGCATCTTATCTCGAACCCGCCTGGGAGGTAGAAGAACGGGGTAATACGCGACTGGCGCCCCCTGAGAAATAAATTGGTGTCGCGTCATTTTGACGCCCGGTAGTGCGTTCGTCTACATGCCCACCATGGGAGTAGTACCATTGGGTAGTGACGACCGTTACCATAGAAACCATTTTGACATATAACACAATCGAATAAAAAAAAAAAATTACTAATATAGCTAATCATTTCGTAACTAAGCGAGTGCCCACCATGGGAGTAGTACCCGAAGGCACTGGTAACCGTGGTAAGCGTTACCACAACAACTGCTTCTTTGTAGATCATTTCCACTATTCTGGACTACCTAACTTCACAACTAAGCGAGTGCCCACCATGGGAGTAGTACCATTGGGTAGTGGTAACTATGACGACCGTTACCATGGAAACCGTTTTGACATAACGCATTTCCGGTAAGTCAAACTTCACCCCCAAAATGTTAAATGATGATGACAAAAATTTAATCGAAGGCAGTTAACATTTCGGAAAATATTTCTTTTTCCGTTATAAAAACTTTCACTTTTAATCATGTCAAACATGACAGTTTGTTGTTTATGTATTTCCATAGTCATGTGTGACATTAAATTATTTTTACTTTATTTTTACTTACTTCGTCTCTGAAGATCAGCAACCAGCTGGTACAGAAATCTATAGAATAATTAGAAACACATTTTATCATCATTTAACAAAGGATTCCTTAAGTTTTCTTTTAGATGAGTAGCTTTCTTTTCCTATGATTGTTAACCTACGCGTCTTCACAAATCTTTGACTTCTGGAATATTTTCCGAAACGTTAACTGCATTCTAATTTTTGCATTATTATTTAACATTTTTGTTTCAGTTTATATATTTTTAGGTGTGAGAAATGTTGTAACGGAAATATTAAAAACCAGCCTCTGTCTGATCCTTTTGGCGCAGAGGTTTATTTCATCAAAATTTTTAAATATTTTGCAGGGGCAAAATACTCAACAAACATAAAAAATCGTGATATTCGTATCTTTAGTTTGGAGCGAATTCAGAGAACGTATGTTGAATATCTCTTCTTTAAAACTGATGGTATTTATCAACCTAGGGCTAATCCACAATCTGATTTGCTAACTGGATTTGATTTAAATGATCTAGAATCTCTACGAGTTTATTTTTCTATCTTGTTTTTACATAAACTTCTGACAAATCAGTCGGACTGCCCAAATATTCTCAGCTCTATACATTCTAATGTTCCATCTTTTCCAACTCGCTCAGATGCTTTATTTAATTTAGCTACTCCAAGGACGAATGTACTAAAAATTTCACCTATTTATAATGTGTTTAAACTGAACTACTGACCAATTGAAACGGACCAAGTGAATTTTTAGGTTGAATTAAATCCACATTTTTTTGAGAACGAGAATAGATATCAATGTGCGGTTTTCAGAATTTAAGAAATAATTTATTTGTAAAACAGCTAGTTTTGCCCGGGTTTATTATTTTGAAGCACGTTACTATCTACAGGGTGTGAAAGAAAACTGTGCGTTTTTAACCAAAGGCCGTGGCAGGTTAAGATAAATGTCCATGCCCTTGCAACCTTTTTGCATGTGGTTCCTTCCAGTGATGTATCTTTGCGTAAGATACTACCACAAAAAGTTTTTACCTCAAAAACTTCATAATATCTGGGAATTTTTTTTTTACGAAAATCCGAAAAAATTTTTTTTCTTAATCAAGTGAACCAGTTTGTTTGTATTTCACATATACTGTAAATCTACTCAAGACAATTTATTAATGATATTTTCAGGAAATCTTTTCATAAAGAAAACAAAAATTGATGCTTTTGAATTTTTTGACAAATTTAAATTCGTACTTACATGTTAGCAATCACCATCATTTTTTTTACTAATTACACAGCATACAATAAGCTATAACACATATTTTTCACAAAACTCTATCGAAGAGGTAACGTAGTCAAATTGGCAAAGATAATGTTACGTGCTTACCCCCTTAGTAAACACCCTGTATCGTGGGTTCAGAAATTATAACACCAGGGTAACACTAAACAATAACGTATTTACTTACGTACTAATTACAACAAATACATAAAAAGAGTATAAATTGGTTTGAAACTCAATATATTAATAAATATATAAATGAACAACTGCTTGGATTACAAGTATTGAAAATTTTTTGGAGCAGCCTATGCATTTTTTTTTAAATAACGAGATGTATTTTTCACAATACATATATATTTTCTACAAAGCTCCATCGAAACGGTAATACATAAAGAAATTATGTGTTAAATAATAAGAATACATGATAAAAAACATGTTATGCTAATGATATATGATAATATTAGTCGTCTTCATCACTGTCCTCACTTATTGTAACACTGATATCCTCTGCGAATAATTTAGACAGTTTTACTGATGGTTTCGGAATATCGTCGAGAAACCTTGCATGATAAATCCATCTATAAGTAACAGAAAACTAACTTAATTTAGTTTTCTGTTATTTATACATGAATGTATCATATGCAAGGTTTCTTGACGATATTCCGAACTATCAGTACAGTCAAACTTAAAATCTCGACTTTTCATGACATTCTAAGCCTATTTGAATAAAAATTTTAAAAAAATTTTTTGTCGTTACTATACTTCCACTGGATGTGGAAGTAATTAACTATTATCCAGGACCATTAATTTTACCCTAAGGCCGGAGGAATTATAATTCCTAGTATAGTAGATAACCTAAATAAAACGCTGAATGTGCAAACTCAGCAATTGCGATAAGTAAGCTTATAAATATAGGTTGACTACAAATTAAAGACAGATCTAGTCTGCCAACCGTTGCTACAACATTGTAACTAGAATTTTAAAAGTATTTAATAAAAAGTTTATTGGTGTTTTTAAAAACTTTGATTTTTATTTCACAACACACATTTTATTTTATATTTTTTTTCGACTTTTATAGATCATTAATTGCCTTCTCCAAGGAGCTGTGAGACCTTGTCGTTGGTGGAGAGGCTTAAGTAACTGCGATGATCCCGAGAGCAATGTCGGCGGGAGAAATAGTCTCCTGGTAGGGTCACCCATGCCGGCAAGGTCGAGGGTAAGCGGCGAAAACTAAGGACAGCTCAACCTCAGGATCCACACCGTAAAGGGTGGCTACGGGATCTGGCGCACCCGGGGGTAATCCGAGCTACGGGCGAGTGGTGCCACTCGTCCGATTAACACCGTAATTACAGCCCACGCTTCAACGACCTCTGCGAGAAAAAAAAAAAAATGGCACCGCAGGTATGTCGGGTGGTAACTGTGACCGGGGGGCTTGCCTTAACTGGCCGACCCGCGAGGAGAAAACCTCTATAAAGGAACCGACAGCAAAGTCGAAAAAACCTGCGGACACCGGGCGACCTCCGCAGTATATAGCCTTGCCTCCGGGATGGGCGTCGACCGAATATCGACCCGACTCGTGGGATGAACTATGGAGAAATTAAATAAAACAGATGAGAACCAAAAAGGTGAGAGGAGAATGGAGGAGAAGAAAGCTGCCACGACCAAGGGCACACCTGAAACAGGAGAACATGCAAGAAAGACCACTAGCATAAACAGACCTATTATGGTAACCTTGACACCGGTGAAAACAAGCTCAGGAGACAAGGAGAGAGATCCCTTCAGGAGGCGGGACAGCATTGCCAGGTCCCCAACAAGGTCCCCAGCCAACCCGGTCAGCACACTCACGAGGAGTAACTCAGTCGGTGAGGAGAGCAGAAAGCGTAAGGTGCATGATACCTCAATCGGCAAATACGACATCGAGCCGTACAAGAGGAAGGAGAATGCACTGTCATTTACATTGAGAGAAGCTTTAAATGCTATAACCGGACAGGTAAAGCGGCTGGAAAAAGTGATAGACGAGAACCCGAACACAAAACGGGAAATAAAAGAGCTCGCGATCAAGCTGAAAAAAAGCATTGATATCGTCAATAGAGATTCCATCACACAATGGTTGGAGGATAATAAGTGGGAGGCGGTCGAAAAACAAATTTTCGACATAGATACTCAGACCGAAGACTGCGGAGATTCTAAATCGGACATGGTGGTAGATGTAACACCAGAGATGAAAGAAATAGGGACACAGACTGATCCTATGCAGACAGATATCCCCATACCGAGGGTAAGAAGTGCTAAACTAGCCGAGGAAGTACGTAAGGCTATCAAAGAAGGGAAGAGCTTTGATGACTACAAGGAGTTGGTGGAAAAGATCTGGCCTCCCCAGGTATTCGAAAGAGTTGAGGAGGCAGAAGGGAACCCGTTATGGGAGCCGAAGGAAAGCGATCTGGCGCTCTGCATTCAAGGAAATGAAGAGCTGAATAAGGGAATAGGGAAGCAATTTAAGATGAGATTTCCCGAGTTAGCTGAGTTGGACAATGACTCGCCGGAGAAAGAAGGGGTCATGCATATTAAGTATGAAACCAGTTCAACAGTGGCCACCAAGAAGAGGGAGGTTAAGGAACGCTTCCTATATAGGATAATGATGGACAGCAGTGAGGAAAACACCTACGGCAATATATTAAAATGGAAAGAATGGCTGGTGGACAACGGCCGGACAAGGGTAGCTTTACCTCGTACGGAATGTAACTGGAGTAGGGTAAAGAAGATGATGGAATTTATAATGTCCGACACGGACATCAAAGTAATTGGATACTCTCCACCAGGGAAAAGGGAGGAGAAGCAAGATGGAGATACTCTGCACAAGGAAGCTACTGTGACCGAGAAGGTGACAGGAAGAGAGCATATTAGGCGGAATAAAGAAAGGCAGGTACTGTTCCTGAGCAAGGAGGGGGTGGAATATAAGGAGCTTCTTACCAAAATTAAGAAGGTTGATATAAAAGCCTTGGGAACAGAGATCACAGCATTAAGGAAGACTAAAAAGGGTGAGATGCTCATTGAGATCAAAGGGGGGGAAAGACGCTGCATCCCCGTTAAAGAAGGAGATTGATAAGCTCGGAGTCTCTATAAGGACTAGAGGAGCTGATAAGGTGGTTATCATTAAGGATCTCGATGCAGCTATTACAAGCGAAGAAGTACGCAAAAGTCTAGCTGAAGAAATGAAGATCAAGGAGGAGGAAGTGGTCGTGGAGAGGCTAAGGCCATCTTTCGGGGAAAACCAGACCGCCACGGTAAGGCTACCCGAAAAGGAGGCGATGGAGTTAGTGGAAAAAAAAAGGGTGAGAATAGGGTGGCTCAAGTGCAAAATAGCAGAGAGGATAAGAGACACTGGGACAGATATGAAGTATTATAGATGCTGGGGGTACGGCCACACTAAGGATAATTGTAATGGCACTGACCGCTCGAAAGCCTGTTTCAAATGTGGGAAAGAAAACCACCAGGCTAGAGATTGCAATAGGCTTATTTTCTGTCCCGTCTGCAACAAAGGGGGGCATAGGGCGGATTCAAGAGCGTGCCCCTGTTCCGGAAAGCTCCTGGGAGGACTGAGCAAGAAGGGGAGGGGAAAAATGCTACACATTCACTGTGAAGCAAATAAACCTAAATAGGTGCCGGGCCGCCCAAGATCTTCTTTGGGCGTCTGCAAAGCAGAAGGGAATTGGGGTTCTCATAGTTAGCGAACCTAACAAAAGGATGGTTGGCAAAAACAGGCCCGGATGGTACGTCGAAGGCAACCGAGACGCTGCCATTGGGATCCTAAGCCGGGAAATCTGTGTGCACAGGAGTGGGAGTGGGCACGGATTCGTCTGGGTGGAGCTGAATGAAGTGATTATATTCAGCTGCTACTTCTCACCCAACGCCATGCTGGGAGACCTAGAAGGGGCCCTAGAAGAAATGGGGCATAGGATTAGGGAGCTAATTAGGAGGACCAAGAAAGACGTAATCGTAGCGGGTGATTTTAATGGCAGAGCTCCTGAATGGGGAATGGAGTCCACAGACCGCCGAGGAAATATAATAGTAGAGTGGTCAGCCCAGATCAACCTACAGGTCATAAACGAGGGAGCGACGTTCACATTCGTGAGAGGTAATAGTGGCTCTATCCCAGACATAACGCTGGCCTCAACAGGCGCAGTGAGGAGGATTAGCAACTGGAGGGTTCTCTTGGAGGAAACATTGAGCGACCACCGATATATAGAATACGAAGTGGGTCAACGGACCGAAACACCGGTGATACGGGGAAGAGGCTGGAAGTTAGGCCGGTTGGACAGAGGTATCTTCAAGAGAGCTCTTAAAGAACAGGTGACAGGTGGTAATGCGGCAACAGAGGAAGACCTAATCAGGGCAGTTACTAGAGCCTGCGATCAAGCAATGCCGAGGAGGAGAGTTATAAGACCAAACGGCTTGGTATATTGGTGGACCGAAGAAATCTCCGATCTCAGGGAGGAGTGTGTTGTGGCCAGAAGAAGATACGTTAGGGGAAACAGGAGACAAGGAGTACAAGATGAGAACGCAGCCTTACAACACTACCGGGAGACAAAGAAGAGACTAAGAGACGCAATCAAGAAGTCAAAAAATGACAAATGGAAAGAGTTGTGCCAAGACATAGATAGAGACGTGTGGGGGGATGGGTTCAAGATTGCGACGAGACGCATGAAAGCCCCTCCTCCGACTATACCAGCCGAAAAGATGGTGGAGATCGTGAATGCCCTATTCCCAGAAAGGGACGAAATAATATGGAGACCAACGGAGGTGGGAGAAGTTCCCCGTTTTACCGAGGAGGAAATGTCGGAGGCGTGTGGTAGGCTCAAGAGCGGAAAGGCTTCTGGACCGGATGAAATCCCCCCGGAAATAGTAAAGCTGGTGGCGGAAGAACAACCTAGGGTAATCCTATGGGTTATGAATCGCGCCCTGGAAAGGGGAAACTTCCCCGAGAGATGGAAGAAGGCAAGACTGGTGTTGATAAAGAAAGGGGACAAGCCACCAGATGAACCGTCCTCATATAGGCCGGTATGTCTACTCGATACGATGGGTAAGTTAATGGAATATCTGCTTCGGGGGAGGTTAGAGGTTGACATTGAAGAGAAGGGAGGGTTATCGGAGACCCAGTTCGGTGTTAGGAAAGGTAGATCCACGGTAGGAGCGATAAGGCGCATAACCGAGATAGCCGGGGAGGCTATGAGGGCCAAGAAGATCTGTGCGATAGTAACGCTGGATGTTCGGAATGCTTTCAACACGGCGGATTGGGGCGAGATAGTTGAGAAGTTGCGAAAATTAAGAATAGCCCCGTACCTGCTCAGGATAGTAAAGAGCTACCTTGAGAACAGGTGGACAGGGCTGGAGGTTGAGGGCACTACCCAGTGGAGAAAAATGACTTGTGGTGTTCCGCAGGGATCGGTCCTGGGCCCAACCTTGTGGAATATAATGTTCGACGATGCGTTACGCTTACCCCAACCGGAGAACGTTAAGGTGATCGGATATGCCGACGATCTGGCAGTAACAGTCACGGCCAGAACGGTGAGGGAAATCGAGGAGGCGGCGAACACGGCCATTGCAAAAATAGAGAGATGGGTAAGGGGCAAGAAGCTCGAACTTGCCCCTGGAAAAACCGAGCTGGTAATCATAACCAGAAAGAGGAATCTCCCTATCATGAGAATAAGGGTAGGGGAGCTGGAAATTGGCCCGAGCCAAGCGATAAAGTACCTGGGCATATGGCTCGATTCGAAATTGACATACGGGGTGCATGTGACGAAATTGGAAGAAAAAGCTGGGCGGGTGGCAACAGCCATAGGCAGGCTAATGCATAACACCAGTGGACCGAAGGCCAGCAAGAGGAGAGTGCTGTGTAGCGTGGTGCACTCCATTCTCCTGTACGCGGCCCCGGTATGGGTAAGTGCGATGGCAGTGGAAAGAACGCGAAGAAGACTGGCCAGGGTACAGCGATGTGCAGCACTGAGAGTCTGCAGTGCCTACAGAACGGTCTCCTACGAGGCAGTGCTGATAGTGGCAGGGATCCCTCCCATTGACCTTCTGGCAAAAGAAAGGTGGGAGATATACGAGGGAAGTGGCAGGAAGGAGGCCAATGATAGACTCTATCAGAGGTGGCAGGAAAGATGGAATATCTCGAGTAAGGGAAGATGGATGAGGAGACTCATTCCGGATATTAAAAGATGGGTGGAGAGAGGACACGGGGAGGTTGGGTTCTACCTTACTCAGGCCCTAACAGGACACGGATGTTTTGCAGAGTACGTCTACGACATCGGGAAGATTGAAGACCGAGAATGCATGTACTGCGGGGAGATAGACGACGCGGAGCATACTGTGTTCTGGTGTAGCAGGTGGAGAGAAGAAAGGCTACGAGTCATAAACAGGCTAGGCGGCCCAGTTACACCCGATGACATAGTGCTGAGGATGCTAGAATCAGAGGAAAACTGGCAACTCTTGGAGGACATGATAACATCAGTTATGAAAATCAAGGAAGTAGACGAAAGAAACTTGAACCTTTAATTGTTTCAAGGATGTAGTAATAAGAGGACATCTCTGCAGGGGCAGATTATTTCGAACACCTAACACTAAGATTGACCTGATATTCTGACGGTAAGCGAGAGCGGTTCCAGGATATGAGGAAACACTGAAGACAGGGAGGGGGCTCCGGAGGGGTTTTAGCTGGTTAGAGTCCAGCACTACCCAGCGTGATAGATCCAAGGCGCTGGGTGTCCATGATGGATTTCCCCTTCTCCCCCCCCGCAAAAAAAAAAAAAAGATCATTAATTGCAGAATATATTTTATTCTATACATTTTTTTGTTTTTTTTTCATAATTCTGAATTTTGTCACAGTATAGGGCCGTGCTATCCACTCAAAAATTTTGGTCATATTTTTCTTCTTATATTACAATACAGTGGTAGAGAAACGAATTAAAAAAAATGACCTCTATAGCTAAGGACCACCCTAATTAATATATATTATTCTCTTACATGAAAAATAAATTTGCGGATATGAGCAGTTTTTGAATTTTCGTTATTTTAAAGAGTTTATTAAGCATAAAATAAACTTATTTGATAGGTATTTGATGACTTCTGGGTTAAAGTGAATCCTTGTCTCCGTGCACTGATTACATCCATAAGAAACAAGTTCATTAGATGAAATTCACTCACTCAGTATCCACGAAATGAAAACAATTTAGGATTCACTTTAATTTACTTTGTAGTAGTCTAGGAAATTTAGTCAACCAGTTTGTAAAGTTTAAATTAAGATTTCATTTATTCTTACTACCAGCTATTACAATATTCCACTATATTGTGTTTACTTGCATGCTAATTATATTTAAATATATGTTTATGTTCCTCTCATAAATTAAGACTGAGAAGACAATACATAATGCAATAGACTTACTAGACTGTTGGATTTATATCTTAGCCTCTTTCCTTTTAACTTTCTTTCGTTCTTTATTGTCTAGATACACGAGAATTGGCCAAAACGTAAGGCCAGAAATTAGAGGAAAAAAAAAGAAATAAAATATATCACAACTTAAACTACTGAAATATTAATTTTACCTGATCTTCGAAAGATAAAAAAAGGTCGGTGTAAAAGTAAACAAAAAAAAATTTAAAGGTGTTTTTAATCGACTTCAATATTGATGTTAGGCAATCAAGGTCCAACTAACTGAGCAACAGTGAAGTTTTATCTAATTTTTTTTCAAAAATTTTAGTGGCCTTTTTGTTCACAATGAAAGAAAATATTTTCCGCTTTGAATTTTTATGCTTTAACATCAGGCTCGTTATCAGAGAAACCAGAAAACATCATATATCACAAATTTCATGTAAGTCTGCAAAAATATTTATTACCGGCAATATGACATTGATAGAAAAGCAACAGGCTGCCAGTAAAAAAATAAATTTTAGTTTTGAATGAACGACGATGGAAGCTACGCACTCCGGCCAACTGGTCATCCGGGGGGTGAGTAAGAGGGTGACAATTGTTTAACTGATTGCACTGGGGGGATCTTGAGTGGAATATGGTAAAAGAAAATATGTTAATGTACAACAATAATAGTAGCTATATTTAATAATAACAACAATTCGAAGATAACACTTTAAAACATAAATAGAAAAGCAATATTTCATATTATATAGGTATCACGTAGTTATCACAAACTGGGCAAATAGCGGAGATAAAATACATTATATAATAATGATCTCTGTGGACCGAAGGTCATCACTTTCCTCAAAAAGACTGCATACATATTAATATAATAAACAATAAAATATTCAGATGTAAATCAACACCCCAAAGAAATATGACTACATTTATAAATAAGGTAATTAAAATAAATAAATAATTAAATAAAATATAGCAACATAGTAATATTGACACTACAAAGATAAAAGATTTTTCTATAACTGTATAGGTTAATGGCAGTTAGATATGTCGCAAAAAGATTGGCACTTAACTGTATTCCTACGGCGTAGAGGGTAGGTTTCTCCGTTTCGTCGGCGATCCCAAAAATATCACGTAAGACAGCGACAGCAAAGAATAGTCTGGAAGCTATGATGTAGTAGTCCTAACTGGACGATCTTTAACCATAGTCTTATTACATAATTCCAGGGACAATAAATTTCACATAAAATAGGCACGCAGATTGATCAATCCAAGAGGGAAAAATAACACAACATCAGGAAGAAGAAAGGAAAATAAATAACCCAACACAAAAAGCTCTGAAATATATAAAAAAAAATAGCACATCGTTACATAAAAACAACGGCCAAAAGCTGTTACTCACTTCTACACTCGGTAGAAGGCTTCTTTGATTATATGGACTTGTTTGAGGGCTGGTTTCGGGATACAGTTCTGAAAGGAAGTAAAAGAACTTCGTAGAAATCTTCTACTTAAGATGGTGGGAAGAAAAACTTACCATGAGCTGTGAACAATAATCTGTATAATCGGTAATTGGGGGATCACAAAATACACAATTCTCAGCGGAAAATATTCCCTACAATCTTAAGTTACTTAGCGAAATAACTCCCAACTGAATAGACACAGACTGAAGTAAAATAGCTCAAAAGTTAACAATCCTAACTGTTTAACGCCTCAGACGAAACAGAACTCCAGAAAGCGAGTGAGGATTCCACTAGAAGGACAAAAAAAAATCACCAACAAATTAATATAAACGTGGTAAAAAGACCTTAATACTAAAGTAAGCCTAACACAAATACAACATAATTATAAAATGTATCCCACATCATCCCATTTTCACTTCGGTACTACATTTCGGTGGAGGAAAGGTGCTATTTTTGCTAGATTTCTTACATTACCGCGATTTACTTAAAATGGTAAACTATAAATGGATCCACACGAGGCGACTAGATAGGCAACCAATTTGAAATATTGAAATATTTGAAATAGATGATTGTTCCATTAATATGGTAATTCTTATATTCTAAGGAAATTTAACATGTATTATCGCAACCATATTCGACTCGCTATGTTGAATTCTTCACTTTTATCATATAATTTGCTACTCCTAAAATGCTTAACTACCAATTTTAATGCAATTCCTACAAAATATGAATATGTATCACAAATAAATTATTTTATCCCTGCGCCTCCGGCAAATCCTCGATTTGAAACATTTTATTTTCAATTATTGCTCACCTTAGACTAGATGTAGCTTGATGAAATTATTATGAAACTTTACGCGCCATATAGTCCAGTCAAAAAACCTCAAAAAATGACCCAACCTCCTGCAAAATCCGAAAGTTTTGAAACTTCGCACACTTATTTAGAGGTACCTAACAATGAATATACCGAAAGTCCTCATGAATATGAGGCGAGCTCTAGCGGCAATTAGCGAAAATAGGGCACTTTCTTTGGTTTTTCGTTAATACCTCGAGAACCGTTGGTCGGAGGCAAAAGTTGATTATATACATAATTAAGGCTTATCAAATTTGCTACAATGATTATATACATTTTTCTCGTATTCCCAATGGTTCCCGAGTTACAGGCGCTAAAAGAGAGCGTTTTGTGAAAAACCACGCTAGGGCGGTACAATATGGCATTTCTAATAATATTTGACATATGGTTTACCTACATTTTTGTATACTAAGGATAATTGAGGAGATAAACTTCACAACTTTGTATAAAAAGCACATGATGTTACTTATGATGTATATTGATGAGGCACATGATGTAGGTATATTAAACAATGAAATATATGAACAAACAAAATCCTGAGGTTATTTCAAGGAAAATTTTGTACAGAAAAATCAATCAGCTCTGAATCTCTTCTTGGTAGAAGGCCCTGCAATTTGATTATCTTGGCCAGCTTCTACACTTGCTGCCTGAAACAATAGGTAAGTATGCAAGAGATGAAGGTGTGAGAGAACTATTATACAAATAAAAACATGTAAGTAAAAGAAAGTATATAAGAAATAAATAAAACAGAAGAAGTAAATATAAGAAAGGAGTAAGCGACCAGTAAAACAACATATGAACATGACAACCGATTTATGTATACTATTGCAAGGTAAATGAATAATAAAAAAAATACAAATGTGCAATCTCACCTGACTTCTGGTTCCAGCAAGCACATTGCTTTGACCTTTATGTACCAAATGTTCAGTGTTTATTATTTGAACTGAATGATCTGCTTCTTCAAGGTTTATGATCATCAGGGTCATCAAAGTCTTCTTCGTGGTTGGAAGTAACACCATTCAAGCATTCGCCATGGCAGTTGTGACAAATGCTTGTACACATTATTCCTGCCTTTCGACAGCCACATCTGTTCCCACATCCAGTTGTACATGTGCAACAACTGAGGTTAACGACAGCTTCAGGTGCTGCTGGATCCTTTGTTGTCACAGGGATTAGCCGATTGCTTTCCACCTTCCAACCCCACTGTACAGGAGGAAGTTCATTCCCAAGCCAAAATTGAATTTGGTGGTACACTCGAAAAGCATGCTGTCTTGCTGCTCCTTGTGGGCGGCAGAGCAGAAAGGTCGGGTTTAGCATTAGATACAGATTTGGTCAAAGCATTGTAACGGTACATGTTAAGAGCCTATAATTCGGGAACCATTGGGAATACGAGAAAAATGTATATAATCATTTTTGTAGCAAATTTAATAAGCCTTAATTATGTATATAATCAACTTTTACCTCCGACCAACGGTTCTCGAGATATTAACGAAAAACCAAAGAAAGTGCCCCATTTTCGCTAATTGCCACTAGAGCTCGCCTCATATTCATAAGGACTTTCGGTATATTCATTCTTAGGTACCTTTAAATAAGTATGCGAAGTTTCAAAACTTTCGGATTTTTCAGGAGGTTAAACATTGTTTTGACTGGACTAATATATGAACATTTCCGTCTTGAAATATAATGATATAAAAGTGTGCATCAAATTTGCGAAGTTCGAAACTTTTCAGCTGGTAGTGTCTAGACAAACATACCGTGGTAACAATAAATTAATTCTTTTATTTGAGAGGCACGATTTTGTGCTTTTGTCTTCAATCGTTCCAAAGGTAGGTACTTTCTGTACGATTTTTTGTACCGAAAGTAGCGTATTCTAGTACTAGCCCCGAAAGTAGCTATTACGGGTACTAGTACTGTAAAGTGACAGATCATCTAAACATCAATGTCAAATTGCAGGTTATATTTTACTATGAATCAAATTAATCACATTCGTACTCGACGCTAAACAGTCGTGTTGCTAGGGTAGCAAAATAATGACGCTTAAAACTGTCAGATAATAGTTATTTTAAAATGGACAGTGATGACAGTACAATTAATATTAATATTTATAAATAGTCAAAGTATATCAATTTTTGGTTTCATTAGAGACGATTAAAGAAAAAATATTGTACGTAACACGCCCTGAAAGTGCTTTTGCTGGACTCACAAGCTTCCAGGCTTCGCCTACGGCTCGTCCTGGAATTTGCTTACTCTTCCAGTAAAAGATCACTTTCGGAACTTGTTACATAAATAACTATTAAGCTCTATCAAGTAAGGAAAAATCGTTTTTGAAACGCACGTTTGTTTACTATGAATTGTTAACAATTATTTAAAAAAGTCATAAAAAGTATTCGAATTCGTTGTCATATTAAAATCAGTATTTTTAAAAATCTATAGATTATGTTTTTCAAGCTCAAAAAGGGGAGGAAAAGTACGTAGGCCCTGCGGTTCCTTCGGGCTTGCCCAGGAAAAATTTGTCAAAATAGATAACGATGAAGTCTGGGTTGAAGAATAAACAACGTTATTTTATTGTCGTGTTATATTTGCCACCAATCAATGATAATTACAGACATCTCCTCTTCTTGGCTAGTTCGGTGAAAGATTTTCTGCCCATTTTTTAAAAATTGCTGCATTAAGAATTAGTTGCCGTCAGTCAGGTATAATTTTGTTTTTGCTCAAACTTAAAATCTCGACGTTTCATGATATTCCAAGCCTATTTGAAAAAAAAAAATTCAATTTCACCTGCTTCCAGCTACTTTCAGCAGTTGCCGGCATTGATACCTAATAACTAATTAAGTTAACGTTAATTTAAAGAGCGCAAGTGGGCGCTAGCTCTACTCCACCAAACTGTAATATTTATATATATAGGCGACATATACGACAGACAGAAAAAATCTTTTTCTCCCCACTACGTAGATGTGGAAGTAAAATAAACTTAACCGCTTCAGCTGTGTTATGGTCGGTTCCAACTCTTTTACGTGTAAGTTTTTAGTGTTGTACAACATAAACGTAAACCCACCGCATATAGTAGATAACCCACAAATCCAAAGCTAAGGCTCTCCGGAAAGGGATTATATATTTGGAGAAGCACAGACATTAGGGTGGCCCATCTCTATAGGGGGTGAATTTTTTTTGCGTATTTTTTAAGTCTCACCCCACGAAAATATACTATTATACTAGGAATAATTTATGTCAAAGTTTCAGATAATTCGGTGAACGGTAACCCGTGCCGCATTCAGGTAGAAATTTGTAGATAAGATTTTATTACGGTAATACACTTAAATTTTACTTAAAATAAAAATATCTACCTCTTTTCTCATAATGTTTTATTGGTGTAATTATTTCCTAGAAATTATTTGTTTTGGAAGTTTGGAAATATAATGCACCTACGGTAGGTTTTTATGTCAGTTTGCAATTGTGTTTTACAGTGGTGACATTATAAGTTCTAGCATACGTTCCTTTTTGAAAAAACATTTAACGATGGCTGATGTTAGATTCTTACGAAAGGATACTTTCATTTACTTAGTTGGACACTATTCGTCACAAATCATTGGCAATAAATTGCCGTCTAATAGACAAGTATTACAAGTGCTCTTTTATAACATTCGTGAAGTGAAGCTAAGTGTACATGAAAGTGCTAAATTAACAATAAAAGAGGTGTCAGTTTTTTGGGATAAAGCTCGCATTCCGACACGTCAGGATTTTCATTGTGGTTAACAACTAGATAAACTTTATGCAGAGTGGAGAAACTTACAAAAATCGGCTAAAAGGGCCAGTGCGGGAGATAAAGAAAAAAATTTCGTTGAAAAATTGGACGATCTCTTTGACATTTCTCATGCAAGTGCATTGGAGTTGATGAAAATAGATGAAGATAAGCAGTTTTTGATTAACCAAAGAAAAAAGGGACGTCCTGGATTTATGCATGGTATTGATTACCAACTTCCTTCTCAAGAAAAATCAGCTGAGGAGAAATTACAGAAATTATCCGAACGAATGCAACGAAGTCAACAAGAAAAAGCTAGATTAGAGGAAACAGTCACCTGTCCATCATCAAGTAGTAATTCAGCCGACTCCAACGAAAATGAAGATGAAATAATCGAAGCCCAAGAAGAGTTGTTACAAGACCAGCCTGGCCCGTCACAGCCAAAAAAGAGGAGATTGTATGGAACATGTAACATCATCACACCAAAAATAGCCGCTGCATTTGATGCTTGCAAAATAAGCGACAGGTATGGAGTCCATATTTTGACGGCAGTAGCAGAAGCACTAGGACATGACACCACATCTTTGTCCATTAGCAGAACCACACTTCAGCGCTCTAGACAACGCATCCGCGAAGAAAGAGCTGAAATATTAAAAACTGCCTTCGGTAATTCTGAATTGCCGGCCCCAGTCATCCATTGGGATGGAAAACTTTTACCTTCTCTCACTGGAATGGGAAATATCGATAGACTTGCTATCATAGTTACTAGTGGAGATAGTGAACAACTACTTGGAGTACCAGCTTTGCCCAATTCAACTGGAAGAGAACAGACTGAAGCAGTTTATGATGTGCTTTGTGAATGGAATTTGGACAAAAAGGTAATAGCTTTGTGTTGTGATACAACAGCATCAAATATGGGTTATATAAATGGGGCAGCCACACTATTGCAATAAAAATTAGAAAGAGATATTCTATATTTTCCTTGTAGACATCATATTTTTGAAGTGGTTTTGAGAAGTGTGTTTGACACAAAAATGCCTTCCTCATCTGGTCCAAATGTGCCACTATTTAAACGTTTTAGGGAATTTTGGCCTAAAATAGATCAAAATAAACTAAAAACTGGATTTCAGGTATCAAAAATTAAACACATTTTACAACCAGTTAAAGCCGAAATTGTAAAGTTTCTAAATGCAGCTTTAACTTTGCAACAGCCTCGTGATGATTATAAAGAATTTTTAATGCTTTCTAAACTTTTTGTTGAAGAAGAGCCCACTCACACGACATTCTATCAACCAGGGGCATTTCATCATGCACGTTGGATGGCCAAAGCCATTTACTGTCTAAAAATATTTTTTTTCCAAGATCAGTTCCAACTAACTAAAAAAGAAAAAATAGGTATTGAAGATATATATCTCTTTATTGTAAAGGTTTATGTAAAGGCCTGGTTTACAGCGTCATTTGCTAGTAAAGCACCGCTTCATAACTTAGACTTTTGTAAAGAACTCATTAATTATCAAAATATTGACAAAGAAATATCTCAAGCCGCAAGTAGGAAAATAGTGAACCATTTGTGGTACCTTAATTCAGTAAATGTTGGCTTATCTTTCTTTGATGACGATATTTCAGTTACCACTAAAAGAGAAATGGTTAAAGCTTTGAATAGGAGAGCACCAAATCAAGAGGGTATTAAACGACTTATGATTAGTAACATTACTGACGTTGAAAACAAGGAAATTCAGGACTTCATATGCGAGAACACTAAACAGTTTTTTCAAAAATTAGGTTTGTCTGTGGAATTTTTGGAAAATGATCCAACAACATGGAGGGAAAATGAAAGTTATACCCGATGTTTCAATACTGTAAACAAAATTAAAGTTGTAAATGATGCCGCTGAGAGAGGAATCAAACTTATTACTGACTATAATGACATTTTAACAAAAAATGAAGACCAAAAACAGTTTTTACTCCAAGTTGTAAATGATTATAAATCACAGTTTCCAAATGTAAAAAAAGAAACCCTGTCGCATGCTTTGGCCTAGTGCAAAAAATATTGTTTTTATTACTATATGTCTTGTAGATTTAGGATAATATTTGGTACTATGTATGAAAAAAACGTTTCATAATAAAATACACAAAGATAAAACGAGAGTTTTATTTCAAAAACTTCTAGTCTAGTTTTCTTAGACTACGAATTTACAGTAGTATGACACATGTCATAGTCACAACAGATAATGTCTTTGATATTTGTATGACTTGATTAGTCATTCTAAAGATAAATGTTGCTGATTAAAAAAACAAAAAACAATGCATCAACCAAAGAATGTAAATAATTCCATTTACTTTTATTATTGCATAATAATGCATTCTGCGGCACCCCTTGCCTTCAATTTGCCTGAATAATATTTTGAGGGGACTGTTTTTTCTTCAAATGGAACCATTTGCAGGGGTGAGAAATAAAAAATTTCAATTTCGAAAAAGATGGGCCACCCTAACAGACATATAGACAACAATATTCTCAGTGTCGGGGCTGGAACTTGAACCCAGTATACGATAGAAAGTGCCACTAGAATATTCACTAGATAATGCGCCTTAACCGACTGAGCTGTCGTTCCGGTACGGTTTCATTCATTTCTGATTTCAGTATTGGCACCAAACTTCAATAACCTGATCCCCATCAGTTCTTGGAGTATCGGTGGATAACTTTTTATGTAATAATAATATTTGTAATAATCCGTACTGTCCGGAAAAGCTTCTTGATTATTGTGATCAGCACGTGACTAGTTCTTTACAGACCTATTGCAGATATATAGTAACACAGGCACACAAAAAGTGCTGGAAGGCAAACCTATGTATTCCCGTGCATTTCGACCAGCTGAACACGAATCCGATGTCCGTTTTGCCGGATTGGCTCTTGCATTTTTCCTAACCCCAAAAGACACCCTAAGACTGCCCGAATAATTTCAAATAAGTAAATAAACAGCTTAAACGAGCTGACCACCATTTCCATACGTATTTTGGGGCGCTGAGGCCGAATCTGAGATCAGAATTGGCCGATCAGTTAGGAATTTTGACATAACCTCAAAGAACTCCTAAAAAATGCCCGAAAAATCCCAAGCAAGTAAATAACAAGCTTACATGAACTTATTACTATTTTTATACGTAATCTGGAGCACTGAAACTGAATCCAAGGTCAGAATTTATGCGCGACGATCGAATATCTTATAAAATCCATATTTAGGATGAAAACGTACCTAAAAATGACTGAATTATAGCCAGAAATTGACTTTGCTCTACACAATATCTGAATATATAATTTCCGACGTATTTTCACGAGCTAAACACAATACCGTAGTCAGAATTAAAGCGCAATCTGCAAACTTCATAGAGAAATATCATTTCAGCATATATTCTCATCAACCCTAGTAAACAAAGATGGGTCACTATTAAATTTTCAAGTATCTATAGGAAAATATTACTGAACAGTGACATTTTTAGGAAAAAAATTTCGGACAAAGTTTGCTCTCTTGAGAGACGAATATAATTCGGTCAACATTTACCTACACCCTCCCTTGATGATTTTTTACTTTTTTTTCTTAGAGCTGTTTAGAATTGTATACTTTTCTTTATTCTGTTTGATTGTCAAATGCCATTTGTTTCTTTTTCTATTTTTGCGACTAGGACACCTCCACGTGGTGACGGCGGGCAACGATTTATTTCGGCTAAGTTCCTAGGTAAGAAAAAGTAGAGAAAGAGTTTACTATCCAGGGGAGGGAAATCCCAATATCGGCGGCCGGTCAGGTTGGGAAAGCGGGACCGCGGGCGTCGTCATCATGCAACCGCAGCTCTAGTGAAGTGGGAAACTTGGCTTCCCATGAGTGCAAGAAATTTTCACAACTGTGTAAATAATTCGAATTCCTTCTGTTTTGTTTGTAGTAAATTCGAGGTTCCGAAAAATCGAAAAAAAAAAATCAGCGATAAAATAAAAAATATTTATCTAAAATCTATATGTGATAGGTTTAAGTATATTCATCAACCCTTCTTCATTATGACAATATAAGAGCAAGTGTTCTTTTACTTGTGTAAAATATTTTCTAAAGTCTTGTTCTCTTTTTCTCTATGAGCTATTACGAACGTCACTTGAGACTAAATTGTCTTTTTTCATAATCGCCGCTAAATATTCTTCCCTACCACTAGATAGATCAAGATTTCTAATAACATTATTAAGTTTATCATTTCACCAAATATTGGGAGTATTAGTTCTTATCGAACACTCACATTCACTATCTTCATATTCACTGTCATCTTCTTGACTTTCGTAACAATCAGTTTCCTTTTTTAGCATTAATTCCGGAAACATTTGTATTGCTAAAAAATAACACTCTTCACGGATTCCAGGCTCCTATTGTTGGATTTTTATATATTTACTTTTTAAAGTTCTTTCCATTTGTCCAACATCTTATAACATATGATGCAATGTACCATGGAAAACCTTTATCCACTATTTCCAGACTATAACATTTTAGATAAATATTTTTTTATTTTATCGTTTTTTTTTCGATATTTCGGAACATCGAATTTACTAAAAACAAGGCAAGAATTTTACACAAATAACTTTAAACTAAGAACTCTAAATCTCTCAAAAGTTAAGGCAAGAACTTTGCACCAAGAACTCTAAACCTTAATAATTCTTGTCTTAGAAACTTAACAGTCTTGTCTTAATTTATAATAGGTTTTAAATTTTTTGTTTAAAGTTCTTTTCTCAGGTTATGTTGGGTTAAGAATTTTTAGTTTAAAGTTCTTGGTGTAATGCTCTTGCCTTAGGTTATGTTAGTTTTAAAGTTCTTGGTTTAAGATTTTAATTTATTTCTTTTGGATTTTTGGGCACTTTTTAGGTGTTTTTTGAGGTTATGTCAAAATTCCTACATCGGCTAATTTTGACCTCATATTCAGTTTCAGCGCCCCAAGTTACAGATATAGTGATTAGCTCATATAAACTTTTTATTTACTTGTTTGGGATTTTTCGGGCATTGTTAAGGAGTTTTTTGAGGTTAGCAAAAATGCAAGAGTCAATCCGGCAAAACGGGCATCGGATTCGTGTTTAGCGGGTCGAAATGCATGGGAATACATAGGTCTGCCTTCTAGTACTCGACATTTATTTTTTTTTTGTGTGCCTGTGTAATTATTATTATCTCTTAGAGAAAGAGTCTGAATCCTTCGCGTCAATCTCTTATACTCTTCCAAAGTAGTGTTGACGTCTTGAGCCCCAGATTTTCCTGACCTGTGCTTTAGCTAGAGTTTCTGACTTTATTTTTGGTTGTAGCGTTTTTTAAAATCTCATCCTGTCAAATTTCCATACCTGACATTGTTTGCAAATTAAATGAATGCTCGAAAGATGTACATTTTTTTTGTATTTCTATTAAATATTATTAACTCGCGTAACGATATGTAAGAAAAATAATAACCTAATATGATCCATTATAAGACAGTATAATAGAAATCTAAATGCTGCATTTTCACTTTGCAACTTGAGGTATATTTTTGACCTCTTGTTATTTAAGTATTGTACGGTTTTAGCAAATGAGCGCTTTACAATTTTTTTTTATTTATAGAATACAAACATTAAAAATAAACACAAACTACTATAAGAAATCTTCTTCTTATTCAGGGCTTAAATATCCCTGTTTTCTTAGGAATACAGGGTGTCCCACTGGGAACGCGAACTGCAATTTTCAATTTTAAATCGCATATAAATCAAAAAGTCGTAAATTAAACCCATATAATATTTACATAGGAAAAAGGAGAATTTAATTTTACATAATTCAATGCAAAAAATACAGGGTTTTCCATTCCAAACAAGTTTTTGCAGTTTGAAGTTGACAAAATGTAACGTAAAAACTGAACACTTGGTATATTATTATTGAATTTCATTAAAATGTAAAGCGTAGCATGCCAAAAAAGGAAAATGAAGATCTTTTACGTGAAAAAGTTATAGAGATTATTGCAAACAATTACACTGTCAAATTTTTTATAAAATGTCAAATATCTCTGAAACGGCTGAGTTTAGGCATAGAGTATTTATATGTTTTCGACTCTGAATTTTTTGCTCTTTTCGGAAACTTCGAAACATATAGTGTTCTATTTAAAATAAACAAGTTGTTGTCAACTTCCGGTATAAGCGGAAGGGCCAAATGCTTGTAATTATTTTCTTTGGATTGGCCATACTGACTTTATTAATTCCCTAAATTTTAAAAATTTGCTGGTTCGTAAGTACTTTTCCCTATATTGATCGATGCAGTTCCCAGTGGGAGACCCTGTGTACTTTTGATATATTTTCATAATAAAGCTTTACCTGAAAGTTATTAAAATCTTTAGACTTTTCTTGTACTAGTGTGAGCGAAACCACTGCAGGGATCCAAAGATCATAATATTCAATAATGGTCATTAGGAGTAGGATTAGACACCACAAGTAGTTTTACAACTATTTCATTTAGAATTATTATAGTATTCAGGGGTAAATAGCTGTTTGATTTGTTATGACTTGAATAATTGTGGTTACCCACTGGTTTTCATTGTATTATTTACAGCTTGGGCTATGAGAGCTATGGAACTTTGTGTTAGAAAATATAAATGATAACACACATCTCGGTATAAGAGTTAAATATTCTGTTTTGAAGTTCTTTATTGCAGTTTATAAAATTCACCAATATATTGTATTCTTATAAACAAATAACGAATGCGTAGGCAAATGACAAGAAGTATTGTCGACCACAAAAGGGCCCCTCGGATGATCAGTATACTGTTTAATCATATTTAATAATAATAATAAACGTTTTTATTTCCTCTACAAAATGAGTTCTTTACTGTAACAATATATGTATTGTAATGTTTACTCTAATGAAGTTTTAAATTATTAATTGTATTATTTAATTTTGAAAACTTCAAAGAAATACTACTTTAATTAAATTCGTTGAACGCCAGACAATTCACTCGAATCATCAATTGTTTTATTGTTTATGGTTCACGAAACATTACCTTTAACATGAGTTCTTCATAAACAAAGTAAATACTCTCTCTCGGGTTGATCGGTTATAATATTATTACTGAAATGTAAAAAAAATGTAACTTCAAAAATCTAGTAGAGGAGGGTCGATTTGGGCGGTTTTTGCCCCAAATTATTGTTGGATGAAAGAATCAGAAAACATTTTTGTTAATGTCTACTAACAATAATAAGTCAATTTTAGCCTAAATGGATGACCCCCCCCCCCCCCTTAATCCTGAATATTAGTCCATGCCAAAGCAGCAAAAACCCCAGAAGTGCAGGGGTAGCGCTCAAACATGACTACCCCCCAGTTTTCGATGGTGATAGTCGCGCGGTCCCTACCCCCCTCGAACTACTCCCCTTTTCGTTGTCAGGCATGCGAGGACTTGTTGGTTCGGGTTTCTATTAAGGAACCTGAATATGTCCTGTAAAATTTCGCAACCAGACATCCTAACGACCCACGGAGGTTGAAACCACCCCCTCCCTCAATGCCGAAACATGCAAAAAACATCCAGACGTGCTGAAAATTGTTTTCCACATGTTCTCAAGGGTGAGGAATACGATGGTGATATTATTTAGCTTCCCACCCCTAACAACTACCCCTAAATGTATAAAACCACCCTTCTTCCCATTTTTCGTATTCAGTCATGCGAGGACTTGCGTTGGATTGGTTTGTTTTTGAAGAAACACAATATGTCCTGAAAAATTTTGCCACCAAACATTCTAACGATTCCAGAGGGGTTAAAACCACCCCCTCTCTGAATCCTGAAGTGTCCCACAAGGAGAAGAAGATATCTCCAGTTTTCAAGGGTGGAGAATACGATAGTTGCATCAGTTTCTCCCTTAGTCCTCAAAAACTACCCTTGCATGCCCAAAACCATCGGTTTTTCTTGTAGTGAGATCACAAGCGCTCAAGGGATCAGGTTTTCTAGGGAGAGAAATTTTTTTATTGCAGCTTAAAAGGAGTTTGATAGAACGGGCTATGCGCATGTATATATATTCGTCTATGTGCATAGTCCGTTTTTTTTATTATATATTATTTTTTCCACATTATGTACAACATGATTTTTATTCTTATTCTAGACATGCGTTATATATTAGATACTATTATTAAATTTTAATTTATTGTTCGATGTTTACAAATTAAATCACAGAGAGAGGGAGTCGTCTTCCTGTTACGCGGCCCCCATACAGCGATCCAGCGAGAACCGACGCACAAAATATGTGCCGCAGCCTTCGGTTGTGTATTCTCAGCATATATCTTCCATTTGTTACGTCCTCAGTATTAAGGACCCTTGAGAAATATAATTAAATGCAATATATATGTTACAGACTAACTGTACGCATACGTAGGTATTGGAAAACCCCGATCCAACAAGTCCTCGTATGCCTGATAACGAAAAATGGGAAAAATGGGAAAAATGGGTGGCATTATGCTGGTGAGAGGTGGGAGGCTAAATAATATTAGCATCGTATTCCCCGGCCTTGAAAACGTGTAGAAAACAATTTTCAGCATGTTTGGATGTTTTTGCATGTTCCGGTATTGAGGGAGAGGGTGGGTTTAACCCCCGTTGGTCGTTAGGATGTCTGGTTGAAAAGTTTTACAGGACATATTGAGTATCCTCAAAAATAACCGATTCAACAAGTCCTTGCATGCCTGACAACGAAAAATCCGAGGAAAAATCTTTTGCGTTTAGTAGTTCAACTATCACCATCATGTTGGCCGTCCTCGAAAACGAGGGGGGTAGTCATGTTTAGTCGTTACCCCGCACTTTTGGGGTTTTACACCCTTTTTTTTTTTTTTTGCAAGTTTGGTATGGACTATATGCTATCACTTGCTAACAGCGTTCTTGAAGAAATATATTGCTTTCAAACTTATATTTGCTTGATAAAATACCACACTACCACACTAACTCTCTTTTAACTGCATCCGCTCTCATTTTCCCCATTAAAAAGGGGGGGGGGTGTGTGTAAAGTTGATTATGCTTTTTTTTTTTAAACAACTCTGGATATCAATTTTCATTTTTACATTTTTTTAAATACAAATATGAAATTTATTATATTTTATTTTATTATATTTTATACTGAAACATTCATTTTGTAACCTTATATCGAATACAAAGTCTATATTCGATAATAATCTTTTCAAGAAAATTTTCTATCTTTCAGGAAATTTACTATTTTTTTAGTATTCGTAACCAAAGTTATTTTTCAGCCATTTTTTTCTTAAATTTCAATTTTAATATTTCGAATTCTTGATGAAATCTACATAATATGAATGTTTATTTACATTCTAATCAATTTGGCATTTATTACGTATAAAAACGTAACTACTTGTATTAAAATGCCATATTAAAATTTATAGTGACAACTTATATTACACATTCAATTGGGGCTCCATTATACCCTTAATACCGTGTTTGTTTCCATGATTTATCTAGGATGATGAAATTTAAAAGTTAACTCTTTTAATCAGTTTGCTACCTATACTGTATATCTCATTTTAAAAACTTATCCATATAAAGTCCTAGGCATTCTAAAATGTTTGTACGTTCTATTGAATAAATACAAATGTTACAGTTTGCTGGACGTTAATGATATTTTAATTATGAAACATTTGATGTGCGCTTTAAGGAAAATGCCATAAACTTGGTTTTTGCTTTATATTAAATTGAACATTGAACGACGTTGATTTGATAAGCACTTGTAAAAATTATTTTGAATTACACCCTTTCCAAATTTAAACGCCGATAGGATCTTGTCGCCATTGGCGCAACTAGAGAATTTTTCTGGGGGTGACCAGCCCCCTTGTGTTTGAAACGCAAAATTAAGTGGCGGCTCGTGCATAAGATACTTGGGTGTTCTGTAGATATATATGTACACGGAGAGGTTAGTGATAGCGCCGCAGACGAAAATTTTTTGTCATTTCAAGGTCATTTAATGGCCTTGACCTTGACAAAAGAACTCATCGTGCTTTGGCAACGCTGGCCAAAAGGCGAGTCGGCCGCCTTTGGTATATAGTAACATTTCGCTCCCAATACGCTATTATTTTCTTATACACTCACTCCGGCATGAACGATAGAACGAAAGAGATACAGCAGTCAAGTCAGTCAGCAGACAGGCGCAGACTCGAGACTCGCACGCTAACGCGCATAGTTTAAAAACAAAACGGCTGAGCCAATGACTTCAGAAAGCTAGCTTTCTGAAGTCATTGGGCTGAGCTGGCACTCTCCGACATTATACCGTTATAATCGACGGGTGAAGATGTTTGACCTCACTTGTGTCAAATTGGTATAAAAATCGGGGATGGATTATGGATTCCGAATAATTTAGTGATACATTAGTCGATAAATTTAAATTTTTTCTGCTAATTTTTATTCTTTCCTCTGGGGTGGGCCCAAAACTTCTCTCTCTGTTTTTCACGTTTTATGATTCATAAATTATTCTATATTTTAATATTGTATATTTTTCATATTTTTCATCCTAGATAGTTATACAGTGTGTCCTATTTCAAGTGGACACTCCTTCGCAACTCAGTTATTGGTCATCCAATTTCGATCAAATCTGGATCGGTATTAAAGACCTTTAGTATATCCTTTTTGAGTAAAACAAAACTTGTTTCAGTCATTGGCGTCCATTTTTATATAAAAAAAGGGTCGAAGTCATATTAGGCATTTTTTTGTTGAAAAACTAATGCAATAATATTATTGATCAGCATACTGTAGAACCCCTATATCCAGAAATTAACAACATTTTGAATTTAGGTTTTCGAAATACAGCCTCCTTAAAATTACCTATTTTAAACATTAAATAATCAATAAATTGTTAACGAATTTTTTTTTGCAAAAAAGTCATTCTTTATTTTCTCTTTACATTCATTTTTCCTTCCACCTGATACTTTCATATTTGGTAATCCTTCATGCTCTAATAATTTACAGGGCCGACGGCCCAAAATTTGTAGCAATTTTTCAAAGGAAATTCTTGGCCTACGAAGTTTGAAAGTATCGATGATATGGGATGGTAGAAAAAGTGAATTTAATGAGAAAATGAAGAATGACTTTTTTTCTAAAAAAATTTAGTTACCAATGTATTGATTATTTAATGTTTAAAATAGGTAATTTTAAGGGAGCCGTAATTCGAAAACCAAAAATCAAAATGTTGTTAAATTCTGGATATAATGGTTCTACAGCATGCTGATCAATAATATTGCATTAGTTTTTAATCAAAAAAATTCGTAATATGACTTCTCAAAAAATCGATCCTTTTTTCTTAATAAAAATGCACGCCAATGACTGAAATAAGTCTTGTTTTACTCAAAAAGGATAAAGCGATGGTCTTTGATACCGATTCAAATTTGGTTGAAATTGGATGACCAATAACTGAGCTACGATGGTGTATCCACTTGAGACGAGTCACACTGCATGCGAAATATTATTGCCATCCATTCACTGTTCTTTAATTTTTTTAGGGTGACCACCCTCTATATTTTCATATTTTTCTTCTCTGACAGTTGTGTTAACCTCATGCGAAATATTATTTCTCACATTTTTTCACACATTTTTTTAGGATGACCACCCTGTACAATTTTTTTATATCTTTCTTTGACAGTAGTGTTAATTACATGCCAAATGTTATAGTTCTCCGTCATATTTTTTCATTATCTTTTTAGGGTGAGCTCCCTGTATATTCTTTCATATTTTTCATTTTTGACAGTTCTGGTAACTGAATGCAAAATATTATCGTCCTCTGTCGCATTTTTAATTTCGTTTTGGCTGACCACCCTGTATATTTTTTTTCATATTTTTTTTCTTCGACAGTTGTGTCAACTACATGCGAAGTATTATCGTCCTCCTTCACATTAAAAAAAAATGAGCGACCACCGTGCATTTTTTTTTTCATATTTTCATTCCCCAACAGTTGTTAATACTGTAGTGCTCCGTCACATTTTTTTTTTCAAAATCTTGTTAGGGTAACCACTTTTTATTTTTTTTCATGTTTTTCTTCTTTGTATTAACTTCAAGCCAAATATCATTCTCCGTCGCATTAAAATGTTTTTTATTTTTGGTCACCTGTATATTTTTTATATTTTTCTTCTTCAACAGTTTTGTTAACTACATGCGTAATATTATCGTCCTCCTTCACTTTATTAGAGTGACCACCCTGTACATTATTATATATTTTTCTCCTTTGACAGTTGTATTAACTGCATGCGAAATATTATCGTCCACGGTCGATTTAAAAAACATTGACCACCCTGTATTTTTTTACATTTGTCTTCTTCGACAGTTATGTTAACTGCATACGAAATATTATCGTCCTTCTTCACTTTATTAGGCCTGAATACTTTTTTCATATTTTTCTTTGACAGTTGTATTAACTGCATGCGAAATATTATCGTCCTCCGTAGTATTTTTTTTTGGGTGTATATATATTTTCTTCATATTTTTTTTTGACAGTTGCATTAACTGCATGCGAAATATTATCGTCCTCCGTCACATTTAAAAGAAAAAAAAATTGGGTGGCCACTCCGTATATATTTTTTTTTCATATTTTTCTTTCAAACACTCGCACTTGGTTTTGGAAAAATTGTAATTATTTATACCTTGTTTTGGCAATAAATAAAAATATTTCAACTAAATCACAAATACGGCGGCTAACGGCTAGCTAAAAGTAAAAATGTATAAATTACTAAATAATTAATAGTTGACGAACGTAGAAAATTCACCGAAATCTTGCTGTCATAAGTTCGTAGCCCAAATAATTACAAAAGAAATAGACACATTTCTCACCAATCCTTGACAAAGATGGATACTGGGTGATGGCCCCTGACGGGCACCGGCAGTTTTTATCAATAGTCTCGTAAACACAGGCGGCCTCTCGATGATGTCTGGATAACCTGAATAACGTTAGGGTTTTGCTATGTGTTGAGTTGACTTGAATGAACTAACTTGACTGGACTATGAAATTATGATTTCAAGCAGGTATTTAACCATCTAGACTAAACTGTATGATTTCCGGAACGTTACAATCTGTTGATTTTATACTAGCTTGGGTAAGAGTATTCGTTGTTGACGGATATTATCAGTAAATGAATAACAAATGTAGATTAGTAGATTTACGTAGAACGTAAATTATAGCAAATCTGAGTTACTGCAAAAAGTACTAAATTTCTAGTTCAACAAAGGACACCGCACGTTTTGTAGGTAAATTGGTGGCCTGTCAAATTTGATGAATTTTTGATATGTTGTAGTTTAACTGATTCCTTAGGCAAAACTTCAAATTATGGACAGTTTCTCAGACAGATAGCTCCTAAGACTGAACCTACCCCTTGATACTATACCACGATTTCTCAAAATTACCGCAGTTATTGAAATGATAACTGCTGGAAATGAATAACCAGACTATTTACCATTATTTGGACTTAGATTGATGTGCCTGAACTTACGGTCTTGCCGGAAGTGACGTCAAGTCACGTTTTTTCGAATGCACAACACCCGTTTTACTTAAATTTAATAATCATATATATAAGTAGCTTTATTAAAATTCATTATCTTAGTAAAAAGGTAAGTACGTGTATTGACTGATCTAACATTTATGCTAGCTTGATACCGGGTACATCATAATCTTTGTACAAAACAAAGTTGATTTTATTTTTCAAGATATAAAATTGCAGTTGTGTCAAGTCAAGGAAAACTAATTATTTGTGAGACCTTCAAATAGAATAGGCAATTTTTGTTTATTTATAATACATCAAACCTTATTATTTTTAGCAAAAAATTGCATAGCTGATTATTTTAATTTTTTTAAATAATAACTTATTTTAATCATTTATTAATAGAAATCAAACTAAAAAAAAATTATTTCAATTAAATAACAAAGAACAATATTCCTGCCCTATCACGCGTTGGCGCCAGCCACACATGCACGGTGCGAGGCGCAATGAAAGGCTGGATGAGACAAGGGCAGATTATATTAAAAACAGTTCAATTTAACTTTGTTTTGTAACAAAATTATGATGTACCCGGTATCAAGCTAGCATCGATGTTCGATTAGTCAATACACGTACTTACTTATTTACTAAGATAGTGAATTTTAATAAAGCTGCTTATATATATGATTATTAAATTGAAGTCAAAAGGGTGTTATGCACTCGAAAAAACGTGATTTGACGTCACTTCCGGCAAAACCGGAAGTTCAGGCACATCAGTCTAAGACCAAATAATGGTAAATAGTCTGGTTATTCATTTCCAGCAGTTATGATTTCAATACCTACGGTAGTTTTGAGAATTGGTATTGTATCGAGGAGTAGGTCCAGTCTTCGGAGCCATCTATCGGAGAAACTGTCCATAATTTGAAGTTTTGCCAAACGAATTTATTGTTCAAAACCAGTTGAACTACAACATATCAAAAATTCATCAAATTTGAAAGGCCACCAATTTACCTACAGAACGTGCGGTGTAAATTTATAAATTAATAGATTTAAACTGAATAAAATTTTTAACAGCAAAACTCCTTTTACTTGTTAGATCACTAAAGAAAAAGTTGATAACACCAAAAGTGACAACTTGTGTGCCTAATGAATGATCAAAACTTAGAAGTGACTAATTTATGCTGTGCCAGAATCGGAAATGAGATTCACTTCACTCTGTGCCAGCTAATAAAATGGTATCCCCTCCATTCAACGTATTATTACCATTAATTATTTTTTATTTATTTGCTTTTATCATGATTAGAGAATATTATTTAGGTATTATGCAAATCACAACTTACACACTTTTTTATTTATTATGAAAATACCTACTTTCTGTATATTGTTGCCCTAATCTGGGCACGCTAATATACTAGTTAGGTAAATACTTTAAAACACTTATTATTGGAGAACCAATCAAAACAACTACTCTCCTAGCTAATACTGACGAAGTATTGAATTACATGATAGAATTCTTAGCATTTTAAAGAAAAAAAATATTGAAAATACTTAAATCATTTATTTACATTTAGTCATTCACACTTTTTTTTTATTTAATATGAAATTATCTACTTTCTGTATATTGGTACCTTAACTGGGTCACGTTAATATACTACTTAGGAAAACATTTTAAAACACTCATTATTGGAAAAACCAATCAAAACATCTACTCTTCTAGCTAATACTGACGAAGTATTGAATTACATGATAGGATTCCTGGCATTTTAAGGCAAGAAAAAATATATTGAAAATACTTAAATTATTTATTGAAATTCAGTCATTCACAACAATTATTATTGAACCTTACATTCTATTTCAACTCTAGATAAGTTGTACAAGTTTTTTCGAACCCATTAGTTCTCATCAGTAGAGTATAGAAACATTAATTCATTATTTACAAGCCTATTCTTGATTTATTTTTTACAATTAATTATTTTTTATTTATTTGCTTTTATCATGATTGGAGAATATTATTTAGGTATTATGCAAATTACAACTTACACACTTTTTTACTTATTATGAAAATACCTACTTTCTGTATATTGTTGCCCTAATCTGGCCACGCTAATATACTATTTAGGTAAATACTTTAAAACGCTTATTATTGGAGAACCAATCAAAACAACTACTCTCCTAGCTAATACTGAAGAAGTATTGAATTACATGATAGAATTCTTAGCATTTTAAAGAAAAGAAAATATTGAAAATACTTAAATCATTTATTTACATTTAGTCATTCACACTTTTTTTTTAATTTAATATGAAATTATCTATTTTCTGCATATTGGTACCTTAACTGGGTCACGCAAATATACTACATAGGAAAACACTTTAAAACACTCATTATTGGAAAAACCAATCAAAACAAATATATATAAATATATTTAATAAGTGGTTATAACTTTTCTGTTTAATGAGAGCTATTGGCAAAAACTGTAACACAAGAAGTAAATAGACGGTTTAAATATAAAAATACAAAAAGATATAACTTAAATCTAAACAGGGAAGCTATTATTATCACATAAGTAAATATCTGGGCGTTGATAATTTAAGGACAGTACATATGATGTACATTGTGTACCAAAATAAAGTGTGTTTTATTACATTTTTATTAAAAATGTACAAAAATCTAAGTGAAACGCAACATCTTCGACAGTTGTATCAACTACATGCGAAATATTATCATCCTGAATCACAGTCTTATTTTTTTAATATTTTTCTTCCTTGACAGTTGTGTTAACTACATGTCAAATATTACTGTGTTCCGTCAGTTTTTCCTTAGTTATGTTTTTATGGGGTCCGCCCTGTATATTTTTCAACGAAACTGTTGCCAATTCTTCGTTGGCAGTAGCGTCAATTACCTACCAAATATTATCCCTCTCCGTCAAGTGGTTTTGTCGATATAGCGCCAACAGACAGACTTAATTAAGTGGGTTTAATTTTCGTAATCTACGTACTTTGAAACGTAAAAATCCGGAGAAATCTCGAAGGGTGATTTTTTCACGATTGCAATACTTCCCTTTGGATTGAAAACGATTATTGAAGTTGTCTCACGATCTTCGCTATAGAAACGTCAAATTATGAATTTGCGTTTTGACGTTTAAGCTAATTTTGATTTGTCTAAATCTTGAAATCGAAGACTGTTGTAAAGAAAAAACACCCATGCACTACACTTGATGCATAAATTACTATTGCTTATGTATTCTAATAGGCGAGTCTTTATGTATTTATACATTTTTCTACAATTTTCGCTATATTAACAATTATTATGAAAAATTAGATGTTAGTTCTATAATTCTATTGGATCTCCTTGTTTAAACATCGGTATAACAATGTTTTTTTGGAACTTCTGAAAAAGTCTTTTACTGGAAAATTGAACTTACGATATATTGCAAAGGTTTAATAATGTAAACTAGCATTTCCTGTAACTTTTAATGTCATCCCCTTCCTCCTAGTAGATGTTTTGAGATTCGTAAGTTATTGTAGTTGGGCTCTCCTTGCCGTATGGCACATCTGACAGCATCACACCATTTGTCGTGGTTGCTTGTTTATGCGCAAAGCCTCGATAAAGCTTTATCCCATCAGTTTCTTGGTCATATTAGCCCAACGTTTAGCAGAGTAGCTTTGGGGGACGTAATTCCTAGAAAATCGAAAACGTTTACAATGATTCAATTATTTTCCACGTGTTTATATTTCGTGTTTATACATTACCTGTCTTTATTCTTGAAAATATATTCTTCTGTTCGTAAATGTTACACCATCAGTACTCGAATTTTCTGAGAAAAACTAAATGTTTTCAGTAAACAAATTACAGTTTTCGTAATTAGACTATCTCAAATTAATTCGTCAGCCTACAGATCTATAATTCTATAATCTGTATGACAAAATGAATCGAAATCAATTGCACGGCCGTAACTGAAAATTTCATAACAAAACGCAGGACGAATGGCCTATTATGTTATTTTGATCCAAACTATATGTTTCCTGAGTATGACCGCATAATCCTTGGACATCATGTAGCATATTCAAAATGCAAGAGAAAATAACATTTTACCTGTTAGATCTTGTACTGATGTAAGAGTTCAGTGACTGTAGCATAAAATGCGAAATGCGTCATAAGGATTAGACACTACTAGTAGGCTTTACGATAACCCCATTCAGAACTATTGCAGGATCTAGGAACGAACAGGTGATTGACTTGTTTTGATTTGTAAATCTGTCATTAGTGCTTTCCGGCTTATTATATACAGTGTCACTAGTAAATAATTATACATATTTATGTATTATCAGCTTGATATTTAGCCAATAGGAAACGATGAAATGGCAGAAGTAACTAAAATAGCAACAAAGTTAATTTATACCAAATGTTTTATGTTCTTATCTCCTGTACATACAATATTTAATATCCTCTATCCAATGGGCCTGATATTCCAAGAATGCAGGTAGAAGATTATTTTCTTAGCAGAATTTACATTTCTGAAAAAACCGGAAATGTGTAATGATTAATGAAAAGCCGTTATATACAAACAATTGAACATTTAATAATGTAACTATAGAAGTAATCATCAACTATTTGAAAGTAAATATGAAAATTCTAAACTGAGACTGATTTGCGGAGGGCGAAGTGCGCAGTAACACGGTACTAGGTTAGAACTTTTTGTCAAATCAACGCCTTAATCAAGTATAATATAAAAGATCAAAGAATACACCTTGAACCATTTTCATAGCAAATAGGGTAGAACAGATAGTTGGAAGAATAGATAGTTTGTGCACATGCCTGTCAGTTATTGTTTATTGTAAACAAAATAACCTTTTAAAATTTAGATTTGGAGTGTCACGTTGGTGGGCAAAAATGCATGCAGGAGTTATGGTAAAAACTAGAAATTGGTGTGTTTGCATTGAAAAAAAGTAATCAATTCATTGTTTTGTTTTAAATTAAATAACATTGCAGTTTTGTCAAGTTTTATGTTCTTTCTCTCTTCGCTAAGTTTGTATCTAAAATTTAAATACAAAAACAGCTACCTGAAACCACTACTTTCTAATTGTTCATGGAACTTTAATAATACAATATTTGAAATCTTCTACTCCAAAAACCTATAAACGGTATGTCACACGGTAGTGAAGGTGATAGAGGGGGGGGGGGATTGTCACCAAAAAAACTTTTCACGCCTTTGGTCCTTGTACGCATACTAAATTAGAGTTGTATTTTTTATACCCTTTAATAATGGAGTGACAGAGAGAGTGGCTAGTGCCAAAAAAATTGTTTGGCCTTTGGTTCTTGTATACACGCTAAATCATAATTTTATTTTTATTCCCTTCAATAATAGGGCGGACTTGGTAGAGCGGGTGGTTAATGCCACAAAAGTGTTGAAGCATTTGGTCTTGTATACACACCAAATCACAATTAATTTTTTTTGATTTCTTCAATAATGGCGTGAGGAGTTGTATTGGGGTTATTGTAGGGGTGGAAAATGCCAAAAAAATGTGAAACCTTGACTTCTCATACATACACTTTTCTGGACTCTTAATTGCTTGCTATTTACCCCCATTTACCTCTCAACCCTTCAACATAATAAGATTAAAATATAACCTAGTTCCAGATCTCATCATGATACGTAGGTGTACCAAAGAGGAGGGCCCATAAGGCCGGTTTTCGGCCTAATTTATTTTTGAACAAAAAAAAAACTGAAAAACATGTTTTTCTGAAATCGATCGGCAATGTTTACATTTTCGGCGCGATTTCAGATCGAAAAATGCACAATTTCCGTATTTTAGTCCGTTGCTCAACAAAACTGTATGGGAATGTTACTTTCCCGGCCTAGGTTTTTTATGTATATTCTACACAGTAAATAAATACACGCAGATAAACCAACTCACATTAAAATTGCATTTATTAGTAAGCAGTTAGATTGTAATGAAGAAATGTTATGCATTAATTCAAATTCCTTAATTTATAATAATATTGATTGTGATTTTAGAAAAAATAGTGTGTGTACTTCGGTGTGAAAGCACATTCCCGGATTTCGATGCTAAATTTGAATCTTCTCCACATTCTATAAAACACCCAATCATATCATATTTTTCACCATTACTAAATTGAACAATTTTTAACAATGCTTACTTACAATTAACTCACAAATTAGTTTTTGGCATTTACGATTAATTCGATTTTCTTTTTTTACCATGGCCTTTTCAATAAATACTAGAAATGTGATAAATATGCATAGATGTCAATGGAAGACAATTCGAACATTTATTGTAGTTTAGTTTTTCCTATTTTTGGCAAAATTAATTATAAGAAGTGTTGTTGTTGTTAATAGTTTTCCATGGCCTCCTCATAAATATATTTCGAAAGTTAACCACTTTTTCTAGAGATAAATATGACATATGTATATCATTCGCTAGCTAATTTAAATTGTGATCAAATAATGAAATAATTTACAGTTCCATTTAAAGAAACACAAGTTATGTCTATAACTCGAAACTGAGTCATGCATAATTTTCTTCTTATCAGCGACGGATTCTACTCAAAAAAGTGCCTGAATGTGTTACTCGATTTTCAATTCGACATTGAGATATAGAGGTAATCCAAAAATGCCAATTTTCCAAAAAACGCTCTGTAGCTCGGTAGTAGAAAAAGATAGACGATCGCAGTTTGAGCCATTGTTTGTTTCTCGAAAATCGAGCCTAAAACCTATATTGGTTTTTGTCTATCTGCCGTAGTTTTAGAGAAAACCCCAAATCCCATCTAATTTGGTCCACTTTGTACACACACATACCGCCTACAGATACACAGATATTTTTTATTCGATATTTGAATTCGGCTTGTTTTGAAATGGATTTCTATACAATTTTGCTTAGGTGATTATTAAAATTTTTTGTCTGATTTTAATTTTCTTATTTAATTAAATCAAATATGTAAATAATAATGAAGAGCGTCAGGCTATGCATATTTGTATCGGAGGACACTGTATTAAGCGTGTTAAAATTATGTAATTACCGTGCGTAAAATCAATTTATATTACCTTCAGTAGACGAATGAATGTACTGATTAATCTGATTATTTAGCGTGACAACTCACCAATACAATGTTAAAATGTTTTTTCTATAGCGAATAATATTTAAGTTATAATGTTCAAGAATAGACACCCCATTTCTACATAATTAACCTTTTTAAAGCAACAGCGCAGTTTGAATAATCCTTACTCAGAAATGGGTTTTACTGTTGTCAGATTTCTGTATTTTTACTTAAGAACCCTGTTTGAGAGCCGACAAAGGAGTTGCAGGAAGATGAACGGGACTTACGTGGAAAATGTAACAGGCAAAATAATGCTTCTAAAATGTATTGATGTACATTGTACAACTGGCGCCTAATCATTGGAAAACAAAAAAGATGGACTAAAACTTTCTTCACAAAAAACAACACGCATAAAATTTTCTACAATTTTGTTCCTATACAATATTTTGATAGGAGTTACGATTTTCCAGATAAATGAGTCCAAAATTAAGAAAACATGGAAATTCATATATAGGTAAATCAGTTAGAGGAAATAACTGTGACAATTATTATAAGGCGTATAATATAGCTTTATATTATTAACATACAAATAAAATAAAATAAACTGAAAAAAATGTGAAGAACGTTTTTCGCCATCTTTTTTAGTTTTTGTGTTAAATGACAAAAATAATATTTGCATTTTTTTTTAAACGGACGCCATTTTGAAAGTACAGCCTTTTTTTAGGACATGTCTTAAATTGTTCCTTAGGCTTTAATCTTTATGAAAAACATCGTCCCCAAGGATCGGGGGGGTGCACGACATTTAGGGTGGGCTTCCGTAGTATTACGTTTTATAATGAATTTTATATTTTATTTTAAGAGATGAATCATTTATCTGGAAAATGGTAACTTCTATGCAAATATTGTATAGGAACAAAATTATAGAAAATTGTATGCACTTTGTTATTTGTGCAGAAAGTTTTTCACCATCTTTTTTAGTTTTTGTATTAAATGACAAAATGACAAAACCCATATTTGCAATTTTTTTTTAAACGGACGCCATTTTGAAAGTGCAGCCAATTTTTTTAATGACATGTCTTAAATTGTTCCTTAGGCTTTAATCTTCTTGAAAAACATTGTCCCCAAGGATCGGGGGAGGGGGGTGCACGGACACTTAGAGTGGGCTCCCATAGTAATAGGATTTTGCAGAGTGAGAAAGAAATATGTGTTTATTTTCGATTTATTATAAATAAATATTTAAATAACCAAACATAGTGTGATCTTAAAACTGTTTTACATACTTGCTATTGTTCTAACGAGTGCAACTATATATATACATATTTTTTTATTGTAGATTTCTGTTGTATCTGAATATTGTAGTCTGTCAATGAAAATTGTTCCTACTTTTATTACTAAAGTACGGCGTTTAACTATATATAAAATTTATGATAAAAACTGTATATGGTTGTATTCCTTAGAGTAATGGGAAGTATCTGAAGCTATTTCAAAGGTTATACCGTTTATGATTTTTTAAAATATTCATCATAAACCGAAAATGAACGCATATTTCCCTCTCACTCTGCAAAATTCTACCCTTAAGGATAGGATTTTGTAGAGTGGGAAATATGCGTTTATTTTCGATTTATTATAAATATTTAAAAAACCAAACATAGTATAATCTTTAAAACTATTTTAGATATTTGCTTTTGTTCTAATGAATAAAACTATATATATTTTTTATTGTAAATCTCTGTTGTACTTGAATATTGTAATTTGTCAATAAAAATAATTCTCAATTTCATTATTAGAGCATGGCATTTAACTATAAAGAAAATTTATGACCAAAATTGTGTATGGTTGTATTCCATGGGGCAATAGGAAGTATCTGAAACGATTTTAAAGATTATACCATTTATGATTTTTTAAAAATTTAAAATAAACCGGAAATAAACGTATATTTCCCTCTCACTTTTCAAAATACTGTACTTAAAGGAATATATATTACGAAATTGGGAGTTCGAAGGAAAATATAGTTTCGCAATTTAATATTATTTTTCAGAACTGGTTGTTGCCATATGATCATCTAATATGTGTGGTGTACGTAGTCAGTACATAAGTTTTTTTTTATATCAGATTGGAGATATAATAATCAACTTTAAATACAGACAAAACAGTTGGAGTTGATAATATCACAGTAGAGGCACTTAAATTATCTGTAGGGAATAGACTGAATATTCACAATGTGTCAAAATTACAGGACACAGGTTGCAACTACTACTACATAGAAAGATGTCTATGTCAACTGCAGATTGTTGACATTAAATAACACGTGACAGCAAAGAGGCCTGTATTGTTTAATCTCAGCTTGAGCATCATCTATCTTGCCAAATATGTTCTGAGCTAGTAAACATTTTTAAAAAACGCAATTCCAGAGAATATAATTTGAATTTACATCAATATATCGAAAAAGCAAGGGAATATATATTATTTACCTCCACTCGTTGCGTGTATCGACGTAAGGCTGTTGATAACGTGATCTTGAACAACATGTGCTCTGTACCATGAGATTAAAACATCCAAAGATGTCATCTTCATTATTCACCGATTATATGAGAAAGCTTTGATGAAAATAGACAATAGTAAAGCCAACAATTATTATAAATAGGCCAAGCTAGGATAAGTGCCAGAATTAAAAAAAAATAATAATAATAATTCGTGGAAAGCATTTTTATTCTAACCTCAAAATTTTTCGAGGTACACGCGCAAAAAATCCTTTTTTCGATTTTTTATTTAGCTCAAACTTGGTGAAAGTATACCTTTTGGTGTCCCACATAAACACTATTTTTTTGGAGCAAAATATTTAACGGTTGTTGTTTAATTCAACAAAAAAAAGTGAAATTTTCAACTGCGATTCATCATAAAAGTACTTATCCGATAGAGTTCGGACAGAGCTCATTTTTTTTTGTTTTTACTTCTACTTTCAATAAATATATATATATATATGTATATATATATATATATATATATATATATATATATATATATATATATATATAGTGCATAGTGCAATGGAAAAAATTGCCGGAAAATCGAAAATTCGGAAAAAATGCCCTTTTTCGTTGTATGTTTTTTAATTATTGTCAAAAATTTGTTATTATTTATTACAATTAATACAATTTTGTAATATCAATGTATGCTACAAACAATAAGTAAGATAATTAATAATTAATTACATTCCTCAACCACGTTTGAATTATTAAACAAACAAAAAAGTATGATCTTGATTTCTATTGTAACAGTATTGGTACGGCGCGGCGTATAAATGACCGCATTTTTATTTATTTGATAATCTAAATATGTTTACTTTTAATTTTGATTGTTAATAACTTTTAAATTGTAAAAATTGATAAAAATTGCTTTGTTAATTTTAATTATTAAACATAATATAAATAATTTTTTGTAAAAATAATAAATGTACTTTTTAAAACTAAAGACTAAGAAAAGGCAAATATGTGTATATATACCCACATACACATACATCCGCATATACAAAAACCAATTACTATCTTATAAAATTTGGAGAGAGACGAAATGAGATTTTATCGTTTTGCGAAATTTATTTACAGAAGTTGTTTTCAGTTGGTCATCTATATTATTGTAGATTGAGATTGCGTTATATACAAATGACTACTTTTTGAGTTTAAATACAAATCTGCAATAGCTACTTTGCATCTTTTGCAAACGATATTGTGTAATCTTATCAAGACGTCGAAAGTATACTATATTGCAATAATTTAAAATGGGTAGCACAAGATTTTCACACAATTTTTTTCTTACTTTAAAATTTAAAATATTTATATTAGAATATAACACTTTCAATGAGTAATATGCTTTTTTTAATAAAACTGCCACGTACTCCGTGAAACGCATCTTATAGTCAAAAATAAGACTTAAATTTTTTGCTTCATTTAGAATGGGCAAGTATTGCCCATTGATAGCGATCTTTAGATTCGCCTTCGTGTATTCCCGTGTTTTATTAGAAGTAAAGCACAATACTGCATTTTTGGAACTAAGATTTCTAACTTAAAATTTGCAGATAATGCCACTTTATTAGTAGCACGTAAAGATGAGCTCATGCACCTGCTTTGCAACTCGGTCAGCTATGAGTGCGGTTTATGTGTAAATTTCAACAAGACAAAAATGTATGACTGTAGACAGTGTAAATCAAAACCCACCAAACACATTAAGTGGTGTAAGGCGTCCGGCTTTAGCCAGACGGTTTACGGTTTAGTCCGGCTAAAAATTAACATGTTCGGCCTGTCCGGATTTTGTTTGGCTTTTTGCCTAAGGCTTTAAAATGTGGTTTTCTGTTTTTTTTTCATTTTTAGTCGCTTTTCTATAGATATATTTTATTGTTTTGCGATGATTTTTTCTGTTTCTGTGTAACAAATGTTTATTTTTAAATTAATCAAGTTTAATAAAAATATTAAAAGACTGATTTTGTGTTTTAGTTATTTTTTTATGGCGAACGAATGCTGTTCGGTTTTTTGTGCCAAATGTCCGGCCAAGTTTATAATGTCCGGCTTTTCGAATTTTAGGCCTGGCAACCCTAGACGAAGTACATAGGATGGTATATCTAGGCGCTCTTGTTAATAATGACGTCAGCTATGAATTAGTATACAAATAGTAAAATCGGCAATTAAACTTTCAATTCGTGGTGAATAAATATATTTTCCTCGCTAATACACATTATATTTTTATTGTTCCATTAATAACAAAAAGTTTGGTTCTTCCCTTTCTTTTTAGTTGACATTTTATGTAATGCTTATAAAAATAGTCAAACAAATATCTTTTCTCATTTAGGTTCTATTTTATTCCATTAAAAAGACATATCTAAATACACTTTATCGCATGTTTCTTATTTTTGGTGCGAAAAATACATCAACAAAATTTGGAAAAAAAATGTGGGTAAAGCCATTTAGTTCCTTTGCATGTGTGCCAAATTTCAACTTGATATCTTTAACCATTGAGATATTTGGGGTTCTATTTTTTGCATTTTGATGCAGAAAACCCAAAAAAGGTTTTCCAATCCGTGAACGTATACCGATTTTGGGCACTCCACTGATTATCATGCGAAAATGTGCTAATTTTAATGGAGCTATGCTTTTAGAGGGCAGAATATTTACTAACGTAATAATTTGTCGAACTCCTTTATACATTTCCTTAAATATGTAAGGAATAAAATCAGACTGCAACCAACAGCTATTCTCCGGACTAATGCCCCGCCGAGCGCTGAATTACAAATTGCAAGCCTGGCGCGTTAAGTGCAATAACTGTGTACTGCCGCAAAAGCTTCGATTGCAATAAACATCAGCCGAAAGACTTATTCCTACTCAAAGGAGCTCTCGTCCCAGCCACTCCACACCACTTGCAGACTGCAGTTTCGAGCTGTTGGCTCTCGTCAGTGCAAGGTAGGTCTGGAGTGGCTGTAACGACACATTTGATCATTCTTGGTACATGACGAGATTTATAAAACCACGACATGCAACACAAATAGTAGACCGATGTCTATAGCAATCGAAGTAGCAGTAGCCCTGACATGGGCATAGTTAGTAAGTATGCTTTTAGAGGGCCGAATATTTACTAACGTAATAATTTGTTGAACTCCTCTATACATTTCCTTAAATATGTAAGGAATAAAACCAGACTGCAACCAACAGCTATTATGCGGACTAATGCCCCGCCGAGCGCTGAATTACAAATTGCAAGCCTGGCGCGTTAAGTGCAATAACTGTGTACTGCCACAAAATGCTAAAAGCTTCGATTGCAATCGAAGCTTACTCTCCCTTACTATATCTATTTACGTTTCTAAAACAAGGACCGTTAGAGAGGCACTATTAATGCTTTCGAGATGCGAGTCTGCAGATATTTATTATAAACACCGTGGATGGCTCATCGTACTAACAGCTCTATTCTCCAAGAAGTATGTTTTCCAAAATTACCCTTCGTCTTCTCCCGCATCCGAACCGAAGATTGGATAATATAAAACGGTTAGTGGTTTAGAGAAATCCAAATAGTAAGCGACGACGAGGTCATTCTGCTATTGTTATAGAATGTCCCAGAATCGACCTAAGTCTAAGAATAAATAAGAAAGTTCAACTTGGCAAAAATTTATTAAAAAACAATTTAGAGAATAATTAAACATATCTAAGACATCAGCGCCGAAGATTGGCATAAAAGGTCTCATACACGTTCACAGAAACGTAAGGCATGACGAGGCGCACAATTCAAAAATACGCCAAAATTTCATTTAGAAAAAATATTTTTACGTTGTTCGGCGATGACCATGTTCAAAGATGTAAAATTCGAAAATGCGTCGAATTTTATCTCCAAAATATATTTTAATTTTTATCGCCTCACGAAACACAGGAAAATTGGAGACACAGTCATTGTGGATATCATTCAAAAGAATGACAATACAGTTTTGACGAGGCGACGTTCTAAAAAGGCGAGATCAAAAAATGTGGCAAAGACGCGTAGCGTCTATAAGCCATTATTAGACAAAAGTTAGTAAAACGGTGGTAACAAAACAAAATGCAGGTCTTTAAAGATGGCAAAGTTATAGAGATAACGTCTTGTGCGTAAGTAAAATAAAAAGGTCATTTGAAAAAAAGCCGCTCGAAAGCGGGGTCGTGTCACATTCGAACCTATATGGAGCCAGTACGTTGCAGTAAAGGAGGCAGGAAAGCAAAATACTCATACAGTTGAACTCCGTACTTTTGAATGATATAATCACTAAAAGGAATCTTAAAGCTAGTGTCCCAAAATTTTTAAGTAAAATATTTTCATATTATTTTCAGTCAGTCCCAAAACCAGAGTGGCTTTCTAAAGAAAGTCTTCTGAGGAAGTTGTGTGAATCTTTTTACCTAATCGATTGCTATTTCACGCTTTCTGTTATATGGTAGTTGCGATATAAACGTCCTCTATAAGAGCCATTCGTCCTTGCCCTGCTTGGGAAGGCGATTCAATTAAAAATTTCATATTTTCTTTAAATAAGATTGCATAACATTATCTGTATTCTTTGGATCAACCAATCCATGGTATTATTCGAACTGTTGCATTCTACTGATTGAATGATTAACTTTAAGTCTTTTCCCTTAAGGAAATATCTCTAAGCATAAGATCCTCTACAGTGCCAGAAATATAAACTAAAGTGTATCACCAGAGAAGCCAAATTGAGAGAGAAGGCAGTTAGCAGTCTACGGTAAGTACAGCTTTTACCTTTCTCGTCTATCAAACATCTCTTAAACATATAGAACTCAGTTGGGAGTGGAAACAACCACACACAATCATGGGGAACGCGGCTGGCGCCCATAATAAATAAATTAGTGTCGCGTCCATCAGACACTGCGTAAGGTTCTTCAACACTATTACCAATAAACTGATGATAAATAACTCTGGTGACTCGAAAGCTTAGCAGACGTATGTATCACAGAAAACAGGGAAGCCAACTGGAATGTGTTACAAAACAAGGTGTTATGTTGTGATTAAGAAGAGGAAGAAGGAGCACATTCAGTTGAAGGACACAGTATCCAGTATTCTATTTACAGATTCGCAGATTCCTTAAGAATAATTTTATTGAGAACTTTGGGAACCATGGAGAATGGAGGAAAAGCACAAGAAAAAAAAATATCTTGGCCCAAGAATAGTAAAACAATTTGTACATATTGAGTATGGATCTGGTTGCCATGAAACATATAATTTATGTTTGGTGTTTAGGTGAATTGCAAATATATCCGGTATGCCAAATTCCTTACAAATAATATTGAAGTGAGAGGTAGAGTCTCATACTCAGTACCTACATAGGAGCTCCTTGATTCTGTATATGCTTCTATATTGAGTTTCGAGTTTATGTAAGAAGCATATAGTCTTCTTCCTTTTTGTTCACAATATTGTCAAATGTTTCTTGCTTTTGTATTTAGATTTTCAAATTTTACTCGTTTATGTAAAAAAATGGCCTTTCTGCTGTCTACCCTCGGAAGAATATCACAGTTTCACAAGTTTTTTGTGAATGCTTTAAGACCATTTTCAGCAGCCAAAAAATTGTAAATAGTTCATATGGTATTCTGCTTCCTGCGGAGGCCAGTGCTTTATTTCCCTATAAGCCAATTACGCACTTGCGTAAAGCGGCAGATATTTAGGGGCAGCAAATATTGACTTTGAGTCTACCATTAATGGCTTTGGCGGATGAAAATCACGGTGAAAAACTGTTTTAATACATATTATTTTTACTATTACCTAATTATTTCTTATTTATTTGCTTTCATCATGTTTGGAATTTATTATTTAGGTATTAAGCAAATCACAAGTTACACTTTTTTAATTTAATATGAAATTAGCTACTCCCTTATTGTTATTAGAGGCGGCAATTTTAGGTTTGCGTAAAGCGGCAAATACTTTAATCCATCACTGGCGGAGGCCAAAAAACTACAAGTATTCTTGCCTCCTCAGGAAGCACCCCAAGCTGTTGTAAAAACATCGGTATAAATAATAAGTTGATGATCTAAAGATCTCATAGAACTGTTGGTATTTGGTATGTGACTGTCCAGTGGGTGGGTCTTCCTTAACCTGTTTGATGATCATTATTCCCTCATAATTTCCCTTCCTTTTAAGACCTAACATTTTTTACCTTTCTAATATTTTTGTATACAACCAGCTATAAGGTACACCTGGGCATATAGCTATTAATGTACCAATTACTTCAGCCAGGTTTCGAATTTTATAACTAGAACGTTTCAAAAAATTATTCAGTAATTTTAAAATTTTGACGCATTTCTCTCTCGGCACTGATATTGTTATATCTACCGAATTATACTTCAAGCCTAAAATGGGGTGGATTAACGAACTTGTTTAGGTTTTTTAAATTCAGAATAAACCTGTAATCACCGTTGGCTTTTGTTTAAGAAAATACTAGGAAAGAAATTCCCCCTTTCTGATATATCATTGCCCAGATTCACTTTAGGCAAACAATTTTGGTTTGGAATGGATATAAAGTTTATTTTGATACCTTTTATCCAATCTAAGATAATTGAATTATTATAATGTTAGTATTTGCCATTCGTTAAATGATTTAAGTCTACCAGCATATTTGTCTGTTCCCTCTAATAATAACGATGTTTGGGTTTCCTTATATCTGATGTCGTCTTCTTGTGTTGGTCCTTGAGTCTGCGTTCTGGTTTCCACGATCCCCCCTTCCCCCTTCTTTCTTCCTTTCTGATGTTGGGATTAATGTGCGGTGCCATTACAAACCTAATATGTATTGACATTGCATAATGTAACTCACATAATAATGCGCCTGTGTTAACTAATCCCTCTAGGTGTTGATTAGTTTCTTCTGTTGATTTGGTAAACATTTTGAGTGTGTTTTTCCTGTCGTCTTTCCCAAGGCCTTTTAAAATTATTTCTGCCCAACGAGCTGAAATGTGAGGGTGGAGTTCTGATCCTTAAGGCATATTATATACCTAGTGGGTCTCCACCCAAAAATTATATTGTCATTAACCTGCTCGATAATATGTTGTTTGATAGGAACTTCATCCTCATTTGATGACAGGCCGCTGGTTCTTGAGTCAGTCAAGACTAGAAATCGAGTCAGAACCTGAATTGAGGGATTACCTGTGGTGCAGAACTCGTTATTTAAAGATGGGGAAATAGTGCTTCATGTGATAACACTATTTTAAATATTTTTTATATATATATTTTTAAACTTCTGACTTGCCATATGTGCATAATTTTGTTATTATTATTAATTATTATTATTAATTATTATTAATGGCGGGAGCGGCTTCAGGCTTTCTCTGAAAGAGGAGCGAATGCAACACATTTGTCATCTATGGATTTCTGGAGGATAGTGATTTCTATAATTGTTTCATACTATGCCATCAGTATATTATATTAGTTTAGGGAGTGATTGCCCATATCTCCCCCTTAAGAATCGCCACTGAATTCCTTGGTGAACAAAGTATTGGTACTTCATGTGATCATACCACTTTGTATAGTTAGTCATTATTATGGTTTACCATTGTAATAAAATCGACTAACTAGAGCTACTTCCATGTGAAAAGTTTAGGTACTTCATGTGATCATACCACTTTTCAAGTTCTCTTAAATAAACTAGTCCGTGTTCGCCATTTTTAAGAAGCTAAAAAACCTAAAAATTCAATGAGATACTTGCTTGACGAAGTCAACTCCATTTTCTTTTGTAACTTCTTAATCTTCTTTAACATTTTCTCATTTTTCTTTCATTTTCTGGTCGATTTCTCGACTTACTTGGAAGTTTTTTCCATTGTGTTATATAATTTGTTGTTTACGGAATGGTACAAATTAACAAAGTGAGGATGTGGTTATGGACACGATAGGTGGCGCGTCGAGCAGGACGGAACAGGGCCGGCACAGGGACAGGATATCTAAGGGCAGAGAAAAATTCTTTAAACGTTGTACGGTATTGGTAGAAGTTAACACTACTACAAGTTGTAATAATGAGTATAGGACTGTGAAGTGTAATAGCCTGTTTTTTTTAGCTTTTTAAACTATTACTTTATTTTTTACTTTTTAGCCTTATCTATATTTAAGAAGAGAATTTTGGCATTTTCGAAAAAACAAACAATTCGTTAAATTTGGACCAGATAATTGTAGATAACCCACAGATACCGATTTTTAGTCGAATCCGACGGTAATTGATAAAACCTATCCGCCATGTTGACGCCGCCATATTGAATTTTTAAGTTCTGTTCACATATTTGTTTTCTACTTATCAAGCCCCTTCTTTTGTATAATATTGAGTATACTATATTATACTGTCATCAGAGCTACATACAATTGCCAAATTTCATGATGATACAATAATTAGAAGTGGGTGAAATCCATATACTTAGACCTTATTACTTACATAGATATATAGTTACAGGTGGACCTGATAAAAGTAGATTAAAAAGGTAACTTACTGCCTAAGAATGACGAATAAATTGAAATATCTAGAAACATATCTGACCAATCAACTGAAAAAGAAAGAAACTGTAATAGAGAGAATTAAAACATCATATAAAGTTACAAACACAATTATATCGTTTATGGAGTAAAACAAACCATCATGGGGCCTGATCAAGGAGTTATACAGAGCCATCATACTGTTAACGATGACATATCGACGCGGCAATGACAAAAGCCTGAGAAGGGCTGAAAGTGACGCTTCATCCAACTACTCGCAAAAACAATGAGATGAAAGCAGCGACATAAAATGTCAAAATTGCTAGGAGGAGACTTACAAATTATAAAGAAGGATAGAAATGTGTGCAATGAAGTATTGTGGTCATATCCAAAGAAGAGACCCAATACATCTACTGAAGAAAGCGGTAATACTGAACAGCGACAAACTAAAAATAGGGAGACCATCCTACATGTGGAGAACAACAATCAAGAGGGCCACGAACAATTAAGAAGGAATCAAGCATACTGGGAAAGAAAAGCGAAGGAAAAAAATTAAAACACAAAGAAATTGCAACGATATATGCTCTGCTAGAATCGGAGATGTGGGAAATCAGAATACTCAAAAGAAGAAGATGTTTAGGAGCAGAAACACAAAAAGAAGGCTATAAACACTCCATAACATGACACAATGCGTCAACGCATCTTAGAAACACGTACACTTCCCATCCTACCACCAACCGACGATCCACCCCCACGGAAGAGACATGACGATACCCAACCATCCACCCAAGACCCTGCGGGTACCGGACAAACAACCGTCCAGTACCTGTAGTCCCCCTAGCTCCGGGCAGACCAAAAATGCTACCAAAGCAGTTAGGTCTGCCCTTCCTCGAGCTACACAGCTCATCCTTACCCTACCGATGATCCGGATGACAGGATGCCTCTTGGCATCTTGTGTACCGGCAGTCACTCCCGCCACAAACCCAAAACACCCAACAGACCGATGACTACCCCCCGGGGGGCAAACAAGCTGGCGAAGAACAGAAGACGAAGAAAGAAGAACGCCAGAAGAGGCCTTAGCCAGCAAGGTCCAACGAGCCAGGACCCAGGGAGGTGGACCGAAATCGTCTGCACCGCTCACAATTGTGAGTGGGGCCCACGTAAAGTAAGTTCGCCCGCCCTGCACGAGGCTGGTCCCCGGTCTACAGCGATGTACTGGGGTAAAGGGCAATAGTCCTGCCCGGCCCCAGACATCCGAGACCGACATCTTTAGCCAAGAATAAAAAAAAAACAAAAAAACTTCCCATCCAACACTCCTGTGTGGTGCGTTATGTGGCTCGCTTATTGTCAAAGCACCACCCAAATCCAACCCAGCGTAGACGTAGCCGGACCGCGGTATGTTTCTCGGGAGTGGCAGCAATGCATACTGTACGTTGGTTAATCAAATCAAATTAGAATACAGTTGAAGAAATAATATTGTGTATAACTTGCGCGACATGACTTCGGCGCTCTCGGCTGATTTCAGTTCGTCAAAAAAATCTTCATTCTCGTATACAAGAGTATCATTTTGCGCATTACTTACAAAAATAGCTATTTAATACAGTTTGTATCTTCATGTAAGGCAGGAGAACGTTTTGAAGGAGCATGATTTGGATATTTTCATTATTTTACCATTACTAATATTATTTAAGAATTTAACTTGAATCCAAAAGTATTGCAAGTAAATTATGTAAGTAAAATGTCTTAAAACTTATTCATGGTCGAACAAAGTGTTAATACCTGACCGATAGATAGAAAGTATTCTTAGTTACAATAGAGCTTAGTATTGTGCAGATAATTTAAGTTAGTTTGCAGCTAGCCGAGAACAGTGTTATGGAGTATGGAAGAAAGGGTATAATCCTCCTTGAAATCCAAATCCCCCTAATGATTATTTTAAGCATACACTTTGCCATTGTATATCTTCCTAATTTTACCAGTTAGGAAACGTTATGTTAATTGACTTTACATTTTTCGAAACTGCTCGCACTCACCTTTAATTAGGAAATTTTACAATTGCTTTATAATAATATCTTGTGGAAAATTTTTAACACAAATTTAAAATAAATTAAGTGATCTGTCCTATCTTAATTACTGACAGGAAATTATTGTGATTCTATCAAACATATTTTACCTGTCGATTATTATTAACAGTTTTGTTTTAACGAAATAAATACTGGAATTTTATTAATGTAAAAGATAAAAATCGTGGATGTTTGCAAATCATAGATAATCCGGTCATTGTATGCTTAAAGTGAATTTATGCGGAATGTAAAATATTCATTTTAATTTTAGTATAATTCTTTTAAATGCAACAATATATTTTACTGAACGATTAACTCAAAAGAAGAACTCACATGAATTATTTTTTTCCTCCCTAAAGTCCTTTAATAGTCAATTGGTCGATTTGTAGGACCTGAAGAAACATTGCAAATGCAGCTAACGCTTGGAACTAAAATCAGCAGCACGGTACTCGAGCGCACCTCCACAGTGCGAGCTGGTGCGCCCCACACAAACGTTTGACTGACAAGACCAAATGACAAAAATAAAAAAATATTAGTCGATATTATCATATGATTGATGTATATATTTGTTTTTCCCATTTTGATTGATAATAAGCTGTCTTACTAAATTCAAAATCGTTTAATAAAGTGGCACTTTACCACATGAAAATGTCACTTTAATATATAGTAATGTCAGGGTTAATAAAAACAGTTTGCCAGAAAATGGCTTTTAAAGGAAGTAAGCTCGAAGATGCTTCTCGAGCGGCATTTAAAATGTCTTCAGAAAAATTTTCTAAATTGTTTTCAGTAGCAAGACTCATTTTTATAATTAATATATAACTTAGAATCCATTCGACTCACAAAAATTATACTTAACTCTTATTATATAAATAAACAAAGCCGTGTCAGTTACTAGGTTACGGAAATCCTACACAAGTACCTACTACGAAATTTTTGAAATTTCAAACTTTGTGATGCTTTTATATCTATCACTATTTGCTTATAATTACCTACTAACACAAAATGCGAAAAAATAGTATAAACAAATCTCGTAAGAAAAGCAGTTTTTCTAAACTCATATAGTTTTTGAGTTACTCGCTCGCTGCGCTCGCTCGTACTCAAAAACTATATTCGTTTAGTAAAACTTTGCTTTTCTTTCTTAATGTACTATTTCCAAAAAGTTTTTAAATTATTAACTATTAATAGATAAAATTACGAGATATGAAATTTGTCACTTATTTTGTCAAACTGTTGTCATTGCTATATATTTTATTAAACGAATTCATATTATAGGATCCTCCTCTCGAAACACTAAATTATAATATGCATGAAGTGAAAAAAATTACAAAAATTGATTTTGTAAAATACAGCCCTTTGAAAGACATAAAAAAAATGATTTCCGCTCCTCATAAAATAAACTTCAAATGGTGCTAACGTAGTTAATAAATAAGATATCAACATTTTGTTGAGCGGACATTAAATATTGAATGGTGTATGGTATTTCCTACCTTCACACCAAATTTCAAGTTCCTCCAAGCTCGTCGGGAAATACTCAAACAATTCATAATTCATAGACAATAAGTATATACATAGTTACACTCTACTTTTATTTGAAACACAGTGTAAGAGACTTTCTTTTTACGTCTATTTATCTGTTCGGTGAATTGTTTGGGTACTTCCCGATGAGCTAGGAACTTGAAATTTCGACCTCCAGAAAATTTAAAAAATTGCAAAATCCATAATGGCGGCTCCAATGTGGCTATCAATATGTAGATATATAGTATACTTAGAAAACAATACCTACATTAAAATGAAAACGCCGCCAATATGATAAGAGCTGTAAAAAAAACTACAAAAACAATGTTTTAGAGAATTAAATTTGACATAAAAAGTCAGTGGCGGCTTATATGTATCTTTTATTGTTTTGGAAATATATGCGTTTAAATTCGATGAATCTGCACGATGCCATATTTGACACTCTTCCTTTGCACATTCTATAAAAGATAGACATATGGTCTCACTGAAATTTTTATATAGAATTTAGTTATCTACACCTTTTCTTTTACATTTTTTTTTTCATCTCTTACCATTTTGACAGTGTTTTCGTTTAATGTGTGTATTGTAAGACGGCCAACACATTTATGTATTTTTTTGCAATATTTTCGTGACTTTCAAGTTAAGTCGGCCATTTTGAATACATCATTTTCAGTTTTGCAATTATAATGCAAACACCGTAACGTCAGTGGTCTCGAAAACCATTGTATGAGTTTTTTCGTAATTCATTCATTTAAATTACACAGCCCCACAAAAAAAATTGTCAGATTGGCTCGATTTTCACCCCTGATCCCACAAAAAACACCCTCCCAAAAAATGGTCTGTCCGGCGGACCACACCAGTGTATCCTTATGTATTTGAACCCGCTGGAACTGAATCCGAAGTCAGAATTGTAACATTGGCTCGTTTTTCACCCCCAACCCCAAAAAACACCCCCAAAACAAAAAAGTGGTCTGTCCGGCGAACCATACCACCAGTGTATCTTTGTGTATTTTGACCCGCTCAATACGAATCTGAAGTCAGCATTGTCAGACCATACCAGTGTATCCTTATGTATTTGAACCCGATGAAACCGAATCCGAAGTCAGAATTCTAGACAATTCTGACTTCGGATTCGGTTTCAGCGGGTCCAATTATATAAGGATATACACTAGTATGGTCCGCCGGACAGTCCATTTTTTTTTGTTTTGGGAGTGTTCTTCGAGGTTAGGTGTGAAAAAAGAGCCAATCTTACAATTTTGACTTCGAATTCGAATTCAGCAGGTCAAAATACATAAGGATACATTAATATAGTCCGCCAGACACGCCACTTTTTTTTTGTTATGGAGGTGCTTTTTGCGAGCCAATCTGACAACTCTGACTTTGGATTCTGTTTCATCAGGTCCAAATACATAAGGATACACTGGTCTGGTCCGTCGGACAGACCATTTTTTTGGGTGATTTTTGTGGTTTGGGGTGAAAAACGAGCTAATCTGTCCAAATACATAAGGATACACTGATGTGATCCGTCGGGGAGATCATTTATTTTGGGGTGTTTTTTGGGGTTGGGGGTGAAAAAACGACAATTCTGACTTCGGATTCGGTTCCAGTGGATCCAAATACATAAGAATACACTGGTACGGTCCGCAGGACAGACCATTTTTTTGTTTTGTGGGTGTTTTTTGAGGTTAGGTGTGAAAAACTGGCCAGTCTGTCAATTCTGACGTCGAATTCGGATTCAGCAGGTCAAAATACATAAAAACACACTGGTATAGTCCGCCGGACAGACCACTTTTTTGTTAGTTTTGGGGGTGTTTTTTGGGGTTGGGGGTGAAGAACGAGCCAATTTGACAATTCTTACTTCAGGTCCGGTTCCAGCGGATACAGATATATAAGGATACACTGGCATGGTTCGCCAGACAGACCATTTTTTGTGGGAGGGTGAAAAACGAGAAAATCTATCAATTCTAACTTCGAATTCGAATTCAGCAGGTCAAAATATATAAGGATACCCTGGTATAGTCCGCCGGACTTTAGGCACAGGAGTGAAAAACGAGCCAATCTGACAATTTTGGCTTCGGATTCAGTTTCAGCAGGTCCAAATACATAAGGATATACTGGTCTGGTTCGTCGGACAGACCATTTTCTTTGGGGGGTGTTTTTTGGATAAAAAACGAGCCAATCTGACAATTCTGACTTCAGATTTGGTTTCAGCGGGTCCAAATACATAACGAGATACTGGTCTGGTCCGCCGGACAGACCACTTTTTTTTGTGGAGCTGTGTTATTTGAGTTATATCAGTTGTAAAATATTTTGTGATAAAATATTGATTTTTGGATAAAAAAAATTATTTGCACATTGCATTTTTAGAGTACGTTGCAAAATGTTTCATTCAAATACCTTAAGTTCAAAGCCATTTCAGTAATAACGCACTTTTCATTGACAGGCATCAGGGTAATAGACGGAAAGCTGGTGACGGTTTTAATCAAGTGTCTGCGTATGTCAAAATTCTGTTGCGGATAGCTGTGTGCATGCCCCCTATTTGAATAGCCCCAATTCTGGAGTCCCGTCTGCTTTTAAGGTAGACCTGAAGCAGATAAAAATATATTGAAAGTAAAATAATCTAACATATTATTTTTATTCCATATTGGGTGTTCATATCTCTAATATACAAAATAACCTTATATCATACATCATGTCGTCAACGTATTAGTGTAAGCGTTGGCATTTTTTATGTACATCGTAACCACAAAATAGTGAATAATGATCTATTGGTTACACTTTTAGCTTGAAATCCAAGGGTCACGGCTTCGAAACAAGTTGGATGTAGTGCCTTTTTTCTTACTTCTTTTTTCTAATTCAATTAATTTTGGAAACATGATGTACATAAGAAATCGAGCAGGTAATGTTATTTTATATACAGTATCGGCAAGCGTTTGATTAGGTAGGGCAATAAGAGCAAACGAGAGCGAAGCAAGCAATGATATAAATTAAGGGGCGTGTCACACTTTGATCTGCTAGGATACTGGTAGACGCCTTTATTGTGGGCGGTAGGTTAACTCGTTGAAACTATGCAATACCTAAACCAGAACTTGCCGATACTGTATTAGAGATATTAACACTTAGCATAGAATAAAAATAATATTTTACAAAATAGATTGAGGAAGCCGTTACGCTGGGGTAGTATATTATCTTGCAAAAATACATGAAACACACTACTATGTTTTCTACCACCATGTATTCACAAAAATCTGTGACTGCAGTTTCAACTTACAAAGTCATTGCCAAACAGTGAATTAAACTATCAAACTGTAAAATAATATTTCAGATTATTACATGAAATTTTGTCTGCCTCAGGTACCCTTCATCTTAAACACAGAAGGGGCGGAGCGCTAGAATTGAAGCATTTCAATTATTAGGAAACGTGCACACAGCTATCCCCACCGGAATCTCGACTTACGTAGTCACTTGATGAAAATCGATGCCAGCTTTTAGTTTAATATTTTTTTTACGTTCCACAAGACTGCAGAATTATAAAAACACAACTGTCGGCATACAATTTTGGGATGACTGCCGTATCTGCCGCTTTAATGTCGAACACTTTGACTCACAAAGTGACTAACTAAAACCAACCTAATTTTTGGTCTACTTATCAATTATGTACCCAGGATCATGAAAATCACTTTGTCCGACAATTTGGACGAGGCACTGAACGCGAATTATTGGTATTTTTTTTTTGTTATGCATTGATATGCTGATTTATACTACCCTCGGAATGTAATAACGAATGCATTGGTAAAGGCATCTGACAACTCAAAAAAAAAAAGTTGGAACTTGTTAGGTAATAGACATGTTTTACTTAATCTTATTTCCACATCCACATAGTGGATGTGGAATAGTAACCGCAAAAACACAGCAACTTTTAAAAAGGGAGTAACTGATACAAATTCTCCATTTTCTCGCATATTTTTCAAGAACATTTTTAAAATTTCTGCGAATTTACCAGAAAATTGGAGAAAAGTATTTATAAGCTTCACATCGGTCACAAATCACATTTAAACTATTCAAAACTTACCCCCATATCAATTGTAGTTACTTATAGTTTAAGCAAGCACCCTCTGTTTACGTAAGTTGCTTACATTTGTTTCTTTAAATATATTATTTCTTGATGGAAGTATACGTTAATGAAATTGATATGGGGATAAGTTTTTCTTAATTTAGATTTGTTTGTGGATAGTGTGGGCAAATATATTTTATGCAAATTGTTATGAAAAGATGAAACATTAAACAAGACATTTTTTTCTTAGAAAAAAATGCCAAGCAGTTGAATTTTTAAGAATTTTGGTTTCATTTTAAGAGTTGTTGTACCACCGTTCATTAAGCTTCAAACTCGGGTTCAAATTAGACAAATCACTATATTATGCAACAAGTTGTTGCTATAAACCATTATTTTTACTATATAGTTGTTCAGTATTAGTGCTTTCTTCAGTGGGCATGTTTGGTCCCTTTCTTGGATACGTCCCCAGTAGTTCATTGCGTACGTTTCTATCCTAGACGTATTGAAGGACGCAACGATTATTTTTAAGAAATATAGTTCACCGAAACGTGATATTGAGAGACGTCTACTGTAGATAAATCCATTACAACCCCTGTCTATGTGAAATACCATCTAAATCAGCTATATCGGTAACATGTGCAAAATTTTTCTTGATACATGTGTTCACCAAAACGTTAAAATCACCCCTTTTTTAATACACCGCCTAGTTAATATTGCCACTTTAAAACGGTGGACGATCAATTTGATATATCCAAAGACCAATCAGAAATAATTTTGATCATTATCGTTCACAATTTTGTCTGGCAGCTCTCCTACTAACATGCGAAGACTGGTTTAAATACGTACTAGTTCATATACAATTCTGAAGGAGGCAGGAGCTTTTCCAAAAAGCCATTGCCCTTGTAACTTCCGTAAAAAATTAATACAGTTATAGTACTATTAAATGCTAATTCCAATTAATAATTGCATGCTATGCAATTAGTTGGACGACTGAATATTAAGTCATCGCTTTCGTTAATGTGAACTTGTATGCGGTTTTATTTCAATACAGTCGCCTAGATACAAGCCAGCGGCCTTTAAGTAAATACGTTTTAATGCTTTTTTTACTTCTCTCGCTTACCGAAGGGAAGTATTGTAATCGTGAAAAAATCACCCTCAGAGATTTCTCCGGATTCTCACGTTTCAGAATACGTAGATTACGAAAATTAAAGCCATTTAATTCCGCCAGTCTGTTTGTCTGTCTGTTGGCGCTATATTTATAAAACCACTTAAGGAATAAAGATAATATTTGGTACGTAGTTGACGCTACAAGGAAGAACTGGGAAAAAATTCGTTGAAAAATATACAGCGTGGACCCCATAAAAAGTATAATTAAGAAAAACAAAATGAAGGAACACAATAATAATTGAGGAGCATCCATGCAAAACCCGGACATGTCTAGTAAAACTCATTTCGAGATACTCACAAATTCTCTTGCATTGAGAGTCTATATGCCCAAGGCTCGAAATTTGTACTGCAATATATTCTCAGCTTGTACTGATTGCTAAAGTCATTTGAATACAATGATTTTTTTGTAAACACCCGAAATAACGCCATGTTTTGTTTGGACATGTCTTGTTTTGCTCGGACTGATTATTGGACATGTCATGTTATGCACAGATTAATTAATAGACTTTATTTTTGCTTCTTGTTTTATTTAAGAAATACAATAGTAATATCTAAAATAGTCTAAATTATAACAAAGAAGTAACAGAAAATTCGCAAAATGAATGAAAAAAAAAAAAAACAAAAAACCTGAACTTACAGAAAACAACTTAAAACTATTGCACTTAAAATTGTTGCTTTAATAAAAATAAGTTTCTGTTTTTAAAAAATCCAAAATAATTTATACATGAATTGCACAGTCAGGCTCTAGATAATCACAAGTTTCTTTATAAGTTTCCTCCTGCTGTTCTTTCCTCCTGCTGTTCTTCTTCAGTAATACCATAAGTTATATCTTTATAAAATTTAAATTCTGGTAGATCTTCCCTTAAGCTCAGCATTACTGTATTGTGTTTGCAGCAATTTTTTCACATAATCTTTTTTTGCCTGCTTAATATTATTTCGGATGGTTTTCTTGCTTAACTTGAAGGAGTTTTCTGTTTTACTCAGTTTTACCATATTCTTAAATGATGCTTCAACACTTTCGAATCCATAAAATGCATTGCCTTTACACTGTATGGTCAATTATGTTGAAGCTTTGGACCACAGGTAACTATCAATTTTTAATAGCACAAATATTTTTATTAACATTTGGCTACTACTATTAATTGCCTCCTATCGAGATGATCTGGAACCATAAAGACTGAATAGAGATGTTACAGATAACTTTCATATTTGGACAAGTCTGCTTTTGGTGGCACATGTATTACTCCCATAAGAATGATCACTGGACATGTACCATTTTGAATGAAATTTTTGTTCATTTTGTAATGTTTGGATGTACTGTTTTGCTTGGACTCCATGTTTTTACTATGATTTTAGCATAGGATATATCCGGTTTTGCACGATTCTGACTGTGGCAATGAATTTTAATAAAGAAAATACTTAAATATTCGTCACTAACTCATTTCGACTTCACTATGGACATGTCCGGTTTTGCATGGATGCTCCTCATTTGACATGAAGTTAACACCGCTGTCAAGGAAGAAAAGAAACAAAATACAGGGTGGCCACTCAAAAAAATAAAAAAATGGGACGGAGGAAGATAATATTTATAATGTAATTAAACAGTCGAAGAAGAAAAATATGAAAGAAAAATATATCCAGAGTGGTCACCCAATTCTTTTTTTTAATGCGACGGATGACGATAATATTTCGCATGCAGTTAATACAACCGCCAAAAAAGAAAAATATAAAAAAATATATACAGGGTTGTCACCAAAAAAAAAAATTGAAAAATGTGGCCGAGCACGATAATATTTAGCTGTTAACACAACTGTCGAAGAAGAAAAATATGAAAAGAAATATATACCACCCTGGTCACTTAAATTTTCTTTAAATGTGGAGGACGATAATATTTCACCGGTAGTTAGCACAACTATCGAAGAAAAAATATGATAAAAAATATGCAGGGTGGTCACCCAAAAAAAAAATTAAAAATGCGACGAAGGCCGATAATATTTCGCATGAAGTTAATACAAGTGTTAGAGAAAAATATGGAAAACGACAAAGCTTTTAAAAATGTGGAGGAACAAGATAATATTTACCATATAGTTGACACAACTATCGTAGAAAAAATAT